>JARYHS010009186.1:167512912-167593835 GCA_031002005.1 Vandiemenella viatica
CATAACTCTTCCGATAAGAACATGATCAGAACTCGATAGAAATGGACAACGTATTGATGATTATATTTTTTACCTTGTTAGGGCCACTAACAATCACGTGAACACCAGCTGCCTTATTACTCGGGTAGCTTCGTGAGAATCATGATGCACAGGAAGGGGTGTGGTCTAACCATGATTAGAATCAGACCCAGACTTGCTAGGTCTGCAGTATTTAACCCTAGGGGAGGAATGTTTGTGCTGTCATCTGTGTGCGAAATGTGTAACTTGTGCTCTGTATGATAAGTGTGGAAAGTGCAGTTTATGAAGCGGAGATTTGGGACCGTCCCAGCATTCGTCTAGATTACTGCGTGACACCACCTAAAACAGCGATACGGGGACCAGGACTTTCTATTATTATTTCTATTTTTACTCGGTATTATGTTACTGAGGGCAGGTTTCGCTGAAGATTCGACCAGAATCCCAAGGAAAAATTAGAACACTTTACGCAGAGGATATGCCTATTAGAACATGCGATGATTATTGTAGATGCAAAGTGTGCCAAATACTGAATTTTATTTTTCTTACTAGCTGGTACCCACGACTTCGTTCGTGTTTGTAAAGAATTTGGATTGGCAGCTACCGACATCTAACCACCACAGTGCACGATGGAAGACTCGATGGTATTACCGCACACAAACGCCAGTCATCTGCGCTATGTAGTTCAGGCAGCAAAATAAAATATACGGACACACATGTCCTTTGGTCGAAATACGAAAATATCCTTGATCGGCCACTTTCAACCACCATATCTCCCACACTCCCACAGTTACCGAAATTCGGCCAACTTCGTGATCGACGGGTGACTGTGCTGCTACTACTACACAGAAACACCAGTGATCTGCGCTTGATAGTTTTGGCTGAAAAGTGATACACCATGACACATACGGTTTTGGTAGAAATATGAAAGTGCCGCAGGTCGACCACTTTCAACCATCATATCTCCCACACCTCCATAGCTGCCGACATCTAACCACCATAGTACATAATAGGAGACACGATACCCACTACCACACACAAACACCAATGGTCTATGTAGTTGTGTCACTAACACCAGTGATCTGCGCTAGATAGTTTTGGCTGAAAAGTGAAATATAGGAAAACACACGTCTATTTTTATATATATATAAGATTTATAATCGAATATTGAAATTTTAAATTTGAAACAGTAAGAAAGGACACGATTTATTGTACGATCAAGACGTAAATAGATTAGTAAGTAGGCCGGTAAAACGGATACGCAAAGGTCATTTTAAAAAGTTGATTGTTTTCGCGCTTATTGGCTAATTGAAATTAGAAGCGAAACAGTGAAATCTACAGTGACAAACTACAATTCGCGTTACTGACTGTTCTTGTAAACTACGACTGAGCGTGGTAGTTTAGTGGTACTGGCCTCGCATTCGGGAGGACATGGGTTTGAATCCCTGTCCGGGTATCCAGATTTCGGTTTTACATGATTTCCCCAAATCCCTCCAGGTAAATGGCGGGATGCTTCCTTCAAAAGGCCATGGCCGAATTCCTTCCCCTACCTTATTTCCAGTCCTTTCCGGCCTCTAATGGCCTCGACGTCGACGAGCAGTGATTACCGTATAAAATCGAAATCTGGATTGCTGGATGAGGTTTCGAACCCTAGTCTTCCCAAATAGGAAGCAGGTTTTTAAGACGAAACTCAGAAACGCTGCTGTCAAACATGTCCTATTTACATTATTTTATAGTACGTAAAGCATGCAGTAGTCATTAACTTTAAAAGTTAGTGAACTCGTGTGAGAATTATAGAAGCTTCCTAGTCCAGCGCCTAGCTATAGCCACGCCATCGATTCTTGCCACGCCGAGTTGTTATGTAAATGAGGCCTGGTCGCAGAACTACAGCCTGTGCCCCGGTAACACCGCCATAATTCTGACAGCCAGATGTTTCTATACAGGCTGTCAACATAGCATCAGACTGTAAAAAGCTATGGCCTTAGGCGCAGCGGGAGCCTGTGTATAGTTCGGCTTATCGAAATTCCCTCTGACGGCAATAAAATATAGCGATTACCGTTATCTATGATGGCATTCGTGTTTTCCTGTAAAACATACAGTTCAGACTCGTGCGGGCGAATACTCACGGGATATAGAAGTAAAGGCACTAAAACTTTTGCTTTCCTCAGACTGTCTCTGGTAAAGGTATTAGTTGCTGGGGGAGGAAACGAAAAACTCTGTATTGCGTAATCTTCCGTAAAACCGTCCCGCCTTTGTTCTAAAGATTTTAGGATGGTCACTATGGCAATCAAGTACAGTTTAGCGTTAGCGTTGTTCCTTGACTAAAGTTGGGTCTCTTCCAACGGTGGTTTAGGGTTTAGAGGCTAAGGAGAAACAATACGAAATCCAGCGCAAAAACGTAAATGGTTTAGGTTTACTTTCTCTGGTTTCTGTTTTTTATGAACTTCGATTGTTACCTTGCGTGAGGAAGACGAGTTTAAATATGTCAGAAATCATGATAAAAAGACTGGGACCTTAGTGCGGAAGTGAAAGACAGCATGTCATTCACCGTGGTGTTATGAAAAACCTTCGTGCAATGGATAATTTTTTTTTCTACTCACTGAAATTTCAGCAACCGACTCAGCCGATGAATCAGATTGTAGTCAACACGCATGGCATTTTCATTAGTTGCATACTGATTGAATCCACACACAATTTTTCATAAGAATATTCCACCGGATTTTCAAGCACCTTTACAATCCCCCCTGCGATTTTTTAATAACTGCAGCAAAGCAATAGCGGCTGCAAAGTGAAACATACAAGTAACTGCGAAATGTTCTATTCCCCGAGCTTCTTTCCTTAAATCCTTAAAAAAAATGACAGGCTGTAGCGATGGGAAAAGTTTATGTATTCATTTGGAGAGACTGTTGTGGTGATAACTTTTATTAGTTGCATTTTCTTCCAATCAGAGCATATAATACTTGAACAGACCTTGTTTATGACAGTCTAGGTCCACGTACGGGAACTTCTCTTTTCACAAAGCGTTTTCCAACTCGTCAGAAACTAAATGAAAGCGTACCAGATATTGCTGATTCAGTTCACCATACTGCAAGGTTTGAGTGAAATGAAGTATTATATTCTTGATGTGCAATCTCTAATGTCGTGAACATTGACCACAGTGAATCAATGTATGCAGTGGTGAATAAGATACTAATACTAATTCTTTTTTTAATACAAAATGTTAATAAAAACTCTTTTGGGGTGAGATAACGTAATTATGAGGGTTTCAATATTGAAAAAAATAAATAAATAAATAAACGTGTCACAACAGATTTCCACTTTTCCATTTAAGAAACTGACTACTGTAGTGAATATTGATGCTGCCCTTCCAAAATGCTTTCTTATTTTCTTTTTGTTTTTGGCCTTAATCTCGTCAACGTCGATGGCGGGAAAGGACTGATGGCAAGAAATGGAAAGGAATTCGGCCATGGCCTTTTGAAGTAACCATTCCGGCATTCGCCTGGAGTGATTTGGAAAAACCATGGAAAACCAAAATCTGGATGGCCGACCAATGAGTCAAACCCATGTCCTCCTGAATGCAACGGCATAACGTTACCATTCACTCACTTCGCTCGGTATTTCCAAAATGCATTCACAAACTCCTTCGATAGTAGATGAAAACAAGAAATGGTAAAATATGATTAATTATGTAATAACCAAACCTCTTTCAACTACTAACTTTGTATATTGATTTGGTTATATGGAAATACGAATTATTTATACAATACTATGGAGTTATAAGAAATAATAAAGTTTAAAGGAAACATTTATCTCGGCTCGGGAAATACAGATCGATATCTCGCCACAAATATAGCGGATGTAGAATGAGATAGACTCAGAGGCTGTAAGGATGGCTCTGTCAATAACAGCAACCAACGGATAGAGATCTTTTAAAGAACTTAGACCCCAGTTAATTAAACCTGAATATTAGGTCTGATCCAACTCAACAAACCCTACTGCGAAGAGAGGGCCACTAGTTGGTAAATTTCCACCTTGCTGTATGTTTTAAGAAGTTGGCGGACAATATTTACGGCTCCGAGGTCATTAATCACACACACACACACACACACACACACGGTAGTCTGTGTAGTGGAGGTTAAGGGACAGCCAGGTGTGGAGTTACATAGTAGGAGATTTCTTCCAGTTTCCAACCAGCACTTTTCGTAAAGTAGCATTCAGCTTCCCCCCCCCCCCCTAAGGCTTTATGGCTCGTCGAAGTCAATATAGCCAGGAGTAGTCTGAAGGCAAAGGAAGAGACGGATTTCGTCTCTAGCCTTTTGAATGAGTCATCCACGAATTCACCTGGGGTGAATTTGGAAAATAATGGAAAACCGAAATCTGACTGGCTGGATGGAGAATCGAACCCACGTCCCCCCAATGTGTGCTAAAACCTACTGAACCAACACGTTTAGTCTGATTCTGGCAACGGATGAATAACTCAAATGTTGTATGAAATGCTACTTCTTTTTTGTGGAACGTGTATAGGGTTATTTGGATTATATATACAGGTGTCCAAAATTAAAGCAATAAACGAAAATTTAGCAAGGTTGCATTTATTTTGCCACAAAACAGTATAAACAGTAGTAAAGTAGAAACAATGTAAAGAATACATAACGTAAACAACTGCGACATGCATAACGGTAGACAAAAATGTTCTTCGTTTTTTCCTACTTAACGGATTTGCACACTCATTCCCACAACCGGTTAATGTGCTCAGTATGCGGTGTGACCACCTCTGGCAGTAATACAGGCCTGACAACGCTAGAGCATGATGCTGTGAATGATGTCAATCTCATTTTGAGGCAATAACGCCCATTCTTCCTGCAGGGCTGCTCGCAAGTATTGGGGAGTGGTTGGTGGGTGCTGATGTGATGCAACTCGTCTCCCTAGTGCATCCCAGACATGCTCTATGGGATTCAACACGGGAGAGCAAGCAGGCCACACCATGCGTGCAGTATCTTCCGTTTCCAAGAAAACATCAACCAGCCGTACTCTATGTGGTCGAGCATTATCGTCCATCAATAAGAAGTCTGGGCCCACAGCACCTCACCACAGCCGCACATGAGATCTTGCACGATACCTGACAGCAGTTAAGCCTTGCCGAATTAATAGTACAATTTCATAAGAGGTGTTCAAGTGGTCAACACAATCCCTGCCCACATCATTAGGGATCTTCCTCGATATCAGTCTCTTTCCACAATGTTTGGGTCCTAAAATCGTGTTCCACGTTCCCTCCAGATGTGAATCTGTCGAGACTCACTCTTCACACCAAATGGGGGACTCATCTGTGAAAACAACATTCGCCCATTGTTCGACTGTCCAGTTGGCATATTGACGACTCCACTCTGAACGTTCGCTTCTGTGAAGACGCGTCAGGGGTATACATACAGCAGGTCTTCGACAGTAAAGACCACTGTACACTGTTTGCCTTGATACAACTGTTCCAGTAAATGCTGCAAGGTCAGATGGCAGTTGCCGTGTAGTACTAAGGCGGTACGGTCTTGCCATTACGGCCAAATAACGGTATTCTCTTTGTGATGTCATACTTGGTCGGCCCTGCCCTGGTCTTCGGGATACAGTTTCGGTCTCTATAAACTGTCGCCACATTCGATAAACAACAGAACGATTCAATTTAAGCCTTCGGGTTTGACTGTCCTACTTCCATTCTTCCTATGACCCTGCATCACAGTATCAGGCAGGCGTCTTCTCTGTGCTACACTGCACCGTCTGTGAATCTGTACACAGCGATTGTGGATGTGGGACTATCCATCAAACACTACCCCGTTTGGTAGGTGGCCTGACGTCATCGTTGGCATGATTGAACGATGACCGGAATGCCATCTTCCTTGCAGAACACGATTGTATGGACATTTGTTGACCAATTTTACCTTCTCTTGGTTAGAAATCATCGTTGACAGACAATGGTGTCGACCAATCGTCGTCTGTTGATGACACAGACATCGTGTCGATTCGAATCCAAGCTCTGGCATAATACTATAAGACGTTTTTTGTTATGGATTTACAGCTTGTCTATGAAAACCATTTGCACAGGGAACAGGATGGAAGTAATCCATGTTCTTTTGGCATTCAACTACTGGAGTGATTTCGGGAAACCATCTGGATAGCTGGACAGGTAATCGAACTTAAGTCCTCCAGAATGCGAGACCACTCAGCTACCAGGTTTGCTATCGTTTTTTAAAATTGATTATCGTGTTATTTCCGTGATATGTAACCAATACGAGAAATGAGGTATTATTTATAAATAACCTCCATTCAGAAGTAACAAACGTATAATTAATCAAAATGCAATCTTAGCTAGAAGAATGGTCTAGATATCTTTGAAAAGAAAATAAAGCTTGGAGCTTTTTTTTTTTTTTTTTTTTGTAACAGTTTAACGTCCCTTTTTAACAACGTGGTCTTTTAGAGACGGGAAAGGATGGGGGCAAGGAATGGGAAGGAATTCGGCCATGGCCTTTTGAAGGAAGCATCCCGGCATTCACCTGGAGTGATTTGGGGGAAACCATGGAAAACCCAAATCTGGATGCCCGGACGGGGATTCGAACCGCCGTCCTCCCGAATGCGAGGCCAGAACGCTATCCGTTACACCACCACGCTCGGTGCTTGGAGCTAATATTGAGCTTGACAATAATGTGAGAACTGATTTCTTCAGTGACAAATATCTGTGACGAGATAGTTTTGTAATTCCGCATGATATCCCACCGAGTAGACAGAAGATTGTGTTAATGTCATCATCGCAATGTAATATATGTATTTTATTTCTCCAGTAATCATATTACTCTATCCTCAGTTTGATTATGGGAGCAGGTTTGGCTGTACTTAACTACTTTCTTAAAGAACTAATCTACACAGCAGTTGCCAGTTCGAGTCCTGGCTTGGGCGCGAGTTGTTTTTGTCAAGTGTAATGTCCTTTCTGTCTTGTGTATTTTATTGTTATTATTAGTGACAGCGGCCAAGCAAAATACAGTTGGACAAAAAATCAATTAGAGTTGGTTCAATAACTTGTAAGGTAACGGTCTGACATATCTTTATTTTATAAATTTTTGATGATGTCAGGTAATCTTTGTACGTTGGCGTTCATAGGTCACGTGACCAGAGAGTTTGTTGTAGGATTATGGCAGAAAGGAAAAAACGCTCTCTTATTATTGTGATATCGATGGATGTATTGAGTTCAAAGCTACGAAAATAAATAGTGTTACTGAATGTTAAGAAAAAATACATAGTTTGATATCAATAATAATTATATTGACTTATTAACCCAATATTTTAATACTGTAATATATATCTCGTGTATTAATCGTAAATTTTGGTGAATCCTTCCAACTTCGACAGCCAGTCAGAAAAATCTATTAAGAAAGTGATGAAGAATTAATTAATCTAATTCAGTATCTAAGCTTACAAGTGGGTTAACCGTGGACAGGACTTGAAATGGTAAAATTGTTCGTACGTTAGAGCAAGAGAATTAATTGAAAAAAATAGCAAAAGCTTACAAGCTATGGTGTCGACTGTCATTTGTACAGAAAAACAAATGAGCTAACACAAACAGCATATCTTTCAAGTGTATTGCTTCATCGCATACGCAGAAGAAATTGTTACAGCCGCTATCGCTAGTCTAAAAAGGACCTATGTACTAATGTTCTTCGCCGTACAGTTGCTGTTCGTATAATGGATTCCGTAATATCCCCCCAACAATGCGTTATAAATCTATGTAAATTACTTCAAGATGGGCCCATACAAAAACCTAATGAAAAAAGTTTGTTCTGGGAAAATTTCTTGAGGCAGCCTTCCGCTCGGAGTGGGCGCCGGACCTGATTTAAATACACTCCGACCGCTTCCACATCAGATTAGACCCAACATTGTGTCGCAACTCGGGCGCCAGATAAACACGACGGCCGCCCATAGAGCCACCCATATACGAAAACGTATTTAGGAACATACCGGTTCCTTGAGAGATTCTCCTCCGATAACTAGCATATTAGTTTTACTCCTTCTGCTGCCCACTGGTAAACTGCGGTATTATCCGACTCATCTTAGGAGTTAGTGATCTAGAAATGCTTTAACCATAAAGAACGACGCACCATTTTCGAGAACTACTGCTTCCTAGTTGTTTGTATTGTAATAGTGTAGGCAAACAATAAAGTCACACCCTTACCTGATCCGCCTAAGAAACAGACAAAACATTAACTGAACGTCTGCAATGAATAATTAGATAACAGAAAGATTTGTTAGATCTAGAAAGTGGAATGTTTGTGTTGCGTCTGTCTACGAAACGTGTGTGACAAGCGTATTTTATTTTTGAAATGTGTAGTCAGGAATCGATCTCCCTGATCGAGTGTGGTGGAGCCTTAAGGTGCGTAGCCACATTGGCGGGTGTTAAAAAAATGAACAAGTGGAATAGTATTTTTTTTATTTACAGTAAAATGGCTGAGATTGCGAGAGTGGCGTTCATCTTAAGAACCCGCTTCCCTTTTTTTCCTCTCCGGTGGTGGATGAGATTTTTAAGACCTAAAATTTTGCCAGCAACGGAGAAGAGGAGGTTGTGCGCAAATCAAAATCACCAAATTGTGTACTAAAGGCTGCGTTAAATCCCAAATTTCACCCTCCACCTAGACCGAGCCACGTGGTTTGTTGACGTTCCCTAAGCAGTCGATAAAATTGGCTTTCTTTTAGTAAGAAGGCTGCAATGGCCTAGAACTCCGTGACATGTCTCATGTACAACAAGAAGTTTTCTTTTGTTAAAATGATGCATTAGGGGGCATCCATAAATTACGTGAGGTGTTTTTTTTACGGATTCCCGGACCCCCCCCCCCCCATCCCTCTGGTGAGACTTCGCGAGATCTGGTCCGACCCCCCCCCCCCCTCTGGTGATTTCTGGTCCGTGAGACCCCCCTAGAAATCGCAACTTGAGACCCTAAAATCGATTTTCGCGTCATTTGTTAATCTTTTTTTTTAGCTCTACAGTCCAAAACCTCACGTGAGATTTCCGTTGACTCCCCCCCCTTTCCCCCTTGATGAGTTTTCGCAGGAACCCCCCTCCCCCCTTTATTTCACCTCGCGTAATTTATGGATGCCCCTTACAGATCTTTGACGATGAGGTCACTAAAGTATGGGGAAAAACAGTGGTAAGAAATCAGAAACAAATCAGCCATTACCTTTAAGAAGGATATATTCCAGCATCTGCCTGAACTGATTTTGGGAAAACCAACAAATCTAGAATTTCGGTCGAGGGGTCAAGAATGGATTATCGCTAATGTCAGGCTCCAGCGATACAGCTCACCTGACGGGCCCGGTAAGGCACGAAGCAGACACTAAACATCACCAACTATCATTTAAACGCACAGTAATACTTAATTACTTTAACCATACTCTGAAAGAAAGGGAGAAATCATTACAGAATAAAAATTTCCCCACGATTTCTATGGCATTCGCATAAGTCTGGGACGTAGTGACTGAAAAAAAAATTACCTGCGTCTTGATATAACAAATAAATCCAGTTTCTAGGATGCTACTTCCGCATTATTCTTTAACCAATCAGTCCGTGTAAATGTTGGGTTGTTTTAGTTTCTTTCGGGTTTAATGGCTCGTCTACGCAGAAGGTCATTAGAGTCGGGTCGTAAGGAACGAGAAGGAATTCGATCACGGCATTTTGAACGAACCAACCCCGCATTCGCCTGGAGTGATTTTCGGAAACCATAGAAAACCGAAATTTGGATGATAGTACATGGATTTGAACCAGTTGAGAAGTAAGCAGACATCAGATGAAGACATATAGGCCTACATACATATATTCCGTAGGAATACCTGCGAAAAACCTAGTTAGTTGCACGTATCTGTTTCATTTATCGAGTGGATTCGCTTGAAAACTGTGACAAACACTGGTTAGGATCATCTTTGATGAAAAATTAATCGAACTGACAACTACAATGTGGACTGAAATAGAAGTGTGATGTATCCTCTGTGTTTGGTTTGCGGTTGTCAGGTCTAACATTGCGGGAAACAAAAGTGTAACATGATGCGACGCCCGCGGTTTGTTACCTCCAATCTGATCACGCAGCTGGAAAGTCCGTGGTAAAAACGTGGTGTCGCTGCGGAAGATGTTGATATTGCATCGAGAGAATGACAAAGCGTAACGTGGGTACAAAAGCACTTGTTGACAGACGTTCAACAAAAAACACAGATTACTGGAGATCGCGATTCCGACAAAAATTGGAGTCATAATACTGTAGCGGTCAAACGCAAGGCTCAGCTAGAAATACTTTCGGAAGTACATTTAACGGTTTCTTGCTGGTCCAGGCTATGTTACGACCTATTTCCTGCTTGAAAATAATGGTCCATGTTATGTAACAATGGAATTACTGTTTGAAAATAATAGGTCTTGTGATTGACTACAGCAGTGTTATGCCGTCATTACTGAATCTTGTTGTAGCGTAATCGCGATCTCAAATGGATCCAAAACACATAGCTTCACTGTATATCAGAGACTGTCAATTCAGCTGGAGCACAAGCCTTTCTATAAATGCAAACGTCTCGATAAAAAAACAGTCTGAATTATTTCTCAAAACCTTAATATTAAGTTCTTCACTCAATTTTGATAGGAATCTTTGTTCTCTGTCCGATGTTATTTTCTCCTCGGTTAACATTTCTCTCATCCACCCCAAGAGCTGTTTCAGTAATATAATTAAAATTGTCATTACATTACACGCAGCGATGGTGACGAATACAGATTCCCAGACTTTTAGTCATGATATCTGGTTGACTCATGGATAAAGAGAATTGTAGAAGGTTTTCAGACTCATAAAAATACTATAAGCAGTTATTACTATAGCATCATCATAATTGACCCCATTACAGTAGGCTGTTATTTTTTATTTCCAACAATTACTATCAATCATATCGATGAAACAACTGGGGAGGTGAATGCGGAAGGAAAAATGTAATTCATGCAGGTAACTACTGCATATCTTCCATTACTTCCTTAATTCTTAGAAATATAAAATTACTGCAATTTCCAATTACTTTTGTTCGCTCTTTACAAATACTCCCAAAACCACTTCTCGTCATTGGAGAAGATATTTACAGCTGGCGTTATCGTTTTAGATGCTGCAACGTGTAGTTATTCTGCTGCATACTCTTATCAGCAACCACAGACATCCTGTCCCCCTCTGCTTTTCATTAAACAAGTGTCACACTTCGCAAACAAAGTAAAAATTTACGTTTAGGGATTTTTTATTTCAGTCTACCGATGTTACACAGTGGATGTAAATGGACACTCATTCAAAGACTTGGGTTCATTTCTCGTTACGGTCAATCTGTTTCTTAACGTTCCTCAAATCAGTGCTGCTTGTTGCGGGAATTGTTCAATGAAACGATTTGTGGCTGGCTGACTTCATCATTTCAACCAAACATCTAGACCGTAATCTCATAGATTAGAAGCTAAATAGGGTCTACTGGAGATCGCGATTCCGCTACAACAACATATAGTAATATCGTTGGAATACTGATGTTGTCAGTCGCAAGACGTATTATTATCAAGCAGTAATTCCGTTGTAATACAGCCTGGACCATTATTTTCAAGCACAAATTAGGTTGTAATCCAGCCTGGACCAGTATGAAACCGTTAAATGTACTTAGGGAAGAATTTATAGTGGAGTCTTGCGTTTGACCACTGCAGTATTATGATGACAACTCCTGGCGGAATCGCGATCTCCAGTAATCCCGCTAAATAGCCCAAAATCATTTTCATAATTAATTTTTCTCATTATAGATACTAATGTCAACAGTATGGAAGGTCTCTGAGTATAAAACCATGCTTTCCGCTGTGTGTTTGTATTTTCAAGTGTGTGTATCAACAATGCGTTGCTCGGTGGCATCATACGTCAGAGAATGTTTACATCGGAAGTTGGAAACAGTTACAAAATTGCTGCGACAGTAAACAAGATCTGGATCAGTTCCTATACTGTTTAAACTATACAATATTTTCTCCCGTATTCCGTCATTATTGGGATAAGAGCCAATGGTAATCCCTTTAAACACTACTTGGTGGGACGTTTCTAGTTAACACGAGTTGCATGAACAGGTACCTCTGTTTGCTACTGCAGCCGAGCGAGCGACTCACCTGTGAGTGGGTACGTCGTCTCCGGAGTGGTCCAGCTACTGCTCAGCAGTCATTGCCCGGCGGCACTGGGCACAAACAACCACCACTCTGCGGGCCTGCGCACTCGCTCACCGCCACTTGACGACTGCTCGGGCCGGCTCGCTGCACCGCGCAAGCCCCGCAGGTGGGGAGGGGTGGGGTGGGGGGACACGCAGGTGCCTGGCCGCCGGCCCGCGCTCCTGCTTGCACAGACAGATGAGTCTTGTCCATGGTTTCGCTCCTCGGGCGATTGCTATCAAGTATGGAGCAAGTGCTTGTCTCTGTGTCTGCTTTCACCGCACGCTGATAACAATCGCCTCTCAAGTCTCTGCCACGGGGAGGAACGCTTTATCTGTGTGGGCTTCACTCCTACAGGGCTGCGATATTCAGTGTCTATTGCTCTCATAGTAAGAACACTGTGTTTCTAGTATCCTACTTAACAATTTTAGAGCATCCATTAATGACGTAAGGTGTTTTTCCAGAATTCCGGACCCTCCCCCCCTCTAAAATGACGTGAGATATTGACGGAGACCCCTCCCCCCCCTACCAAACTACCTCGCAACTTTTTGATAATTTTTTTTTTTAGGTCTTATGCTCTGAAGGGCGGTTGTAACCCCCCCCCCTAAGGTTGATTTTTGGACCAAAAATACCCACCTAAAATTAACTTTCGCCTCATTTGTAGACCTTTTTTTTAGCTCTACAATTCTACATGAATTTCAAAACCTCACGTGAGATTTCCGTTGAACCCCCACCTCCCCCTTAGTGAAATTTCGTGAGATTTCGCCGGAACCCCCCCCCCCCCCTTGTTTCACCTCACGTCATTAATGGACGCTCCCTTATATTCTATACAGATCGTCCAATAGAAACATTGTTGTTTCTTCTTTTTTTCTAAAATATAAATTAAGGTAGAACCCACGATCAAATTTTAGTGGTCCACACATTCGTGATTATAGAACTCCATATTTCCATTTCTACCTTTGATACTATAAGGAGGTGATATGGTCAATAAAGCAATCTAAATTATTAAAAAAAATACTCATGCCTCTGCTGTAGCGACGAATGCCTATTGTAACGCCCAAGTTGCATTTCAATCTAATCAGAACCTCTAACATTTCCGCTCGAAAATGAAAGCTTCTCGCATTTATACATTCACTGTATTGCGATGTAAACTTGAATCTATATTTCTCAGTTTGCTATAACAGCAACATTTATGGACAGATAATATAAGTAAAATACATCGAAAGAATATAAATAAACAAAATGGAATTAATGATTAAGTGGTTAGGGCGCTTGCTTTAAAAAAGTTCGCTGCTCCGGTTCCGGGTTGGAGTCCCGGTAGGCGCAGGTATTTTTGAGAGCTGTGTTTGATCATATGATCTAAGCCAGGCTGCTCCGTGGTTCAGATTCCACGTTAAACTGTAGGTCCCAGAGGAAAGGAACTGGCCGTCCTACCTCTGACACAATTGCGTAGTATGCCTCCTTCGGGAGGATCCAACCAACCTTCGGGTTGTGGACTAAGTTAGTTATATACATATAAATGAAATTCATACTATAATTTATCGGTTATTGAAAAAAATATCACGTAATTGTATCCGTAAACTCAGAATCAAAAAATTATTATTTACACATAATTTCGTTGAAAATAATGCAAGAAATTGTTGCCGAAGCATGTTTGGTACAAATTAATTTTCCGATATTAATAAGAATCTGTTTCATATTTACCAAAGACGGGAAGAAAAGTAAAAACTATGTTTATTTAAATACGATAACACATTCCGGAGATCTGGAAAGGCAAATTATACAGAGATATTATTACTAAAATATACTATTGATGTAATGTTTTCATACTTCAACTTTCTCAGTTATGGATCTGAAGGAACTGGGATTTTGAATACTGACTGCAACTATTATTATTACGCTGGAAACGCGGAGAATTTCTGTACTGCATGAATATGTGATGCTTACGTTCCTTGATTCGCATTGCAGAAAAATTGAAAAAAGGTAACGCCTGAAAAGGGTGTAAGGATGCCAATTTTTGTAATAAGTTGTGATTTCTTTAGAAAAATTAAATCTGGATGAATAATAAATGAAAAAGGATATGATAGCCCTGTTGGGTGAAATTTTCACAAAAATTCCAGATGCTGAGATTTTCAGGTGACCTTTGACCACAGATAAGATAATTGCAGGTCGTTAAGATGATAAAACTATAAATCATCTCTAGTAATTATACTACTTTCAAGCGAGTAGAAGCGTAGTTCTCCATGACGTACACCTCAAAACAAGCACAGCTTGTTCTGACCTAGCTGAACAAGGAAAAACCTGATACGTAGGCTGCTCGCACTACGTCTTGGCGCCACTGGATTTTTTTTATATAGAGTAACTATCATGCTAGAGTCCAGCCGGTGACTTACTTAACGCGAGGAAAATTTGGAAAATTTTAAAACACAACTTGCTGGCAACTGTGTTTTTCTTGGAAAGAAGAAATTGCACTTGCGGAAAGAATTTCGGAACAAGAAATCGGCTGACTATAATGTGGGTAGGTACGAAATAGAACCACAAAATAATAAATGTAGGTATGCAGTCGTTTCATTTAAGCGGAAGATGGCAAATGTTTTATCACCAATCGTACCAATTATGAGTGTACAATGACATCTTCGTAACGATCAACAGTACGACTTATATTTTGCTTAATTTTTTACGCCTCGTCGACGTCGAGGTCATTAGAGGTGGAAAAGGTCTGGGGCAAGGATCGGGAAGGAATTCAGCCATGGGCTTTTGAAGGAAACATCTCGGCATTCGCCTGGAGTGATTTGGGAAACCATGGAAAACCCAAATCCGGATGACCGGACGGGGATTCGAACCCGCATCCTCCCGAAAGCGGACTAGAGCGTTACCCCTCACCCACCACGCTTGGTCCACTAGAACGAGATAAAGCCAACCGTATTGAGGTCATACGCTCAAAGCTGATGGTGGTTGTTTCTTCCAAATATTTTTGTTTGAAACTGATGAAAAATCGACAATGTTTTGGGATTGTTTTACTTTTTAGAGTACCGTATCTTCAGTATAAAAAACAAACCCTTATGACTTGAATTATTTTCCAGCCTGTCTGTTTGGGCACCTGTGTGCCTTCTTCATCTCTCATTTCATACAATACAATACTGAATACATGCTACCAAAGTCATCCACACCTACAAGAACACACTGAGGAAGGCAGCGGGAAACCCCCGTCCCGCAGTTCATCTTCCGGCGAGAGTTTCCATGACGAGGTATGTACTGCACATCCACCGCCTACGCCCGGACAAGGTCAAGGGGTTCATAGAAGAAGAAGAAAGTTTTATTTGGGATTTCAAATAAACGAAACATCGAGGAATCGAACAGAACAAAGAGGAAAGGACAGAGATTAAAGAACTAGAAAACGATAGAAAATAATACATCATTTGAAATTAAAGAAACGCAGAATCAGTTACTTCTACAGAAAACAGATTCATTATGCCAAGTTGTAAGGAATTCAATTGCGAAGTGCTATCCCTTGAAATATTTGTCCAGTTTTGCATTGCATGAAAGGAGACTTTTTTCAGTTAACAAATTAAATTATCTGCACAAATTTTTTGTGTAAAGTTGAGAAAGAATAAAGATAAATTACAAAGTAAAAATTACAAATAGTTTTTTAAAAACATAAATTGCGTTTTTTGATGCCATAAAAAGAAACAAAAGATTGCTTACAACAGTTCACAAAAAATTCATTGTATTGATATTTCTCACAGAAACAAAGGTCATTTAATCCTCCCTTTTCTGATTGATTTACGATTAAACCACAGCGCAGCAAAAATGAGAAAAAAATCTTGTACCTGCATTTTTTCTCTATCAAGTCTATTTTTTTTATTGCACTCTTCTCCATTTAATTCCATTACATTGTAAAACATAATTTCAACAGCGTAAATGGGCTCATATTCGTGTGTTTTAGAGGAATTAAACATATCTTTTTCTCTAACAGATTTATTTTATTGGCATGAGAGGCAAGGAATATTGAGTGATTAAGTGCGTGTGATCCATATTCAATACCGAAAATGCAAAAAAAAATTCGCCGGAAAATTAAGGTAGTAAATTTACGCTTCTTTACGCGCTATAAATGTTGAGCAACAGACTTACCTCCTTGTAAACACCAGCGATATTCTGCCATCATCACAGTATCCTTTGCTACCGGGTTTCCGTTTCTTTGACGTCATGATGGAATCGTTCACCTTGTTCATCCTGCCATTTCCAAGATTTTCAGGGATGCCATCAAGATAATTAAAAAGAAAATACATTTTGGTGCTCATATTGAGGCCAATATCACGAAAAGTTTACACCAAGTTACTAACGAGGTCTTTGTAGTTTTAACTTTTGCGTTTCCCAATGAAATTTTGTAATACTTATACAAAGACTCGCCAACTTAATTATCATTCTCTTGCATCGTTTACGTAAAATTAGTGTCCTTTACGATCTTACTGATCATTGGTCCATCAAAAATCTTTGATTTAAGATTTTCGACTGACTTGTCTGGAACCACACTGCAGATATACTTGAAGCACTTCCCCATATTTGTCCAATGCTTTGACAATTTGTTTTTATCAATCCGAGTTGTGATGCGTGAAGGTGATAAGATGACTTTTTTCTCACTCAACTAAAGGCTCTTCTAATATATTCGCAGATCTACCGGGAACCTATTTATTCGAGGGACCAGTCTTTCTTAACTTAGGGATTGTCATGGTCTCTACTACTCCACATGCAAAGGAAGTATGGGTATTTGGTATGGCCCGATTGCTATCGTAAGAGAAAATTCGCCAATTGCAATATTAACAAGGGGGTCTGAAGGGGTTATAACAAATTAAAATTAGAATAAGCTGACAAACCAACGGAGTAGACATAATACATACATAGATGATGGCCTTAAAAACATATTGACTGTGAGTGAAGGAGGCTTCGTAGATTTGGATGGTGACAGTTTAAACGTGGCACCTGTAGTAAATCACTAAGAAAAATGGTTTCCAGACATGCAGCGATATAAACACGACTCGAATCGAACACCACGAGCGTCATATTTCCATGTTAAAATGAAAAGAAACATATGGACTGTTACTTACAAGCAACAATCACACACTTATAAACATCATTCACCTAATGTATAACAGAAAGATATTACATAGCTTAAAATCTAGACCCGATATGACGAAATGAAGGTCAGACTTGGAATCCGGAGACCAGTTTCGTATAGAAACGGTGTTTATTTCCTAAACACTAAATTCGTTGTTGCCCAGTGTTATGAAGAGGCAGCTCTCCTCAATAAGCAGCTTATATGAAATCTCGTCTGGGCTCTGAGCCGGCGAACTCTAGGAAAATAAACAGCTGACTGCTAGTTCCCTCGACCGCTCTCCGCAGTCTGTGGTCTCATAGCCAGTTAGTATCGTCCAGCAGATATGAGGTATATTTACAAAACGAGCTAAAAAAAAAAAAAAAAACACGTCCCGCGAGAACTGCTTGGTCATCATACCAACTGTGCTTGTGCAACGGAGTCTACTAACTCGTTTCAAAATGAGAAACACACAGTGGGCACTTCAAACTCATCTGCATCACTGTTTTCCTCTAGCCACCAATTTAGCATATGAACGAAGACTACACTTTATTTTAAAGCCAGGAGAACAGTGTGTACTTAAGGATTTTTATATCATTTAAGTAGAGCTTAAATGTTTAGCTTTCGCCAACGATCTTGCACTTTTAATTCAAAACCGTTAAATCGTCAAAAAAGACACTGAATAATCTAAACGAAATTGCACAAAAAAGGGACTTAAAATCTCCAGCAAATAAACGAAATACATTGAGTCGAGGTACTACATACAGAGCTACGTGGAAGTAAAACAGGAGAAAAGAAAAGAATAAACATGTATAAATGCCAGGGAGAACGAATCTAATTCAGTGGACTGGATAAATAGGCAGTTAAAGGAAAAGCCAGAAAACTTAAGATAGGAAATGTAGGTCAAAAGAAGGGAAGTGAAAATGAGAGTGCCACAGAGTAGCATATTGGGACCATCGCTATTCATTATTCTAATGATTGATTATGATAATGGTTTACATTCAAAAATTAGGTTTTTTGCATCTGATGTAATTGTATATATTAGGATTAAAAGAAGGATCTGAACACATGCGTGTTAGATAGGTAGGTCAACATGGAACGAAGATAAATGACAAGAAAAGTAAGCTTATTAGGCACACAGATAAAAAAAAAACTACAGGTTGTTTATAATTGTATGTTGGGGAAGAAATTGCTTTTTGAATGCCTGAAGAGTAAATATCTTGGTGTAACATTTAATAATAAACTCAACTGATCAGGAGACACGGGGTAGGCGGATGGCAAAGATTTCGAAATCCAGAGGATGATAGGAGAAAGTCCCAGAGAAATGAAGGAATTGGGTTACAAAACCTTGTTCAGACCATTGCTTGGGATTCATATTTTGGGTACCAATACAGCAATTGAAAGAGGTACAAAGGAAAGCAACTAGATTTGTTTGTGAAAATTACCACAGAACAAAATCAGTAAATGATATTATTATAAAGGAGCTGGTTTGAGATTCATTTGACGATATGAGGGGGCGTGAAGAGAGCGCTGGGAAAGTCCAGTGCCAGTAGGATAGTGGTTGAAGAATTAGGAGTATACAGGGAGAGGAAGAGATGTCCATGGTCAAAAATTGACATTCAATTTCAGGCATCTGCGAGGGGAAAATTTTCTTTTTAGTTAATAGAATTGGAACAAATTACTAAGGAAATGCTGATTAGTTTACCAAAATATTGAAAGAATTTAAAATTGGTAAATGGCAGCAATAGGTGAGTGACGAAGTTGCACTAAAGGAGTTTGCAATATAAATTAATAATAAAAGGGAAAGGAAAATCTTGAGAAAAATTTGGGGACCACTAAAAATTGAAAATGGTGAGTTTAGACACCGGAGGAATAACGACTTATACAAAGAAAAAGAAATTGAAAGGATGTCAGACACGATCAGAAAGAGGAGCATCAGTTTTTTTGGTCACATAATGAGAATGGATAACAATAGACTTACAAAAAGAATTTTCAGTCATGTTTACAAGAGTAAGAAGGGCAACCAGTACATCCAAGGAGTAAAGAAAGATATGATTGAGATCGGAACAACAGAAGATTTATTACAAAATAGAGCAACTTTTAGGAGATTGATCCAAAATTTCTAGGGCTTACAAGAGAAGAGAAAATGTAGTAACATATGGATGGAAGAAAGAAGGAAACAGCAAAGTGAAAGGATGAAGAACTATTGGAAGTCAAGAAAAGGAGCATCGAAATGAATTCATGGGATTACTTTTCGTGGTCCTTAGATGGCCGATATCGAAGAGGAGAAGAAAAGGGAAATGGATGTATAATGAAATTGCCATATAGATATGCTCTTCATTGCAATTAAATTAAATTAACTAGACTTGATTTACTGATACAACAAAAGGTATTGTCCTCCAACGCCAAAATTAGTCACTATTGCCCAGCAGTGAAAGCAGAAATACGTATAGGCGCCTCGTAGTGCCTTAAACCGATCTCCAGAAGACGGAAAGGTAAATCATGAGAAATATTCTAGTATCACAGATATCTAAAGAAGAGAAAATGAAAACACTGAAAAGACCACTAACACTATGCTGTTTGACTGTTTTGTAGTAACGTATCGTTGGTCTTACCGTCTGTTATGCACTCTGACACAGATGATAAATGAGATGCAGAAAAGGTGGACACAGTACCCGCCAACTTCTCTTTAAAGAGGATACAAGAGATTGAAGTGACCTAGAGTCTAACTCGAGAGAAACTTTTGGAGCAGTGACTATACGCATATCCCATAGGATGCAGGTACAGTGCCCTTGTGCCAGGAGCTCTACGTGAGCTGACCCTAAGAAGCACGTCCTGGCCTTATGCCCAGTGATGCACTCCCGAGAAACGATCTAGGTGCATTTCTCCTGCGGGGTCTCCGGTTCGTGTCCCGCTTACACTGACGTGGACGCTACTTCTGCCACACAGTTTCCACGAAATCCGGCAGCGTCCTTTATAATTGACGCTACTTCACTCAGAATGTGTCAGTGTCCTGAATACTCACTCAGAAACTACTATTAAAATTATTTTATAGTTTAGATGCGTTGCAGAATTTACGTTAGGCTAAATGGAATTTCCAACATTTTTTATCATGTATTTGAAAGTCTCCTTGTGGAGCCTTAGTGAGAACTGAGAACGAGTTTAAGTGTGAGTCACAGTATCAAGAATGTCAGGCTGGTACTGAACTCAACATGCCAGATACACTTCAGAGAAACTTAAACGAAAGGCTTAAGAAAAAAACAATAATAACAATTTTCAAGTGAACACGAGTGAAACATGCTGAAGAGAAAAATAATTAAAGCAGATGTACAATGATGAAGCGGACAATAATCTTACATTATAGAGGAAACATTTAAGTTTTATTTGAAAAGAAGGAAAAATTACAGTTTTAAGCATGAAAAAAACAAGAAGAAGAATAGAGCCATACCTATGCCAAATACTGTAATGAGAACAAGTGAAGACCGAATGATTGATTACAAAGCAGAAGAAATGAAATGTTTGTAATTTAGGAAGGGGTGTAATAATATAGAAGTTGTTGGTGAGAAACCTGTTTGATTCCAGACGGTATGGCAGACGGATAAAAAGAATCCACCAGGAAACAGAGTATTAAAAGAATTCTGATAAAAATGGTTGTAGGAGTAAACAATATCTCACAAATCTAAAATTCTCTATCAATAAAAACATTGTTAAAAAGAAAGATACATTTAAAATATCCACAGAATTGTTTTATCAGACCATCAACTTAATATTTACAAAAAATTGCAAATTGTTTTGAGAAATGATTACGTTCTGCTACGACAGAATTTTAATGTCGAGTAAACATCAATGGGAATGAATTACTGATTTAAGATTTGGTGTTGGTATTTTTATCTTGGCTGAAGAGGACAGAAATTAATTGGGATCGTAAATAAAATTTAAGAAAGGTGTTCCGACTGAGTAAGACAAAAGTAAAACCAAACTCACCCACTGTACCCACCGGCTTTATTGTGAAACCACGATATTTGCATGGCTCGCTCTGCCTTTCTTTTTCACTTGTAACCACATTTTTAGCGTTAAGCCTTGTTTTCACAACACAATATAGCAATACACGCAGGAAAACTTCTCCGCCCCATACATTCACACAGCCTGTTACCACGAATAATATTGTGAATCATTAAAACCAAACAGGAGTAGAAATTCGAATAATAGTAGTGCCCTCCCTTCAGTAGAAATCATTTTTAAAACAGTTATATCAAAAACAGTCGAAGTTTTTAAACAAAAATTTAGTGTCAAAAGATACAAATTCATATTTTTAATAAAAATTTATATTTTTAATATCATTGATAGGGATTTTCATACACACTCATTCTGCCAAATTTTGGATTCATTTTCTTTCAGCACTGGGAAAATATTAAAAATAATGCTATACACATCTCCGTCGCAGTATTTTATTTTAACTGAAGAGTACTATTGCTGTCACGAATATTACTTGAAATTTATGTAATAAAAAATTCGACAGATTCAAGGAATAAATTATATCTAACCGGACACTATCAACCGAAAAAATGGAGCAAAAAGACGATCCATCGTTTCTGATCTACATTGGTAATATTGTCTGTATGTCTGTGTGTTACAGCTAAACCGATCTTGATCATATTTAACATGAAAATACTATATATCATTTGGAAGGACACAGGATACTCTTTTCGAAATAAATATAATATTTTGTTATGAAATTTTGAAAAATAACAGAAAAGTGACAGACAGACGGATAGTGTGTGTTTCTGTAATTTTGTATCGATCACTCAGGCTTTGTTTGTGTTTGCATAACTTATAGCTTTCTATATCAAATGTTAGCAATAAAATTCAAAGTCCACGCGTACGAAGTGGCGGGTAACAGCTAGTCGCGTTTATAATCCCAACTAGTCAGCTTCGAGCAGCGGTAGTAAATATTCACACCGTATTTTCAACTGCATTATATTTGTATCAGGCAAGACCACTCCATTAATTGACCAACCATAATAAAGTCCCAAGCTCCTGCCACAGAATTGGTCTGGTACCTATGCTAATCGCATCCAGGACAAGCATATTACATTTTACTTGCAGACCGTTAAATATCCGCAGGTAAGGCGGCAGCAGAACATTGTTGCTGCGTAAAACGGTAGCAACGCAATATTTCAGAACAATTATCACTAAACAACACTTTCGATTCGACACGTACCGCGAACAAATTCCCATTAAAACGAATCCAGAGACTAAATAAGATCAACATACTAATATAAAGTTAAGGAACACTTACTACCGAGCTAACAGAACTTTTAATAACTTCATTAGGCTTTTTCGATTACCGAAGATATTGGACACCGAATGTCCCGGCTAACGGGATTTCTCCTTTCGTGGTGCTGCGGCACCCACGCAGTACTGGCAACGTATACTAATGAACGCATAACGACAGCCTCGCAGAACGTGTTGTAAAAGTAAGTGAATACAAATCTGTTCGGCGGGACGATATTAGTTTTATGGGCGAAAAGAATAAGACAATTTATACCCGCCGTTAGTTTTTGTTGCTCCTGCGGCTGAGCAAATTAAAATACTGCATTTCCATCCGCGCCGTGGGCGTACAGAAAAAGTCTCAAAGGACGAAGTAGCCATCAACATGTCGTGAGAAGGAAAGCTGTGACCAAGGTCGCCGTTGTTGAGACACGAAGGTTTAAATGTTCTGCTCTCTGCAGGTAAGTCCAAAACTTCTAGTTCTATATGCTTACTAAATCAGAAACATTGCAAGTATGAAAAACTTTGAAGTCTGCAATTTTGTAATATTTTTATAACCTTTTCTGCACAGACATACCGAATTAATATCTTTCGCTACCTGTGTTCAAATTATTTTAACATTTATTTCCTACTCCCCGTCTCAAAACCAAAGATTTTAGTCTTGAAAGTTATTTAATTATTGGTAGGCTGAACCCGCATTTTTGCCCTCCACACATTGTATACATTTCATATCAAATTTCAGTGAGCTTAAAATGAGACATGTCCTAACTTTCTATAATTCAATGATTCTACAATAGGAAACCCGCACACTAGATATTTGAGGTAATCCTGTGGAGAATCAGGCCTTTTGGTGGACAGTACTACCGGCTTTGTACACTAGACCAACTCCGTGGAGTTCGGCCGAAGATGGTTGAAAGAAGTGTACTTCTATGAAAAGCACCCAGATATTCTATTTTACCTGATAGATACATGGAAATTCATGTACGTACGTAAGTTTAATCTTTGATGTGACATGAAAAGCCTATTACGCACACACACACACACAAAATCACACACACAGTCACACAAGCAAACTCTCAAACAAAGAAACACACAGCCAAACACACACAGATAAGTGAATGATCGGTGATAAATGGAGGTTTTATACCTTAATCTACGTGACCTGGTCTTGGAGGTGGAGGGATTGGGTAGCGGGTTCAGCCTACCAATACTTAAATAACTTTCAATACTAAAATCTTTGGTTTTGAGACGGGGAGTTGGAAATAAGTGTTAAAATAATTTGAACACAGGCAGCCAAAGATATTAATTCGGTATGTCTGTGCAGAAAAGGTTATAAAAATATTACAAAGCTACACTGGGCTATGTGGGAAAAGGGGGGGTGGGTTTCGGGCCAAGCCACATAGATTTTCAGTCATATTAATTGTTACGGTTAAAATAAGGTACAGAACACACAACAGCATGTGAGTATTTATTTTTGTCATTTAATTATGTCCGTAAGTAATTTAAGATGGCCTGACAAGAGAAAACTGTACAAAACGGCTTCTGGAATCAAAAGGGAAAAAAGCTACGTGCTACGCGGAAAGGGGGAGGGAGTGTAGAGGCAAAAGACACGTCAGGCTACGTGGGGGGAGGGGGGTTCACAGGAGGCTAAAATTGATCCACGTAGTTTATGGACACTCCCTTACATTAGTAACGTATAAAAACTTTACTGACCCCTCAACCCGAAGGTTGGTTTGATCCTGCAGAAGGAGGCATAGCCTACTAAGGCAATATGTTAGAGATGGTACCAGCCGTCAGTTTCTTATGTACCTACAGTTTAATGTGTAATCCGAACAAAGCTATACAACAGATCAAAGTCATCACATAGGCCTATAAAAATTCCGGTAAATACCAGAAAACTTCACTTTCGGAAGCAGGATCTACGTCATGCTGTAGATAAGATAATTAAAACGGAGTAGTTACATCCAGGAATTCTGACAGCGTAGCTCGATTCAGAGACCCACCCGTCACTTCTCCGCCGTTCACAGAAGGCCCCCTTGCGGTTGGGACATCCCCATCAACCACGTGCGGCCGTGATTAACACTTGTTCGTTCACTTAGCACTCTCGGCACCTTTCACAGTAGACAGTCGCAGGCTAAGTGCTTGCTCATCTTAGATGTCTTGGCGGTAAGACAACGCATCTCTTCACCCGGAGAGTATAAGTGTAACCACTTAAAATGAGGCAATGTTCATTCAATGCGAGTGGCTGACGCTGCAATGTAATCGTTGACTTTATATCGCTCGTAGATGTTAAATATAGGAATGTTTCAAGAAACAATGTTCCTAACTAAGGATAGGTCAGATGGTATATAGAAGTTCCATTAAAATCTGTCAAAGATTAGCTCACAAAAGATAGAGATACTGCTCAGTAAAGTGCGGAGGTGTTGCGAATGCACACATAATCAACAAGCAAGTTCCTAGGTAAGCAGTTGTTCGGCTTTACTAAACTTCTGACAAGGTATCGAATATTTTATATTATCAGACATTTTGATGTGTTAATTTCAGTCCTCAATTACATCAACTCCGGTCACGTCAGTGGCAGAAGATAACATGAAAAATAAAATATTTTCTGGTTTCAGGGATATGTGTTTACTGGATGGCGTGATAAGTGTATCAGCGATTCCTGAGACTATTAACATACTGATTTTGCTTAATTTCAATTGCTCGCTTTATAAGTTGACAGCATTTTACTAGTTAGAACATTGTCTTAACTGACAGTTTTTTTTTTTTTTTTTTACAATACAACTTAAAAAGAGCTTTAACTTAATTTGTTCCTATTATTATCTGGATCGTCTTATATCCAACCACCTGTCAAACACATTCTATTTTTCCATCCTCGAATTTATATTAAATAGAACACGAGAAATGCTGAGAGCATCCGTTTATAGAATTTATAGCATTAACGGCTAATTTTAATGCTGGTTACAAATTCTAACAATATAATAAACTATCAAGGTACCCAGCGCTACTAGAGGGCTGTTTTATCCCGCTGGGTGGGACTGTCGTAAATATTCTCCGTAACATGTGTGCAATTTTATAAATCAACTTTTTTTCCACTTAAGTTAACAAATAAGTTTACCGAATTCCGTACTGTTTTTGAGATGTTTGCAATAAAAATTGATAGTTTCACGTGTACATTTTTCCTAAGAGTGGGTATGGGGGGAGAGGGGTTGGCTTTAGGAAAACCAGATGTAAACGTATTTCTCTCTTTATTTTAAAGGATACGTGTACAAAGTTCCATCGAAAAACCGATACAACTGTCGGTTTGTACGAAAATTTAAAACAAAAAAACTGAGTAGTTTCGTATTTAAAAGTACATTAAGGGGGATGATGAGGGAGAGAGTGCGTTTTTGTAAACCAAATGTAGATAGTACCTTTCCCCTTGTCTTAAAGTATACGTCTGCAAAGTTTCATCGAGACTGTTCCATAAAGAACAAGCAGTATATATACAAACATCCAGTTTCATATAGAGAGAGATACGTGGCCATAGTTTTAATTTAATGGCGTTTATACGAAAAGTCTTATCGAGATAAATATTTTCTTGTGAAATATTAATGCTCAATTACGTGTAATTTTTTTATCCTTTATCATAATCAAATTGTTACATTAAAATTGACATACAAATTCGAATATAGCTTCAGTGTATTTATTTTATCCAAAAATAATGAAAAATGCAATAATCGTGGATTGGCTGAATTTCGGTTATTGAGATTGAATACAGCATTCAACAGATTAGTTGTTACAGCTGATGATAAGAACGTACGGAAACAGTAAATCTATGAGAATGGACTGAAATATTGTAGCCTTCCGTTGCACCATCTCGCTTAGGGAACAACCACATTAATTCCTAACAGAATAATACACTATATCAATCATTTTTAACGCATTATTTTTAAGGAAAAGTCAGTTTTACGGATTAAAACCGGATATGCACTGCAGATGCCCTTATGTGATGTGGAACATATAAGATTAACTAGTATATGACTGTCTAAATAATTATATTAAAATTTTAATAATTAATATTATCTTGGAATAGTAATAACATTAATAACAATCTTAATAAACACTGTTATTGAGATTAATCCCAGGAATTTGAACATATTTCGGAGTAAACGAGTTTCCATAAACTAAACGATACAACTTTATAAACTGATCAATTTAAAATACTAAGTGAATATACGGTTGAGTGAATGATAACAATGACTTATGATACTATATCAAAATGAAACAATTACACTTGCTCCGGTGCTTCTATAATGTTTACGATAGTTCTGATTCTGTAACTTATGCTTTAAAAGAAACTACTTTTTACATTCAGTTGAAATTATGAAGTTATTTGAGTCGAACTTCATGTCTTAATATGCGCATTTAGAATCCTTTCATATTAAATCTTAAAAAGAGCGTGTACATTCCATCATGGAAACTACTGTATAATGAAGTGATAGAAAAAAAATTATATGTTTTGATTTGATTTTGTGTTAAGAGTGTTAATTCATTTATACTTTGGTCTTTTAGAAATAGCTTTGAAGAATGAGCAAAGAAGCATATTCCATGATGCTGCTCCATTCTTTCTTTGCTTTCTTGTTTTTTTTTGTATTCATTGTTGATAAACTATTTCGAATCTGAAGCATTTTTTCCATGTATTATATGCATTTATCTATTCTGACGAATGTAAAGATTTTTACGCAGTAAATTAAATTTTTTAGCTATTCTGTAACTGAGAACGTTATCAATTAATTCTGGGAGAAACAACGTAATGTACCCGATCAATTCCTGGTACGAGCTGACTAACAAAAGAAAGATTATGTGTACAAATGGAGAGCTTCAAATATGTGTTTACGACGTCTAGAAGCAATAAAAGAAGCTAATTGTATGAATTGTGTGAATGATAAGATGCCGAGCATATCGAGCGGACTGCTCTCTGGGTAACGCGAAGGTACAGCTCCGTATTTCCATCTTTGACTTACGACACCAAGGAAGAAGGTGGCTGAACCACGAACCAGCCGACTTTGTCTCCACCTAGGAGCGAAGCGGGGAGTGGGAGCGGTTCCGAACATTCAGCTTCAAAGAAAAATTCTTGACTTTATCAAGAATCGAACCTCGCTCATCGACGCCTTAGTGAAACCCTCTACCTTCTGAGCTAAACGACCGACAAAAGTTTTTACAATATAGTGTTAATGTTGTGATGTGACACGTAACACTTTGTTAAACCGCTATACGAGGCATTATGCAGATTTAATGGAGCTTGTAACGATCAGAGGTGCAAACAATAAAGAAAGTTAAAAACTTGTCTTTGCTGTCGATCTTTTAAAAATACAAACAAAAAAGTGCGAGCAACGAACCAGCGGATTCATGATGGTCAGTCGTTACCGCGACTCAGGGTTAAGAGTCAGCAGTTGGCAGTAGTTCCATTGTCAATGTTAACACGAAGCATACCCCTACTGGTAGATAAATCAGGTGTTCTGAGTAAGAACCACTGTGGACGTTCATTTAACTTGTAGAGCTCTTTGGACGCTCGAGATCAAGGTAAACCAGAGTGGAAACCGGCTACTGCCTTCCGAGAGGTGATTTTTGAGCGGTACTTAGCTGCGTCCACCTGCCAACCGTGGGAAACACTTTTCAGGTGTTACCGCTTTCACCAGAGGTGCTTATGTTGATTCATGTAAAGCAATTCTACTGTAGGAAGGTACTTAGTGTAATGATCATTCACCAATCCAAGTTTCTTTGGTGTGGTACACAAAAATTCGCCACTTCTTCTTGTAGCCACATATTTTATTTCCCAGAATATCTTGCTAACTTGCTTCGCCTCTGAACTCAGTCTCTAACTATATTTCCCTCGGGCTTCTTCTGTTCGGTTCTTTATAGAAATAGTACATCTACATCTACATCTACATCTATACTCTGCAATTCACAATTACTGTGGGTGGCAGAGGGTGCTAAGCACCAATTCTACTTCAGTGGATTCCAATCCCGAACAGAACGAGGAAAGAAAGAATACATAAATGTATCAGTACGGCATCTTATTCCTCGAATCTTATCCCTCCTGTCATTGCGACCTAAATAGGTTGGCGGAAGAAGTATTTCGTTGCATTCGTAAATTAAAGATTTTCGCATATTCTCCAACAAATTCAAACGCAAACGACGTCGTCTGTCCGCCAAACAATCCCAGCCCAACCCACGTATCAACTCTGTGACACTTACGTATTGACTGTAACTAGCAGTCACGAATCGAGCGGCTCTCCTCTGTACTTTCTCTAACTTGTAGCTTACGACTTCGTACACGTAGACTTAGAATTTAATTACTAGAATTGGATGTAGAAAACTGTAAGTTACTTAAATGTGTCGCAAAAAGCACGGAGCCGGAATAATTTGACAGGGAAGCCACTATTCTGCAACTGAACCAGTCCCACGGAGAGAAACAATTTGCAACTTGTTAAAAAACAGCAAAAAACTAAGGGGGCGGGGATTTAACTGTGGGACACTACTGTAGTGGAAGGTTGGTTGGGAAGGGTGAAAACTTTATAATTCTCTTTATCATTTAAAAATTGCCCTATGTTGCTATTTATTGGGTCCTCATCACTGCTTACAGACGGAGGCGTTTTTAATATTAATACAAAGGAGTCTCAAATCAAATACAAACGACTGCCTCGTCAAAATTTGCCAATAAGCAAACACAAACCAATAAGAAAACGATGTATATTAATTAAACAAATTCAACGTTTTGAAATTTAACAATGAATGACAAACGTTCCACATTTGATTTTCCCTTGGAACAACAGGGAATGACATTCACGATTCTAATGATCGGATGCAACCTAAAATGGATGTCGGGCGTCAGGTGGTGATTAAGCTCACAAAAGTTTATCCACTTTCAAATATATATATATTGTTAAAATAGATCGCGACTTTAAACAAACACTAGCTGAGCTTCATAGGAGGCGAGAACTCTTAATCGTTCAAAATCTCTTTTGAGAGGGCCGTTAAAGGGCTGGTCTCAATGATTTTAAGTACAACACTGTTGAGTTAGTAGTGCATTTACCGTAACGGTGTAGATTGCTCTGCCGCCGGCGAAAAGGTTGCAGCGTGTGCTAGCTACAGCATTCAAGTCAACCATTGACCTGAACACTTCTGCGTACTGCAGATTCTAAGAATGCTTTCCTCCTCAGAAAGCAAAGTATGCGAAGTACTAAGACACTCGGCAGTAAGTTCGCTGTGTTCTGTCGTCTTGAAAACGGCATAAAACTTGGGATTACAGTGACGCCGATTTGTTTTTTTTTTTTTTTTCCCCCTGTCATGAGTCTTTCGACTGGTTTGATGCAATCCTCCATCCCTTCATATCTTGTGCTAACCTCATCATCTCTACATACCCCTTACAACCCACATCCTCAATTATCTGCTTCATATATTCTAATCTCTGTCTTCCTCTACAGTTCTTACCTTCGACCGTTCCCTCCACCAGCAAATTAACCAATTCAGCATGTCTCAAAATATGACCTACCAACCTGCCTCTTTTGTTTGTAAGCTTCTTCCACATTCATTTCTTACCTTGTCTGTCCACTTAATTTTCAGAATTCTTCTGTAGCACCACATTTAAAATACTTCAAGCCCTAAAGCCGGGCCGGTCAAATACTTCAATTTTCTTTCTTTCAGGTATTTCTAAAGTCCATGTTTCGTAACCATAAAGTACTGTGTTCCATACATAGAGTTTTAAAAATCTTTCCAATTCCTAGATCAATATTTGAAACTAAAAAATTTCTCTTTTTCATGAAGGCTCTTTTTGCTAGTGCTATTCTGCTTTTAACATCATTCCTGCTTTGGCCATCGGTTGTAATCTTGCTTCTCAAGTAACAGAATTCACTTACTTCTCCTATTGCATCCGATCCTATTATTATATTTAATCTACTGTGATTGGTATTATTTCTGCTACATTTCATCACTTTTGTCTTGCTTTGACTGATATTCAGTCCAAAATCTTCCTTCAGTATTTTGTTAACGCCATTCAGTAACTTCTCAATATCCTCAGCCCGTTCTGCTAACAAGACAATGTCATCAGCAAAGCATACTGATTTTTTCTCCCTGAACACTTATGCCACATAAACATTTTTCTTTTACGTCCTTTACTGCTTCTTCTACGTACAAGTTGAATATTAACGGGGATAGACTACACCCTTGTCACACGCGCTTTTCAACTGATGCTTGTCTCTCATGATTCTCTACTTTTATAATAACCACTTGATTCTTATTTAGTTTATAAAGTATTCTTCTATCTCGATATTTTAGACCTGACTTCTTTAAAATTTTGAACATCTTGTCCCACATAACATTATCAAAAGCTTTTTCTAAATAAACTAACGCCAAAAAGTATCTTTGTTTTTACTGTTTTTTTTTCCCCCTGTTTATCTAATTACCCCTTATATACGTATAAATATATATGCATATATTCTTTTATAATTAGAATGTTAAATTCCTCTGACATTTACTATTCTGATTTACCAATTTTAAATTCCTTAAGCGTTTTTGGAAATTTATTCATCACTACACTTGGTAATTTGTTCAGATTCCTGACACCCAACAAAAGAAAACTTTCCCACTCCCTTATGCATGAAATCGAGTGCAAGCCTTTCCCCTTCCATGCACTATTCCTAATTCTTTGACCAATATCCCTCCAAGCCCCATCACCAACATATGCCCTGTACATTCCCAGCACTCGCTTCACCCTCCTCCTTTCCTCCAATGAGTCCCAATCCAGCTCCCTTATCATATCAGTTACTGGCTGGGTCCTGCGATAATTTCCACAAACAAATCTAGCTGCTCTTCTTTGCACACCTTCCAACTCCTGTATTTGATAACCTAAATGTGGGTCGAAAACTACACCACCATATTCAACCGGTCGTCTTACCAAAGTATTGTAACCCAAATCCCTAATTTCTCTGGTACATCCTCTCATCACCATTTTGTAACGTATTTCCATCATGAAGACAAATTAGTATCACGCTGAGATTTTTAAGTCGGTGATTGGTTCTGCTATGGTACCTCCTCCCCAAAAGGCTATTCTATTGGTCAGAATCGTTTTCCGGCGTTTCGTGAGAGCTCGGGGAATTTCAACAGCAGCCGGGGCGTGAACTTTCCGAAAACCCGGGGTTAGTAAAAGTCAAAGGCCAGTCAAACACCTTCCTTCGGAAAGTTCCCCGTACCCACTCATAAACAAGTGGTCGGTCCATATTCCGACCCTGAGTTCCGGGCTTTACCTGGAATTTGTCTCCTCGCTCAGCCGTAGTAGTTAAAAAAATTCTGCCTACCACTGATTCCATTTTACATTAATGATAAAAATTGTACGGGATGACCCACTTTTATCATTCCGTTACACTACCTACCACAGTTTCTCTGGCAAATTTTTGTTGGTGGTTTAAAATTATGGGTAATTCTTATGTCAATACCGTTTAATATAAAACGTGTTTGGTTTTGTTATCTTGTAGCTTTTGGGAGTTGGGAACCTGTGATCTAGCTACATAAAAAAACAAGTCTTTTCTAACTGTACCACTGCTACTTTCATTGCCTGTCTCTGGGCTATACCGATAGACATCGCAAAAGTTAATTTTAATGGGTAATATACTCTTTTAAGCTGGAAAGCTAGGTCTGTTGGAACATAAAATCATCTTTTGCCATTCCAGCCATGGTCACAGCTTTTATTAAGGTGCGTTCCCTCGGCGCGTGGTTGTGGACGCCTTTCATCTTTACCGTATATGCTAGCAGGGACGGCGTGCCTCGACCCACCACCGGGCGGTAAAAGATGAAAGGCGCGTACTTCCACACCACGCGTCGTGGGAATGCAGCTTTACGTTGCTTCCCAGTTGTGTTATTTGTTGGCGTTTACTGTTACACGTCGCAATGTATCGAGATTCCGCATCAGTAATTTGGAAAACCCAGCTTTAATATTAATTAATAAGAAGTTTCTCGTGATAACACCACGAGTTAAGGAACTGACTGCGAGAGAAGAAAAGCCTGAACGAACGGTAAAACATTACAAAGACTTACACACACTATCCGTCTATCAGTCACCGTTCGATTTGTTAATTATATTGGGACAGTATCCTATATCGTTCATAATGAAACATAGTGGTTCCTTGTCAAATTTTATCAAGATCGGCTTAGCCGTTTAGTCGTGAAAAGGTAACAAACAGAGAGAAGAGTAATTTTTGCATTTATAATATTAGTGCAGATTTCTTTCCTATTCTGATATTATCCATTTTGATCACATGTCTAGGCCACAGAGGTCTGCGTTGTCCTACGACATCTGCAACAGACACTTGAGGTGAAACTATTTTCTATTTACTTTTTTACTGTCTTATGCTTCCTGTGTTTCTTGTCCACGGTTATAGAGGACTTTATATCAACTAACTGTCCACCTCTACAATCCATATTGTCTAAGGAAGCGTGCATAAACCACGTAGCTCCATTTTGGCCTCCTGTGAACCCCTCCTCCCCCCCACGTAGCCCTACGTGGCTTTTACCTCTACCCCCCCCCCCCCCCACGTAGCACGTAGCTTTTTTCCCCTTTCGATTTCAGAAGACATTTTGTACTGTTTTCTCTTGTCAGACTATTGTAAATTACATACAGAGATAATTAACTGAGGGAAATAAATATTCACATGCTGTTGTGAGTTCTGTTTCTCATTTTAACTGTAAAAATGTTATGAAAGGAAAGCTACGTGGCCTGGATCGGAACCCCCGTCCCCCCACGTAGCACAGTGTAGCCTTCCAGCCAACCCCCCCCCCCTTCTGGACCGAGCCACATAGTTTGTGCACGGTCCTTAACAGGCATAAAATATTTAATTTGGTGAACATAAAAAAATGCCTTTATGGGGTATTTTATTGTACTGCAGAATGTTTAGTACTTTACCGAAGAAATGTGATGCTACTTGGATCCTTTAGGCAGTTTTCTAGTTTGCTTTGTTGAGCTTAGAGATGATGCATCCAAGGTGGTTGAAGTTTGTAGTCGATTGCAATCTGGTTCATGCCAGAAAACAATGGCACTGGATGATGTACTGATTTTCGTAGGAAGTGAAGAAATACTACACGGAACCTAAATGCTTGGAACATCTGAAACAATTTGATCTAAAATTTAACAAAGCCACGTAGTAGCAATTACTATCAGGACGGATGAATATAAAGCACTGTTTGTAAAAAAAGAAAAAACCGACATACTGTGTTTTAAAGAAATGTATAAAAAGAAGAAAGATTGTCGATAGTTAAGAACACGGTACTCAATATGACGGCGTAACAACTTACACATTTCGTTTTTCCTTGGTGGTTAATGGTTTGACTATGGCCTTTTCATAAGACCCAGAATGAGAACCGTAATCAAACTGATTATTTTCTGTATTGAAGAACTATCCCAGGGGTGCTATGGATGGATGCTGAAAAAATGTGGGAAATCGATATCTCGGAATGGGATTCAACACAGATTCTCCAGAACGGTGGAATGGAGCAGTTATTTTTCGCAAACCTGGACCCCACTCCCCATTGGGGAGCATTTATAAGATCTGGGGCCCCCATTCTTCCTTGTGAGCATTGACGAGCGAGATTCTCCCCCCCCCCCATTTTGTGACCATTCGGCGCATTTAATGAGGGTCTGGTGGGAGACTTCGACCCCGTAATTCTGGCGACCTTTTTTTAGCTATACGGTTCTTAAATGTTGTAGTGATCTTTCTATGGACCCCACTTCCTCCCCCATTGAAGAGATTTCGTGGACTCCCCTCCCTATTAGTGTCACATAATTAATGGACGTTCCTTAAGTCGGAGCTCTCTTACTTTTCAAATAGTCGTATCAAAGACGAAGGTTTCACACTTAATTTAACAAACTAGAGAGTTTTAGATATAATTGTAATAAATTACTTAACTTGAACAAATACAAAATCCATAACTAACAAGCCTTTTTTTTTTTTTTTTTTTTTTTTTTTTTTTTTTTTTACAATTTCATTCCTCCCAGCTGAAGGCTGGGAGGCGGGCTGCTGGAGAGTCACCGAGGACTCTTTTCAGCCAAACTACTACTACGGGGAGGGAAGGGGGATGGAAGGTCGGCCGTGGCCTTGTAGGGAACCATCCCAGCATTCGCCTAGAGTGGTTGAGGAAAACCACGGAAAACCTCAACCAGGATGGCCGAACGAGGATTGACCCTCTTCCTCCCGAATGATAGGTAGGAGGCCGAAGATGGCCTTTTCCCATCTCGGTAACTAACAAGCCTGCTTAGTTTTCATTATATCCTTAGCAGTAGACATTTCGGCTGCGATAAATAACTTGCGTTTGGTCGACGGCGATTGTGTGTGTCTGGATGGCGGGATTTGTTTCGGATTTTGATGTGGTTTTTAATAATGTCTTGTAGGATGAGTTTCACTTGATGTGAAATCATAAAGGTTAAATAGTAACACGCAAAACTACTGCAAATAAATCATGCTCATAACTGATGTCTGAATCCTGTATGAAACATAGCTTTGACTAACAATTCCAAGCAAATTGCATACAGATACCCCACATTTGAGCATAGTTAAAATATATGCATAGCTATCGCCCATAATATAATATGCATCAAAAGTGTACTGTGCGTTAAAAAAGAAGTGTTTCATTGAAACAAACGTAGGTATCAACATGCTGATTTAAATACTCCTGTAAGGCCTGTATTTTTGTGAAACAAGGATTTGAAAATAAATTGACTAGTATATAGTGTAATAAAAAGCATGTTCAACCCAATTAGTTGATCTCTTATCGAAAATTATAATTTAACCACTGTATCAAATAGCTACAGCAGTTTGGTCAGTTGTTACGAGTTGACATTTGTTATTGCCAAACACATGGTGTAAAATTTAATAAAAGCATTTGAGTCATTTCCTATCTTCACGAAAATTATAATGTAATCGTTGTTTCAAACAGCCAGTTGTATTTTACCAGCTGTTATGAAATTAAAATCGTTGTTTACGTGTATTGTTTAAAATGTACTACCAAATAATTAGAATTCAATAGACCTAGGACACAAAGGACTTAAAATGTAGACATTTAAATGTCGGGATGATGCAAATATGCTGATTGTCGTCTTTTGTACCGTAGTAACTGGATGAAAATATAACGCTCATTTTAGAGACAGAGATAAAACTCTAAAATGATGAACTATTATATCAAAATTTATATCAATAATGGTAAAAGATAACATTTGTGAAAAATAAAATGTATTTCCTCTTTTCCCCACACTCTCTGTCCCTGTTAAATGAATTTCTATTATATTATGCTATATGTTTTAAGTAATGTGTTATTAAAATCAGTTTGAATATTTCAGGTAGTGGTATCTATATTAAAATGGCAACCAAGATATACAATATTTCCTTACTAAACAGTACTTATTAATCGTGGCATACATCTTATTTCTTCGTTTCAATTGCTGAATAACCCTGTTCAACTTAGTTATATTTCACCTTTTTAAAATAACTCACTATATTCTTGTTGATGTAATAATGGTCTACTGTTTATTATTGTAACAAGGGCATTGTTTTAACTGGAAACTATATCCTTGCTGTTTAGTATGTTTATGATAGATGCAAAACTAAAAAATAAACAAATTACCTTAAACTGACGGACACAGTGACCTCATCTCAGAAGCAGTCAAAAACTTTACATTGGTCAACAATAAGCGAAGGTATGTTGAAAAGCCGAAACTGAAATTTTTTACCTAGTACTGTATATTATTGTGTCCAATAATGCGAATGAAGAAAATAATACAATTAATTTTTGCTATGATGGTTAACTTGACACGTTTAAGATATTGAGATTGGCTTTCCTTTTTCTTATTTGTTTCGACCTCGATGACAAGATAATTAGAGGTAGGGGATCATTGGCCACAAGGAACTGGAAGGAATTCGGTTATGTTCTCATGAAGGAACCATACCGGAAGTCGCCTGGAGTGATTTAGAGAATCTATGGATGCTGAAATATGGATGGCGCGAAGGGGATGCGAACTCACATCCTCCAGTATGTGAACGCCCACCGAGCTCGGATTCAGGTATGCATCAGCAGCTGACACGTGGTCTGAGTAAGAAAGGATCCGAATCTGATTCAACTCCTCGTAGTGGGTGAGATGATATTGAAACCTTCTATCTGCAATCATAGATTAGTTATGTCGTGAGATACAATCAACTATCATATTATTCAGTGCATATTTTGTAATTATTCAATTCTATGTCTACTATGCAATCAATTCTTGTGATAGGCCCTTCTAGCAGCATCTGCAAGCTAGTTTACGATTTGTCAGTGTGCCATTTCAATTGGCTAACGTTGAATACTGTCGCACTTCGTAAACTGAATGCCGAAGGCAGGTGCGTGATAAACACTTTGCTAATCTTTGGTCATTACTTCGGCTTCCTGGACGCTGGGTGTATTAATAATCTTTTATTTTCCCAAATCACATCTCTAAGTAAAATATGAGACTATGCCAATTCATCCCTGGAACGCCAAATTTTCGTCAAACAACACTCATTTAAGGACACAGGACATTGTTAAGAGGATTATTAAATGTAGGGCACGATAATATAACGAAAATAATAGAACATTAGTTGACAGTGTATATCATACTCGAATGTTAAGAAGACGACAGTATGCAGTCAGCAACAGTCTTTCCCTGCTGTTGTGGACAACCACACTAAACAGTCTCTCATAACTTAATGAGAGAACATAATTTTATCTGTGTTATAAATTATAATTAAACACAGTAGGATAATATTTAAACACTTTAAAAAAATTATAGAGAAGAGTTGTTGGTTTACCATAGAGAAATTTCTGTGCATCCCTAGATTCATAATCACTAACTAAATTGAAAATCGCTGGTTTTGCAGAATGATTGTGTAACTCATTTGTTTCTATAACGTTTGATTGACTTTCCAACGTAGCTCTTGCTCGGCATCTTGTACTATCACAACTGGTGCATCTCCAGCATTTCGGAAGACAGTCGAGATTTACTTATTTCTTTTCTTGTCTAAAAGTATATCCTTTGTGAAGGAGGTGATTTCTTCCTTTATTATTTTTTACAAACACGAAAGCCATTATTCAGAAAGGGACACAACCTATTCGGTTAACTGACCACAACAGAATAAACGGTAACTAAAATGTATCGACCAATACCGTTCATTAGATCAAAAGTGACAATTCATGGACCAGTAGCGTCATCTATTATCGCTATTATTCGCGATTTTGTCCGGACACCCTCTTCTGCAGCGTCATCACGGAGTTACTGGACCACGGAAATGGCTGGCGTCTTCAACAGAAAAACAGCTCTTCTTCCGATGATGAGCACGTGACCAGAACTTAGAGGAATTAATAAGTCACTAGCTTCAAGTCACAGAAATCAGGGCGTCCCGCTCAAGTCTGTTATAATTTGTCATAACATAGTTGCTGAAAACAAATCCGACGATCATATCCCCAAATGGTAGCAAATGCAACGTGGACTGGCTAGATAATCTTTTCCTAATTTATTTTTAGTGCTCTGACGAGGAAACACGATTTTTTGAGCCATGGTAGCAACACGGTATTGGCTAGGGTTTGAGATATTGACTTCTTGAAACCGAGCGTGGCGGTGTAACGGTTAGCGTTCTCGCCTCGTATTCGGGAGGACGGCGGTTGGAATCCCCGTCCGGGCATCCAGATTTGGGTTTTCCATGGTTTCCCAAATCACTCCAGGCAAATGCCGGGATGCTTCCTTCAAAAGGCCATGGCCGAATTCCTTCCCATTCCTTGCCTCCATCCTTGCCCCCCATCCTTTCCCGTCTCTAAAGACCTCGCTGTTGAGAGACGTAAAGCAGTTAAAAAAAAAAGACTTCTTGAACTGGCTGAGCTGATAACCAGTGAGCAGTCTGAATATGAGGCAACGTGTCCTTTCTCAACTAGCCATTCAGCTAATGTAAATAGAATAAAAAATGTAAACGCATTTGCTTTTTTTTTAAGTATCTAACTTAATTCCTATAGTAGCTTTAACTCCTGAGATACTCTTTAGTGAGTGATAAATCTCTTCACATACATTAAGGACAGAACTAAGAAATCCCGAAAAGGAAACCGACTCTACACGCTGTTGAGTCAAATTGTCAGGAAATTCAAAACAACAGTGTGGTCATGAGAAGGGTAGAGTTCAATGTGTCATGCGTTACACTTACAAACGGTTTTCGTAAAATTTAATTATAGGTTTACCTTTTGTAGCAATGGAAACAGGAAATAACATTGTGTCTCTTGAGTTACCCTTTTCCTTTACTGGAGTTTTTTTTTTTTTTTTTTTTTTTTTTTTTTTTTTGTGGTGGTGTGTGTGGTTCTAAATTATATGAAAGCGAAAGAAAATTGATAGACTATCTTGCTGAGGAGACATTCCAGCATTTGCCTGGAGCAGTTACGGTAAATCGTGTGCATTTTAAGCCAAACTGGTCAAGATATCTCTTCTGTTCATTAATTTCTTAAATTGAAATTGCTTCTCCCTTAATGATTGATTCACCGATTTCAGATATCAATAGTTTTCATCGCTCTTATAACTTAAAAAAAAGTAATTCTACTTTTCATAAACATTGTCGGATACTATTCGAGACGGGGCATTATAAAACTTCGTTATATAGCCAAAATGCATATTAATCTACATTGATTGAATTCATTGAACACTAGAAATATGTTTCTATTTCATTGCACAATTGTTATATCAACATAGAATACTTTTAATTGAAAATAGATTGAAATCTAATCAGTTGAAATATCAAGAATGGTTTTCTTGATGCTTACCTAGACACTTATGCATTAATACGGTGTTACAGAATGTTCTAATTATTGCTCAGAATGCCGTGTTTGATATCATTGAAGATAAAGACCAAGTTATGTAATAATAATAATTCATTTATGAGCTCGTGACAGGGTTTCTATCGGCTGCGCATTCCGCTCCTGTCGAAGTCACCTTAATCTAACCCTGTAGTCCTATCGGGTATGGGGTACCTGTAGTTTAATGTGGTATCCGAGTCAAGGAAGTATTCAGGTGTACACAACAAGGTGTGTCAAAGGTGAAGGTCCGGTTAACGGCCTATGAAAATCATCGCCGAGACCGGGATTCGAACCGGGGACCTTTCAATCCTCAGTCAGACACCTTAACTACTGAGTCACCAGACCGCTATAATCATATAATGCAGTGTACATCTTTCTTCGTAATCACTTGAAACTTTTCGCGTAAATATAGCTTCTTGAATTTCTGTATTACGAACGATCAATAAATTGCACCCTTTTTCCGAGTTATAATTGTATCCACACCATAAATGCATTATAATTTGGAATGATGTAGCGAGTGTGGTGCTTCTTTCGCCGACTCTGTCTGTGGCTGAGGAACAATTAGAAACAGAAACGTGTTCATCCGAGCGTAGCGCATTGTGAGCGCAGCGTGCCGGCCGGGCTCGGCCGTAAAAAGTAGAGCACGTGACCCTCGTAGACGGAGGTTCTTTTTTTTGTGCAGGAGGAAACCGAAAACGCGACATCCGTGTAGGATGACGTCTTTGGTCTTTCACATCGCACTTTTACAATGCCCATATCAAGGATAATAAGCAGCAAAGATACTGCTTTATCAGTTTAATCGAGATCTTTTCCTCCAGCTTAGAGTTGTGTATCACGGGTTTTCTATTCACAGAAAGGTGCTCAAGTTACTCAATTCAAGATTACAGAAAACTTAAAATCATAAATAGAAATTTCACCGTAATAATTAAAAATGTGTTTCATCTTTTAAAAGCGTTGTAATATATAATATTTAATAACTGGATATTGTGGGCCACTTCCTCAATTGAGAGTTAATCAATTTTTTATAAATGTGAATAACACACCAATGCAATTGAATTTTGTTTTATTTTGGTGTCGTACGCGTTTCGCTCTATTTCAAGAGCATCATCAGCGACATCTGTTAGGTATTTATTCATTTAGTTAGTTACATTTGGTTTACAAACAATATAAAGTTGAGGTGAAATTAAATTTACTTACATGTTACTTTTTTACTTTTATCTCATCATCAGGGTTAGCTTCTCTGTGTAGGTTTTGTAGAGTCCTCTGAAGGTATAAAGCACTACACTGCACCGACCAAATTTCACATTGTCACTGTTGTTTACTGTCACTGTAATAATTTTCTTGAAATGTTAATGCCTGTGGTTTGTTATTGTTTATGGTGAGTATTTGCATGTCTATGTGGATATCTGTCGGTTGGTGATTGTGTTCTAGAAGGTGTTCTGCAAATGTGGAGTGGTTAGTGTATTTCAGTGACAGTAAACAACAGTGAAATTTGGTCGGTGCAGTGTAGTGCTTTATACCTTCAGCAGACTCTACAAAATCCTACACAGAGATGCTAACCCTGATCATGAGAAAAAAGTAAAAAAGTAACATGTAAGTAAATTTAATTTCACCTCAACTTTATATTGTTTTTAAACCAAATGTAACTAACTAAAGCGTTTCCGGACACATGTCCTCATAACATATTTTCTTTGTTTGTGTGTGAGGAATGTTTCCTGAAAGTTTGGCCGTACCTTTTTGTAACACCCTGTATATCCCGATATTGGAAGAGTTTGCGGGTCGGTTGAGAAGCAACCAGGACCAGGAAGGCAAACGAAGCTATATCGTAAGGCACGGGGAATTATACAGAGCGTTATTTTATAACAATTCCAATTAGTTAAGCAATTTCGAAGAAATGACTCGCCGAAACGCTTATTTTTGACGGGCTTAGAGGCTAGTGTTATAATAATGAGTCAGGAAACCTTAAGAACACTGAAACGAACACAAATCCCACTCAACGCTAAGGCGCGAGAAGTCTGTTCCACGTGATCTTCATTACGGTGTAAACAGCGAGCAGTGGTGTGAAACCGTTGCGTAATGTCGGCTCTACGGACTGCGGGCTAATTGGAGGCAGAGAGTACGCTCTCGTAACCAGGACGAGGATCATCTTGCTCAACATCCGACTGACTGCCCTGGTAAGGCCTGCCTCTCACAACCACCTCCACATCACTTCGAAACGAACACCTACCATCACACGTAAAGGAGCGTGCATAAACCATGTAGCTCCATTTTGGCCTCCTGTGAACCCCCTCTCCTCCCCCACGTAGCCCTACGTTGCTTTCGTCTCCCACGTAGTACATAGCTTTTTTCCCTATTGATTCCACAAGACATTTTGTACTGTTTTCTCGTGCCAGACTATCGTAAATTATATACGGAGATAAATAACTGAGGCAAATAAATATCCACATGCTGTTGTATGTTCTGTTCCTCATTTTAAATGTGAAAAATGTTATGAAAGGAAATCTACGTGGCCTGGCTCGGAACCCCTCCCCCTCACCCCACGTAGCACAGAGTAGCCTTCCAGCCAACCCCTCCCCCCCCTTGGACCGAGCCACGTAGTTTGTGCCGGTCCCTAAGCTATACATGGCACAGGGTAACTAATCGTAGCTTAACAACAAACACTCGTCTACATACGATTCACCTCGCTGCCTCACCCAGCTGTATCAAGTGTGTCCTAAAAAATGCTATAGAATACAGTCTAACTGGCTGCATGGTACCCTCTATGTGGAAACGGACGAGATGAAAACTAGGAGTGATGAGCAGAACTTTCGACACTGCATTTACAATGGAATATATAATAACACCTGATTTAGTTCTTACCCAAAACAAAAGAGCAACGCAACATGCTGGCTTTTAACTACAGATGGAGGACAAAATAATACGAACACCTGTGAAAAAGTATGACGTATTTCATACCTGCAGTACAGCCGCGCCACCTGCAACAGAAGTCTGCCACCTAGTGAGCGTGAAGAGGAAGGTATCAGTCTCTCAACAGCAGTCACCTGCGTTGCATGCGTCTAAGGACGACAACGCCATTAACTGCCCATTGCCTCCTTGGGCAGAGTAGGGTGGAGTGTTTGTCTTGCGACATTTACTCCTAGTCTTATAGATGGGTACTTGCTTCAGGTTAGATTTGTCTTAATGTTTGGCGTAGATATTTTCAGATGGTTTGGGGATTTATTGTACAAGTGAGATAGGTCCTATGTGTGGACCTATTCCTACCGGATAATTCCCCAGATCCTTGATTAGTGGGTTGTTGGATTTATGGGCTGTATTATAAAATTTGGTGGCAAGATCCTTGAATCGTTGTTTTAAAGTTGGTAGCCCTGTGGCTTCATGAAGGGCATTGTGGGAAATCTGCAATCAAGATGAAGTGCTCTCTTCAAAGCTCGATTCTGAATAATTTGAAGTCGGTCAAGATTTGTTTTAGCTGTGTATCCCCGCAAAGGACAGGCATATTCAAGTATTGGTCTTACTAAGGTGCAGTAGATCCGTACTCCTAAGGGTGCGGAGAGCTTACTGTCCCTGTTTAGCACTGGGTACAACGCTTGAAGTCTCGCGCTAGCTCTTCTGCGGAGGTCGTTTATGTGGGCCCTCCAGGTCAACCTGGTGTCAAGCAGGACTCCAAGGTAGCGAACTGTGTTTGACCATGGGATTAAGTTGTTGTGTATTTTGAGTTGTGGATCCAATTGAGGTCTCTATCGAGGTCCTATTTTTAGTTAGTAAGATGGCTTGGGTCTTCGTTGGGTTGATTCCAATACGCCACCTCCTCGCCCAGGCCTCAGTCTTCTGCAATACCTCCTGCAGACGACGGATGACGATTGCTTTGCTGCGAGTGAAGTCAGCTGTATCATCAGCATATGTGGCGGTGTGAATTCCGTTTTGAGAAGGTACATTGGCTGTATATAGGGAGTATAGCAGATGTCCTAGGGTCGAGCCTTGTGGTACACCTGCCTGAATGCTACGCCTTGTGGAATAGACGTTACCAATTTTGACTTTGAAGGAGCGGTTTTCCAGGTATGATTTTATCAGTTTGACAAGCTGTCCCGGGAGTCCCAGTTCATAGAGTCGTAGTAGCAGTCCTGCGTGCCATACCGAGTCAAATGCCCGAGAGATATCTAGTAGCACAAGTCCACAGTATTCTTTATGGTTGAAGGCCGTCGTGGCAGTCTCAACCACCCTCATCAGTTGCTGGGTGGTTGAGTGTCCCTGGCGGAACCCAAATTGATGGTCTAGGAGAATACTCTGTCGCTCGATATACAGGTTTAGGCGTTTGAGGAGCAGACGCTCAAACACCTTGCTGATAGATGGTAACAGACCGGTAGTTTTGAGGTAGAGAGGGGTTTTTCCCACTCTTATGGATAACTACGACTACGGCCTGTTTCCACCGGGTGGGAAAGTTCTTCATGTCTACAATTATATTGAACAGCATCGTGAGGTGGTTAATTGCCGCTGGAGGCAGGTTTCTCAAACAGATGTTACTGATTCTGTCGTGGCCTGGGGCTTTTCTTGGGTTTAAGTTGGTCATACAGGTAAAGACTTCTTGAGGGGTAAAGTGCTCGATGTTGTGTGCGTCTAAGGGAGCGTGCACAAACCACGTGGCTAAGCCCAGGGGGGGGAGGGGTTGGCTGGAAGGCTACGCTGGGCTACGTGGGGGGAGGGGGGTTCCGAGCCAGGCCACGTAGCTTTCCTTTCATAACATTTTTCACAGTTAAAATGAGGAACAGAACACATAACAGCATGTGGGTATTTATTTCCGTCAGTTTATTATCCCCTTATATAATTTACAATCGTCTGACAAGAGAAAATATTAAAAAATGTCTTCTGGAATCAAAAGGGAAAAAAGCTACGTAGGGCTACGTGTGGGGGGGGGGGAGGGGGGGTTCACAGTAAGCCAAACTGGAGCTACGTGGTTTGTGCACGCTCCCTAACGAACTGTCAGAATTCCAAAGAGGAATGATTGTCGGAGCGCGTTTAAGTGGAGCATCGGTTACGGAAACATCAAACCTTTTGGGGTTTGCAAGGAGTACGATATCAGCCGTTATGACAGCGTACACGAAAGAGAGTAAGATGGCGTCTTCAAAGCACAATAGTGGCCGAAAGTCAAAGCTTACTGATAGGGATAGACGGGTCTTGAACCGCATAGTAGCCCGAAAGCACAAGCAATCGTTATCCGAGATAACATCCGAAATGAACAGTCATCTCCAGGACTCCGTTTCAACAAAAACTGTCAAAAGGGAACTTCATGCTGCGAACATTTATGGCATAGTGGCAATTCGTAAACCCTTGGTGACAGCAACTAATGCTTTCAAGCGACGCCAGTGGTGCAGAGTTCACAAAGGCTGGTTCCCACAGCAGTGGCAACAGGTAATATGGTCAGATGAATCGTCATTCAGATTCACCCTTTTTCAGACAACCGGACGCGTTTATGTCTGGAGAACGCCAAGAGAAGCGTTTAATCCTGAATGCCTCTTGCCAGCTTTGAAGCATGGGGTGCAGGAGGAATGGCTTAATACACCTTTAAATATTTCCAATGACCTTTATGCATCTATCCCACGTCGCATTAAATCTGTATTTCAGTCAAAGGGTGGTCCAACCACCTATTAATAAAGATTTTCCATTATTTCACAGGTGTTCGTATTATTTTGTACTCCCCCTCTATGTCCACTACATAATACAGGAACAGCGAATCTATAAGAATTCTGATATCACCTAATAACAGAAAACATACCAGCGATGTAGTTTCGAAATTACAAGGAGAACTTTGCTAAGTATCTGAATGCGATAATACCATTTTTTAATGAAATAAAGTAAGAATGCCGTTTTCCCCCCCCCCCCCCCCAAACACACAAAAAAAAACTTGATAAGGTGTAGGACTTCGGATTTGAAGATTGCAGTCACTACCCATCTATCTGCAGTTGTGGAGTATTCAGCGAGACAAAGAAGAGATTGTAGTTTCAATCTATTGGCTCAGCTAAGAATCTTTATACTTCTGATTATGTCATTTCAAATGTTATTACTGATTGCAGTATGTTGTGGGTGCAATTATTATATCCAAAAATAAAACTATTTTATAGCTGTGGGGAGCGGGAAGGAGGGAGGGGGGAAGGCGGTAGAGGGTCTGACTGCGACGCGGATGACCTGGTTTTGATCCCCGATGAAGCCGAAGATTTTTATTCGAAGCAACTTGTGAGTGCCATGAAAATTCCGCTGGGAGGTTAAGAATGGCCGGAGCATGGCGCTCAGCCCGTAACATTCGTTTTGGTGTGGAAAAGGTTGTAATGGGAATTTGGAGTTCTACTAGTCACCTCTAAGATGAACTGATGCTTAAATCACTGAGACAGTCTTTGTTCCCTTACTTTATCAAACTAAAACTTTACGACTCGTCGAGTGCAGTGTTTTTTTTTTTTTTTTGGTAACAGTTTAACGTCCCTTTTTAACAACGTGGTCTTTAGAGACGGGAAAGGATGGGGGCAAGGAATGGGAAGGAATTCGGCCATGGCCTTTTGAAGGAAGCATCCCGGCATTCACCTGGAGTGATTTGGGGAAACCATGGAAAACCCAAATCTGGATGCCCGGACGGGGATTCGAACCGCCGTCCTCCCGAATGCGAGGCCAGAACGCTATCCGTTACACCACCACGCTCGGTCGTCGAGTGCAGGTATGTGATTGTGAAAAGAGGACTGGGCAATAGCTTTTTTTTACTTGTGGCTTTACGAATCGTCGACGTCGACGTCATTAGAGGTGAAAAAGGACTGGGGACTAGGAACGGGAAGGAATTCGGCCGTGGCCTTTTGAAGGAAACATTCCGTCACTCGCCTGGAGAGATTTGGAGAAACCATGGAAAACCCAAATCTTGGTGCCTGGAATGAGATTCTGTTTTGCTTTACACGCAGCTACCGTGAAGTCAGTTATCATTCGCCTGCTGTGTGGGAATTCGTGGCAAACCGAAAGCAGGGTGGCGGGAATCAAAATCGTGTGCTACCAAATTCTAGGCCTAAATTCTACCACTGACCTATCAGAAAAGGTTACTTTCCCTCAGATTCACCAACCATGGACCACGTGGACACGGACCACGTGCGGTGAATAGCGGAGGGGTGGGGGGAGGGGTGAGGAACTGAGTTCCGGCCCGAAGTTTAACCAAGATTGTAAGGCCCGGCGTACGTAATCTACTGCAGGGAATCTTGTGTTGCCATCACAAAACGTGTAACTTCGTGTGTTCTGTCGGGAGCTATAAAACTTGCGAATCTTTCATTTTGTTTGTTTCTTATTTCTGTTCAATTACGTTAAAAAAATGCTCCTCCATCCTTCCTGACCTACAACATAATTTTCCGATTCGAACCTAGTAACAACGATTTGAGTGCTAAGCGAGCTGTGACTTACCATGATAAGAAATATTTTTTAAATAATTTTTATATTGCAGTTACTGGACTGTTCGTCCTTTGTAAGAATTGCATTTATGAAATAATGTCGTTTCTCTGTAGCCTGGTGTCGTGTTTACCATTTCCTATCTTTCTTCCATGGAATATTTTGTTTGAAATATTCGTTAAACTTCTGTTTTCCGTCATTATTGCCTTAAAACGAAATTACGTCTTACATCCAGATAATCAGCAGCATAGTAGAAATTGAGTTTTTCAACCAACGCTGTTTAATCTCGTCTGCCACCTGGGTACCAGCCTATTAGGTAACTGTTTTAAATGTATATTCCGATTTTATGATGATCATCAATTTCTGTCTAAAAATAAATGGTTTACATACAAAACACATTAGTTGGAAGATAACATATTTTGCAAGTAGATGGCCATACCTACTTCCCTCCCTCTACAAGACAACGTGCTTTAACTTTAATCAATATATTAGTTCATATCATAATTGTGTCGGTGACTCGTAGGAGTTCTATTGTTTCATTTAGCATATTACATTTGACCTATAATACAAAATCTGTATTAAACTAAGACTTTCTGATGTAAACACTTTCAACTTACTAATTTAAAGGTATCATTACGCTTGAATGATAAGCACGGAAAGGTTAACACAGGAAATACCCGGAATTCCTAAAATTTCGTTATTTTGTGTTTGGTACTAGTGTCTATAACATTTTCTTAGTTGCACCATAAAGAAGTTTACCTCTATAGTTACTGCCATATTGTATTACTTGTTGTTCAGCTGATTCTCCAATTTCTTGCATGCTGTGCAGTTTTGGGTTTTCCCAGAACTTCACACCCCCAGAAAAGCCTTTACAAATAATGAAAAGCGTTGAGGAGAATATGTTAATAGTCCCCTGATTAAAATTCTTATACATAATCCTTGAATATTCATTCAGAATTTCCAACTCTCGTTCATTATTCATTCACAGCTATTTTTCTGAAGTTCAACTGTCGTGACAGCAATTGATTTCCACTTAAACAGAACTTCAGAAGCGTGAGTTGATTAAATTTTTCCTGGTTACACCTACACGGTAGTAAATCACCAGACGAGACAATAAATGTGAAGACATTAAGACAAAATGTCAGTTGCCTCTGTAGTAATGCACAAACAAGTTGGTTAAGTAATACTTCCAGCAGACAGCAGCCATATGACAGCATGTACTGAGCGGCGTATTAATCGCAATACCGGTTTTCACGGAAGATGCATTTATTTAAATGAAAGAGATTGTATCTGTCTTAGCACGACTTAGAAAAATCTTAGCATCCAATAAACCACTTGATTTATTGCGACCTGAATGCAGGTGGAGTGAGGTAATTAAATTTCTGCATCCGGTGAAAGTATGGAGAGCTATTGTTACGCAACATGATGTGCAATTGCTTCGCTTAGGTCAAGAGGCGCTTAGGATTTCAGCTCTGATGTTGTCTGAGACCTCGACAATATTGAAGTCGTGACACTGTCAGCAGCGTTAATAGACGCTGTGAAAACGGCTGTCTTTGAAATTACATCAGCCTCTCCGCTTGTTTGTACCGTTAAGTATCAATTACTAACAACATTGGAAATTTCTCTTATATTCAGGAAATTTTAACTTTGGAATAGCCAATCCACTATTCAAGACACATATATTGTGACTACACTTGTGGCCTGACATAAACATCAAAGAATTACTGAACTGATACGAAGTATGCGTTATATATACAGGGTGTTACAAAAAGGTACGGCCAAACTTTCAGGAAACATTCCTCACACACAAACAAAGAAAATATGTTATGTGGACACGTGTCCGGAAACGCTTACTTTCCATGTTAGAGCTCATTTTATTACTTCTCTTCAAATCACATTAAACATGGAATGGAAACACACAGCAACAGTACGTACCAGCGTGACTTCAAACACTTTGTTACAGGAAATGTTCAAAATGTCCTCCGTTAGCGAGGATACATGCATCCACCCTCCGTCGCATGGAATCCCTGATGCGCTGATGCAGCCCTGGAGAATGGCGTATTGTATCACAGCCGTCCACAATACGAGCACGAAGAGTTTCTACCTTCCTGCAATTGGGCCAACTGGCGGTGAATCGAGGAAGTACAGTACATACTAACGAAACTAAAATGAGCTCTAACGTGGAAAGTAAGCGTTTCCGGACACATGTCAACATAACATATTTTCTTTGTTTGTGTGTGAGGAATGTTTCCTGAAAGTTTGGCCGTACCTTTTTGTAACACCCTGTATATATATATTCACGAACCTACTACGCTGTCGTAGCAGGGGGAGAGGTGATACTCCCACGTGTCGCGTCCCAGAGAAGACGGACTTTCTCCGTTACTGTTCAAATGCGTCCTTGAAAAAGTGTTACAGGAATGGCGGAAACAAAAATCAATCCTGGGAATTGACCAGCCAATTATATTAGGCAGAGGAAAATTAAAGATAGATTGCCTAGCATTTGCAGACGACTTAGCAATCTTAACCCGTGACATTGCATTAGCCCAAAAACAGATCGAACTCTTGAAAGAAGTAGCGGAGAAAGTAGGTCTACAGATTTCATTCGAGAAAACAGAATTTATGACCTGCAATAAAGAAACACCAAAATACATGGAGACAAAATATGGAAAAATTAAACGAGTCTCATACTTCAAGTATCTCGGTGAAACAATCGAAGAGAATGGAACTAAAGCAAAAGCTAATGAAATTAGATGCCAGAAGATGGAAACAGCTTATCGCCTAACACAAAATGTCTACAACAAAAAATGCATCTCCAAGCACACAAAACTGAGACATTACAATACAGTTATTAAACCAGAATGTCTTTATGGATCAGAAACACTTATTTTTAACAGAAAAAAAGATATAGAAAACATTGAGAAAAAGAACGCAAAATTATATGGAAAATTTTGGGCCAAAGACTCATAGGAGACCAGTACAGACTCAAAAGTAATCAGGAAATTCTACAATATGCAGACATTCACAGTGATATTAGAAAACGCCGACTAAAATTTTATGGACACATCAAAAGAATGAACCCTAACAGACATACAAGACAAATAGTTGAATTATATGAAAACGGAAGTAAATCAGTATCGGATACAATGAAATGGATTGGAGAAATCAAGAAAGACCTCAAATTAGCAGGAATTGTTCCAGAAGATTTCGAAAACAGAGACACATTTAAATAAAAAATTCACAAGTGGAAAGTTGACCGGAAGGAAAGATTAAAGAAAAGATCAGGAACAACATGGTCTAATGAGAGAAAAGAAGCCCATAGCAAGCGTATGAAGGAAACATGGGCATAAAGGAAAGCGAACAAACGCTTCTGAGTACTTTGCGTAGTCCTAATGGGCTTATCCGCAAATAATGATAATAATAATATATATATATATATAAAGTTACAATAATTTAACACTGCTTTTGCTCAAAACAAAACTTTCACTTTATTTTAACAGGTGAAAAGAATTTGTAGTCTCTGAGTAAATTTTACCAAAGTTTTTGCTTTCCTGAAGGTATTAAACGAGTTTCCATTAGTAGAAGTAAGAATAAACAATACGCCTCAAATTTAACTAAGCAACACACAAACTGTTGCCCTGTTGGCCAATCACTAAACCCTCTGTAATTAATTTCATACTCCATGATTTTTTTCAAACTTGCCTGGGATGATAAGAAATAAAATAATATCGCAGTTTCTAAATTGAAGGGCGCAGAAGTTAGGAGGATGTGGCAGGCGGACAAATGACTGATTCCGTAGGAATTTCGTCATTCATTCAGAAGATACGGAACCTTGAAAGTAAATATCTTTTTCTCCTGCGTGCACACCTCTGGAGTGATTCCTGGTTGGTCTCGTCTGGACGGGTTAGTTTTTGCAAGTAGCCTCGTGGCGGGCGGCGCCAATTATCTTCGTAACACCGGAAGCTGCGGTCACTTTTAGTCGACACTGCAGAGCATTCCAATAGGCGTCTCTGCACGCCTGAGTCACACTTCGCGGGAAATGATTAACAAGAAATGGACTGCCTTCTAGAATATTCTTATCGGGTGGAAGACTTAGCGGCGAGGAATCCCGAAAAAGAACGCCGCTTGCCCCTTTCATTTTCACCTACCGCCAAGCGTGAAGATATAGAGGACCACACATAGCTTCCAAGACACCCAATACACTCCTGTCAACATAGTTTGTTTAACAACTTCCCTTCCTCCATTAAAACCCAGTCTATAAACACCAAACAATGTATTCCGTTTCTTCGAAAGTATACGTTCTCAAAAACCAAAACCCAAAACCCACATTCTTATGAAACTTTAATAGACTGTCATAACGAACGACGGTCAATGCGCTTGAATATAAAAGTCAGTTACCTCTACGCTCTGTTATCTGTAAGTGATCAACTCACAGTTGACAATCTGATGAATATGGCACTAAGCAGATGACAGGAAACTGGAGGATATAAAAAACATGGACTAAAATTTTGGTAAGATACAATTTATCATAGTTAGAGAAGCAAACAGTACCCTAATAATAGTTGGAAATAAGATATGAAACTGTAGCGAATACAAGTATTTGTGTTCCAATAGTCGATAGAGTAGATATTGTAGCAAAAATAATAGCAAAGACAGTAGATTAAATATAATAATAGGTTCAGAAGAAATAATTGAATTACGGTTTTAGGAAACAAAATTTCAACTGATGGCAGAAGCAAGAATGATATCAAAAGCAGAATATCAATGACGAAGGAAGCCTTATTGAAAAAGAGACATCACTTAGTTTCAGATACTGACTTAGGACTCAAAAGGAAGTTTCTAAAACTGAATGAAGGGAATAAAGTGGTTTATTAAAACGAGTTTGGCTTTATATATAAAAATAGGAGAAAAAAAAAGTTAAATTGAAAATTATGAAATATGGAGCTATAATAAGTAAGGTGTCAAAAATTAAAAAAGTTGTTAAAGTACTAAATTAATGTGTTCTGGAAATTGAGTTGTTAAATGTATGCCCAATAACGAACACAATAAACTACAAGTTTGACAAAATCTCACAATTAATTATTTTTCGAAAACCTTAAACTCCAGAAAGAAGGCTATAAATTTTCTATAAACTACCAGGCTACATACCATTGTAAATTTTGAAAGAATTTTCGGATCAGTAGTTTTGGAAATATAGATAATGGTGGGGGGAAGGGATGATACTTTTTATGATTTTTACCAAAGCTTACAAAAATCATGGAATAAAAATTTAAATCCTAAAATTTTGGGTAACAAACTTTCATTTCATACCAATGTATATTACTTTAAAATTTTTTTTGCCTTAGTCCCGCACTAAACCTCTTCAATTATATTAACCCCTTCCCACCATCCCTCCCCTCCGAAGAATTTTTCATTTTATTTTTGAATCGTGGTACAATTAGCAAGAATGAAAATAGTGCGAAATTACAGCTTTAAAAGTTACATAATTTAGTATTGTAAGGGTAAGACAACGTACCACGTAAAAATGAAAAATCCTTAAGCGTTCCGTTTTTCACTCACGAAGTGCACAAGTCTAAAATGAAATAACAATAGAAAATAATAATTTATCTTTAAGAGTTTATTTATCCTGTATTTTACCGCAATATTTCATGTGTAATTTTGCACGCCACTACTGATGACGCAAAAGTAGAATGCCTTGGATACAGCATATAAATGTCTCAAAGACGAAGTGTGATACAGTTGAGAAAATTGAGGATGAGTGTGGAGATGAGGTTGCAGTGAAGTAAACAGACATAAAAGGAATACATTTTTTGAAACTTCGCAAGACTTAGGTACTTCAGGAGTAACTTCTGCTAGGAATGTTACCATTTCACAATTGTTGAACGAGTACTGAAGGATTTCCACATAGGAAAAAAAAAATAATTTTTTTTTTTTACAAAATCAAAGAATTTACCACTTTCAGTGGACTGCCGCAACAGACATAAAGGAAGCGATTATCTGATGTCAGCCTGGTGTTAAACGCTCTGCCGAAGCTGTTGTGTAGTAGTAATGACGCTGATTAGAGGCAGTTGAGTAGTCGGACCACCCTGGAGCGGAGCGGACATGGTCGGCGGCAGCGGTATGTCGTTTTTACAGACCGCAACACCTTGTAAGGCTGGGAGGTGTTGGACCGCAACATTCTCCAAGGATGTCGCTGCAAGCAATCAGAAGCTTGTTTTAACAGCTTTCTCCAATCAACCAATCAACAATTATTGTAACCAACTGTGAGATATTTTTCATTTTGTGAGTAGAGTCTTTATTTGGAAGCGGAAACTTCTAACTGGATGAAAATTGTAGTCAGGTTGATGTTACAAGTAATTACCCGCGTGTTATTGTCAGCTGATTATTTACATCACAGACTATTCAGCTTAAGAGGCTGAAGTGTTACCGTTCAGTGGCAGATTTGTTGAATAATTTTTGTTCATCTTGACTAATACTTGTATTAACAGAAAAAAGAATAGACCTAGAGGAACATCCTAAAATGGGCTTACGATACAGAAATTTAAAGAAATGTCAGGTCCAGATTTTGACACTGAAACGACCAGTTCCCGAAAGTATCGGTTGAAGGTTTGAAAATATTTATAAAAAAATTTGACGACATTTTCTTATGCTAAAAGTGTTCTCAGTCTTATAACGTAAGAACTATTGATAAAAGGATGGTTTAGAATTTCTTAGACAGTTCAGTCATTAGATTACAACCCCCCCCCCCCTTTTTAAGTGGAATGTAAATCTAATAATTTTTATTTTTGGTGAGTAACACTGATAATATTTGAATTATAAAAAGCCCTGTCTATGAATTTTCAATTGGAATTGTTACATTTGAGCGACGACTCAAAATAGGCTATTAACTTACCAAAAAAAACCCTACAAAAACAATTCTTTTAAAAGTTATAACATCGTGTTCTGATGCAAGTCTACACTTTAGAGTGTGTATTTGCCTCACTTTCTGGTTTCCTCGGTGTGATGTAACGTTGACAAAAAAAAAAAAAAAAAAAAAAAACTGGTGACATAATAACAATATTTAATTAAATTGCAATGGAGTGCACGCTCCGGTGGCGATTTCCTTACCACCCATCTTCCCTCTTCCCTGCACCCACCTACATTTGCCCTCGGAAAATTTTAACTTTAAATTCTTTCAACGTTTTTGGTAAATTATTCGTCATTTCTCTTGGTAACTTATTCCAATTCCTGACACCCTTACCCAGTTCCTACACATTTATGCCTGAAATCGAGTGCCAGCTTGTTGTCATGGTCATCTTTTCCCTTCCTATTTTTAATTCTTACACCTATATCTTTCCATGCCTCATCAGTCATCACCAATATAGGACTCGATGGTTTTTCAAAGTATATAACATATAAATACTTTAAGTGTGTTACTTTGTCAATCTTACAAATACGCAGAAGCCAACATTTCACTCGCACCTCTTTAGTTGTTGACAAGACTAAGACTATATTATGCCTTTTATTTTATTAAAAAAAAAAAAAAAAAAAAAAAAAAAAAAAAAAAAAACAGGATTAATGGCCAAGTCACCAAATTTTGAAAAAAAAATCCTAATTAATGATTAATAACACCGAGAGATACCACATTGTTTCAGAAAGTGAAGGGTATATACGCCGTAGAGTGTAAATTTGGCTCAGAACAAGATATCTTTTAACTTTTTGCTACTAAAAGACCACGAGACTCGACCTATTTTTACAAGAATGATTTTGTGGGTTACACTATTCCAGTTAGTACTAATAAATTAACGGATAACACGAAGTAGTAAGAGTTTAGCAGTTTGTAGAGACTGATTATTAACAAGGTTCCGAAAAGTTTCATGTTTTACAAGAATAGCGCACCAGAGTAGGTAGGGAAAACGTGCTAGACCTCCTTTATTCCGTTCTCTAAATTAATACCCGCTGCACGGCAGTAAATACGAGAGCACAGCGCTAGTAAAATATGTCACATCTTCAGCATTATACCTCCGGAACTAATAAATGAGTGACAAGAAATAAAAACATCACTGTGTTATATGTAGCGTCTCAGTTACGGCAAAATAGTTTAATCTCTCCGACTATTAATCCTCGTATGCTGTAGTCAGAAAGTTAAGTTTAATTTTGACGACCTACATTTCAAGATTGATGACTCCAGATAAACAATGAAGGTGATGAACAGACTGTCACATTCAGTTGCTGAAATGAATAACGCACATTTCTGATCAGCATAAATAAATTTATTTGTTCGTAGTGATATCTCAGCTGGCATTCTGAAGTTCAGATTCCCTTTCGTCCATCCTGATTACAGTTTTTCATGGTTTCCCGAAATTACTCGATGTGAATGTCTGGAATGATCCTTTAAAAATGGCCATGGTCGAACTCCTTTCAGTTCCTTGCCTCCAGTCATTTCCCCATTCTAATGACCTCGATGAGTTGTAAAGGCAAAAACAAAAACAAGAATGATATTTGAGTTCGAAATATATTGGTGCCAAAAATTTATGAATGCCACAATAGTGAGTAGATATTCGGTCCCTCAATCGGAGGGAACTTGAGAAAGAACCAGATGAGACAGCAATAATTGAAAATTGCTCCTAAATTAACGAATCAATAATCATAACATTATAGATAGCTCTAGAAATTCCTTCACATGAGATTAACGCAGGAGTTACAATCTTGCACTTACTGTGAGTAATTTTGTTTGTTACATCTAGCCGACGCATTCATTAGATGTGGGAGAGGACTGAGGGAAAGTAACGGGATGGAATTCGACCATTGTCTTCTAAAGCAACCATCCTGGAATTTGCCTGGAATAATTTCGGGAAACCATGGAAAACCAAAATCAGGATGGCCGAGCGGTGATTCGAACCCAGGTCCTACCGAAAGCAAGGCCAGAATATGAACACGAATAAAAGACTGAAATTGATGGTAAACTATATGAAGTTTCACATTCCAAATGTCTTGTGGATAAAGAATAAAATCCGTTTCATATCCTTAAACTGTTGATGGATTCTCAGTAAAAAGAAGAAACAGTGAATAAGATACGTGTGTTTGGCCTAAATTCTCGTGTATGAAGTGTCCTTCGGAGACGTATGAACTTTCTAAAATAAGAGGTACTCATTGAGAAACAGCTAATAACATAGCATACGTGCAGTTAATGACAGTCACTTAGCAAAATTACATCACAGTATACGGTAAGTCAAATCGCATAGTTATAAACATCCAAAGCATTCCCTCACGTCCAGGTCGCCGTGTTTGTATCCCACTTCAGAGATATCAGGCAACCTACAACGCTGGATTATGAAATAACCAAAGCTCTTCGCTTATACTTCGATGACTGTCAGCGAAGAGAGTATTCATTGTACTACTTCATATCCCAATGTAAGAAATATATGGCTCCAGAATATGGTTCAGTAATCATTCAATAACGTAGCATAATTTTGTAAAAAAAGTTGTTTTGTCAGATAGTTCTTGAAATACATTAGAGCAACGACAAGAAACGTTAAATATTAGTTTTGTAAGTTTTAACACTGCATGTATCAATTCGTAGACCTCGAGTGTAATAACCTATTCATTTTTTTTCCCATCCGTGATTATTTCACATTATTAATCCACACAATATTATTTTTACAGGGCTTTTCTCAAATTTGTTATTTTTGTTTTAAGAAAAGATGGAATCCGCGACAATCAATCTCGCAGTCGAAACTTTTAGTAAGATGGTATTTATAATATTTATCTCTAATTTGTATTAGAGATAAAGGTTATCTCTAATTTGTATTAAGCACCAAGATGGGAGGAGGCCGTTTTCGGCCCCCTACCTATCATTCGGGAGGACGAGGGTCAAACCTCGTTCGGCCATCCTGGTTGAGGTTTTCCGTGGTTTTCCTCAACCACTCTAGGCGAATGCTGGGATGGTTCCCTACAAGGCCACGGCCGACCTTCCATCCCCCTTCCCTCCCCGTAGATTAGTAGGCTGAAAAGAGTCTCGGTGACTCTCCAGTATTAAGTAATTAAACATGTTAGATTTATTACTGCTTTAAATGTATTGTATTGGCGTTGCATAAAGTTGTCCAACATCCATAACACGGCGCAAGTATTTAGGTAGTCAACAAAACTTGGTTAGTAACTTAGTAGCAAGAAAAACAAGAAAGCTATCATATCAGAAATCAATGGTAAGAATGATGATAAATATACCATCACAATACTTTTCTTTTATAACGAGATAAATCCCTGGAACTTTTTAAGCATATAAAAAAATTTCCCCTCAGTTTCAAACTATTGCCACTGCTGAAAAAAAAATCGCACACAGACGACATGATGGAGTCAATTTCTGTTCGAATTTTTTACATTCGTCTTACATTTCAAACCAAAATACGAAGTATAAACAGCATAATGATCACACAATGAAAACAATTAATTCTTTGAACACTACAGTAACTGTTATCCTGCGAATAACGCGTGAAAAATACTCCTATCGCAGAAGATTTGCTGCGTCAGAGTACCCTGAATCTCCAGTAACGATTTAATCTGAATACCCGTTATGTTAAAGTTTCATGTCCATAGAGCGTACCTTCAGTATAAAAACGTAGTACAAAACATAGTACTAACAATCTCTGTTGTCGTTCCGTAAGCCTAAACAACGACCATTCATCACCATTATAATAGGTATGTTTTACTTCCGTCGTATAAACTTTACATTTCACCTTCGCTATAGTTATACACAGTAGTTACGCCGTTGGCCGCGCAGATCATATATTTGTCGCTAATTGCACAAATTGGCTGCACTGTTTGCAGTTTGTACGTGGGAGTGGTCGGTGGCAGCTGTGAACTATTACGGTACCGTTCGCGCACGACTGGATGCAGAGACCTTCAACGGTATGAAACAATGGACAGACCATATAATAAGTATCACTTCGTACTGCATCGCCTGTTAATAACAGATCTATTATAAATGATTACGGAAGAAATGGAATTCAGAGTACAATATTGCTTGGACTGTTGATTCAAAAGGGGCTGTATTGAATTGTAGATAATACTCCCACGAAAACTTTCTTTTTGAATCGTATAGTGTCTGAATACCAATAAAAAAAGTAACTACTTATGGCACGATACTTCGAAGAGTGATTTGGCCGCCGAGGGACAGCGTCTTGATTTGCGACACATGTGCCTCTATCGTGGCTACCCTGAAGGCCTGAACTAATCCTGTAATCCCGCCGGGTATAGGAAACCTACAGTTTAACGTGGAATCCGAACCACGAAGCTTCGTAGCGTACTTCACGTGAACAAAACGAAACATTGCCAGATGTGAAAATCAGTTTTAAGGATCGTAAAAATTTCGACCGAGACCGCGATTCGAACCGGGGACCTTCAAGTCCCCAGTCAGGTGTCTTAAGTAACAGAAGGAAATTCTTTTATTTTCAGTATGTTACATTTCATTTTCTTCCCTCAATTATTCCTGGTGGTTGAATCTTATAATAAACTTAGTAGTGGGAGAACACTCCAATATTCGATGATACCGTTTACAGGTTTCATTTCTGCAATATATTTTTCCAACTGTTGCAAATACCATGAGTAACAGAACTGTCTAGTAGCTCGTGGTTAAGGCATCTGGCTGGACATCGAAATCCCGGTCTCAGCTGAGATTTTTAAAAGCCCTTAACCAGGCCTTCACCTCTGTCACAGCTTGCTGTGTAATATGAAGTATGCCAGAACGCTTCTGTTGTTCGGATTTCACGTTAAGTTGTAGGTTCCCTATACCCGGTACGATTATCTGATTAGGTTAGATAGCCACAAGAGGGGCGCATTGCACGGCGAATAGAAAACACTGTCACTTGCCGAACAATGCCATATTATTATTGAATTTACTATCATTAATCACAGCACAATATAAATAAAGGTACATGAATTATACATACAGGTGTTCCAGGTCATTTAGAGTGACAAAGTAGGTGAAAACCTAATTTTTAGGAAAAATGTGAAATTTTGCTGATTTTCGAAGAACTGCAGCTCGCTTAGTTTTGAGTTTAGAAAAATGTTGGTGCTACAAAAGTTGTAAGAAATTTCGTCCTCTTTCAAATGAGAAATAAAGTATTTCTGGCTTAGACTCATCAGGAAGGCGTTGTAGACAAAAAACCGAAAAAAAGTGCCAAAATGATGACGTTTTTTGGCCATAGAAAATTGTGTCGAGGGTGTCGGAGGTCGAAAACTTGATTTCTTCATACTCTCACCAATATAAACAAGATAAGAAAAAAATCTTCTAGGTAATATATTGCAATGTAAAATTACCCCGTTATTGGACTATTAGTCCATTTTATAGTACCATAAGAAAATAGTATTAAAAAAGTAGTAACGTACAATAAGAAACTTTGCAAACACGCGTTCAAGATTAAGCAATTCAATGCCAGCCTGCATGTTCGTTGTTAATAAAATCACGTTGAGTTTTGATTTTACAAATAGCCGTGCATTTATGGTTCCTTGAAGAATTTAAAGTAGAAATAAATTATCATGGCAACCGACAAAATTACAAAATAAAAATAATATGGAAATTTGTATAAAAAAATGTTTGTGGAATAATCTCACTGATAGAAGACACAGGACGGCAGGGCACATTTTAAGTTTCCCAGGATTGGTTTATTTTTTTGTTATGAGAGATAACCATTTAAGGTAAAAATAGTAGGATGGGATCCACAAACATGCGAATATATTTATCAGATAATTGAAGACGCGTTTGTAATACTTATGAAAAGATGTCAATGTAGGAATCAAGAAACTGGGAACTGAAAAAAAAACCATATGCATTAAATCAATCAATGAAAGTTTCCCGGGAGTCCAGCCGGATGATTTCGAGAAGAAACATCTAAATAGACCTGATGAAGACAACCGAGCAGGTTGTCGAAACGTCGTCGTTTTATGACACCATCCGGCTGGACTCCCGTGAAACTTTCATTTAATCAATATGCCGGAAAAGTCTCCATTTGCATATTAAATCAATCATTTAATAACCTGATTCTTAAATGCATTTCTCTTATTATATGTAGGATTTCGTTATAAAATATATTGTGAATTTACACACTTCTTGCTATGAGTGTTAGAGAATTGCAGAAATTGATTTCGTAAGAATATTTCAACCTGTCTCTGTCTCTATCCGTGTTTAATAATGCTATTAATAGTTGTAACTCCCTTCTAACTGGACAGAAATACTTCAGAATTGGTAACGCGTTCATGGCCTTTTGTATCCTCGCTACATAGCGAGTTAATGTAAGTCTGGGAATTCCTCTATATTTTAAAAAACCAAAGTCCCTTAAAACTTAAAAGAAATTCTTTAAACTTTGCAGAGCGAGCCATAAGGATCAAATACAGCTCGTATTTCAGCCTTACAAGGTCACGTGTCTATGAACTTCGACCTTAAAAACTAATTTTCTGTTCCAAAGAAATCAGTTTGGTTACTGTCAGCAACTGTGAATTGTATTTTTGGTTTAAACTGACTTAAAGAAGTCCAGCAACGATCAGACTCAAGATGTCAGCAAGCTCGGGATGTGCGTTATGACCTTTCGCACTAAAAGCACAAATTTTTTGTGCCTAAAAACTCGTTTTTTTGTTGCACTTTTAGACTGAGTACATTGCATTTTAATCGACCTTTATAGGTACAGAACAACAATGATCAGACTCCAGGAATAGGACAGATCCTGTCACGTGGTATTGACCTTTGGACCTAACAAAACTCAGTTTTTACCACTTTTAGGCTGTGTTCAATTCATTTCGGTTTAAATCGATCTTGGGAATGGAGCCTGTTTTACTACTGCTTTGTATAGCGCTAATTCGTGAACTGTAAACTGTTCTAGGCCCGTGACGATAAACAAAACGCTGTCACCTAGTATAGTGAATATTGAGACAGCAAACAGCCATGAGGTTAAATTACATAAGACATGGGACGGAGGCCTTATGTGTTTCTTTTTCTAATGGATTTACGCCTTCGGTAATTAGACGTAATTGACGTTTCGGTAATTAGAGACGCGAAGGGAATAAGTACAAGTATCGTAGAATTCAACCATTGCCTTTTGAAGGAACCATAACGGCATTCGCCTGGGGTGATTTGGGGAACACCGAAATTTGGACGGTTGGACGGGGATTCGAACCTGCGCCCTCCCCGAATGAGAGGCCAGAATCTTATCGCTCACCCACCACGTTCGACATGGCTTAGGTTGATAGTACCATGTTTGTTGCCTTCAGTAAACCGCCTGATCTGTTCGGAGCAGACTCATCCCATCGGTGACCTTCGGCCTACGCTGTCGATGTTGTCATCTTCCTGGGATATTGGCCGCGGGCATTGATAGGACATGCTCCGCCGTTCTGACGCTCAGACGGCCGAGATCAAGTTATCATTAGGGGAGTCGATGTTGATTATCGATACTGTCGTCTGCAGTCAAAGTTAGTGAGACACCACTGCACTCAGCAGCCCAGTATTTCCGCACAAGAGTGTCAGGGATTGGAATGAGTTACCAAGAGAAATGATGAATAATTTACCGAAAACGTTGAAAGAATTTAAAGATAAAATTTGTAGAGGCCAAATGTAGGTGGCTGCAGGTAAGTGGGAAGATGGGGTTGTATGGAAATTGCCACCGGAGCCTGTGCTCCATTGCAATTAAATTAAACATATCGCGTCCGATTAAGTATTTTTTTTTAATCCTTTCCAATATCCAAGTTATTTGTTACTAATCTTATGCGGCATGTTGTTGGTATATTCCCGCAAGTTTATCGAGTGCCTTTCTCTGGGTCGCTAGTACGATTTTGTTGTTAGAGCTTAAAGTCGTTAATTTAATTTTATCCATAATTCTCTATATTGACGTGACTGTGTTAATCAGAAATAATTTAACAGTATTACATACACAGTCCAATGCCAAGAAAATTGATCTGTTAGAACAAGATAAAAACCCCAGAGCATATGTTAAATGAACAAGTAGACTTTACTAGCCACTATTACTTTAATATTTTTAAAGATTTATTTTCTGTTTAATTTTTAAGTACTAGAGACAAGAAAAGATCACCAACACGATACACTGTGACAACGAATAATAATTTTCATCTTTGAATAACTTGTAGTACATATCATCTTTAAACTGTTTTGTTGTGTTTATATAAACATGTGCACCTTATAAGACATCGTGTCTAGTACAGTGCTCCGCAGTAAATATGTATACAAAGCTAATTATTCAGCATCTCGTCAATTCTGGTAAGTTCTTCACAATGTTCTTTTCTTTCATATTTTTTCTTTCCTGTCATAATAAAACGTGTTCACGACACTTCCTCGAAATCATTTTTCAGTGCAGGAACAAACTTTACTAGTGACGAATCTCGCTTAAGGAAAATTCAAAACCAAATTTAAATACCATAGTGACCTCAAGATGGATCCACAGGGTCCGAAATGCATTGTGTAATACAATAAAAGTTGTATTCTAGTGACTGAAGGCTGTTTCTCATTCTACCTTTGTCTTAAAGTCGTTAGTCAGATCCAGGAGATGGTTGACGGCAAAAATGGGAATGAAATTGGACATGGCCTTTCGAAAGAACCATCCTGGTATTCGTCTAGAGCAGTGTTCTGAACCTGTGATTCTCGAAGATGAAGCAGGGGGTCGCAGGTAGAATATTAAAAATTTAATTGGAACTGAACTAAATATATCACAACAAAAATAAATTACTAAAAATTGTTCACATTAAATTGATGCAGTGATCGTACTGTATAAAGCTATAAAGGAGCGTCCATAAACTACGTGGTCGGGGTCGAGGGCTGGAAGAGGGGGAGAGGGAACAGGGAAGGGGTTGGGTAGAAAGCTACGCTGAATCAGGTGGGAGGGGAGGGGGGGGTAGGAGGAGGAGGGGATCCGGAGCCAGGCCACGTAGCTTCTCATTCATATTATTTGTCGTAGTTAAAATAAGGCACAGAACACACAACTCAGCATGTGAATATTTACTTCCGTCATTTAATTTACGATAGACTGACAAGAGAAAACAATGCAACAAAATGTCTTCTGGAATCAATAGGGGAAAAAAGCGGAGGGTGGAGGGGATGGTGGGTTTCGAAGGAAAAGCCACGTTAGGTTACGTGGGGAGGGGGGGGATGAGGGATAGGGGAGGTAGGGTTCAGAGGAGGCCAAACTAGGGCTACGTAGTTTATGGACGCTCCCGTAAGCGAATGTAAGCTGTAAACCAAACCTGCTATAAGCTACGAATATTTCAATGACCAGCGAAAATATATCTCCAAGATATGACTGCACTATAATAGTCTAGCCGGCCTCAGTAGCGTAGGGGCTAGACTGCTAGCTCCGTGTGCCGAAGGCCGCCGGTTCGAATCCGGCCGCGGGCATGGATATTTAAGTGTTGTGTGTCTGTGTGAATGTCCTGTCCGTCCTGTGGCGTCCATACATTGGAAAAATACAATATATATACTGGATGACAACTTATACACTGAAAGCTACAAAAATTGCATTGTGCTGGCTGTATGGCCTTCGTTGCCAAATGCCATTTAAATATGTATATATATAATAGTCTATTTACTAAAATACGTTTTCAGTCGTTATCAAAACGAGAGCCATTCCTTTGAGGATTAAGAAAATGACCGTTTTATGAGGTGTAGCGACCGTGGTATATGTCGATAGCAATTACTAGGGTTTTTAAAAAAAATAAGATAGTTGTTGTTGGTTTATTTTTATTTTTATTTTTTTTTTTACATTTTTCTGATTTGAGTGTTAAGAAAGATTGTGAAATTGCTGAGTTATTTGGGGATACAATAAATAAATCGAAATCTGGATGGCCAGAACAGGGCACGAGACTTCGCGAGTGTCAGGCCACAGTCTAAAACTCAGACTAACTGCTATCTGTTTGTGAGCAGTGTTGGTAGTGTTCTGTGTGATTAATATTGTTTTGCTTCTAGAATATGAAATTAATTGGTGGGGGTCGAGTAGCTCAAGTGGTAGAACTTCTAACTACGACTCTGACTAACGTGGTTCAAGCCCCAGTAAAGCTTGGGATTTTTCATCTAAGCTAAACGCCCGAAACGATTCCCCGGGCCCAATAAGCACCGTACATGAAGTATAAGTTGACCTGAAGTTGCACCCCCAGGCCATTTAAGGTCACAGGTCGCAGATGGGAATACAGAGCTCTAACTCCGCGTATACTCTATCTGAGTGCAACCATTGCACTTTCTCTACAGTTGTTGAGATGGAAATTGGGAACCTTACCATAATTCGCCTAGATGATTACAACAAAATTGTCTAAAGACCAAAAAAATGAACTCAATTTTTTTAACAAGGCCGTTGTTTAAAGCGCATTGCTAAACTGAACTGATATATTGCAATTAATTACATCGATGAAAATAACAACGATATTTAGCGCGCTACAGGGAATCACAAAGTATCGTTAACATAACTACTGCCCAATAGTATAAAGGCACGTACACAATTTTCAGTTTCATCTTAGAGGCCAGCTGTATGAAAGATCGCAATGAAAACAGTTTGTTCCTTTTTATTGAGCGACTCTCATACAGTTCGGGTTTTAGTATATTACTTCTGGCAAAAGAAGAATTGCGTGGGACTTATATTTAAATATTGGAAAAATAAAAGCCAATAATATGGTAAGGAAGGCAACAACATCTTCGTTAGAGCCGCTCGTAAAATAATTCGTTAGCATGGTGAGTACTGCACGGATTTTAACACTATTACGAAATTACGACAAGCCTGCTTATCAGTTGAGGACAGGCCGGGGAAAGAAGCGTAATAAAACGAGCTGTCACGAAAAGCGTGCAGAATGTAAACGTCAGCTCTCATGAGGATAAAATAGTTGCGAGGGTCTGTAAAGAAGTCGAGGTCGAATAATGAAGCGTTCGCTAAGTACCTGAATTAATGAGTCGCGTAGCGTAGGGGAGCCTTCTCATTAACACCTCTTCCGTGGGCTACTATTTTTACCACGAGCAGCAACGGGATATATCAGAACGGCACCTCCCTACGGTAATCTGTTGGCTTTCCCCCACGGAACATTTTACTGCCGTGTATTAAAGTAAGCGAGGGGAGATGCAGCAGTTCGCCATCAATGGCAGAACGTGCTTTATACCAATATTAAAATCATCAACGCCCCTAATAATCGTTAGTGACATGGGAGAAGGGAGTTGTTAGTAGCAATATTTCACTGCAGTCCAAAATCGGACTCAAAGTGCGTGTAACAACTCTATGACCCAGTTTCCTATTAGCTGCAATCCTTTAAATTAAATACAGGGTTACTCAAAAACAATGAGCAGATTTTGAATTTTTATTTCTCACAAACTATAAGAGATACGTGGTATGCATTACTGGATAGAGGAAGGTTCAAAGTCTTACTATATACATTCGACTATATTTCCAAGAACTCCGCGAGAAAGCCCTTCGGATATGCTCAGTATCATTGGACGTGGTTTTTCCTTATCATATACACTCTTCTATGGATTTCTGAGGGCAATTTTAAATCGAAGAGGTGGCACTTTATTAAACTTCCGACGAAATGCACGCTGCCCATCAACAGAGAATTCCCCTTTTAGTAAGTATTCTGTAGAACACATGAAGACTTCTGCAGCGACACCATTTCCACGTAAACAAACAACAGTGCCGTTGTCGGCTCCGAATGGAACTAATATGAACCTTCCTGACGGCGGTTCGAATCCCCGTCCGGGCATCCAGATTTGGGTTTTCCTTGGTTTCCCAAATCACTCCAGGCAAATGCCGGGATGATTCCTTAAAAGGCCCATGGCCGAATTCCTTCCCATTCCTTGCCCCAACCTTTCCTGTCTCTAAAGACCTCGTTGTTGAGAGACGTAAAGCAGTTAAAAAAAAGAACCTTCCTATATGTAGTGATCTGTGACCAAGGAGGAAAGAAATATACGGAGACGAAATACCGCTTATTCTGCGACGCCACCTCTAAACTCTCGGCTGATACGGCACATGCGTGGTGGCGGCGGTGGCCATATTACGTATCCACACAATTGCTATGTTCGCATTGTATTTGATGCTGTGATTATTTCATTTTCTAATGTGTCTAGTGTGTCTAAGTTTTTTATAATGCCATCTTGTATTGCATACGGTTGCACAAATAGGCCAGATAGGAAAGAACCTGGAATATCATTTCATAAGTAAGTTGCATTGTGTGCAGTAGGTATTGGCAAGTTTGGTGCCTGTCTATAAATATTTAGTCATAGCTTTCAACAGGATGACTTTGTTCTCAAATTTTTGTTGGTGTAATGTAGAAAATCAGCATACCTTGCTATTTTGCACATAATAGACTAGCATTACTTTTTAACGAGTGTTGAAAATGAGATTTAAAGGTATGATTTTTACATCGCGATTCAGTGAATTTAGTATTGCGCTTTCTTTTGTCACGTTGCAATTTATACTGATAGTGTAAGAGGAAATTAAATGTGTTAAATTATGCTATGCAACTAGGAATCCTGATGAAGCAAATGATGTTGTTACCCCAAATGCAGTCTTTTGAGACAGTATATCTCGAATACTAAGCAAGATATCAAACAATTTTATTCTTTATTTTCGATTTGTCTCGTCGTGTTACATAAGAATCTATCATCAAATTTGACTTTAACCAATTTTTTTCTTCTGAATTTAAACCAAAAACATCTCACATTTGAGTAAGAATATCTCGTAAACTAAGCAGGATATGAAAATTTTTTATTCTTCATGTTTTATTTGTCTCATCGAATTACATAATAATCCATCATCGCGTTTATCCAGCGTCACGTTTATCCTAGAGTCCCCTTGAGGTTTTCGTACATATTCTTCGTGTCTGTATGGATAGGTAATATGGCGGCCACGCCTCCCCACTCCTCTCCCCCCGGCGTCATTTCAATGCGTGGTGAAGGTCCAATGCGTCGTCTCCATATATTTCTTTCCTCCATGTCTGTGACCGAGCGTGGTGGGTGAGTGATTAACGCTCTGGCCTCGCAGGTGGGAGGACGTCGGTTCGAATCCCCGTCCGCGCATCCAGATTTGAGTTTTCCATGGTTTCCCCAAATCAGTCCAGGCGAATGCCGCGATGCTTCCTTCAAAAGGCCATGGCCGAATTCCTTCCCGTTCCTTGTACCTAGTTCAATCCTGCTTCTAATGACCTCGACGTCGACGAGGCGTAAAGCCATAAGTAGAGAGTGATCTGTGGCGCGACCTTGGCCGTGTAGCGACTAGCACGCTGTCTTCGCATTGCAAGGACCACAGGTTCGAGTCCGTCCTCGGACATGGGTGGTTTTAATTTAGTGTTGTGTTCGTCTTGTGCTGTCCTCACGGTAATGTCTAAAATATCATAATTAAAGCCTAATACAGCAGTCTGTACAAAAACAATTTGGAGCTGCCTAAATGGTCGCAAAGACCGAAGGCCATATTTTTTTTATATAAAAAAAGGTGACCTGTGGCACGTCTTTGTATGTTTTATAGTTTGTGAGAAGTAAAAATGCAAATTCTAATCCTTCCTTTTGAATAACCCTGTACATTTCTGTTTGAGGAGATATAACTTGATTAATTGTAAATCTGTATATTTTTTCTCTGAATAGGAATTGCTTTTATGGATGAAAATGTTTTAAATTAACTATGATTTGATTTAAAGCAGTGTGTGAAATCTTAATTAAAATGCTGTAATGAGTCTACTCATTAATACGTCTCTTGTGGGCTACTGTATATGCCGAGATATACTGATATGTGAGTTATAATATTTTGAATGAGATTTTGAATGTTTAGAATTGTTTAATTTTGTCAGTCTGATAGTCAAATACTTGTAAATACGAGTATTTTATATTTTCGTATAAAAATGTTTTCTTATGATTCCAAGTAATCTTGCATAAGTTCTAATTGTTTTGTACAAGTTCTATTGATGGAGCAATTGTCAACTTTGCGGAAGCGTTGATCGACTTTTGTGATATTCTTTTGAAAATTCTGTAATGTCTTATTAATCTGCCAATTATAACGAGCGGAACGGTGCTAATAAGTCGTTATGTCATTTGTTTATTAAGGTGATTTAAATCTTTGGAAGAAGTGTGATGCCCTATTCATGTATGTTTCCAGAGTGTTTTGACGAAATAAAAGTCAAGTAAAAAGATAGTCGATGGTGTTGTCATTCAAGAAACTTCCTCTCATAGAAAAGTTTTAGAAGCTTAGCACATACTTAAGTAAAAGTTAATATTACCTGACGAACTGACAAAATTACCTGTAAAACTTCACCAAATCAACATAAGAGCGTCAAGCTCCGAGTTGATGAAAACGACTTCCGCGTCAGGACTGAGTAATTAAATGTATTCATGAGCGCTTGTTCCACAAGATTTGCTTTATATGTTCCACACAGACACTACATTAACTTATATGAGAAACTTGCAATCCAGATTCAAGTTTTTTTTAGAAAAAATCATTATACAGTTTTTCTAACAAGTATTTCTACACTATTTCTACATAATCTTAACTATACTCACTATTTCAAGTTTGTCGAAAGCTTTCTTCGACTCCAAAAGTGACCAAAAAATCAGGAAAATTAATTTCCGTGTTGCAAGACTTTTACACTAAACAGAGTTTCAAGTGGGAAATTAAGTACAATTCAGAGCAAATTGAAAAGGTCAGTGCTGGATTCCACTTTTTGGGAAAGGCGAGAAGAAGGTAACTGACATCAGATTAGTTAAAAAAGGATAAATACAGCTTGGAGAAAAGAATCACCTTCAAATTACAGTCGGCAGGCAAGTTGCTCCGTAAAGAGATTACAGATGGACAAACTTTTTGTTAAAATGAAGTTAAAGTGTTCGATAGAAACCAAGAAAAAATCGCCAGGCCGATGTGACAAAGGCTTATGTAGGGTAACTTGAATTATCTGGGCGAGAATTGCCCAATACCGTCCTGCATGGAGAACACTTAAAGTCTTAACCCCACTCGAGTCTAGTGGTAAGATACAAAACACTGAGTTATAAACTGTTCGTGACTAGAGATGCTGACCGATTTTCTTCTTTTATTTTTATTTATTCTCTATTCTCTTATGATATAGCTTTTGCAAGTGTAGCATATTATGTAAGAGAGATTACGCACTTCTTCCAGCCCTTATATTTATTCCCAGCTTTGTCACTGATTTCATTATTTCCAGTTTGAACTATTTTCTTGATACTGACTGCAACTCGGTATTTTAGTCATATTGTGATACAGCTAAGATCCGCAACTCTATTTATATCAACTGTATCTTGATGATAAAATTTTATGTCTCTGGTCTTTATTCCAATATAAGTCCAAATGATACCCAACGCGTAGATTCAGAACAGTAGGCCTAGTAAAGGCGATATTAAGTCTCAGGTCATGACTTTGCTTATTTTACTTGTAATAGAAGATTATAAACCGTTCATCTCATGCCAGTCCGTTCCTCACAGACACTTCCGCTCTAAGTTAATTTCAGAAAAACTTCTACATTGTTGGTTCCAACTACATTCGAGATCTAGGAATCTTCAAAATCATAGGTAGTGTTGAGAAAGTCTCCGAGCCAGGTTATTGATATTTCATGGTATGTAGGGATCGATTTTACATTTTTCGTGTTCATCGATCTCTATCTAAGATTTGCTTGTGAGTCTGAAAGAGACTGATGATGCATGCATTTTTATTTTTTTTTTTTATTTTTTTTTTTTTTTTTTTTTTTTTTTTTTTTTTTTTTTTTTTTTTTTTTTTTTTTTTTTACGCTTTCATTCCTCCCAGCTGAAGGCTGGGAGGCGGGCTGCTGGAGAGTCACAGGAGACTCTTTTCAGCCACACTATATTACGGGGAGGGAGGGGGGATGGAAGGTCGGCCGTGGCCTTGCAGGGAACCATCCCAGCATTCGCCTAGAATGGTTAAGGAAAACCACGGAAAACCTCAACCAGGATGGCCGAACGAGGTTTGATCCTCGTCCTCCCGAATGACAGGTAGGAGGCCGAAAACGGCCTCCACCAATCTCGGTAATGCATGCAATGATTTTCCTTGAATAATATCCTAGATGGGGAACAAAATATCTGCGAGAGGAGAAAAGTGTTGCACCAGAACAACCCGCAAAGTAATTCAGCTAACAGGTTTAAGATTTAATTAACATTAATTACGTGGTAACATATGAACTTCGGATCTATGCAATGTAGTGAGGCATATTATCAAACAGAAGGTTTTAAAAAAATATTGGTCTTCTGCCTTCTAAGGTGGATAGGTATTCTAGTATGTTGAGTTCACAACATTGTGTTTCGGTTAGAAATGCATCCGCAACACGTTTCTCATATCAGTATTCCTCTGCTGATAGGGTCAGAGCCTAAAGTTCCCTATCCCAGAACAAGAAATAATATTCATGACTTGAAATATTCAGACCACTGACCACATTATAATGAACTGTTCAAACGATCACCCTGTACCAAGCTGGATTGGCCCTCAGAAGATGGTATGAATCCCTTGATATTATTTGATTATTTTTTTTACTTTGTTCTTTGTTGTCTTCTGTGGACTGTCATACGATTATAATAATAATAAACTGCAGTTAGTTTCGTTTCTATAATACAGTCTGGTAAATGGTTAGAAGACTCCTTTTTCAGTTACATTCATTTCAATATAAACAGTGTGTTCTCTGATTAGGTTAGTATTAATGAAGGTCGACCTTGGAATGACGATTCCGTGCCATGATAGTAGACAGAGTATAAATGATATAACATTACGGGCATAATGCTACAAGGAGAATACTTCCGCTTGATCGTGATTTCAATGGTCGTCAGACTTTACCGTTCTACTGACTGATATTCAACAGCCTCCTTTCTATTAAAGTACTACATCCGAAAAGTCTTGGTTCTTTACTGTGTACTTTGACACCAGTTGTCTATGATGTGTTTTTTTTTTTTTTTTTTGCTCCGTTAAATTATATAATTTCCACGTTTTACTGTTCCTACTGGATCAAACTTAGTTATGGGGGGTTATCGTTATCCTCGTTATAGCTGTTGTCTTCCAATTACATTACAAAGTCAAGTACAATGTGTATGTGTGTAAATTAGGTGGAACAGAATTTTTTATTCAATTTTTAGTGAGTTTCCTGTCATTGACTCTATTTAAAATGGCAATGCATCCAATATTTCACTGCAGTCATGTCTGATGAGTTCAGTTAGGTAAGTAGTCATCTTGTAGAAGAATATCCCGAGCTAATCATTATCTTATGTGCTGGCCGAATGCTAATTGTTTTATGAACTTCAGTAAAAAAAAAAGAAAGTGATGAAAGTAGTTAACCAGCACAGATGAATCTTTATTTTCTTCCAGTAACATTATTGTCCTGACAGATGCTTGATATAGCGACATAAAGATTTTATCAGCGAAATGAAACTACTTGTGCTACACGAAATTCACCCAAGCGTTTCATTTAAGAAAATGGATTATTTCTTAGTAACGCGGCAGGTATTGCATTAGCTTGAATGCAACAAAGAAACATTTTGAACAGCGAGCGCCTACCCACTGCATTAATTTCGCTGCAGCGTGACTTAATAACAAGACACAGGCCAGGCTAAATGCAGCTGGCCTAGCCCCACCCAAGATTATCCACTGTGATCTAGAATGTGTCGCTTAAGACGCAGGGCATTGTTCATCGTTATGCTACACGGAATAAAATTTTCGTGTATGAGTATTTTTTTATCTGCACTAAATCTATAACGGTTCATAATCCAAATTCTACTGCCCTTACCACGTCATTAAACATTACTACAAGCTTATTACAGGAATTAGTCTAAATTTCATTTTCAATACTCATATTGCAAGCTACCGGCAACATAAAAATCAAAATCTCAACCATATTATCGCTGTCGCCAGCGGTTATTTTGTTATATTTTACTCACTCACTCATTTTTTTCTGCCATACTTCGTCTCCATAATGTTAGGATAAACCTCAATAAACCTGCAATAAAGGCAATAGATTTCATTTCTCGAGGCACTGAAAAAGTAGAAAGGGGTTAAACTAATTTTATTATTCAATCATTCTCCTAATTTGTTGAGATATTTTTTAAGTCAACAGCCAGTATTGTGAATTCATAGTATGAAAATCTAAAAAAGAATGGACATCTTAAATTGAATTTAGCCACATTTGTAATATAAGGATTGGAGATCCTGGATTGCCATACTTCTGGAACAGATATCATGAAGCATTAAGTAATGCGTATGTGAAATGGGGTTAGTCAATGAGGTATCTTTGTGATTGTATGCACGCAGTTGAGCATACTTCGGGTTTCATTTTAACAGTAAATACTGTGGGTAGTATCGGTTACTGGTGTTTGGTCTTTAAGAAAGATAAACACGATTATTTCGAGAGTGCAGAATTAATGACTACTCGTTTCACCACATGCAGAGAGAATTAAACTAATATCAGCGCATGTTTTTTTTTTTTAATCTGCTTAACGTTTCTCTGACAGCGAGGTCGTTAGAGATGGGAAAGGATGGAGGACAAGGAATGGGAAGGAATTCAGCCATGGCCTTTTGAAGGAAGCATCCCGGCATTTACCTGGAGTGATTTGGGAAACCATGGAAAACCAAATCTGGATGCCCGGACGGGCATTCGAACCGCCGTCCTCCCGAATGCGAGGCCAGAACGTAAGCCGTTACACCACCACGCTCGGTGTCAGCGCATGAATCAAAGGCATAATGTTTAGTTTTGAGCTCCACAAATTAAAATTTTGATTTTCCAAATACGTGTTTGGAACGTACAATTTAATGTGGAATCCAAATCCCGGAGAACCTAGCATACTTCGCATGATCAAAACCCTGCTGTATCAATTATTCAAATGAAGTGTCCATAAAAAATCTTGGGTGGTCCGAAATTTGGACAGTGCCCCCCGAAATTTGGACAGTGACCCCCGAAATTTGGACAGTGAACCCCGAAATTTGGACAGTGGGACCGAAATTTTCAGGGTGAGCTCCTTAACTGCTAAGGTACCAGAGATCTCTAGCGTCATAGGCGGATTTATTGTAGTAGTTTAGTCTGTCTGATTTTTTTTTTGCTGTTTAGAAATAATTTTTTTTCGTCTGTCTCGTGAGCTTAGACCAAAGCATTGAGCTGAATTTAATATATTATTCATGTATATTTGATGCTCTACTTTTCAACTCGCAAACAAATTAAATCCTCCTGCTCTACAGGTATGTACTATTTTTATACGTAACCCTTGTTAATGTACTTAAAAATGCAATACAGTTGAAGTAGACGAGTGATATGCCGCTCGAAGACTGATTAATATTGGTTCTGTAGTTATCTACTGAAAATCGGAATTGCTCATTTTTGCATAGTCATTCAAGTCTAGCGTCGTGATTAGTTTTTCCTATCGATACTGGTACAGAAAAAAAATTATACAATTTAATCAAAAGAAATAGCTGATGAATTTTCTATGACTATACTTCATTTCACATGTTTTTCAGTTTAACAGTGTAGTTAATAATTTTTCGACACTGTCGATACAATTTTAGCTATGTAAAGCTATCCAGATTTCTGAAAAACTATTTCTGAAACATTTTTGTATTAATCATCTTTAGTTTGTCAGAATTATTGCTCCTGAATGAGTTTTTTTCCCATAGAGATCTTACCTTTTTGGTAGAGACACAATTACTAAACAGAGATATTCTACTATTTATTGTGTTTAGGATATTTTTTATTTGCATTTGGTTTGTTGGCTCGTCTGATTCAATGCTCCTCACCTTACGTTAATATTTAGAACTCTTCATCTCTACAAACCAATACAATCTAGGTCCATATGTGTGCATATACCAATACCAACACCCATATCAGAAACAATATACTACTCATTCTAAGCATACTGCGAGAGATAGTAGGCCTTTATGTGGGTACTTGTACGACACAGTAATTCTGAAGCTCACTTGCAGAAAAACAATACGTATCCAAGCTTGGCGAATAATCAAATCTGCACAAAATGGATAGAATATTTATAACTCCATAACTGCAATGGGTTTTAAATAAACATGGTTGGAGAATAAATTAACATCCCACACATACATGATGCTATCTACAACACTAATTCTTTGGTATTAATAACAGATTAAAGCTAGCTTGAACAAGTACAGGCGAAGTAGATAAATTTATGAATCTTGTTCGGTTTTGTGAGACAAATCATCTGTGCGAGCCTTCTGAATATTTCCGTGGTAAGACCAGTTGCCAGATGCCGTTAGACGGTTACGCGATAAGTAAAACAGCAGTACATGTGTTCACTTACGTACTCGCTGACCTTGTCTTACGGAACGGTGGCCTCATCAAACTCAAGCAGTGCGATCTATTCTGCTCAATACCTTCTCGGCCAAGCATTACACTGGAAAGCAGACATTGTCCTGACCTAAGAAGGGTTCGTAATCATTCCCTACCCTCAAGCGGTATTTGGTAGGGCGCTAATGACCCCGCTGTCGACACGCCCTAATGCCCCAATAACAACAACAACGATATTTGGTACCAGTGGTGTACAGAATCAAAGATTATAGGAGATGCCAAATTTTGTTTACCCTTGCGAGGTATCCTTTCCTTTTGTACTGCTATTTTACTCATCTTTTTAGCGTCGATAATTAAAGAAATCCTGGTAGGTCTTACCACTCCTTCCAAGTTCTTTGCAATCTCTTCTGTAATTGATAGAACGCTCTGAACGATAAATGTGTGGCCCCAGGATATCGTCACACACGTTTTTTGGCTACCACCTCGCAGATTAAATTTAGTTAGACACTTCTCTATGAAACCAAAGTATCTGTTGTTTTATAACAACTACTATTTATTACCACTTAAAATCAACTCAAATAATTAAACTTATCGCATTCATGAAATCAAATATAAACAACGGCGATTTAAAACATTCATTAATCTCCTTCTTATATCAATCCGCTTCTCGTTGGCTAAACTAACAATACCATTACGGTCAACCAACTTCAACACAACAAAACATATTATGAAAACTTAAATTTACCGCTTTTTACACATACTACTACATTGTACGGCCTTGTATTAAAAAAATACATTCATACATTGCATAGAAACGAAGTCGTGTAATTATTACTATTATTATTTAAATGTCAGATGAAGCAGGACCTCACACCCTTCATGATTTTATTTTAAGAAATTGTGAATGCAATATCATTAATTGGCATTTTTGTTGCAGAAAAGTTGCTTAGTTCATGAACATTTGGTAAAAGAAGTCCAATAACCGTATAAAGTTTAATTTTCCTGTAACTGCATTTTGCATAGAGAGGGAAGCCATAACTTTAAATAACCGATGGCGTTACGTGAAAAAAGCGGACACAGTGCATTAGAACATAAAAAGTAAAATTTTCAGGCAAAGCCTTTTGTCAGTTCGAATTTTATTACTCTTCGCAGTAATCATTTACACTATTCTGCCTGGGTTTGCGTATACATGTGTTTACATATCAGTTTGAAGTGAACGTTGTGTCTTTGGGATAGAGCGCGGTGAATGGGTCCTGGCATTCGGGAGAACGCGGGATCAGATCCCAGTTCGGCCATTCATTCGGTTTTCCATGATTTCCCGAAATCACTCCAGGCGATTGCCGAGATGGCTCCCTCAAAAACTCCAAGGCCGAATTCTTTCCTGTACCTTGAACCGTGTAAAACCTAGGTCGAGCCAGAAAGAACGCAAACTCCTATCCGGCTAGATCTTGTTTTGATATTGAACTAATAACAGGTATTGAGGATGCTGGTTTGAAGATAGAACAGGAAACAGCTCTTGCCAAGCGATTAAATGAACTAGGTACTAACAATCAAGAAATAACTACCCACAGAGCTCGCATCAGCAAGTTACGCACGGTAGGATTGATAGAGCAATCTTTGAATAATAGGATAAAATAGTTACGATACACGGTTGTTAGGTTAAAACGAGAGAAGTTGCTACACCAGGTAGTCACAGCACGACGGTGAAAGTAACCGTTGATAGCTTCTATTACTTCTTATGATCACGTGGACCCAGATGGTGTCATGCGCTCTTCATCCTTTTATTGGACAAGAGACTACAAGACGGTAAGCTGTCCACTGCATCCTCTTACTATGTTTTACTATTGCTTGGAATCAATGGAGCATTGACTTGGACGCAAATGGTCTTTTAATTCCAATGGAGCTTTCACCCGGACGCGGTTTGCTTATTAATTTCAACTGGACTCTAGAGGACAAGCAATCCTTTCGTTAAATCTGTACCCATTAAAGTTATTATTTCTTCAGTTACACGAGACTAACTCTTACAGACAAAGTTCACTCACACAGAATATGCAAAGCGGTCTGTTGGCTAAGAGGCTAAGCCGTCTGACTGGGAATCGAAAGGTCCCCGGTTCGAATACCGGTTTCGGCTGGTATTTTCAGAGGTCCTTATCCCGAACTTCACCGTCGGCACAGCTTGTGAAGTACGGCAGAGCGCTTCAGTGGTACGGTGTTCACGTTGTAACGAACCGCGCTGTCGCCACGTTACAAGGTGCATTTTTATTATATATGTAATAATATAAGAGTAATTTACATAAATCTTGGGCGACCACGTGAATAGATTTTTGTTGTAATTTTATAAAGTACGCAAGATTCCAAGTGAGGACTGTAATGAAATGGTGAACTTATACAGTGTATCGTAGCAAAGCGAATATTCAAGAATTATTGAGCTATGTAGGCTTGAAGCTAATCTTGGTGTTCCCGAGCCTTGGCGACAAAAAGTCGCGGATTTGGGATTTGCCAGACCACACACCCTGCTCCCTGGGGATGGGCGGTCAACGACGTCACTCTCCTGGCGGGAAAAGCCTGCCGTCCGAAACCCGAATGTTCTCTCGTCCCGGCGAACTTAGCCGAATATGTCCGACCTCTGTTGGATTCTTTGGCCTAATCACATATCGAGGATATCACGTGACATTAGGTGCCGACCTGAAGGTCCAATCAAAATGAGCGTATAACTCAAAATCCTGGGAATTTTTGTTGTATGTGAGCTTCGAGACTACAAATGGGCGGAGCAAGAAGTTTCCTCGTGGACCGAAGAGCGAGGAGCTGACATTCTAGATTCTAACTTCGATCGCACCAGTCTGAGGTTGACTTGGAAAGTTGACTTCATTCGCTAACTGCAGCTTGCCTTGCTGGAGCGAGCGTATCACTGCAACACAGCCGGTAATGCGATGATGCGCATTGCCAGACCAGAGATGCCTATAGCCGACTTGTGAGATAATCTCACATATCGTGGGTCCGCTACACTCATCACAGACATCAGACGCAGAACTACAATGGTAATTGATTACGACCAAGCCATGTGATTGTGCATTCCGTGAAACAGAACCCGTAAGCGACTTGAGAGGATAGGTCCATGTTCTCACTTTGTAATTGTAAAAAACCCCTGAGCTAGCGGCATAATTTGCAGAACTAGTTATTTTCGAATGATATATTGTTCATTCTGGCGCCCATGATTTTCTTTTTTAACTGTAAAGTCACAGTATTATGATGCCTTTGTCTGAGGTAGTCATAACTTGTATTTTTCATTGTTTCCAGTTGTCATTATTTCTTGCATTTTGATTCTGAGATATTTAAAAGTAAATATACAATTGTTTGCTTGCCATGACGGCTAATTGTAACTCTGAGCGTTGCTTTTTATGATTTTGCCAATTTGTGTTAATGTTAACGGTAAATTCGCTCAGACTTGTAATCGCCAGTGATAAGAAAATAAATGTCATATTGTGACAATTTTTCCTAAATTCCAACTAACGTCGAGATTCTTGCTAATTATAAATTTCACTCCTTCATAAAATTAAAATTAAAAATCCACAATTATTAATCATAAAGGTATGAAAGATAATTGTAACGTGGTTTGCCCACCAAGGCCCACCACATAATGTCGCCCAACGCTGGTGCCAGATGAGACATTACTTCTTAATGTCTGCGAACTTGGTGGCACTAATTCAAATTAATACAATTTGGAGCCCAAATTCAGAAAGTTTCATGGAATGTTGCACATGGTTTTTGGCTGTTTTATATTCTTGTAGTCAATAGATATTCATACAAGATTTTATTTTGATGTTTCACTTATATTTTAATGCATAAAGTTCATTTTGTTTCAATGCATAAAATTTATTTTGTTTCAACGCATTAAAAAGAAGTTCATTTGTGTGTATTTCAATTGAGATGCAATACACTTTGTATTGTAACAATTTTGTGATCAGTTTCAAATTTTTAAATGATTAACGTCAGTGTTGATTTCTTAATGCATGGTAGCTTGTAAGAAAATTAAAGACACGCATGTCTTGCCCATGTGTTTGAAAGTAAGTCTGCTTTCATGGTGTTGTGTTGCATGATTCATCGTTGCTTTTCTCTTGCTGTCATTTTGGAGGGGTATATGTATTTGTGTGTATTGAAATTCGCGGTATTTTTGTTGTTGTGAGTCTAGATTTCGTCATTGCACAATTGCGGTGTAAATTCATTCGTTGTGTGTTCTTATGAAGCTGCGATCCCGTACAATAAAAGGTTTTGATATGGATGATCAGTCTGATAAGCAAAACTCTCTCGAAATCATGAACGATTCGATTCAGTTAGCGGAACAACGCGAAATATCGGATGCACGGGAGGGGAACGTAATTTCTGAAGTTCCGACCCACTCATATAGTTCGCAGTCTACTTTGTCGCCACAGGAAAATATGGAAAATTTTTCGTTTCCTGTAGGTGAGATGACACAGAATACGCCCGCACATTCAGAACAGACGCAACAAAGAACACAAATTCCTGTAGAATCTCCACTCCTATCACAGCAGATATTGATGTTGATGGCTGCAATAGAGCAATCGAGCCAGAAAAGTAGCCAACAATTTAATACTGCAATTAATTCATTAAAAGAGGAAAGTAAGAGTGCGAATCAACAACTAAAGCAGGATTTAAGAGCCTGCAAATTAATTCACAAAAAGAGGAATTAAGAATTCAAATTAATTCACAAAAACAGGAATCAAGCCAGCAATTTCTGGAATTAAACAAGCGTTTTGATTCACAAAAGGAGGAAAATCAGAGAAATTCGGATTTGCTTAAGCAGAGTATTGATTCGCAAACTGCGATATTAACAAATTTGGACGTGAATTTATCCACCTTCCGTTCTGAAACACAAAAACACACAGAGGTATCAACTACCGCGATTACCGATGAATGGATCGAAATTGCACAAGTGGAGCAAACCCAAAATACAGACCAACAGCTGGTAAGCTCTGAGGAAGGCGAGCATTCCACCATTACGTCTGTCGATTGTATGGTCGAAGCAGTTCCGGAAATACAAATTTTCAATCGGACAGTGCTCGAAGACGTGACAGTGACGCGGCAGATTACTGAGCATAGTGTCAGCAAAAGCGTTGATACAGTGCAAAAGTCACTGCAGATCGCGGTTGTGAGTACGGAATGCGTCTGGTCAGACGCGCAGTTCCGGAAAACTTGTGTAAAGCGTTTCGGTTTGAGTATCCATGGAACAGAAAGGCATGATAGCATATACACCGCCATGATCGAAAAGCAACGGGAAATTTTTCTGTGCCCGTTCAGGTCAAAAGACAAGTATTTTGCTGCAGAAACTAAATTCTGGCAGATCAATGAAATCAGCTGGAAGGGAAGACAGACGAGAATGTTGTGTAACCCAGGTACCTGGTCGTCAGCTGAGCCCATTAGCAAGGCTAAGGGATACGCTAGCACAATGCGTCTTCCGAGAATTTTGTTAGGGAGCGCAGATGTTGGACTTAGGGTCATCACTGAGTGCCAAACGTTTCTCGCCTCGCATCAGCGTTTTATCGCATTCAATAAATATGCGATGAGCGTGTATTCCGAAAGGAATTATGTGATAAAAAGAATCCATGGACGTCTCAAATTCTTCTTGTAGGCATTGTTTAACAAGTTGTGTAGCATGCAAAATACAATGACGAAAAGGCTGACTATGAATTGACCGATTTGGATCATATAAAAAAAAAAAAAAAAGAAACCGAAATTTATCATGCTTGAAAAACGCCGATGCCAGTTCCGCTAGTCTAAACCGTCTGTTTTGCTGGAAAGATTAGATAAACGTAAAATCAAACAAAATTCAAGTTTAGCAAAGTTGCACTTATAGTTGAAGCTACTTAGAATATTTCCATATTCGGAATTTTTAATGCTTATTTCGCTATTCCGAACTTTATATTTTGTCCACGTGAAATATTAATAGTCACTTTTGACTTTCACGCTGTTAATTGGACTTGATTTGATACAAATCCTGAAATATTAAATGTTTTCCTGAGCCAGATAAATTAATACGCACCCGCGGAAGAATGAAGCGCCACTAGCAAGCACAATTTCTTGTCTTCGCAATCACAATGGATCGGACAGCGATACAAATATTGTGATATGCTTTCTAAGATGTATTTTGTGACATAAACGAAAAGGGTTTCAACATTTTGTGATGCATGAGTTCGATGTAACGTTTTACCTTAGGTAGTTGCATTATATCTTTTCTGAGCAGAAGTGTACAGCGAGCGTAAAATCGCTTTGTCTGTGTTGATCGAAGATCGCATGTTATCTGATCAACGTATTTTACTTCTTTGTTTTGTGTATCTATCAAGGGTAGCGATAGTGCCATAGATAATTCCCTATAGAACACGAAACCTTGCCAGAAAGATTTGTTCAAATTGTATTAGTCATCACAGAAATTAGGAATCATAAGTTGAAAGATTACAGATACACAGGAGAGTTTTCACAATACCTTGCTGTTATTTTGCTGACGATAGCGCGTGGTCGAAGAGCAGAAAGTTAAAGGCGACTGCATTTGTAAAGGCTAAAAGGAAAAATTTTATTTACGGGATATATTCAATAATTCAGCTAACTTTTCAAGTTAAGGTAATTATATTTGATGCTAACTTCAATTGAAAAGGAATTTTGTATATGAAATGCACAGATGGTGAAGACGTGAACAATAAGATTATTGGTGATATCGAAGTTTTTCATGCTATATCATTTCATACTAAGTTACGGTTTCGAAAGAGCTGGGGACAGCTACCCTCGAACGGCTTAGCTCATCAGCGCAGATAGGC
>JARYHS010009186.1:167594835-167697467 GCA_031002005.1 Vandiemenella viatica
AATCTTTCATGTGATGCTTTTTCGCTTATCTCACGACTAAGCACAAATGTTTGGTTGTGCTAAAATCAGTGAACAAGAAGCGAAATCTTAGTTGGACACAGATTTCCCATAAATTACCAAAACTTTCTTTACCTACAACATGATCAATAATGTCGTGAGTTTTCGTTGTTGATCATTTTATTTCTTCTGCAATTTTTTAATCGGGGACTGTATCAGTTTCGGTAGATGCTTCATAATGGTAAGTGGTAGACTATGTTCCGCAACAAATGAGGCTATTCTTATATCACCTGAAAGTAAAAAAAAAAAAGACGCATACATACTATGGTAGAGGTAAAACAAAATATTATAACAATGTAAAGTACTGCTGCCTAGTAAAAATTAATAAATATTTCTACCGCGTTTAATTTTTATATTAGTTTTTTAGTTTTGTCACACTAAATGACGGTGATTTTGTATTATTTGATGATACCGAATGTTCGTGTGAAGAATCGCGTTTCTTGAGACCGACTTTACCAGATGTAATATTAATATCCTTATACAACTGTTACGGTAGGCATAGGCTTAGTTGCGCCTTTACGACTTTTTTTGCAGACGACCTGAACGCGGTCCTTCGTCTGACGACATTTTGACGTAGTAACTCGGAGAAAGTTTCTCATCTAAGTGATGAAAACTAATGAACAAATAAAATCCAAATTCTCCTTTATATAGACAACCGAATTAGCTCGGGAATCCCCTGAAAATGTCGAGAATGAAGGGCACAAAGTAATTGCCCAAAAGATATCGGAAAAAATCTGCTATAGATAACTACTTATCATATAATTAACAGAGAAATTCACCATAAAACATAAACTAAATGGGTTGCCAATTTGAAATATAAAATCGGTAAAAAAAAAAATCCGAACTTTTTTTCGTATTCTCAGAAATCGTGAAAAAATCGTTATAATTCGGTGGGACAGACTCCATATCGATAGAAATACCGAAAAATCGGTAGGTTCACGATCATTGCAGCGGATACATCAGCCTGAATTAAGGCCCAGGTTGGCAGTAGCAACAAATTGACGCAGAGCTGGATTTGCAAATTAAAGGGAATTTCATCCAACATGATGCCGCAAAAAGCATAAAATTTTATCTCACGCTCCTATGTGAATTGTTCGTTGGAGACTACGTCTTCTACATCTATACTCTGCAATTTATAAAACTGTGGCTGGCAGATGATTTTGCACCAAACCTAAACTCTACTCTGTGGATTCCACTCAAGAATAGCACGTAACCACAAAGAAGATAACATGTGCTCATAAAAGATGAGGAGCGAATTCAATATGAATTCACATCTTTAATTTTTCTGCTTTAACGTCGATCAAGATTAATGTGAGAGGCCATATAGATCTGGGAACCACACGAACCGAACGAAGCAAAGTTAGAGCTGTTAATTAAAGACGAGGTCGTGCTGCGGTTGTGTATTGTTTTGTAAGTGCACATGCCACCCAGGCAGTGATGCTAGCAATTAAGCCGAAGTTGCAATGCAATATGTGAGAGAAGGCATTTATGAGAACGTAACTGGTCATTAGTGTCTACGCTGCCCAGAAGGTGCTATGCAGGGCTTCTACTGCACGAACATAACTGGTCATTTACAGTCGTCAAACTGTGGTGATAGGGAGACTATTCCAGAGGTTTACAGGACAATTAGCGAGGCAGTTTTGAAGGTAACAGACAGTATCCTTGAAGAAATCTTCTGTTACGCGCACTTACACCATTTATATTGTGTCGCCGTAATGTTCCCGTTGTCTTCTGTCAGCATGACGTGGAAGAAGATTCCCCTAGAATTATTTCTCCTTTCAGGTGATCATTTTACTCAAAGAACAGAAAAAAACAAAGTCTCGTAAATTTACCCGCTAAGAAAATCCTGTTCTATTAAAACTAAAAACATCCATGTGTTTAAAAGATAAGCAACTTTTCTAATTTAGCATTAAATCCTAATCACTTTCAGCAAAAGTAAAAGTTCTCAGAAACTTAAAAAAATGCCTTTTGCTTCTTCTTAATTGTGTTTAGATAGCCTTTTACCTGCTCAAGTGTTATGTAAAATTACTAGCTCAAGGTAGATGACACAAAATCTCAAGTGACTCATATAGTCCGGTTACGTCGCAGCATTAAAATAACAGTATAATTCTAAAAACTAATCTCTGAGAAGGAACTGGGCGTATCAGAACAGTAAGGCTGAGCTGGAACGAACATACAAAATCCGTGTTAACACCGGCAAATATCAAGTGAGTAGCGTTCTGTCAGCTGCAAAAACACGTTAGAATAGAATAAAAGTTAGAGGCTTAAGACTGGTGCATAGCACTGTAAAGTGACATTTATCCAAAACCAACAAGTATACTCACTACAAAATAATTAATGAGAGAAATATGAGCATTAATTGTAAGTTTAGTGATATTAGTGTGCATTAGGACGATAGATTAGAATTTTTCTCGAAATATTGAATAAGGTAACAAGAGAACAGACGAAAGAGCGATGTAATGAAAGGGTTAGTAAGATGGAGAGCGGTAGTACATCGGAAACCAACCTAACCACTCCTAACGGGTCAATGACCTTTGCCCCGTGCCACTAGATTAATGGTTGGTTACATAATTTTTATTCATTGTGGCGAAGGATATTTGAATACTCTTAGGATCATTCCATTCATCTCTGTGACGTAATATAGCAAGTAGTAAGTCTCTTTGTCTCTCCAAAACCTTTGAATTCTTAATTTAGGTGTAAGAGTAACAAGTTATACATTGAAAAATGGTTGATGATAAAGGAGTCATCCATTGCTAGTCACCGGCCTCCTAAAGGAGACCGGATGAGTGGAGAGTGGTCAAGAGTACCCTCTTGACCTTGTGGTTTGAAACGGCCCCTAAAAGCGAATGAAGCAGAAATTATCATCGAACGGAATGGGGATGCAGAAGGCAACGGGAAGCCACTACATTAAAGATCCTAATGGTATCCCGAGGACATATTATCTTCTCAAATTGCATACGGAATGATGGCGTCTACCTGGGTAAAATATTCCGGAGGCAAAATATTCCCCCAATCGGATCTTCGTGTGGGGCTGCTCAGGGAGGAGTCATCAGATGGATATACACTTCTACGAGTCGGAGTGTGGAATGTTTGAAGTCTGAATAGGCAGGCACATTAGAAACTTAAAAAGGAAATGGAACGTTCTAAGTTAGTTGTTGGAATTAATGAAGTTGAACAGGATTTATGGCCTGGCAACACAGGATAATTAACTCAAATGCTTTCAGTGAATTACTGTGTAGGATTTATTCTGAACAAGCGAATAGGGAAAATGAGTGAGTGTTTAGAACAATATAGTGAAAGGATTATTTTTATGAGAGTAGAAACTAAGCCCGATCCAACCACGTTAGTACAAGTGTATATGCCAACGCCACCGGAAGATGATAAAGAAATAGTTTTAAATATGCGTTGAAATTGAAGAAATAATCCAATACGAGAAGAGGGAGAAAATCTAATGATCACGAGTGATTGAAATATTATAGTAGGAGTAGGAAAAGAGGGGAATATTGTAGGAAGTTTTGGTCTAGGAAAAATATTTGATCGAGGAAGCAGGTTGTTAGAATTTTGTGAAATATTAAACTTATCGTGACTAAGAATCACGCACGAAGGTTGTTCAGTCTGCCAGTAAAGGCCCCTGCCAGGCAGACCTCACACACAACGCGCCTGCACGCCGGGATACATATACGACTCCAAACAGGCGCAGAGGCATCAAAACAAACCAGGAAAACAAATAGAATCATCTAGAAGCTAAGTGGGACTATTTCTTACAGAGGTCGCCGTACTACCACACAACGGAATTCCTGCGCCAGGCCGCCTATATAAGCGTAGCCGGCCGCTCCACCGCCAGTTCCGGCCTGACCGCTGAACCAGCGTCAACTACAGAAGACCACCGGAAGTTCGCGAGAAGTAGAAGCCGTCACTCTACCCCGGATCAGGACCAGGCTAAATTCTCGACGGTCATCCGATAACTGTACCACATTTGTTATTTGTTTACCAGTGTTTTGTGTACATAGTAATAAACCTCAAGGAACCATTAAGTGTAGTTCACTTCAGTGGCGACAAGGTTGGGATAAGAACTCTCGACCATCATGGCTACGCCAGCAGCACCTACGGAATGGCAACAGTTCCTCCAAGGACTTCTACATCAGTTCTTCGAATCTCAGAGACAACTGATTGCGGAAGTCAGGAATCTCCGCCAACCCACGGCCCCGCCTCCGTTCCCAGCATTCAACGACGACGTCGAGAATGGGAGACCTACGAGAAGCGCATAAACAACACTTCGCAATTCATCACATATCCAAAGAAGAAGACCAGCGTGCATATTTCCTTTCCTGGAACCAATCGAAGATGTATGTCTTGCTCACCAAACTTCAGCCACAAGACCCCGACACCCTCACCTTCACGACCATCTGTACGACACTGAATGCATACTACAGACGCCGGTACCATGTCGTCGCGGCCCGCGTCGAATTCTATCAATGCCGGAAGAAGCCCGATCAGACGTATCGCCAGTGGCCAAGGCCTTAGCAGAAAATGTAAGTTTCAAACTCGTTGTTCCCACGAATCCTACGCCGACGACATGGTGCGTGATCACATCATACAGGCTGCACCAGATGCCGCACTCCGGCATGACGCCCTCAAGTTAGAGGACCCATCCCTGGAGCAGGTCATCGAACTTGCCTACAAATTCGAAATATCTACGGCCGCAGATCGCCGCCTGGAGTCCTGGGCGGATGTGGCCGCAATCCGAACCGACGTAGAGGACACAGGACGTCGCCGCCATCCAGAGCTCCCAGTCGCGCTCCTCCCGACACCACAACCGGGGACCGCTTCCTCAGAAGGACATCGAACCGGCCCGTTCCGGCAGGGGCACCAAGTCTCGGCAGCAGCAGCGGATCCCGCAGCGCCGACGCCGCAGCCCGCTCCGCCTACCCTCCTGCCCCGCCTGTTATTCAGCACATGAGAGGGAAAATTGTCCGGATCGTTGGGCTGAATGCTCACGTTGCGGCAAGGAAGGACACCTGGCGTCCGTCTGCCGCACCAACACCACCAATGCCAATCCCGGCTCTCGCCGCCCAGGGTCTTACCAAGACAGGTTGAGCGGCGCACCTATGGATATCAATCAGGTAGACACTTCCACAGCATCCAAACTTTTTATTGACGTTACGGTCAATGGCAAGCCCTGCGCCTACAAGTCGACACAGGAGCAGCAGTCTCATTGCTTAATTATACTACTTATGTGCAAATTGGCTCGCCCCCCCTCTCGCCGGCCCCCAAGCGCCTCCTGACATACAACAAACAGGAAATAGCACTCCTGGGACAATTCACAGCAAACGTCATGTATAAGTCTGTACATCGTTCAGTCCCCTTTTTAGTAGTTAACAGTTCTCTCACAGCAGACTTATTTGGACTGGACGCTTTCCGCTTATTCGGATTTTCAATTGAGGATAACATACACCTCGTATCTCAGCATGTTCCTTTTCCTGAAGTGGACGCCCTTTGCACCGAGTTTCAGGACCTGTTCTCACCAGGCGTCGGCTGTGCAAAGGACTTCGAAGCATCACTCCAACTCCGGCCGGACGTACGGCCTCGATACTTCCGGGCACGCCAGGTACCCGTAGCGCTTCAACAACCACTTCAGGAAGAACTTCAACGTCTCCAAGACGAAGGGATCCTCCAGCCGGTGCGGTTCAGCCCCTGGGCCACGCCGTTGGTCATAGTTCAGAAGCCAGGACGCCGCTTACGTCTCTGTGGTGACTTTAAGACCACCGTCAACCCGCATCTGCTGGTAGACGACTATCCACTTCCGAGACCGGACGACCTCTTCCGTAAACTAGCAGGAGGTACCTACTTTACAAAAATTGACCTGGCAGAAGCATACCTTCAAATCCCTTTGGATATCCAGTCCCGACAATACACAGTCATCAACACTCCCTCTGGCCTCTTCCAACTCAACCGGCTCATGTTCGGCTTGGCCAGTGCTCCAGCGATTTTTCAACGGTATCTCGAACAACTTCTCCAGGATATTCCGGGATGCATCAACTATCTCGACGACATAGTCGTCACGGGACCCTCCGCTGCCGAACACATGACCAACCTCCGCCTACTCTTCCTCCGCCTCCGTGCAGCAGGATTGAAATGCAACCTTTCCAAGTGTCAATTTTTTCAACAATCCATTTCCTACCTGGGTCACATCATCGCTCAGGAAGGCATTTCCCCAGCATTTTCCTATGTGGACGCTATTTCCAACTTACCTCGGCCTCAGGATCTACATCAGTTGAAATCTTTTTTAGGCAAGATTTCATACTACAGAAAATTTATACCCTCAGCAGCACAAGTGGCAGCACCCCTGTACCACCTCTGTCGCAAGAATGTCCCGTTCCGTTGGACCCCAGCTTGCGAGACCGCATTCCACACCCTTAAACAGCAGCTCAAGTCCGCAGCATGCCTCATGCCATACACTCCAAACCTCCCCTTGATACTTGCCACAGATGCATCCGATTACGGTGTGGGGGCAGTTCTGTCTCATAAATTACCAGATGGCACGGAACGCCCCGTAGCTTACATCTCCAAAGCCCTATCGGCTGCTCAGCTTAAATATTCTCAAATCGAGAAAGAGGCGCTAGCTATTGTTTTTGCCTGCTCCAAATTCTATTCCCTTTTATATGGGATTTCTTTTCATCTCATTACCGACCACAAGCCACTCCTATCACTATTTGATCCGTCCACACGTCTGCCTACCAAAACATCCCACCGCATCCAGCGTTGGGCACTATTCCTGTCCCAGTTCAGATATACCATGCATTTCCGTACCACCTCCAGGCATGCCAATGCAGACGCCTTATCCAGACTACCGCAGGGACCAGACCTTGCCTTCGACAAGTCGGAACTTCTGGTGTTCCAGATCGACGATGACATACAAGAAGCACTGAAGACATTTCCAGTCACGGCCTCAAAAGTCGCGGCAGCCACCCCCTCCTCCGTGTCATCCGACACCACATCCAACACGGGTGGCAAACACGTTCCCCTCCACGCCATCATCAAGACCTCAAGTTCTACTACTCCATCCGCCACCAGCTCTCAGTAGTAGAGGGAGTGCTCTCCGCACAGAACCAAATTCCACCCCGAGGGTCGTCGTTCCGAGATCCCTACAACCGACAATCCTCCAAACTCTCCACCAAGGACACTGGGGAATTGCCCGCACCAAATCCCTTGCCAGACGCCATGTATTCTGGATCGGCCTTACCACGGATGTCACGAAGATGGTGCGGCGCTGTACCATCTGTGCCCAACAACTGCCCCGCCCCCCTCAAAAGTTCCTTTCCTGGCCGGCACCGTCCGGACCCTGGGAACGCATTCACCTCGACTTCGCTGGCCCATTCCTAGGCCACCAGTGGCTCCTAGTGACGGATGCCTTTTCCCACTTCCCATATGTCGTCCGTTGCTCCACAATCACCACAGAGGTCACCATTTCAGCCCTCACGAAGATCTTTTCCATCGAAGGATTACCATACGCTATCGTCACAGATAACGGACCGCAATTTCGAAGTCGGGAATTCCTATCCTTCTGTACCGCCAACAATATCCAACACCTCCTCACCCCGCCCTTCCACCCCCAATCTAACGGGGAGGCGGAACGGCTAGTCAGAACATTCAAAACCCAAATGACCAAATACACCACAAGTCACAAACTCGAAGAGGCATTGACACTCTTCCTCAGTTCCTATCGAACCACTCCAGTGGGGGCCAAAAGCCCGGCGGAATTGCTGCATGGCCGCCAACCTCGCACTCTCCTCCATCTCCTCTTACCCCCCCCAAAGTACAGGTACCTTCGGGCCCATTCCGTTTCACCCCGGGCTCCCTAGTCTGGGCCCGCGGGTTTGGCTCCCGGGCCGGTTGGCTTCCGGGGGTCATCCAGCGGCCCCGGGGCCGCCAACTGTTCGACGTCAGCCTGGATGGCCGGATAGTGCGACGCCATCGAAACCAACTACGTCCCCGCTACCCCACGGCACCGTCCTCTTCCACCACGGCACGGCCATCCACTTCTTCCTCTCCTTCCCTGCCCCTCCACCACTCCTGCCGTCTAACCGTTGCTCAGGGACAGTTACAGCGCCACCAACGACGCCACAACCTGTCGGTCGCTCCGACACCCTTCAGCCGCAGCCTCTCGACCACCTGCGGGGACCATCTTCAGCGCCCCCCGTACAGCCCCCGGCCATCGACGCCGACGAACCGATGCCGTTAGCTCCACAAGTACCTCCACACAACCTGCACCACGACGCAGGTCGGCACGCATCGCCAGGGGAACAGCTCCGTACTCCCCTGGAGGTAGCCTTCATAGTCTGCTCCAGGGCGCCGCGGCAGACGACCTCGCAGACGTCGCAGACATCGCTTCCCCCCCCCCCCCGGAGGGAGGTATGTTCAGTCTGCCAGTAAAGGCCCCTGCCAGGCAGACCTCACACACAACGCGCCTGCACGCCGGGATACATATACGACTCCAAACAGGCGCAGAGGCATCAAAACAAACCAGGAAAATAAATAGAATCATCTAGAGCTAAGTGGGACTTTTCTTACAGAGGTCGCCGTACTACCACACAACGGAATTCCTGCGCCAGGCCGCCTATATAAGCGTAGCCGGCAGCTCCACCGACCAGTTCCAGTTCCAGTTCAGTTCAGTTCAGTTCCAGTTCCAGTTCCGGCCTGACCGCTGGAACCAGCGTATGGACGAAGAGGAAAGCGCTCGCCGCGCTGCCGCGCCAGGCGGGTCGAGTGCCTCAGTGCACTCGGCTTTGCCGGCGGCAGCTACGGCCCCATCGACGACCCGGCTAACGGAAACGGACTTAGACACGGCGACAAACTGTACGGCAGCCACCACTACGACGACCTGGCAACGCGCACCGGACTTGGCCATGGACAAGGACGGATCTATACTGGAGACGACCACGCAACTCCCATTCAAGAAGAGAACGGCCGCCGACGGATCTGTAAGGATTAATCTGATGACGACCAGGCCTGCCTACGAACCAGCAGATGCTCGTCATCCCAAGAGACGTACTTCTCCGCCCGTAACGGGGAAAGCAAAGTTACCGAGGAACGAACAGTGCACTAGTGGTACAAAACTCAGCGTGCCTGTTCAGCAACTGTCAAATGCTACAGCTGGCAAGGTGAAGAAGGCAAAGAAAAAGAAGAAGGAGATGACAGCCCACTCGGCTGCAATCTATCCTTTTCAACCAACTTTCACAAAACAATCGAATACTGCAGCCAGCGTGGAAGAAAGACGCAAGAAGAAGCAAGTCAACCAGTCAAATGAAGAGGGCTTCATCACCCACGACGTACAGCTAAGCCGCCCCCAGCGTTGGACCCGCAGCTGGTGATGGACACCAGCAATCGCTTCCAACCTCTGGACGACTCGGCGCAGCCAGCAGCGAAAAGATCATCACACATTCCACCGATAGTGGTACAGTTTGAAGATAACTACAAGTCACTGCACGACAGAGTAGACGCCAACACCACGGACCCATTCACCGCCAAAACTGCAGGAGGCGACAAAATTAAATTCACCTTTACTACAGAAGCTGACTATGTAAGAGTAACTGAAATGCTGACGGATGCCAATATTCCATATTACACCTTCCCAACAGGTGCAGCACCACTCCTGAAGGCTGTATTCAGAGGAATTCCTCGGTCATTCCCAACGGCCGAACTCAAGGAAGAACTGATGGAGAAGGGATTCAACATCCAAAGTGTCCATCAGCTCCGCAGACCGGGAACTAACGTAGCAATGCCACTATTCCTAGTGGTACTGCCGGATTGCCCGGAAAACAAATCCATTTTTGAAGTAGACTCTATCAGCCATCTCAAGGTCACAGTAGAGAAACTACGCTCGTCGCCCGGACCAGCACAGTGTTACAACTGCCAAACGTTTGGGCACGTAGCAAAGAACTGCAAGATGCCACCCGTCTGTGTGAAATGTGCAGGATGCCACGACTCCAACCAGTGCACGGCACAGAAAGGAAAGGACACAGCAAAATGCTACAATTGCGGCGGCGGCCACGTAGCAAGCTACAAAGGCTGCCCAGCGTACAAAAGAGCACGTGACCGACAGAGGGGCCTCACCACAGGTGACGGTAACCAACGCCGCAAAGAAAACCAGGGGACCAGCCACCAGAACAATCCCAGCCAGGAAAAGGAACACCGAAACCCAGAAGGAAAGGACGCCTCTCAACAGACAATAGAAAAGCAGATCCCTGAAAACCAGAAGAAGAACAGACGCTCACCCAAGAGGACAGATGGACGCACATTTGCTCAAGCCTCTTACAGTAAGGCATCGGACCCAAGTCAGACTGCAATGGTGGAAGAACAACCCAACTCCTCCACATTGGGATCGGACGCAGCAGCACCCGCCAACAAGCCAAGCCCACAAGGTGCAGCGGAAAATCCCACAACCCAGATCCTTGCAAAATTAACGAGTATGATGGAGACGATGATGACGCTGATCACAAGCCTCGTGGCGACCTTAAACCAGCTGCCAACCACCATCCAAGCAGCAGTAACGACAGCAATGGCTACATTCTACAGCTCCAACCAACAACAAAATGGATAGAGCACCACATATTTATACAATCTCGTTCTGCATTTGGAACGCAAACGGAATACATAACCAGGAAATAGAATTCAGGCAGTTCATCAAGGAGCAAGGCGTTGACATCTGCATGGTATCTGAAACCCATCTTAAGCCCGGTATAAGAGTAGCAGTACCCAACTACCACTGCTACAGATACGATCGCCCTACCGCTGGAGGAGGAGTCGCCATTTACATTAGACGTGGCATCCCCCACAACCAGGTGCTACTCCCCACAACGACACAGATTGAAGCCATTGGGGTCGAAATGGCCACCTCAGCTGGCAAACTCACTGTCGTCGCAGTCTACCGACCACCACGACGCCAATTACTTGAAGAAGACATCAAGAAACTAGCCGGCATAAGAGGAAGACTACTGATCGGCGGAGACCTCAACTGCAAGCACACAGACTGGAACAGTCGCGTGTGCAACAACGCCGGGAGACAGCTGAGGAACCTCATCGAGATGTACAACATGAATGTGACGGCACCTGAAGAACCTACCCACTACCCCGCAAACGGAACCCGACCAGACATCCTGGATATATGCATCTCCAGGGGCATAACCGGATACATGGCAGCCAGTACAGTCAACAGATTGTCATCAGATCACTGCCCCGTGCTGGTCGAGGTTTCAACCGGGCCCTGGAAACAGGAGACACAAGAAACCCCAGATTACAGGCGAGCAAACTGGAATGTCTATCGTCAGCTCACTTCAGACGCTTTCTCCAATCACCTCCCGGTCAGTGCGGAAGATGATCTTAAATTCTTCACATCGACAGTGAAGGAAGCAGCGGCAGCAGCAATCCCAATACGTCGACCCAACACCCAAAAATCAAGCCAACTCCCACCACAACTCCTGGCTATGATCCGACATAAAAATCGGATCATGAAGGAGTGGAAACTGACCAGGAATCGCGGCACTAAAACATTGCTAAACAGGCTGCAGAAAGAATTGAAAGTAGCACTTAATGAACATCGAAACAGAGAATGGAGGGCCCGTGTTGCCATGATCAGACTAAATGACAACTCCCCATGGACCCACACAAGATGGTTCACCAAGAAAAAGAAAAGGTTACCACCACTGCACGGCGAGAGAGGCATAGTATACCTGCCGCATGAGAAAGCTAACGCCTTAGCAGACTGCTTTGAGAAGCATTTTGTCGCAGCGGAAGCAGACGATGAAGACGTAGTCAATATACGCAGGCGCCTACGAACCTACCAGCAAGCAGCCGCTGCAGACTTAGAACAACAAATTCCAGATATCGACATCAAGGAAGTCAAGAACAGCCTGAAGAATCTACCCCACAAAAAGGCTCCAGGGGTGGACGAAATAAACAACACACTACTGAGACAATTGCCACCAGCGGCCTGCGCTTTTCTAGCCAATATCTTCAATGACATACTGAGGAGTGGAAAATACCCGAGCTGCTGGAAACGAGCAATCGTGGTGGGCGTACACAAATCAGGCAAGAATCCCATATTCCCACAGAACTACAGACCAATAAGTTTGCTGCCTTCAATTAGTAAAGTATTCGAAAGAATACTTTTAAAAAGGATACAACAGCTAATCACCGAAGGTGATCTAATCCCGGATCACCAAATGGGATTCCGTAAGAGCCATAGTACCACACACCAGTTAATGAGGGTAGTCGAAGAATCCACGAAAGCATTCAACCATCGGAGCCACTGCGGACTCGTGCTACTAGACATCTCAAAAGCTTTCGATTCTGTGTGGCACACAGGACTTTTATTCAAACTATTTGAACTTGGATTTCCGGGCTCTTACGTCAAACTTATAGAATCCTACCTGAGAGGCAGAACCTTCAGGGTACGCGTGGGAACTTCACTCTCAACGTCAAGAAAAATAAACGCCGGGGTCCCACAAGGGTCCGTACTGGGACCGATACTATACTCCCTGTACACATCGGACATACCACTCACCAACAATGTCAAAATGGCCCAGTACGCTGACGACACGGCAGTGTTCACCATCAGCCGCAGTAGAGCGTTGGCTACGAGGCGACTACAAGAAGCCCTGGACAAAATCGAGGCCTGGGCGAGAAGATGGAGGATCACCATCAACTCGGACAAAACTCAGGCCATCTTACTAACCAAGCGTAGAAGACGAAGAGGTGAAGACCAGCCTCAGGTGCAGCTCCAAGGAAAGGTCATCCCATGGAGCAACACTGCGCGATACCTCGGTGTGACGCTCGACAGCAAGCTAACCTGGCGAGCTCACATCGAGGAAACCAGGCGCAAAGCTAGCGCTGCACTACAGCAGCTCTACCCATTACTTAACAGGGACAGCTCCCTGGCGCCGGACGTTGGCGTCATGATTTACTGCAGTCTGGTACGACCCATAATAGAGTACGCATGCCCTGTTTGGGGTTATGCTTGCAACACTCACATCAAAAAACTACAGGTTATTCAGAACCGAGCGCTGAAAAGAGCTCTGCACCTCCCAACGGTTTCCAACTGACGATTTACACAATGCAGCCAACATACAGACAGTACAACAACGATTTCGAGAAAGGGCAGTAGCATTTTATAAATCAACGAAAAATTCAGCGAACCCACTCATCAGGCCACTAGGCCAATACACCACCGATATAGATACATACAAAAGACCCCTCACATTAATTCTATAAATAAAATTGCCAAAAATAAGATGCACCAAACGTAAAGACAATTGAACTATCCAAATTCACATGAGGAGAAAATGTCGAAAGACAACACTCTCCAACAAAACAGCCCAAAGAAAAGGGCAACAAATGGCAACGGGCCACCGACAGTTCCGGCCTGACCGCTGAACCAGCGTCAACTACAGAAGACCACCGGAAGTTCGCGAGAAGTAGAAGCCGTCACTCTACCCCGGATCAGGACCAGGCTACAATTCTCGACGGTCATCTGATAACTGTACCCACATTTGTTTATGGTTTACCAGTTGTTTTTGTGTACAGAGTAATAAACCTCAAGGAACCGTTAAGTGTAGTTCACTCCAAAGGTTATACACATGGAAACGTCCAGGGGCTGCAGGAAGATACCAGCTAGATTATATCATGGTCAAACAGAGATTCAGCAATCAAGTTCTAGACAGTAAAGCATACCCAGGAGCATACATAGACTCGGACCATAATCTGATAGTAATGAAGTGCAGGCTGAAATTAAAGAGAATAAAGAAGCAATAAAAGCAGAACAAGACTGGAAGTGAACAAACTGAAACAATCTAACACGAATTTTCTTGTTTTTGCAGAGATGGTAGCCATAAGTCTAAGAAATAACTCTCAAAACAGTTCACTTGAGTCTAACAGAATATATTGAAAAGAGAAACAATCAAAGCTGGTAAATGTTCATTAGGTTTAAGGAAACAAGCCGTCCGGAAACCTTGAATAATAAAAGAATTTTGGGAGTTAATGGATCAGAGGAGAAGGCAAAAAAAAAAAAAAGCAAAGGATGAAACAGGAAGAGAGCATTACAGACATTTTAGATATCAAATAAACAGTAAATGCCAAAAAAAGCAAAAGACAAATGGCTGCAAGAATAGTGAGAAGAAGTAGAAAATGAAATCGTCGTAGGTATAGTAGATATATGATATGGGAAGATCAAACGGAATTTTGGAGAAATGAACAAAAGGTGTTAAAACTTAAAACTTATGATGGGAAATCTCTAAGCTCAGAAGATAGAGATAACTGTTGGAAGAAATACATAGAGAAACTGTATGACGGAAATGGTTTAAACAACAGTGTATGTCGACATTGATGACGTAGGAAGTCCTGTTTTAGGGACAAAATTTGATAGACGTTTGAAATCAAATAAGGCGGTTGGAACTGATGAGATTATTGACGAGTATAATGTACAGAAGAATAAAAATTTAATTTAATTTAATTTGATTGCAATGGAGCACAGGCTCCGGTGGCAATTTCCCTACACACCCATCTTCCCCCTATCCTGCACCTACCCACATTTGCCCTCTACAAATTTTATCTTTAAATTCTTTCAAAGTTTTCGGTAAATTATTCATCATTTCTATTGGTAACTCATTCCAATCCCTGACACCCTTACCTAAAAAAGAGAATCTGCCCACACCCTTGTGCCTGAAATCGAGTGCCAGCTTGTGGTCATGGTCATCTTTTCCCTTCCATGCACTACTTTTCATACCTATTGCAATATCTTTCCATGCCTCATCGCCAGTATACGCCCTGTACACTCCCATGACCCTCCTCATTCTCCTCCTGTCTTGAATGAATCCCATTCCATGATAGTAGAAGAGATAGTAGATGAATATTAGTTTGGGGTTCACTAAAAACCGCAGTATAAGAGAAACAATTCTGGCTTTAAGATTAATACTTGAAGGCCGGATCAAGAAAAACAGAGATACTTTTCTGGCGTTTGTTGATTTATAAAAGGCTTTTGATAATTTTAAGCGCAACAAGATCTTCAAAATTTTAAAGAAGTCAGATAGAAGAATAATAACAGCAAATAATCGTGATAGAATTCATCAGTTAGAGAGGTTCTACATCTACATCCATTCTCTGCAAGTCACAAACATTGTGGGTGGCAGAGGGTGCTAAGCACCAATCCTAAACCCGCGCATTCCAATCCCGAATAGCGCGAGGATAGAAGGAATACATAAAAGCATCAGTACGGTATCTTATTTCTCGAATCTTATCCCTCCGGTCATTACGACCTAAATAGGTTGGCGGAAGAAGTATTTCATTGCACTCGAAATTTAAATTTTTTCGCATATTCTCCAATAAATTCGAACGCAAGCTACGTCGTCTATCTTCCAAACTATCCCAGCCCAATCTATGTATCAATTCTGTGACGCTTTCAAAAGGGTCGTAGCAACCAGTCACGAATCGAGTGGCTCTCCTCTGCACTCTTTCCACTGAGTCAATCAGAACCTTGCAATACGGATCCCAAACTCCACAACAGTAATCCAGATGCGGATGCACTAGTGTTTTATACGCTATGTCCTTTGTATGAGCATTACAATTCCTCAAAATACGACCTATGAATCGTAATTTAGAATTAGCCTTGCCTACGACGAAAGCTATGTGCATGTCCCATTTCATGTTGCTTTGTACTGTCACGCCCAGATACTTCAGGGAATCAACCGTGTTAACAGCTGAATTCCTTATTTTGCACTCGTGAACAATCTGATTCTTTTTGTTACTTATCCGCTTTGCCTTGCACTTTTTTGCAATTAAGTGTAAGCTGTCATTTACGGCACTAATCGAAAGTAGCAATCCAAATCACGCTGAATTTCTAAGCAATCGTCGGGGCACCTTCTTTCCCTATAGATAACTGCATCGTCGGCAAACAATCGCAACCAGCATTGACGTTGTCACCGAGATCGTTTATAAATATTAAGAAAAGAAGTGGTCCTATTACACTTCCTTGAGGAACGTCCGAAGTAACATTTATCTTAGAAGAAGCTTCCCCGTCGACAACGACATACTGTGATCGATCAGTTAGAAAATCACGTATCCATTCGCAAATCTGAGCCGAAATACCGGTAAGCTCAAATCTTCTCTAAAAGTCGGTTGTATGGTACAGAATCAAAAGCTTTCTAAAATCCAAGAAAACTGCATCAACTTGCGAACCTGCATCGATAACGTTCATTACGTAAGGTTGTGAATAAGGTTGTAGCCTATCACAATTAATATTCAACTTATATGTAAAGGAACAATACAGGAAGTAAACAAAAATTTAATGTGGCATAAGTGTTTAAGGAAAAAAAAATCAATATGCTACAATTTGTTGATGATATTGTCCTTTTAGCAGAACATCATCATCATCGTTCCCACGGCGCATGGTGGGTAGTATGCGCCTTTCATCTTTTACCGCCTGGCGGTGGGTCGAGGCGCACCGTCCCTGTTACTATAAGCGGCAAAGATGATAGGCGTTCCCTACCACGCGCCTTTAGTATTCTGCTCTGGGGCAGGTTTCACGTGGCTGCTCTCCATGCTCTTCTCTTCATATCCTTGCCGTTTTCTCGGATGTTGTCTGTAATCTCGCCACTCTTTCTTCCTCTCACTCTCCTCCCACAATTTAGTCCTTCCAAGGCGTCTTTTAGCAAGCACTCCCTCTCAGCAAGTGTCCAGTCCAGTTCTTCTTTCTCTCTTTTATGACTTGAACTAGTTTTCTCCTTTCAGCACTTCAGCATTACTCACTTTATCCATCCATCTTATCCTCTCCATTCTTCTCCACATCCACAACTCAAATACTTCTAACCGTTTTTCATTTTCTCTCCTCAGTGTCCACATCTCTGTCCCATTAAGAGCCACAGTCCATACAAAAACACTTGCCAACTGTTTTCCTGAGCGATTTGTCTACTTTTCCAGTTAATAGTCGCCTCTTCCTATTAAATGCTTCCTTCGCTACGGCAATGCGTTTGATGGCATCTCAAGTCCTTTAATGATTGTACTTCCAGCTTTATGTTAGCGAAGGATAGAATTCAGGTATATCAGAAGAAAAATTAAAGCATCTGAAATGTGGTGCTGTAGGAGGATGCTAAAAATTAAATGGACAGATAAAGTACGAAATGAACGTGTTTTGGAAATGGTGGGGTTAAGAAAGAAGTTTGTGGAAGAGTCTAAAAGAAAGAAGAAACGGGATTTTGGATCATATTTAGAGACATGGAGGATTGGATAATTTGTTAGTGGAGGGAACAGTCGAAGGTAAAAATTGTAGAGGAAGACAGAGATTAGAATATATGAAGCAGATAATTGAAGATGTATGATGTAAGGGGTAAGTTGAACTGAAGAGTTCACCGCAAGATACGAAGGGATAGGGATCAAACCGGTCGAGACTGGTGACAGAAAGAAATTATTAATTTATGCTAGTGGCATTATTTAAATATTCTGAATATGTATCAGGTATGTGTGGTTAGAACTAGTCAAGGTTTAAGCTATGATAAATCATTTATGTCAACGTGAACTGTATTCTGAAATCTGAATATATGTGTATGGTTATAGAAAGTTTACCTTTGACAAATGGTACAATCCATTTATGGTTACTGTAATTATTTAATATGTATTGTGCACATGTATCAATTATTTTAACAATTCAGAAACAGTTAATACTGGAATTTATGTCCCATGCCTTTTATCTGGATTGTCCTTATGGTATAACACAAATACGAATTATGGCTTTTGATATATCTCATATTGTTAATAATTCAACTGTGAGAAGCAAGTTAGATTTTTTTGCTGAACGCATTTCTGTTTATCTGTTTGAACGAGATTCACGGAATTTAGTTGTTCTGGCAATGGAAATGTTTATGGTGGTTTCAGCGATTCCTTTTTTTGCTGACGACTTATTTACTGTAAAACAATCTGTTTAAGAGATATTTACGTACTTTAACATTCCACTATGGTGAAATTAGTTATTCCTTGCATAGCTTCAATTCTTTCTGCAAGTTTTTTTTGTCTTTCGTAAATAGCTTTTTTTTAAGAACTTTTAGACTGACATTAATCTCAGAAGCGGTGTCATTGCTGCAAAGAGAAAAAATAAAAAAGTTACACATTGCAAGGTGTGGTAATATGTAGAATAGGATAAAATCTTCAATTTCATTTGAACTGTTTTCGAAATAAATTCACGGGCAAAATGGTTCGGTGTGACCTGCGCGAAATGCAGTGCTCCCTCCGAGAGATTTCGTCTGCTTTTAAGCGAAATGTGAGTTGACAGCATTAACTACCAGTGGTGTTTTACCTAATGTCAGGTGTTCCGCAATGACTCCATCAATATTCCAGAAAACTGGTACCAACTTCTTAGAAGCCGAAATTAGTGGTTCACGTTAGCACTCTTGCCATATTTTTGAGTGATGAAGAGAGTTTCTCACTTTTTAATGGTTTATAGAAGAAGAGTGCTTCCTATGACATTGTAGTCAAGAAATGAGCCATCAGTCGTGGTATCCACTACATAGACATTTTGGAATCATGAATATGGTGATGAATTACATTTCGTGTCCATCCACAACAAAACTGATGAATGCCGTCAAACTTCCTCCGGTAATCCTTCCGCCTTTTCGTATCAACTGCTCCAGTATATCCACCACGGCAGAGTCGCTTGTGAAGGAATTATAGGATGATGCGACGTAAACAATTTGGAATTAGTCTTCCAGCATGAATATTTTGTTTAAGGATAGGATTACCGCTGAATAATCAGGATATGTGCTCTACCCGAGATAAAAACCGATTTGTCAGATCCGGAGCATTCGCAGACCCACTGGCGGGGTGTCTGCTGTTATTTAAAAGGGAATTTGTTTCGCTAATTTTCACTACAGGTGGAGGAAAACGAAGAAGTTTAGGACCACCATTTCGTCAATCATAATTGCTTCCCTTAAGACATGGATGGAAATAACTATTTACTCGTACGTAAAGAGGCCAATTTACAGTTCAAACATCTGAAGGGATTACTAATTCGTATCCACTCAACAAACCTTTACTATATGTTTTAAAGAAACCATTCTGGAATTTCAAACACAATTTTCTTGGTTAAGCAGGTAAACAAGTAGCTTCTGGTTTTCTCATTTGCAGCAGGTATGTTTTCGTAATTTATAACGTGTTACTTGCCGGAAGAAATGAAATCATTGAGTACAAATTTTATTTACAATTAGCATGGTTATTACACATTAACAATACTGCATTAATGCGGTTCTCCCAGTATACATAATTTTTTTCCTGTTAAAAAATTAACCTCAATGTTTTTTTGAATAAAGTTTAAAATCCAGAGAGGATAAATACGGCAATTAACTTCAGTTATTCACATTAATAAAGCTTGAATAATAATTAGTTCTTGTTTTTTCTTACTTCGGACAATTGTAGACAACGGATAATAACAACATGCTTTATCTTTCTTTTCTTTGGTCCCACTACTTACTAATCGTTTCACTGTATTATTTCCTTCTTGTTCCTGCACTTTCCCTTGGAAACCCTCGAATTCTGAGATGTTTATATTTTTCGAAATACGACCCTGTTCAAGATTTTTTTTTTTTTTTAATCTGCTTTACGTCTCTCAACAGCGAGGACTTTAGATACGGGAAAGGAGGGGGGCAAGGAATGGGAAGGAATTCGGCCATGGCCTTTTTAAGGAAGCATCCCGACATTTGCCTGGAGTGATTTGGGAAACTATGGAAAACCCAAATCTGGATGCCCGGACGGGGATTCGAACCACCGTCCTCCCGAATGCGAGGCCAGAACGCTATCCGTTACACCACCCCGGTCGGTTTCAAGATTTCATTTTTCTTAAGATTCATTTTTCTTAAGATTCATTTCTGCTACGGCCGTTATTATTTCAGTAAACAACTAATTTGTGTTTCAGGATTTTTATTAAAGTAATTAATTAATTTTTGTCGGTTTTAATGGATTCATTCGCACCAGGTGTTCAGAAAAAAAGCAATTTTTCTTTCTATGATGAATCCGAAAGTTTTTCAGTTTTCAGATATAATTCCTTATTACTTCTTTTCGTCGATTCATCTCCATTTTTTCTTGGTATGAAAATGTTTCTCCAAACATTTCTTTTATTCATTAATTTCTCCAATTTCCTGCAGCACAGACTTTGGTTTTATAACTGTGTTGTAATGTGTAATTTTTCTTTTATTGATTTTAATGCTTCGATGTAAAGGTCTTTTCTTAATTGAAAAGCTCATTCCATTTTTAATTTTCTTTTCATCTAGAACAGGGGTGGCCAACCCAAATGATCTTGCGGGCCACTTGGAAATGCATCATAACTCCGCGGGCCGCATATAAAATTATATATTAGATTTAGACCCACTATAGACATTATTTTGGAGTGAATATAATTTATTTACTCTGCGAACTCATAACTGTAAACTCAGAAATAAAACAGGCAATATCTGTCATATATTCGCAAGATAATTAATTTAAAATCAAAGTGTTTTCTCATAATTTCGACAGTTAATTTTTGTATATGTGGATGCACAAATAATGTATTTTTTGAATACATTGTTTTTCACTACTTTGGCCATTATAAAATAAATATATTTTTTGAAAGTGTGATGAATCTCGCATTCGGGAGAACGGCGGTTCGAATCCCCGTCCGGGCATCCAGATTTGGGTTTTCCATGGTTTCCCAAATCACTCCACGCAAATGCCGGGATGCTTCCTTCAAAAAGGCCAGGGCCGAATTCCTTCCCATTCCTTGCCCCCATCCTTTCCCGTCTCTAAAGACCTCGCTGTTGAGAGACGTAAATCAATAAAAAAAAAAATGTGATGAATCTCTATTTGTCCAAGATAAATTTTTTTTATATATATTTTGTATTTAGAACTTTTGGAGCATGTTTAATATTTGTCATATACACTTTAATGCAAAAAAATAGCAGTCCCGTTTTTTTATCAGCTGCCTCTTTCAGAACGATGATCTACTCTGTTGCTGTATCTACAGTTTCTGTGAGAATCAGTGCTTTATTTTTCGATGCTGAATTGAATTACGATGGAGCGCAAGCGCCGGTGGTAATTTCGTTAGTCGTCTAATACCCTTTTCTATTTCACTTTTGCATTGACGATTTTAAATTTCTTCAGCGTTATTGGGAACTTATTCATCACTTGGTAATTTCCTGTAATTCCTAACACCATTACCCACAAAAGAAAACTTTCCCACTTCCTTATGCATGAAATCAAGTGCCATATTGTGCTCATGGTCATCTTTTCCTTTGTTCCTAATTCTCGATCAATATCCCTAAAAGCTCCATCAACAACATACACTTGTTCACTCCCACCACTCTCTTCACCCTGTCTTTCAATGACTCCCAATCCAGCTCAATATCATATCAGTTACTGACAGGATCCTGTGGTACTTCCCACAAACAAATGTGGTTACTCTTCTTTGCACGCCTTCCAACCCATGTATTTGCTATCAAAAATGTGTATCACAAACTGCACCACCATATTAACACCAAAGGCCTGACCAAAGTTTTGTATTCCGCTCCCTCACTTCTCTGGTACATTTTCTCATCACCCTCTCTAGTAAATGAAGGATTTAGTAACCTTTTCCTACCACATGCCCAATGTGTTCTAACCAGTTGACTTTATCAGCGAATGTTTCGACAAGATATTTACACTTCAAGCCTTCAACAAGCAATTCTGTCCCCATCTTATTATCATAATCAACCTTTAGTTTTTTTTATCTATTTACGGAATAAGCTGACTCTTCTTCGCCTTTATCTCCATTCCATGTTGACCTAGTCATTTAGATAATGTATACAGGTCACCCTGTAGCTGTCCACAGTTTTCTCCTGTTCTAATTCTTTTTTTTAACTGCTTAACGTCTCTCTAACAGCGAGGTCTTTAGAGACGGGAAAGGATGGGGGGCAAGGAATATGAAGGAATTCGGCCATGGCATTTTGAAGGATGCATCCCGGCATTTGCCTGGAGTGATTTGGGAAACCATGGAAACCCAAATCTGGATGCCCGGACAGGGATTCGAACCGCCGTCCTCCCGAATGCGAGGCCAGAACGCTAGCCGTTACACCACCACGCACGGTTGTTCTGATTCTATTGTATGCCATTATGACATCTGCAAACAACCTAAATTGTGACTGTATACCATCAACACAATCATCCATTATAATGATGAATAGCAATGGTCCCAGTACACTACCCTCTGGTACTACCATGCTCATATTAATCCGAACGACCTGAATTGCACATCGCTACATTTCCTCCTGAGACTTATTCAACCCATTATACACATCTACGAAGACAGTACTATACCCTGGAGGTGGTACAGTCTTACGACTATTAAAATTGAGCCACATCCACCTCCCAAAAACGAAATACATTTCCGCTTTTTTGTTTCATAAACCGAAATAGTGATTATATTTCGGCAATAAAAGAGTTATAGGAACATCGAATACGTTTCATTTACTGTTTTAAAGACATTTTACAGTTATTAAGTGTTCACACATAACACGAAAGTTACCAATCTCAAACAAAATGCTGGTTTTTAGCAAGTACTGGATAACATCAAAATGCAGATTTTATACCCGTCTACAACAACTTAAAATAATTCGAAATTTACGTTAATATTCAACGTTTGCTGTGTATTATAATTTTTGGAAACAGTACACACTTATCTAAGAGTTCAGTCAAATATATAACACGTAACAAGATTTCGGATTTAATAATTTTGGCAGTGGTCTTGTAAGAATGCTTGCCTGTAAAAGTAATTCTTTTAGTTCTGTCGTTTCTCGAACATACTTAGCGTGGAACAATAGAAAAGAATCATAACATTAATGTTCTGGCTGACGTGAGACACTGTCAACGCAGCATTCGTGAGTAGGATTTGAAAGACACTTTTCTATTAATTTAACTTCACCGTAAAGGTTTCTGTCACTCAACATTCCCAATTTTTTCTAGTGCTCATAACAAAGTCGGGCGATTGATCATTGATGTAATACGTAATGATAACTGTTTAAAAATAATCAAGGAACTAAATCAAACTAATGTGTAAATTGTGCGAAAAAGTTTTTTTTAGCTAATGTCCTTATTGTGCGACAACGATAATTTCTAGCCTGTGGTATTGGGAAGCAAATCAGAAATGAAATGGAAAGTGGCTGTTCTTACGGAAAAAATTCTCATCAAAGAAGAACATAAAATTCAAAGCTTCCGTATTTAAAAACATGCTGCTCCGACTAGTGATAGCTAATGATATAATTGATGCATAACCCAAACTGGGCATTATTCGTGGCATGGAGTTATCTTCCCTGTCCTATCGCGTTGACCGCTATCTCCGGGAGTCCGTAAAAAATTCGGTTTGCGGTAAGGGGCAAAATCGTTAACCGTAGCACAAAAAGAATATACGTTATTAAAGAAGTGTAGAAATTTTAAAAGTTAATTCTGACGCTAATTGTGAAGTTTCTTTAATTTTATTTCCAGATTTAAAATTCCAAGAAATAAACAGTAAATTCCAGGAACGAGGAAAGATAATGCCTGCCTCGTTATTAGTTTCTCCTACCTCAGTTTCCGTCTCTGGTAAGCCTGCCGCTATGGTGCTGTAATTGGCTCAGGTTCGGGGATGCTGATTGCTGATCCCGGAAGCTACGAGGTGCGATGTCTTGCGGTTCCACGGTTCGAGTCAGCCGAGGGCAAAAGTGGTTAAATGATGCGTTATGTTTTTCTTGGGTTACCCGTACACTGGGACAGTGAAAACATATTTTATACCTGCTGGGAAGTTGAAATTACAAATTTCTGCCTGTATCTATTGTGAAATCGAAATTCGTTGTTATTCTTCAATAAAGTCACTATTATTTCAAAGGCACGGAAGAGGCTGTATTCTAAAAAGGTAACCGAATTCGGCGACGATATTTGAGAAATGGCCGCCATTCCTCATTCCATTGAGTAATTTCGAGAATTTTTATTTAAACAGAATTTTTGATAGCCAGATCGTGAGTGTGAATTGACTACTGTCTAGTGCCACTGATGAAATTTACCCTTCACCCAATTCGTTCAGCTATTAATTAATGTAAAATTCCGGGAAATAAACAATAACTTTCAGGAACGAGGAAAGATAATGCCAAGGTGTTTATGCGTTGTAGCTACCTCATCTTCTCTTCCGTCTCTGGTAAGCCTGACGCGATGGGACGGTAAGTGGCTCATATTCGCGGAAGCAGATCCCGGAAGCTAGTGCGTTGTCTCGTGGTTCCACGGTTCGAGTCGTGCCGCGGGAAAAAGTGGTTAAACGATGCGTTATGTTTTTCTTGTGTTACCCGTACACTGAGACAGTAAAAACGTATTATACACCTATTTATACGTTAAAATTACAGATTTCTGCCTGTATCTATTGAGCAATCCAAATTCATCGTTATTTTTCTGTAAAGTCATTATTATTGCAAAGGCCTGGAATAAATTAGTTTTTTTTTTTTTTTTTTTTTTTTTTTGGAAATGTAAACGAATTGGTCCACGGTCGTTGAGAAGTGGCAATTCCCCATTCCTATGAGTATTTTCGGAATTTTGTTTTATTTAAACCGAAACGTTTTTGGCTGGAACGTGAATGTGAGTTGACTACTGTCTAATGCCGCTGAAGAACTTTGCCTATTTGTTTGATGAACATTAACACAATCAAAATTTAATTTAAAACTGCTGGTATCTGTATGTATTGACGTATTAACTCATTGTATGCTGAATTGACACTAAAGTAAATACAATCATGTTGTGGATACTGAAATTTGTAACAATCTAGTCTTAAAGTATAAATTGTTCGCGATCATTCATTTCGCCAAAGTGTAAAGTAAAAGGTTTGTTTCCTCAAAGTTGTGGAAAAATTATAGCCAGTATATAGACGTCATAACATCCACGAGGACTATGAGAAAGAAGAGTGGTTTTATAAATATCCTACGTTTCATTTATTCTAAACAAAAATCTATCAGTTTCTAAATTTTTTAAAATTTTTATCCCAAGATAAATATTATAACAGAAAGAAATAGTGCCACTTATTTTTTCGTAATGTTTTGTTAATAGAAAACTTAAAAAATTACGTGTCAGCTGATAGATGACGATAGCACTATCAAGCACCACATTGTAATTAATTATAAGGATTTATAGTTTGTCTCAGTTACACTCGGCAAGTGATGTGTGGTAGGATCATCATGAGGAAATAGGGCTGTTTACACACAGCGTTGAACGCGCAACCTTTCCGTGAACGGCTCGTATGGAATATCCATTCCCAGGATATTCCTACTTCTTAAAGAATGCATAATCATTAATTTTCTATATATACTTGTACAGTATTTGCATTAAATGTGGACAGCGCTGTCATGTTCTATCAGTCTTTTTGCACAATCTGGCAGCAATCTCATCCCAGGAAAGAGTAAGGCAATGCTGGCTCCGCCTTTTGGCAATATTATTGGGGGATATTTCATTCAGAGCCATCTATATTTCAGATTATTCATTTCCGTAAGTCAATGCATGAAACAAAACTGGAATTAAGCTCCTCCCCACTGACGATTCATAATGGCGGGGTAGTTCATCAATCTTCCCCTACATTTCAATAACACTTTAAATAAATTCAGATCGTAAAACCTATCGCAAAAGTTGTAATTAACGGGAATGCATTAAAGCGAGGCAAAAAATAACCCCTAAGGCTCCGTTCTACTTTTTACTACAACTGAGAAGCGTAAAACTTAAACGATCATTATTACATACTGGTTTGGCTAATGCCTTCGATAATATTTCGCTCATAATGTGGTCTGTGGACAAACCAGCGAATAACCATTTTCGAGAAGGTAGAATGTTTAGTACTACGAAACGACAGAAACAAGAGATTATTTCGAAAAAGATTGAATGAAACAGTCTTCCTAGACAGCATTGTTAACAAACTGACGAGTAGGTATCAAGCTTGAACGGGGGGGGGGGGGTGTCCTGTGGTTAGCGTTGTGGTTTTCTGAACCTGCGGTTCAAGGTTCAAATCCACATATTTCATATTTTTAAAAAAATTTTCCCCTTTTATAAGTTCCGAACCTACACTATGCTTATGCATAATATATATTCTTGATTCCTTCCAAACTGCCTCAGGGAATAAGATTCTTAACGAATCTCTTATAACCGAAAATATCAAATGATTTTTAACCAACTACAAACATGAAAGTAAACACTTTTGCGGCGGCAGCGCTGAGAGAAAGCTACTCTGGTTCCCAGCCATTCCGAAATCAGATCGTCTGTCCCATTTCCAACTGTACACGTTTATCTAAAATAATCATTTCACAGCAGAACGAATTTCACGTGTCAGAAACAATTAATTTATCGTTGGAATTATGTCTCTAATTTTAAGCCATGTCTATCATTAATTCTGTAGGTGGTCTATAATGATCATACACCGTCGTCAAGGAAAACAAAAATATAATGTAAAAACATAAAAGGAAATCGCATAGAAGCAAACATTAGTACTGTAACAAATTAAATGACCATTGTCACTCAAAAATTTAAAACCAGGTTATTATCGTAGGACTAGCATAAATTCTTTTATTGCTGGTATAAGTAAAGAAAGTTAATTGAGAATCGGGATTGAAGCAGTGAGTTCTAAAATTACTGCTTTACAGCGTAGCGACCGATATCTGCGGGATTTAATAACTCATTACTTAATAAATCATCAATTTTTGTGTTATTCTTTGTTTGCGATTACTTCAGTATCTACATCTACATATATACTCTGCAAATCAGAAAACAGTGGGTGGCAGAGGGTGTCAGCACCAAACCTAATCTCTTTGTTGTGCATTCCAATCCCTAATGGTACGAGGAAAAAAAGAATTCATATAAGAATCAGTGCGGCACCTTATTTCTCTGATTTTATCTTTCCTGTCATTCCGACTCAAATAGGTTGGTGGACGAAGTATTTCACTACACTCTTAAGTGAAAGTGGCAGTACGCATGTTTATCAATAAGTTTATACGAAACGTGCGTCGTCTATCTACCAGAGACTCCCAGCCTAGTCTACTAATCAGTTCTGTGACGCTTTCATAAGGACTGTAGCAAATGGTCACGAATCGAGCGGCTCTTCTCTGTACTTTCTCTGTACTCTCAATCAGCCCCTTACGAAACGGATCCCAGATGGCACAACAATAGTCCAAATGTGGACGCACAAGAGATTTGTATGCTATCTCCTTTGTTTGTTTAATAACATAAATAGATACCACCATTTGGCGAAGAAGGATGTCGCCACTCGTGTGAGTGTTCTTTAGTCTCGTGTGTGAAGTGGAACGGTGACCTTTCGTCTCCCGTGATAGTCGAATCCAAAATAGACTAAGCCGCAAAAATTTAAACAAACACAGCCTACCGGTAAAGAAAGTTCGACAGTGCCTTAGGACCGGAGGACCGACCGTAGTGGATGAGCCTTAACGCTCTGGCCTCGCATTCGGGAGGAGGCGGGTTTGAATACCCGTCCGACTGTTAGAGGCGGAAAAGGACTAGTGGCAAGGATTTCATCAATGGCCTTTAAGGAATCATTCCAGTATTCACAGTGGTTTGGGGAAACCGTTGAAACCCCAAATCTGGATGGCCGGACTAGGATTCCAACCTGTGTCCTCCCGAATGAGAGGCCAGAGCGTCAAAGCGTCTACAAGAATGCGTGTGTCGAATGTTGATGAGGTAGAAAATTGTATAATTGTTCAGCCCTTTAAACGACGTATACATTGAAGAAAGTAAATTGAAACTTTGCTTGGGAGACCTTAGATTTTGGATTTCCCTCTTACAGTTAACATGGATTATCATTGTATTTTTAATTTCCAGCTGTGACTTGCAGTCTTAAGTTGGATAATAAAACTTCAGCCGAATTTGCTGCTCGTGATGAATTATTACGTGTATTATTTGCGTTATAAAGGTGTTCTTCTTAGCCGAAGGAAACAGGAAAGTTCACACTTATTTCCTCCTGCAACGCTGCCAATTCTACTTCCTCCAACGTTGTCACGATTTCTGACTTCTGGCAGTGCTCCGGAAATTCCTATACAAGGAATCGTGTCTCATAGCTAGGCGATATCATAAGAAGAGACACATTGCCCAAATGGAAAATTATTTTTCTTCCACGTCTCATATTTTTATTTCACTGATTTTTTTCTGTTTTTAACAGTTTGATTCTTAATACAGATTATCAATAACTATTCATTCACGAGATTTTGTATCTATATATCTTCACTTTGGTAATATAATGGACGAAGCACGTCTGTTTATAAAGGCGGAGTGGCTGAACGGTAATGCGCTAACCTGTGGAGCTGTTGATTCTTGGTTCGATCCCACTTGCGGTTGAATATTTTTTCATTCATTATTTCCTTTTCACTTGTTGCAAAATACATATCGTATGTATATACGTATAAAAAAACTTATTATATCTTACGGCAAATTGTTTAAAAATAAATTCTAATATCAAGCGCCTATACACTTGTCATCGGATGTCTCAGTCCACTAATGTAGCAGCATCTTTAGTTGTTTATCGTGAAGACAGATTCATTTAGCACTCCATATGAAAAACTTTTTGTTAGCAGTTTATACGCCACATCGACGATACAGTGTGTGTATTTGGAATATAAAATACTGTTCAGCCAATATAATCTGACGAGTTTAGTGCATTTTAGTGCCGTAAAGGCAGAGAGTACATTTGGAGTTGTTCATGGGAACCTGCAAGATTAATCACTGCTGTTTAATTTCTCGCTTGATCGGACAAAGAAGATATTATTTTTAATTTTTTTTTAATTTTGGATCTGTGTTTTCAATACGTTGTGAGTTAGGAATATTTTTTGCAAATGCCTCTTCAAGGATCTAGAATTTTCAAACACGGCTAGTTCTTGGAGTCTGGCGAAAACACAGTAAACACCTCTATCCAATGGTATCGCTGTGAAATTCTCCTTCTAAATGCCAATTTCATTTCTAAGGTAGATGTGAAACTACAAGGCTGTTGGTTGCACATAGCTGCTCTTTTTTTTAACGCTAATTATATGGTATTTTCCCTGACGCCTTAGAGAGGCATTTACAAAAATTTCCTAACTCACAACATATTGAAATCACAGATCCAAAATTAAAAAAATTAAAAATAATAGTTTCTTTGTCGGATCAAGCGAAAAATTAAACAGCAGTGATTAATCTTGCAGGTCCTCATGAACAACTCCAAATGTACTCCTGCCTTTACGGCACTAAAATGCACTAAACTCGTCAGATTATATTGGCTGAACAGTATTTTATCTTCCAAATACACACATTGTATCGTCGATGTGGCGTATAAACTGCTAACAAAAAGTTTTTCATATGGAGTGCTAAATGAATCTGTCTTCACGATAAACAACTAAAGATGCTGCTACATTAGTGGACTGAGACATCCGATGACAAGTGTATAGGCGCTTGATATTAGAATTTATTTTTAAACAATTTGCCGTAAGTTTTTTATACGTATATACATACGATATGTATTTTGCAACAAGTGAAAAGGAAATAATGAATGAAAAAATATTCAACCGCAAGTGGGATCGAACCAAGAATCAACAGCTCCACAGGTTAGCGCATTACCGTTCAGCCACTCCGCCTTTATAAACAGACGTGCTTCGTCCATTATATTACCAAAGTGAAGATATATATAGATACAAAATCTCGTGAATGAATAGTTATTGATAATCTGTATTAAGAATCAAACTGTTAAAAACAGAAAAAAAATCAGTGAAATAAAAATATGAGACGTGGAAGAAAAATAATTTTCCATTTGGGCAATGTGTCTCTTCTTATGATATCGCCTAGCTATGAGACACGATTCCTTGTATAGGAATTTCCGGAGCACTGCCAGAAGTCAGAAATCGTGACAACGTTGGAGGAAGTAGAATTGGCAGCGTTGCAGGAGGAAATAAGTGTGAACTTTCCTGTTTCCTTCGGCTAAGAAGAACACCTTTATAACGCAAATAATACACGTAATAATTCATCACGAGCAGCAAATTCGGCTGAAGTTTTATTATCCAACTTAAGACTGCAAGTCACAGCTGGAAATTAAAAATACAATGATAATCCATGTTAACTGTAAGAGGGAAATCCAAAATCTAAGGTCTCCCAAGCAAAGTTTCAATTTACTTTCTTCAATGTATACGTCGTTTAAAGGGCTGAACAATTATACAATTTTCTACCTCATCAACATTCGACACACGCATTCTTGTAGACGCTTTGACGCTCTGGCCTCTCATTCGGGAGGACACAGGTTGGAATCCTAGTCCGGCCATCCAGATTTGGGGTTTCAACGGTTTCCCCAAACCACTCTATGTGAATACTGGAATGATTCCTTAAAGGCCATTGATGAAATCCTTGCCACTAGTCCTTTTCCGCCTCTAACAGTCGGACGGGTATTCAAACCCGCCTCCTCCCGAATGCGAGGCCAGAGCGTTAAGGCTCATCCACTACGGTCGGTCCTCCGGTCCTAAGGCACTGTCGAACTTTCTTTACCGGTAGGCTGTGTTTGTTTAAATTTTTGCGGCTTAGTCTATTTTGGATTCGACTATCACGGGAGACGAAAGGTCACCGTTCCACTTCACACACGAGACTAAAGAACACTCACACGAGTGGCGACATCCTTCTTCGCCAAATGGTGGTATCTATTTATGTTATTAAACAAACAAAGGAGATAGCATACAAATCTCTTGTGCGTCCACATTTGGACTATTGTTGTGCCATCTGGGATCCGTTTCGTAAGGGGCTGATTGAGAGTACAGAGAAAGTACAGAGAAGAGCCGCTCGATTCGTGACCATTTGCTACAGTCCTTATGAAAGCGTCACAGAACTGATTAGTAGACTAGGCTGGGAGTCTCTGGTAGATAGACGACGCACGTTTCGTATAAACTTATTGATAAACATGCGTACTGCCACTTTCACTTAAGAGTGTAGTGAAATACTTCGTCCACCAACCTATTTGAGTCGGAATGACAGGAAAGATAAAATCAGAGAAATAAGGTGCCGCACTGATTCTTATATGAATTCTTTTTTTCCTCGTACCATTAGGGATTGGAATGCACAACAAAGAGATTAGGTTTGGTGCTGACACCCTCTGCCACCCACTGTTTTCTGATTTGCAGAGTATATATGTAGATGTAGATACTGAAGTAATCGCAAACAAAGAATAACACAAAAATTGATGATTTATTAAGTAATGAGTTATTAAATCCCGCAGATATCAGGTCGCTACGCTGTAAAGCAGTAATTTTAGAACTCACTGCTTCAATCCCGATTCTCAATTAACTTTCTTTACTTATACCAGCAATAAAAGAATTTATGCTAGTCCTACGATAATAACCTGGTTTTAAATTTTTGAGTGACAATGGTCATTTAATTTGTTACAGTACTAATGTTTGCTTCTATGCGATTTCCTTTATGTTTTTACATTATATTTTTGTTTTCCTTGACGACGGTGTATGATCATTATAGACCACCTACAGAATTAATGATAGACATGGCTTAAAATTAGAGACATAATTCCAACGATAAATTAATTGTTTCTGACACGTGAAATTCGTTCTGCTGTGAAATGATTATTTTAGATAAACGTGTACAGTTGGAAATGGGACAGACGATCTGATTTCGGAATGGCTGGGAACCAGAGTAGCTTTCTCTCAGCGCTGCCGCCGCAAAAGTGTTTACTTTCATGTTTGTAGTTGGTTAAAAATCATTTGATATTTTCGGTTATAAGAGATTCGTTAAGAATCTTATTCCCTGAGGCAGTTTGGAAGGAATCAAGAATATATATTATGCATAAGCATAGTGTAGGTTCGGAACTTATAAAAGGGGAAAATTTTTTTAAAAAATATGAAATATGTGGATTTGAACCTTGAACCGCAGGTTCAGAAAACCACAACGCTAACCACAGGACACCCCCCCCCCCCGTTCAAGCTTGATACCTACTCGTCAGTTTGTTAACAATGCTGTCTAGGAAGACTGTTTCATTCAATCTTTTTCGAAATAATCTCTTGTTTCTGTCGTTTCGTAGTACTAAACATTCTACCTTCTCGAAAATGGTTATTCGCTGGTTTGTCCACAGACCACATTATGAGCGAAATATTATCAAGGCATTAGCCAAACCAGTATGTAAATAATGATCGTTTAAGTTTTACGCTTCTCAGTTGTAGTAAAAAGTAGAACGGAGCCTTAGGGGTTATTTTTTGCCTCGCTTTAATGCATTCCCGTTAATTACAACTTTTGCGATAGGTTTTACGATCTGAATTTATTTAAAGTGTTATTGAAATGTAGGGGAAGATTGATGAACTACCCCGCCATTATGAATCGTCAGTGGGGAGGAGCTTAATTCCAGTTTTGTTTCATGCATTGACTTACGGAAATGAATAATCTGAAATATAGATGGCTCTGAATGAAATATCCCCCAATAATATTGCCAAAAGGCGGAGCCAGCATTGCCTTACTCTTTCCTGGGATGAGATTGCTGCCAGATTGTGCAAAAAGACTGATAGAACATGACAGCGCTGTCCACATTTAATGCAAATACTGTACAAGTATATATAGAAAATTAATGATTATGCATTCTTTAAGAAGTAGGAATATCCTGGGAATGGATATTCCATACGAGCCGTTCACGGAAAGGTTGCGCGTTCAACGCTGTGTGTAAACAGCCCTATTTCCTCATGATGATCCTACCACACATCACTTGCCGAGTGTAACTGAGACAAACTATAAATCCTTATAATTAATTACAATGTGGTGCTTGATAGTGCTATCGTCATCTATCAGCTGACACGTAATTTTTTAAAGTTTTCTATTAACAAAACATTACGAAAAAATAAGTGGCACTATTTCTTTCTGTTATAATATTTATCTTGGGATAAAAATTTTTAAAAAATTTAGAAACTGATAGATTTTTGTTTAGAATAAATGAAACGTAGGATATTTATAAAACCACTCTTCTTTCTCATAGTCCTCGTGGATGTTATGACGTCTATATACTGGCTATAATTTTTCCACAACTTTGAGGAAACAAACCTTTTACTTTACACTTTGGCGAAATGAATGATCGCGAACAATTTATACTTTAAGACTAGATTGTTACAAATTTCAGTATCCACAACATGATTGTATTTACTTTAGTGTCAATTCAGCATACAATGAGTTAATACGTCAATACATACAGATACCAGCAGTTTTAAATTAAATTTTGATTGTGTTAATGTTCATCAAACAAATAGGCAAAGTTCTTCAGCGGCATTAGACAGTAGTCAACTCACATTCACGTTCCAGCCAAAAACGTTTCGGTTTAAATAAAACAAAATTCCGAAAATACTCATAGGAATGGGGAATTGCCACTTCTCAACGACCGTGGACCAATTCGTTTACATTTCAAAAAAAAAAAAAAAAAAAAAAAAAAAAATAATTTATTCCAGGCCTTTGCAATAATAATGACTTTACAGAAAAATAACGATGAATTTGGATTGCTCAATAGATACAGGCAGAAATCTGTAATTTTAACGTATAAATAGGTGTATAATACGTTTTTACTGTCTCAGTGTACGGGTAACACAAGAAAAACATAACGCATCGTTTAACCACTTTTTCCCGCGGCACGACTCGAACCGTGGAACCACGAGACAACGCACTAGCTTCCGGGATCTGCTTCCGCGAATATGAGCCACTTACCGTCCCATCGCGTCAGGCTTACCAGAGACGGAAGAGAAGATGAGGTAGCTACAACGCATAAACACCTTGGCATTATCTTTCCTCGTTCCTGAAAGTTATTGTTTATTTCCCGGAATTTTACAATTAATTAATAGCTGAACGAAGTGGGTGAAGGGTAAATTTCATCAGTGGCACTAGACATTAGTCAATTCACACTCACGATCTGGCTATCAAAAAATTCTGTTTAAATAAAAAGTCTCGAAATTACTCAATGGAAGAGGAATGGCGGCCATTCTCAAATATCGTCGCCGAATTCGGTACCTTTTTAGAATACAGCCTCTTCCGTGCCTTTGAAATAATAGTGACTTTATTGAAGAATAACAACGAATTTCGATTTCACAATAGATACAGGCAGAAATTTGTAATTTCAACTTCCCAGCAGGTATAAAATATGTTTTCACTGTCCCAGTGTACGGGTAACCCAAGAAAAACATAACGCATCATTTAACCACTTTTGCCCTCGGCTGACTCGAACCGTGGAACCGCAAGACATCGCACCTCGTAGCTTCCGGGATCAGCAATCAGCATCCCCGAACCTGAGCCAATTACAGCACCATAGCGGCAGGCTTACCAGAGACGGAAACTGAGGTAGGAGAAACTAATAACGAGGCAGGCATTATCTTTCCTCGTTCCTGGAATTTACTGTTTATTTCTTGGAATTTTAAATCTGGGAAATAAAATTAAAGAACTTTCATCAATGTGATATGCGTCAGAATTAACTTTTAAAATTTCTACACTTCTTTAATAACGTATATTCTTTTTGTGCTACGGTTAACGATTTTGCCCTTACCGCAAACCGAATTTTTTACGGACTCCCGGAGATAGCGGTCAACGCGATAGGACAGGGAAGATACCTCCTTGCCACGAATAATTGCCCAGTTTGGGTTATGCATCATTATAATCATTAGCTATCACTAGTCGGAGCAGCATGCTTTTAAATACGGAAGCTTTGAATTTTATGTTCTTCTTTGATGAGAATTTTTTCCGTAAGAACAGCCACTTTCCATTTCATTTCTGATTTGCTTCCAATACCACAGGCTAGAAATTATCGTCGTCGCACAATAAGGACATTAGCTAAAAAAAACTTTTTTCGCACAATTTACACATTAGTTTGATTTAGTTCCTTGATTATTTTTAAACAGTTATCATTACGTATTACATCAATGATCAATCGCCCGACTTTGTTATGAGCACTAGAAAAAATTGGGAATGTTGAGTGACAGAAACCTTTACGGTGAAGTTAAACTTAATAGAAAAGTGTCTTTCAAATCCTACTCACGCATGCTGCGTCGACAGTGTCTCAACGTCAGCCAGAACATTAATGTTATGATTCTTTTCTATTGTTACACGCTAAGTATGTTCGAGAAACGACAGAACTAAAAGAATTACTTTTACAGGCAAGCATTCTTACAAGACCACTGCCAAAATTATTAAATCCGAAATCTTGTTACGTGTTATATATTTGACTGAACTCTTAGATAAGTGTGTACTGTTTCCAAAAATTATAATACACAGTAAACGTTGAATATTAACGTAAATTTCGAATTATTTTAAGTTGTTGTAGACGGGTATAAAATCTGCATTTTGATGTTATCCAGTACTTGCTAAAAACCAGCATTTTGTTTGATATTGGTAACTTTCCTGTTATGTGTGAACACTTAATAACTGTAAAATGTCTTTAAAACAGTAAATAAAACGAATTCGATGTTCCTATAACTCTTTTATTGCCGAAATATAATCACTATTTCGGTTTATGAAACAAAAAAGCGGAAATGTATTTCGTTTTTTGGGAGGTGGATGTGGCTCAATTTTAATAGTCGTAAGACTGTACCACCTCCAGGGTATAGTACTGTTTTCGTAGATGTGTATAATGGGTTGAATAAGTCCCAGGAGGAAATGTAGCGATGTGCAATTCAGGTCGTTCGGATTAATATGAGCATGGTAGTACCTCCATATTCACTTTCACCTCTTTTGATACTGCGTTTTCTACTCTAAAGCTTTGCTTTCTGCATTTTAAAAATTCTTCTACCCTGTAAATCTCTTTTAGTCCACTCCAATAAAGTTCATCTTATTTAAAACCATTTTATAGCTCACTTTGTCAAAAGCCTTTGAAGGATCTAGTGCTACACTATCAATCTGATTTCCCGTGTCAATTGCATCAGAAATATCTTGCATAGAATGTAATAACTAAGGTTAACATGAATATCCTTGCCAAAAGCCAGTTTGTCGACTTGAAATCCATTTACGTTGCTCACAGACGTTTCTGATTTGGTTACATATTAATCTCTCCATTAATTTACTTACCACTGATATCGAACTGATTGACCTACAATGTTATGAAAGCTGCGTGTGTAGCTTGATAATATGGCAGCAGGTATGACTGAACGTTGGTGCTGAAGTGTGAGAATGCGTTGGGTTGTGGCCAGAGCTGTGGTCGCGAGATGTTAATGTGCGACGTGTATGGCCTGGTGACGCCAGTGCCCGGAGTCGAGGCAGTAATGAACGCCAATTGTTTCTTCTAACCGGAGGGTTGAAGCGTGTCTCTCATGGCCATTGTGCAAAGCAGTTCCTACGTAAGTCTTGGATCCGTATGCTATATTTGTCTGAAGCCCGTTCTCTCTGTCATTGGAGACATACCTAGCCTCCAAACTCTGTCTTGGTTGGCGAAACTGTTTGCTGGAACCTCGTTGATCTTTGTGTTTGCAAGAGAGAGGAATTAAGTGTAGGAAAGTATGATTTCGTTACCATGAACAAGGAAAGAGCATATGTTTACCTCTGCAAAATGTTAATTATTTTTTTTGGAATTAAAAACGTTTTTCTCTGCGTTGTATATTGATAAATTCTTCATGAGAAACTAACTATGTAAAAATGTTTATAACACACAGTATATCGAACACTGTGCTACACGTCGTCTTCAGGTGAACTATGAACAAGTCGTAAAATAATAACGGTAGAAGTATTATACAAGGGCAGAGACGATCTCGTTAAATACCTAAAGATAGCAGAGTAATTAACCGTTAAACGTCTCTTAACAGCGAAGTCTTTAGAGACAGGAAAGGATGGGGGGGCAAGCAATGGGAAGGAATTCAGCCATGGCCTTTTGAAGGGAGCATCCCGGCAATTAACGTTATTACCCAGCAACTGCGAACATGCATCCAACGTAAAACCAAAGATAACGGGTTGATAAAAAATCACCAACGTTTTTACTTTTAACAGCCATAGCGTGAAGTGACCTCCAGTCTGATGTAACGTCAAGTCTGATGTCGGATGTAAATACCTACATTCATAAAAATGGCCGAATTGCGTGGCAGTATTGATTAAATAATGTTAACGACGAAAAATATTTTATTGAATCGTAAATTTTGGTTCCACGTTTTTAACTAAATTTATGTATTTAATTTAAAATAAAATGCTACGAACTTTTTATTTTATTTTATTTCTTTTATTTATTTATTTATTTATTTATTATTATTATTTTGGTGCTTGACCATTAAATTGTGCTGATAACTTCGAATTTCTAGTCATGTCTCTGGCGGACTTCTTTTCTCTGCGGTAGAAGAGAAATTTCTGAATGTGGTCGATTTGTGGTAACGTTTCTGCTTGGCATTTGGAGGACCCCATTTCGGTTCTTGGTCTGACCATCCAGATTTCGGTTTTCCTTGCTTTCCCGAATCACATTAGTGGAATGCCGGGATGACTCCTTAGTGTAACATGGCAATTAAATTTATATCGCAAGGAAAATGCACGGATTAGGTTTGAAGGAACAAAAACATTTGAACCAATTTAAATAGCTGAGGCACCGCGTACTGGATCAGGGAGGTACAACAGTACCGGGCACGAGCCAAGTCCTCTACGTACCGAACGTCCTGACTACGGTTTCAGGCGGATTCTCACAATCTTCTAGGCGGATGCTGGGGCGGTACCCAATTTGCGTTTAATAAACTACACATTTCAACAAAAAATGCACCTATCACACAGAACACACAAAGCTACAGGTTTTGCAGATAATTGGCAACACAAGACTTTACTCAAACAAATTAAGTTCGCCGGGCTCAGTAGACACGGTTTGACTTCCTGGAGGAACTCAGTTCCTCCACCCCTTCTCCAAGTGGTCTATTAGACTTTAGAAAATCTTTCGACACTGTGCCTCACACTAGGTTACTTAGAAAACTTCGTGGTTACGGCATATCTAGACAAATATGTGACTGGGTTGCAGACTTTCTGAAGGGCAGAACACAGTGTGTAGTTGTCGACGGTGAGCGTTCATCACTTACCGAAGTGAGGTCCGGGGTTCCCCAGGAAAACAAGATATGGCCTCTGTTGTTTCTCATATACATTAATGATTTGTGCGACATAATAAGGCGGATGAAAAGATTATTTGCCGATGATGCTATTATTTATCGTAAAATCAAAACCCAGGACGACTGCGCTTTGTTACAAGACGATATTATGAAAATAATTGCGTGGTGTAAAGACTGGCAGTTGGAGTTAAACACTAAAAAGTGCCAAGTCATGCGTGTAAGTGAAAAGGTGACACCATTTAGCTCTGAATATACAATTGATGGTACTGTCCTTAGAACGGTAGATTCCGCTAAATACCTAGGTGTAACAATTCGTAATAATTTGTCGCTGAATGAGCATATCGAGAATGTAATTGGGAAAGCAAATCGTATGCTCCGATTTCTAAGTCGTAATTTAAAACAATGCACTCCGGAAGTTAAATCTATTGCATACAAGTCACTAGTGCGTACTCACTTAGAACATTGTTGTTCTGTGTGGGGTCCCCATCAAAAGGGGTTAATGGAGGCATTAGAGAGGGTTCAAAGAAGAGCCGCCCGATTCGTGACAGGTATATATAGTTGGAGGGTAAGCGTAAGTGCCATGTTGAAGGAGTTAGGTTGGGAAGACCTGGAGCACCGAAGGCGTTGCTCTCGACGGAGGCTAATTGAAAAATTCTCGACTGACTTATTTCGGAATAACAGCAAACAAATATTGCTACCAGCAACATTCATATCTGGTAATGACCGTGAAAATAAGATAAGAGAAATCAGGGCCACAACCGATTAATTTCTGTAGGCCTACTCATTTTTTTTTTTTTTTCCACGAGCGATTAGGGAATGGAATAGAAAGGATTTACCGACAGCAGTAACTCTCTATAAATCACTCCGGCCATCCAGATCTGGGTTTTTCCGAATCACTCCAGGCGAATGCTGGGATGGTTCGTCACAATAGCCCATGGGCTCCTCCTGCCATATCCCGTATACCCCTTCCAAACCATTACCCTTTGGGATAGGTGCAATGCACCCTCCGCCACACACTTTTAGTGAATCGCGGAGTAATGAATGAATCGCATGGCGGAGGGGGGTGAATAATGTAACAGTATTGAAGTGCCCCAGATGGGTACCACATGAAATACCTCACTTAATGACCATGGTAATTATTTAATTAAAACAGACTGTGGGTGTGTAGTTCTGTTACCATAGAGAAGTCACACATAGAAACGAATGAAAATTAATGAATTATGAAACATCAAAACAATTTATATGAATTGCAAACAAGTTAAATAAAAATCGCTTATTCATTGTTAAGATTAAGTTTTAACAGAGTATAGTGAATCTTTGAGAACATTAGAATTCATAGTTGCGGCTTGTCGACTACTTTGTGGCAGCCATGTGGGCGAGTGTTATACTGTAATGTTGGCAGCAGCAATAACGATCGCTCAGCTGCAACGACATGCTACGTGGTCTGACCCAGTCAGGGCCGGCGCAAGGATTCTCGAGCCACGATAAGCGTTCTTATCGTAGCAGTGACGTTACCGGTTGGGGCCCGTGCCAAATTCATCGGATGGAGCCCCCCCCCCCCCTCCCCTCTGGCCAGGTGGAGTCGGACGACTGTGCGGGCGGATTCTTGGGTCGCTACTCCTGCCAGTCATCGCTTCCTCCCTCTCTGCCGGTGAGCTCGGGGTACATTTGACGCTTACTCCCCCTCCCCCCCCCCCCCTAACCCCTGCCCTGGTCCCAGTTCAGCGCCCGCCTTTGCAACAAGATACACTTAATGTTACAGCCCTCTCATGGAATCTTGCGTACTTTAGGAAATTTCTAAAAAAAACTATCTTGGTGGTCGCCCAAGATTTATTATGAAGATTAATCTAATATTATGATTGACATAAGAAAAATTGCGCCTTAGAATGTGGCTACAGCGTCTCATTATATATTGTTCAGAATATCTTTTACTATTTACATTTAATATATTCAGCTAGTTATTGAGGGAAAGTAAGTAATTCTCTGTGACTCGTTTTAAAGAAGATTTATACTTAATTAACGAAAACCAGTATTTGTTTCTTTCTTACTTTTTTTTTGCTTCTAGTTTTGTGGCTTGTCGATTTCGAGATTATTAGAGCCGAGTGAGAATGGAAGCTAGGAACGAGAAGGAATTCAGTAATCTCCTTTTTAAAGTAACCGTCCGAGTATTCGTTTGAAATAACTTCAGTAAAACACGAAAAACCAAAAATCTAGTTTACCGATGGGGATTTGAACCCACGTTCTCCCGAATGACGGAATCAATCGTTGCTGCTCATCCACCAGGTTTGGTTGTAAAATTTTCAGTAGCTAACTAGGTTCGCAAAAAGGACACAAAGACGCCAAAAATATTCGAAAAGGTGGGGTCGGAGTGTGAGATACGAAATATAATTAAAAACAAATATCAGAATGATCTCTAGTATAAAGTCACAACAAGGAATAATCGGAAAAAAACTGTATGGAATCTTAAGTTCTGTCGATTTTTATGAAATTTATTTCATACAGGGTAGGGGAAAAAAAAAAAAAACTTTTTGTGACAGAAACCTCACAATTCAGACAGGCTATATTCCATTAATAAGCAGCCGATATTATTTTTAAGCCTCGTTGTCGTCGAGGTCATTAGAAGAGAGAAACGACTGGGGCTAGGAAAGGGTCTTTTGAAGGAACCATCCAAGCATTCGCCTGGACTGATTTGGCGACATCATGGAAAATCAAAATATTGATGGCCGGTCGGGATCGAACCCGGAAATGCGAGGCAAGAGCGTTACGCAGCCAAATAATAGCCCCAAGACGAATGGATACACTGAAAAGAAGAAATCAGTATTTTGCCCAGGTACGGTACTCTCTTTACCTTTTCGTTTAACGAGGAAGTTAAAATGTGTTGTTAAGATTCGGAGGGCGATATTTTAAACCTTAGATTGCAGGGTAGCGTCAGGCTAATGACAATGGTGCGTGTCGCGTGATCCACGCCCGATAGGAGTGTCGGCTGGTGACATCATCTCGCAGTTCGTCCGATTGTTCTCCTCGGTGTTACCAACCGTGAACAACTAACGCCCTGACAACGAGCTTCCGGAATCGAGTTACAGTGCAGCTTCACGCCTTGGAATCCGAGTGGAGCAGTGACAGTGGAGGTCCAGAACAGGCGTCGTTAGCGGCGTATCATCTATCATACTCCCCGAACCACTTGTATTTTAATTTAGGATCTCAAGAATATAGATTGATTCCCGGCGTAAGTTTAAGCAGAACCGCGATTCACTGGATTGCTGATGAATGGCGTCACATTGAGTTCACCAATGATTCGCGGTTCTGTACTACCTTGGATGACCATCGTAGGCAGGTATGGCGCGACTTGGAGAGTGATCCCATTCTTCCAATGTTTTGGAGATGCACAGAGTGTTGCTACTACCGTTATTGTGTGGAGAGCCAGTCACGTCTGGTAGGGATTGAGGGAAGTCTGACAACGAAACAGTACGCCATGTCTGCGTCCTCATATGTTACCTCTCATGCGACTGCATAGTGGTGCCATTTTCCAACAGGACAATGCGCGTCCACACGGCACGTGTCTCTGTGAACTGTCTGCGTGATGTTAAAGTTCTACCGTAGGCAGGAAGATACCCAGATCTGTCACCGAAAGAACATGCGTGGGAAAGCTCAGACGTCATTTCGTCTCAGTGCCAGTATGCAGGATATCAAGGACCAGTAAGAACAGTTGTGGGCCAACTTGCCTCAGGAGAGGGTACAACGACTTTATGACGAGCTTCCCATCCGAATCAGTACATGCATCCAGGTCAAACGGAGTGCAACGTCGTACTGATAAGTAGGCTGATACTGACAAGTTCTTTGTGTGTTTTACTTGATATTGTATTCACTGAGATAACATCACCTTCCTAATAGCAGAATTTGTTTTGTGTAGTTGGTTTCATTACTGAGTTTTACATTATTCTCGCTGCTGCCTCTCTTCACGTACAACTTATAGCCAGCAATAATTTGAATTTAGTGGCTACTTAAGGAGAGATATGCAGTTGGGGGTAATAATGCCCAAGTAAATTTAGTCGTCCAGCAACTACCGTTGGTTGATTGGTGATATAAAATAGGGACGAGTGCAGTATAGTCTTCATGAGTTTGCAGCATATTTTCATAAAACGATGACAACGTTTCGACAACGTACTCTGTTGTCTTCATCAGGTAAACGTATCTTGCTATCGATAAAACTCAATTTCTCCAATTGCCTTGTTGAAACATCTGCTTCCCATAGAGCTAACTAATATATTTCAACAAGGTAATTCGAGAAATTGCGTACTCTCGATAGCAAGATACGTTTACCTGATGAAGACAACAGAGTACGTTGTCGAAACGTTGTCATCGTTTTTTGAAAATATGCGGCTGCAAACCCGTAAAGACTAGTTGCATTTATATGCCGGGAAAATCTCCGTTCACATATTAGTACCCCTACGTGGAGGAGATATTTCAACAAGTAAGGCAGGAGTTTATCGAGGGAAGCAATACATTATTATTAAAGTCCTTAAAAAGAAATTAAGACCTAAAAGACAGTTTAGTGAGGAAATGTAGAAAGTATATAGATCACACCCAACTCTTGAAATAATATGAGCCCACAGTTAAAATTTTATCGAGAAATATGTATTTAGAAGATGTAACCGGTGCTTAGAGAAAGACAACATTGAAAATTATCAATATGTAAATTAGGTCTTTCACGCTATCTTATGAATAAATAGCAACACATTATTAAAATTTGAACGCCGCTGTAATATTTCGAACCAAAGAGTAAATTAAATATTAAATATGTTTGTTATGAGTATATCTATTCCGGAAGGTACTGCTTAAAAAGTTAATGATCATTGCTTGAAAATGATAATAAAACTAAATCTGTTACAACGACAGATGTATTATAGTAAGGGGATTGTAGTGTTTGAATTTGTTTTCCCATTGGTAAGAAGGAACTGTAGCAGACAGAATTTATCGAGAATCGAAGCAGTAACGATATCTCACATACCGGATGAACTGGATCCTTCTCGGTCGTTTGTTTAAGCATGGTTCCCATAAATGAAGACATGGTTCCATAAGATAAGAATGTTGACGACTCTTCTTTATACGTTCTGTTATTATGTACGTATATTGAGTTTTAATAACAACACGGTTTTTGCCGAATGACAATGGGCGGATCCTTGGCTTCATGGCCTGAGGGCCCCTACAGTCAGTGATCGGGGCCTCACAACAGCCATCGGGCCCGGGTACTTTTGACCCGCTTACCCCTCCCCCCCCCCCACTCCTGCCCTGGGTAAATACAGAGTATAGCTGATGTTTCAAGCTAAGTAATTCACGTTTAAATCTCACAGAAGATCTAGGGAACGTCATTTCTACCTCTAGATACTATTAATGTAATATGTGATGCATTTTACGTTACAATCGACGATTAGTTAAGAGACTCTTCTCCGCCACCTTCAACTCTATTTTTTTTTTTTTACTGGTGGCTTTACTCCTGGTTGACGTCGAGGTGATTAGGGGAAACCATGGAAAACATCCAAATCTCGATGACCGGATGGAGATTCGAACCGGCATCCTCCTGACATTTCTAACGTGTGTGTGGCACAGTATCTATATGTTTTCGATGCTGCCAATGTCGAAACATGCGAACTTGGGCTGTGGTTAGTTCACTTGATGAGCGTATAGCATTCCCTGTGTAATGGGAATTCAACGTTAATCTACAGATGTCCTCTAGCCAGCATTGTTACAGACTTTTTTTTAGGAAAAAAGAAAGAGAAACCATAGAGACGAATTACTCAGCAATATGAAACTGATTTATTGAGGTTAGAAGAAGGTACTATATCATTCTAGAGTTGATCAGTAATTAATATTGCAACACAGAACTGGGGCGATTAATAAAGCATTTCGAAGGTTAACCTTAAACGGCATGTCGTTTCCCCCATCCACGTTATATCACATTCTTATGATATCTACAACTCGTTGTTTAAGAATTTTTGCCATACGTAATACTGAAAGTATTAATAGTCTAGACTGTTTCATTATGAGTGTGAGACAGCAAACATCAGATGTAAATACACATGATTTACTGAGGACAACCTTCTACTGCTTACTCCAGGGTTGCAGGAAATAAACGAATATAAATGCTGCTTTTTGAATACAATGGATGGTAATTATTACATTCAGCGGCATAGAGAATCATTCTAGCCAAAAAATAACACAATGTATTCTCGGGTTTTAAGGTGTTATCTTGAATCTATTTTCGAATATGCGTCAGTGGATGAATTATTTTTAAAAAAATGAGAAGACATTACAGTTTTTCTGCTTTCTTTTGATCCATTTAATTACTAAATTGAATTATTATTACATAATATCAATGCAACTGTTGTTTTATTTATTTAATATTCTACGAGTTTCGCCTCTCGTTGAGGTGAAATCAACCAATCGACGAATGCGGATCAGGTTTAAGAAATTAAAAAGTAGTACTACAGTTTTTTTTTGTTTTTAACTCACTCAATAACTAACTAATCATTCGACTGCTTTGCAACACTAAATCGTCCAGCAAACCTTTTATTGCGATTAGCACAGACTCATAAGTCACATCGTCTACGAGGTCAATCTGAAAAATTTTACCTTATGTTATCAGAAATGTGTTTTTCTATCGCTAGCAACAATTCAAATGATTTGTTAAATACATTGAAGTCTATGTTCATTTTTATGACAGAGATTAGAACGTATTAAAAAAAAGCCACTAGCCTCCAAACATAATGTTTCTGTCAGGAAAAATAAAACATGTAACTTCCGTTTTTAGCGGATGAAATGCTAAGCATTATTTTTGAAATTAAAGCGTTTCTGACATATCAAACTAACCTCTAGCTTTGCTTTCACGCTGGTATTCCCATACTCACAGTTAGTAAGGGATTTAAATTTGGGCTTTGCGTTCTAGAGAAACCGTCCATTGCTGATTTATTCATGTTCCTGGGCAATTTTTTCTCATATCAGCTATACAAAAATGTATGAAATTATTTTAAAAATAAAAAAGACTTTGTAAGACTGGAGATTTTCTCGGCGTTGTAAATGAATAAAACTTTCTCGGGTAGCTAGCCGAGTTAGTACATCGTTTGACCACGACGTTTCGGCGGTCACAAACTCTGCCGCCATTGTCAAGTGACAATGGCGGCAGAGATTGTGACCGCCGAAAAGTCGTGGTCAAACGATGTACTAACTCGGCTAGCTACCCGAGAAAGTTTTATTCATAAAAAAGACTTGTTTACTAACTTGTAAGTATGTTTTCCTAATTAGGGTAGACTACAGATTATTTGTTGCCAAGGCTAGCTCCAGTACTAATTTAGAAAATTCTTATAACGCAAACAACGCATCAATATTCAACTTGTATGCAGAGGAAGCAATAAAGGAAGTAAAAGAGAAAATTGAATGTGTCGTAAGAGTTCAAGAAGAAAAAAATCAGTTTGCTTCGATTTGCTCATCACATTGCCTGTTAGCAGAACAGAATGGCAATATTGTGAAGTTACTGAATAGCACGAACAAAAAAATTGAAGGAAGATTTTGAACTAAATTAATGAAAACCAAAGAAAGACGTAATGATGCTGCCGTGTCGGCCACGGAGAAGATAATGTTTTCCTCATCTGATGAAATGTAACAGAAATTAAAACAATAATAACAGATTAAATATAAAAATAGGATCGCATGCATTAGACCAGTGTTTCCCAACCTTTTTTGGGTCATGTCCCACTTTCAACATTTTTTTGCCCCCCATACATAATTTTTAATAAAAAAATATTTGTTATTAAAGAAACTGATATAGGATGGTTTTTTGAAAGAAAACACTTTAATATTATCATAAAACACAGTAAGTAAAATTAAAAAACATATAATGAAATACTAAAATTCAAATTCAAAAGATTTATAATAAACATTTATTATGGCAATTTAGTGTGATCCTTTTAAGAATTTGCTTTTTTGCTATATTTTGTAACCATATCTGGCATTGTGTTTAAATAACTCAAAGAGAAAGCGGTAAAGTCGTATCAAGTCAATTTCTAAATTGCCCCCCTAAAAAAACCAAATTGCCCTCCTGTGGGGCATGGGCCCCACGTTGGGAAACACTGCATTAGACAAAGTGAATTCTGTTACCTTAGGAGTAAAATTACAAACGATGGTCGAAGCAGGAATGATGTAAAAGGAGAAATCACTAACGAAAAGAACCTTCTTAAAGAAGAGAAATCTTTTAGTTTCAAATCTTGACCTAGTTGTAAGGGGTATGTTGCGACGAAGAGATTAGCACAAGATAGGTATAGATGGAGGATTGCATCAAACCATTCGAGAGATTGATAACAGAAAAAAATTAACTCGTCAGTAATTTGGCATTAACAATGGGATGACAGTCCAAGAAAGTCTAGAAAGATTTAAGAAAATGTAACACTTTCATTCGGTGACACTTCCAAATACTTTTAAACTGAGGGAAAATTTTGTTATTTCTTATTTAAAACAGGCTGTTCAAGATTTAAATTTGGGTAGAAAATGGTGATACATTTCCAATAAACGTGAAAAGAAATTAGTGGAATGCATTGGTTGCAGAAATCTGATCTGCTTTAATTTTCTCAACGAATAAGTTACAAAGGTTTGTCACTTTTGAGACGACAGTTTTGAATTTTCAGCTGCCTGTAGAACCAACTGCATAATGGTAGTGTCTATGTAGTAGAGTAAAAAAGGGTTGAATACCTTCGAGGGGAACTACTCAGATTGTTCCGAAACATTTGAGCACGGTAGTATCCCAGCCTTGCTTTCTGTGAACGAATGTCGTCAACTCGATTTGCACCCATCCACGCTAGTGTGACTTCGTCTTAACGTTCTCCGTTACGGTGATCAGAAGCCTTCCCAGCTAGATTGGCAATTAGGGGAGCAACTCGAGCCAAGACGGCCCATCAGGAAGAGGCTTCCTGGGTAATGATGCTGCCGTGTCAGCCAGGGAGAAGAAAATGTTTTCCTCATTTGCCATGTAACCAAATTTAAGCTGTGCCAAATAAACATACCTAAATAATTTAAATATATTTGATACATAAGTTTTAAGATGTATGATATTTGTAAAACTTATCAAACTTGTAATCGTACGTCATCATCTATTTATTTAGAGATTTATGGTTTATTATCTTTGTTATAAGCTAATGCAATGTTAACGTGTACTGTGAAAACCTATAATTAGTTGGTCTGGGAGATGAGAGGAAAGAAGTTTCAAAGAACTGTAATGTATTTATGGACTGAAAGCTGTAAGAGAACAGAAATTAAATAAGCGGAGGACACAACTGCTGCGTATAGGCAAATCTACGGCTTATATAAAGAAACCGGAAAGAGGAAGTATTTACAACACCGAAGCTTCTCTCGGCCTTGAGAATTAATTTTTTTTTTTGCTTGGGCTTTACGCCTCGTCGACTGCGTGGTCATTAGAGGCGGGATGGGATGGGGGACAAGGAACGGGAAGGAATTCGGCCATGGCCTTTTGAAGGAAGCATCCTGGAATTCGCCTGGAGTGATTTGGGGAAACCATGGGAAACCCAAATCTGGATATCCGAACGAGGATTCGAACCCACGTCCTCCCGAATACGAGGCCAGAACGTTAACCATGCACCCACCACGCTCGGTGAGAATTAATATTGTCTTCTCGGGTGACTAGCTGAGTGAGGAGAGTGTTTTCAAACGATAGTTGAGTGATCGGAAACTCCGTCGCCATCTTCTGATGCAATCCTCCATCCTCTTCCTATCTTGCGCTAAACTCTTCATCTCAACATACCTCTTACAAACTTTCGTTTTCAATTATCTGCCTCATATATTCTAATCTTTGTCTTCCTCTACAGTTCTTACCTTCGACTGTTCCTTCTACTAACGATCCTGGAAGTCCCAAACCATCCTGTCTCTTCTTTCTGAAAACCTATTCCACAAATTTCTTTTCGCGCCAATTATTTCAAAAATTCGTTCATTTCGTACTTTCTGCCACCTAATTTTCAGCGTCCTTCTATACCGCCGCATTTCATATACTTCAATTTTTCTCTTTCTTGGAATTCCTGAAGTCCATGTTTCGCTACCATAGAGTGCTGTGTTCCACACATAGTTTTAAAAAAGTTCATTTCTAATTCCTAGATCAATATTTGAAACTAAAAGATTCCTCTTTTTCATGAAGATCCTTTTTGCTATTTATTTTCTGCATTTAACATCATTCTTGCTTCGGCCATCAGTTGTAATTTTACTTCCCAAGTAACTCCAAAATGTCTTCTGTTATCCAAGGTTTTCGGGCGGCCTGTTCCCTAAAGCCTAATGTTTCTTTACCAGCTTTCATTATTTCTTTTTTCAATGTAATCCATTCGTCCTCAGTTGAGCTCCTTTCAATTCTACTATTTCTGGAAATTTTTCTCTCATGTTAGATTGTTTTATACAACGAAATTATGTTACAGATATAAACTTATTTACATTTTCATTGTTTCACATTCGCTTATATTTATACATATACAGTGTTTTTTCAGTTGCATTTTTGCACTTTAGGCTATTTTTCTGTATCTTTATTTTTTACTCTTAATACACTGGAAACTTGCCCTATATTTTTCCGACTTACATTAGAGTGTGTAGTGCAGAGTGGTGGTGTTTTGTTTTGCTCTTGTCTTATGATTTGATTTGGTGGATAGTGCGCTTTGGAATATATGTTTCTAATTAATTTAATGCATTTTCGTGTCTCATTGGTTACTGCGTTCTTTTGTGGTTGATTTATATGATTAATGCGTGTATTAGGATTGTGGTTCGAAATAAGTCAATCTAATGGTCACATATGTGATTTATTGAAGAAGTAAATAAATCAGTTTGCTCAAGAAGTTTTTGTTTCATTTGTGCACGAGTCAAAAGCTACACATTTTCTTTTCTGATACTATTCTTATTTCCAGCATTTTTTAAAATAACATGTAGCTGCAGTGAACTTCTTTAACCAGCTATGTATGGTTTATGATACATTGCGAACTATATTTAAAATAGCGTCACGACTCTAAGAAAGAAGCGAACAGTGAAAGAAAGCCGCAGTCAGTTAAAAGTCTTATTGGTCACCTTCGTACACACGACCAAATACGGGGATATACCAATTTTTTTATAACCTTACTAGGTATAAGACTGTGTTGGTCATGGTCAAAGGTCTAGAATAGTAAGTCATGAAGCAGTATCAAACAAGATTGTGGAAAGTAATAAGCGAAATTGTTTCATAAAAATATTATATTAAAGAAATAATTGATCATTGCTGAATCTCTTGAAGTCAATTTAAATAAAAAATGTATTGCATATTGTCTAAAAGGAACAAATAATGAGTTTTTAGGGACAAAAAAAAAAATGTTTTTAGGGACAAAAAATACGGGTTTTTAGGACCAAAGTTCATCATTGCGAAACCTGATCTGCCTGAAATACGAAATTGACCTATATTTAATCCTAACTGTTAGGTCTGCAAAATTTAAAGAATATCTTTTGGGTTTGAAGGGATTTAGAAGAATTATAGAAGGTATTAAACACGGACAGAGCTAAGCTCACTATATGCATTTTTTATATGTTTGTTGTAGTACACATTTTGACTTTCCTGGAGCTATTTTCAGCATTAAATTTCTACGTGAATGATGTGGCATGTTATTTTTACATAAGGTAAAATACGAAAGCTATGCAATCATGTGCCTTGATGTGTAAAAGTCGTTAACGTGACCATAATGTGTTTATGTTTTGTTCTGTGAGAAATGTGATATGAACACGGCGTTGTTTGGGTTCCAAGTTTCATTTTAGATTCTGGAGAAAAGGACGGGGACTACCTACATTTGGTGCGCTGGATTAGTATGCTACCTGACGAAATTAATCAACCAAAATGTGAAATGTGGAGTACATTTTTTACAAATTTTGGAAAAATGACTAACTCCGTTCCCGTTTTTTTGCACATATGCTTGATTCCTGTTATAAAATTATGGGGCATAACAATTTTTATACCACAACTATCAGTGTATGCTTATGAGAGAATTTCGCAGAATATTTTGGCGATAAGAGGTGAAATTCGTGCAGTTTTGGATTAGGAATGATTATTAGTTCACGAAATTACGAACATCTATAAATGGTTTTTAGGTATTAAACGTTCAGTTGTTAAACATACGCACTTGATATGCCTTTATTAAACTGGAAGTCAGTAACTGTTTCAACACAAGCTATATGTAACTACTTTCAACTATAAGCTTAAAAATTAGGTGTGCAGCACATTAATTTTCCCATTCTTCAATCAAATATATATTAAGCTCCCAAAACAATAACAGTTAAACACATTTTATTATAGTCGTATTAAACTGCAGAGGAATTCCCGTTCGTATAGCACAGAAGGGTTTCTATTTTGACACAATATATAATCGTGACTTCCACATTACTGCACCAAGATCAAGATAGATACAAGTATATTCGTTGGCAGGTAACATTAGTTTAATTATCTGATTACCAATTTCAGATAAAAGCGTTAAAGATATCCGTATAAAAGTTGTCTGTGTTGAAAAAGCCCAAATTGAGCTTTCTCAGTAAGTACTTAAGAAACAACGTTGCCTGAAAATAAAGAAATTTGTGTACTAAATACGCTGTTACGTCGTACAACAGATCGAAATTTGGTGTGAATAACGAGCCCTCACATCAGACGAAATTCGTAAAAATGTGATTTTAAAATGGCAGGGTGATGACTCGTCGTAAAAACACGGTGTTTAATAATTTGTAAGTCAAGGGGGTTAATTTCGGTTAGTGCAGATTTTTGGAAGGAATTGGTGCTGTATGAATTGTCATGAAAGTTAACTGATTATTTAATACATTAAATTAGGATTAACATTAACCGCGAGAATAAATAGTGCCTTCAGCATAATGAAGCTTAGTGTAATCATGTTACATTTGTGACTGATATAATGAAGCTGTGTCTGTTATCCCTTACAGTACAAAAATCTTTTCACTTTATTGTCTTGCAACCACAGGGTTGAAATGTAGCAACATTTCATTGCCTCCTTAGTACAGAGCAATCACATGAACGTAAATGTGTATGATATAATTTTTAAAAACAAATTTTCATGAAAGATTTGCATTTTATAGTAACACTAAAAGATGTATAACATCAAATAAATTTTGAAGTGACAGTGCTGTTACTCAGTAGCAGGTCAGTTTATTGAGAAAGAATCGTGAAGATAGGCAACAAAAATTAATTGTTTATAATTATATGTTTCCAGGAGATTAACAAAATATCTAATAGTGTTCAATATAAGCTTAGGCTAACCTAAGAATTAACTGCTTGAAAACAATTCGTCCAACAGCTGAAAGGTAAACTATCAATACCACTAAAGCGCAAGTAGAATTGCATTCTTCATGCCCACTGGTATTCTTGAAGTGGTTTAAGTGGGAAAACTACCTCATTTTTCACATAGACAATAAACGCTCTCAAGCATTTACATAATTACAACAAAAACTAATCTCTGAATTCAGGCCCTGTTATTTGAATTTTCCATTTTAAATGTTTACTAAGAGGTAAACAGATCAGACTACCGCTTTAATATTTTTGTTTTTATTTTATTGCTCTTTAAATACCGGTAATTTTTTTAAGCATTCTATACTTATCTCCTAAAAACGTGTGAGGTTAGTAAAGGGATTTAAACATGTTACAGCCATTTAATAGTTGGATTAACACAAAAAAACTTCCAAATTTCATGAATTTCTCTTTGAATCACTATACGAAGCAGACCATGTCGAAACAAGTGTTAAAAATAATGATTTAGTGAGATGTAGCGGAAGGCTGAGCTTCCGGCCGCGAGCGTCCTGTTTCTGCAAAGCCACTGTGCCACACGTTGACCCACGCCGCAGCTCCGGATGTTTTTCAAACCTGTGTGTCGACCACTGGTAACCCACACTCACCACTCACTGTCTATGCATCTAGTCTCACAGACACGGACGTTTCGCTGTGTGTACCAGACATCACCTGTGGCTACCAGAAAATACTCAACGCGACCCATCTCAAGCAACCGCAGCAGTTTAGCAGGCCTATTATTGCAGATTTCAGGCTTTATCGTGTTCTTACATGACTGGACGGAATAATACACGTTACTGTTTAATAAACTTGAGATTTAAGGCTTGAACAATCACCAATTAAGCAGTAGGGGCCGTCCATAAACTACGTGGCTCCATTTTGGCCTCTTTTTAAACCTCCCTCCCCCACACCACGTAGCCTGACGTGACTTTTGCCTCGACTGGTCCTCTTCAGATGGAATCCAGGAAATCCAGTTGTGGGATCTTTAATATATGGATGTTTCACAGATGCAGAGTTAAGATTTTTCACCATTTTTCCTTGACATCGACGTTAAATCCAATGGATTTAAGACGAGTGAAAGGTAGGTGAAGGACTTGTTAATGTATATATATATATATATGTATATTTTTTTATATATATATTTTTAACTGCTTTACGTCTCTCAACAGCGAGGTCTTTAGAGACGGGAAAGGATGGGGGGTAAGGAATGGGAAGGAATTCGGCCATGGCCTTTATAAGGAAGCATCCCGGCATTTGCCTGGAGTGATTTGGGAAACCATGGAAAACCCAAATCTGGATGCCCGGACGGGGATTCGAACCGCCGTCCTCCCGAATGCGAGGCCAGAACGCTATCCGTTACACCACCACGCTCGGTGTGTTAATATATGATATATTGATAGTGAAGGTCTAAAGTAAATCAACGATTACAGTATCTGAAATAGATTTGAGATAGATTTTGTTTCTTACGAAATACCAAGCGTAGGAATGGGTCGAAATGATCGAGTGACTTGGACCCTGTTCCTAAAAAAACGAAGAAACAAACGGTTAAGTTTATTACGAATACGTCAGACAGTATAAGGAATGGTTCTGCGCAATTGTAAATCAGTTATTCTGCATATCTTGTACGTGTTCGTGATACCATTTAATATATCAATTACTTATTAACCGGTGCTATTAAATTCCAGCAGCGCATTCGAGATAAAAGGAATATCTGGTTTCTACCTCGCTCCTGTCACAGTCTGTTGTCCGACTCCCACTTGCGGTGGAAAGCTTACATTCGCGACAGCATATTGCTAAACGCACCCGTTATTAACGATCAGCTGACTGTGTTTTTATTGAGGAACAAGTTTTCTGCCACGCTGGTGTGGTCTCCCTCATGTAAGGCCATAGCTCGCACACTGAATGTTCTCCATCAAACGGAGACGGTTCTTGGAGAGAAGTCAAGCTTCTGTTTGTCACGATACTTCGCGTAGGATAACTGTACGGCAGTGGCGTAGCTGGGGGGGGGGGGGGGGCGGTGGAGGCGGTCCGCCCCGGGTGTCACCCACGCTAGCTACGCCACTGCTGTACGGTGTACATCACGCTGTAAGCGATAAAGCATCGTGGATCGCAGATTGACTTCCAGGCTCAAACTGACATCACAATGTGGAAACCTCTATTAATTAATTACGTAAAACTTGTAAAATATTTTTCGTTACGTTCATTGAAAGTATACAAATAATTGGTGCATCCCTAGCCAAACATGATAACTGGTTATTTTCGATATATAAGGGTTGCCAGGCAGTTTAAAAGAGAGCTTATCTGTAGAAATTACACTCTAGAGCAACTGAATTAAAGACACCTGCCTACTACGGTGAAACATCTCCCTGATCACAGGGACGATTAGTCTCGCCATGGAATTAATAAAACATTGGAAGCATTAGAAGACTGTGCCAATCCACAACACTTAACTAAGATTCTATGGACTGGTGTCGTTACCTCATCTTTTTCCATAGCCTCGCATATTTACTGGATAGAACTGAAGTCAGGTAATAAAATTTGGCTCTGCAGAATGTTCATCCAACCACGAAACCAATAAAATTTGATGGAACTGTTCATTTTGTTGATGAACGACTTGGTCTTGAGTAGAATCTTGCAACAAACAAACGGGAGCACATGGTCGCTAAGGATACGCAGGCAATGTTGACCTGTAAACGACGACATTAAATATATCAGGGGTTGCATTTCAGCCAGATGTGAGGGAAATTTCTCCCAGCTAGAAGAGTGTACCACTGGCAAGAAATATCCACGCTTCGTAGTGTATCATTGTCATAGGAATGTACTAACATGAATCTCAATTCATCAGTTCAGGCAACATTTATCTACTAGTCTATGATTCGGTGGTGATGTTTCGGCACTTAGTTTCATCTTTGTGATGTGTGATGTTTGGTCAGCTGAGTTACCCTTGTAAAAACTACGGTTTCCGTATCCCACACAGAGGAGATGGTTCTAGATGGTGTGGCTGCTTGCAGGTTGTTGTGGACTATCTTTAATTTGCCGAGTAATCTATTACATTGTGGTTCGTCTGTCCCCTGTTACAACGCGATATGGTGGACAAATATCCCGTTCATTCACATTAGCCGTTTTCCACGGCAACCATGATTTTAACAGGAATCGACATAGTTACAGTACACCTTTGACACTGCTGCTCGTGAAAATCCCTGTGCTTTCTCGACTGGGGGAGTGGTAGCCGCCTTTCGTTGGACCCCAACAGTTATAACACAATTAAATGCACTCATTCGTCTTACCAATACCGCGCTCGGCTGTTACTCCTTACCCTGTCGGATCTCTGTTTACGTCATTTCGTAGGAAGCGTCCATAAACTACGTAACTTCATTTTGGCCTTCTCTGAACCCCCCTCCCCTTCCTTCCCCGCACGTACCCTGACGTGGCTTTTGTCTCTAAAGCCCCCCCCCCTCCCCCCGTGACACGTAGCTTTTTTTCCTATTGATTCCAGAAGTCATTTTGTACTGTTTTCTTTTGTCAGACTAACGTAAATAACATACAGAGATGATAAAATGACGTAAATAAGTATTTATATGGTATAATATTTTGTTCGTGATGGATTTGTGGAAATCCGCGAGACTGTGATATCAAATTTGGGTTCTACCTGAAATACATGAACGAATTACTCTCTCTAGTTCTTTCATACAATTATTTTACTTTTAATAATAAAATATACAAACAAGCTGATGGTCTTGCAATGGGAAGCAACCTTGCAGGCTTAGTAGAAGATATCTATAGTAATCATTTTGAGAACAAGTTTTTTTTTTAAAATTACAGGCACCTTACCCATAAAATCATCTACTATAAAAGATATGTTGATGACACAATTCTCCTATATATTGGAACAATATCACTCCAAATTATTTCCATGCTGTTGTGTGTTCTGTACCTAATTTTAACTGTGACAAATAATATGAATGAAAAGCTACGTGTCCTGCCTCTGTCCCCCCCCCCCTCCCCACGTACCCCGCGTAGCTTTCTTTCCTTCCTTCCCTCTCCCTCTAGACCAGTGTTTCCCAACGTGGGGCCCACGCCCCACAGGGGGGCAATTTGGTTTTTTTATGGGGGCAATTTAGAAATTGACTTGATACGACTTTACCGCTTTCTCTTCGGGTTATTTAAATGCAATGCTAGATATAGGTACAAAATATAACAAAAAAGTAAATTCTTAAAAGGATCACACTAAATTGCCACAATAAATCTTTATTAAAAATCTTTTGAATTTGAATTTTAGTATTTCATTATATGTTTTTTAATTTTACTTACTGTATTTTATGACAATATTAAAGTGTTTTCTTTCAAAAACCATCCTATATGAGATTCTTTAATAACAAATAATATTTTTACTAAAAATTATGTATGGGGGGGGGGCAAAAAAATGTTAAAAGTGGGACATGACCCAAAAAAGGTTTGGAAACACTGCTCTAGACCAAGCCAAGTACTTTATGGACGCTACATATCCGTAGACAGTGCCCCCACATACAGCACCACATTTTCATAACGTCCGCTGTCTCTAGTTCAAGTGGTCTTTTGTGAATTTCAATAGTCAATATTATGGATCGTGCGGCGTAAAAACGGACACATATTCTTGTGTCCGACTAATGACGGGTGTGGATTACAGTGCACTTTCTGGTTGTATACAAATTAAGAAGAAATAACGGGCACTCAGGACAAAATCAAATATGTCTGAGATTGTGAGATGACGTTTTTTGGCATTAAAAGTGATGTCAACAATGATGCAAATCCTTATATACGTTTGAATTTTACAGTAAACTAATTAATCTTCTCTTTAAGATAAGATCCCAAACTACTATATTTAACTTTATTTTCGCCATAACGGGATATAGGCAATAATTTGGAAAGACTGCTATCCAAGTGATACATTTGTTTGAATGTATATAGCGAATTATTGCTACCAAGCACTGCTATTTAAATAATACAGTGCTAATGTATATGCAGGAATATGGTTGAACTGTCAACGCTAAGGTGATATAATAGAGGAACTACTGTGCGTTTAGTTCTAGGAATTGAATATTGGAGTAAAAATTATTCCCACCACGTTATAGCTACCCCACAGCCCCCTTCCGCCCTCCCTCAAAGCGTTTCCTGCCGCTAGTAATTTGATGCCGGGTTGAATGGGGCTGGGGAGCGGTGGCATACTTGGAGGAAAAAAATCATTAGCTTCACGGGGCTCCAGCCTTCTTATCCATGACGAAGACAATCACTACTCTCATTGATACCAAGACGACGCCTTTGTCGTTGTAATAAGTAAGTAGTTTGGAGTTTGCAAAACCACGTGTGACTCGGCCGCTCTGCGGGTGGTATCTGTTGCCTGGCCTGAGGCGGCGCACCGCATGTGGGAGACGCTCAAGGTTGTTCCGGACCAGCCGTCCTTCAGCTGCGTAGAATTTCCTGTTAGTTCAGATTCTTAGCGAATTTTTAAGTGTCAAGAGAAATATGGGAAAACGTATGACTTTGTGTAAGTATTCAAGAAATGTTTCTAATGACACGCAATAAACATCAAAATCGTCTTAAAAACTATATTCTAATTGGAGAACCATTATCCTGGTCGCGCTGAGCGAATGCAAGGATTCTAAATTTTTGCCATCACATTATTTTTGAGCCAAAACTCACTGCAGGCAGCAGACATTACAACTGAAAACATCTAATAGCTATGTTTGTTCCTCAGATGCATCTGTCCGTTTTAATGTTCATCATCGTCAGTGGTGTTTTTACAACTGTTTGTATTTACGAGTTAGAAATGAAATAAGCAATATATCTTTGAAAATCATTTTTAATTTCCTCAATTATTAACTAAAAAATATATAAATACATACAAGATCAAAACATTGTTTCACGGACCAAGAATACTTTTTGTCTACATCCTCTATTTCAGGGCTTATGTTCTTATAACGAATTATAAATTTTATAAATTGTGACTATTTCATAAAAGTTGATAATTTTTAGATACAAGGTAACTGGAAAGCGAAGATTAAAAACGTAGACAGCTAAAATGATATGTTGGGATCAATTTGTGTTCTAATGTTGCATATTGTGTTTTATGTAGTGTTTTATAGAAAAACCGATGCACCGTAGTTAACCATTTCTTGACAGAGGAGCAAGATTCACAATCAGTACCTCTCAGATTGAGACAGAGGAAGGGGCATAACTTTTAATTTAATTTTTAAAGAAACGTAACTTCTGTTGTTTTCACCAGTCGTATACAAATTGAAAGGTATAGTGTAAAAATAAAGGATTCTTTTATTGCGGGATGCGGCTGGAAAAGTCATAAAGACTTGAAGAATTGTTTTTAAAGCTTCTAGGCGACACATGAACAATTATTATAAATATTTGATAACTTAAATCCTGAGTTTGTTTTAAAATAATTCTGAAACATAACCCGAAATCTTTCAAATCAGTTACTGAGTTCAACAATAGGCGTACGTATAAATATGATCTCAACTACAGTACTAAACCTGGGACACTCCTTTTCTTATCTACTACTAGTAGTATATTAATTGGTAACTGCCGATATCGGAAGTAGTTGATCTTTCACGACTTTCACGAAATGGTCCGGTCATCCTCCTTGAAAACTCAGTTCGGCTTTTCTTTGATCATAGATGAAGCTCGAACGCTCCCTCTTCCAAATTACACTTTTTTCCCTTTCTTTTAATGGCAGTACATCACTATTACATTAATTATTTCAACGGTTTATTACTATTAAAGTGAAAGATAACACAAAACACACTCAGCACGTTCTTAAAAACATACATACCTAGGCCGAAGCCGAACTAGAGAGATCTACAAGTATAGCAGGTAAAGCACTCCGTGCTATACCAACCAGCGCTTCAACGTTAAAATGTTAGTTCTGGGACGACAGAGACAAATTTGCCAGACAAATTTAAACTCTGTCAGTTGATCATAAGACTACAACAGTTTACCTACTTCAACAATCACACATTTCTGTCCCAACACTTTGGTATAGCAGAGGACGCCAACAAAAAAATTCTGTGCAACAGAAACTGTATTACACTGAGAAAGTATTAAATTCTTCTGGGAATTATGTTATTTTTTGCCGGTTAATTCCATATTCACCAAAGACTTCAGAAAGAAACTAAAGGAATGACAAAGACAACACGCAGACACGCCCAAAATTACAATAACAACTAAGACAATCTGTGTTAATACAAAACTTTTTGGGCTTATTTCTTTTCAACACAAACACCTGGATGATCCATTCATTTGAGAGTCCTGATAACTTTGACACATTTTTAAACAAAAAGTATTATATGTATCCTTTCCAGTGAAGTTATAACTGGGGTAGCGATAATTGAAAAAATTGTTAATAAACCGAGATGTATGTTAAGTGGCAATTTCGTAGCTCAGATAACAAACAAGTGATCCTGTCCAGAAAATCAGACCGGATGATGTTGTTCACCCGGCAGGATGAACTGAGTGAATTGGTGCTTATACAAACACGAAATTCAACCAAAGCTACAAAGTATGTAAATACCTACGATCTTTCGTTTGTAGTCTATTGCTACGTTACATGGAAAATATTTTCGTAAAGCTGGACCCGTAGCTCACACAGGTAGACGGTAAGGGGCGTCCATTAATTACGAGATTTGTTTTCATGGAATTCCGGCTCCCCCCTCGTCGTGAGATGTGGTTGGACCCCCCCCCCCCCGCCCCTGTAAAATGTCGTGATATTTTGACGGAAACCTCCCCCCACCCCTACGAATGGACCTCGCAACTTTTTTAGACCTTTTTTTAGATCTCATGCTCCCAAGGGAGGTTATACCCCCAGAAAGTCGGTTTTTACCCCCTAAGTGAGATTTCCGTTGACCTCATCCCCCTTGGTGAGGTTTCTTGAGGTTTCGCCGGACCCCCCCTATTTCCCCTCACGTAATTAATGGACGCCCCATAACCGCCCGGCTGCGTTCTGAAATGTGACCTTGGGCCGGGTAGCCCTCAGTGAAGGAACAACGCGTGGCCGCTGGGGTGAAGCGGTGGGGGAGAGTACAGTGGATTGCGAGCTGTATGGTGGGTGCGTGGCCAGGCTGCAGAAATAGATGTACGGTGACTAACGGCGGTGCGGTTTGTGGTGGTTTTTGTGTACCATGTCGTTATACGAATGGACGCGGGTCTCCAACGGCCAGCAGAAAATAGAAACAATAGCGTCAGATGGGCAGCAGACTTGGCGCCTCCTCTAAATGGTAACTCCGCTGATATGGTGATCACCGCAAATCGTTATCGTATCAATCAACCCAGTGTCGACCTAGAGAAATTCTCATTGCTCCACTGAGCTTAATGAACGGAGACATAGAAACCCTGAGAACTAATGTAAGATGAACCCATTGTTGGATTTCAAGATGTGTCATACTATTGATAATAAAATTTGATGGAGAATAATTTTGTAATAAGCGTATATTAATGTCAAACGTTGGTACAACGCTGTTAATTATGTATAAAACAACATCCCGATTCCTCATTTCAGCAATTTAAATAATCAATAATATTTTTATTGATAATTTATGCAAACAATAACCTTCACCAAAACAAACACTCGGGTAATAATTTATCTCACCCGTTTTGTGTGGTTTATCAAAACGCTACATTGGGTTTACATGTAGCTGTGGTGGTGAGTTGGCGTATTAATCTGAATAGCTGTCAGAGTACACGGAAAAATCGGACATTTTGATTGGAGAGCAAACTGATGCGTGAATACGGATCATCAAACGAATTTGTCCTAGCAGTGTTCCTTCATCCAGTCTCTTAATGTCAAGTACACTTATATCGGTAACATACATCACCGTCGAAAAGTTTTATGTTTTGACATAATTTGTTTGCGAGGCAGAAAAGAAAGGCCTGTCTCCTGAATTATTCATTACGCTCAGACAGTGCCGGTGCTGAATGTAGGAGTTCAGCTGTAATAGCCTTATTCACAAGATACCACTTATCTTTACGATGCTTCTAATGCTTACTTCACTAAAAGGACGGCCCACGCAAAATTGCAGGTATTGCGATGTTTTCTCACTTTTTTCTAGAATTTTACCAAGACTGGAAATATTTCTGCTTCGGATCAATCTAATCCGTTAAGTTATGATACTTGACTAAATTAGAAGAACCGTTATTCTGAAAATAAAAAATTCTTCATCGCTATAAAAACTAATAGAGAATGAATACATGGTTGTGTAAGCTTCCAAATATTCCTGCTATCGAGTTTTGCTCTGCAGCTGCATTAATTGTGTCATAATACTGCCTAACTAGTTAGAGCTTCTATCTTCATTAGCAGTTGCAGATTGTAACAGGAAATGTATTAATAAGATTTTCCCCCCTTTTTTTTCAATTTTAAGGAATCTAACTTACAATTATGGTTACGTACTGTCACATAGTGTAACTAAATCAGCCTAAAAAAAAAAAAAAGCTGGCGTGTATATCTGACAATTATACGTGAGCAAAGATATTTCACTGAGGATGTATTTAAATTCAGTCGTGTAATACAATAACGGGAACCCTGTCATGGTAGACTGTCAGCATTTTGTTCTTGTTTTGCTCGAGTGTTTTTCTATGTTAGTAAAGCCGGGAAGGGATTTGGGGCAAGGATTTCGGCGATTTTCTTTTGAAGGAACCATCTCGACATTTTTCTGGAGTAATTTCGGGAAACTATGGGAAGCCGAAAGCTGGATGTTCCGACGTGATTTGAATTGAACCTACCTCCTTCAAACACCAAGCTCGAGTGGTAACATCTCACCCACTAGGCTCAGCGCTCGGTAACTTTACACAACCCGGTAGTCATAGAAAAAGTTTGTACTAACTTCACTGATAAAACACTGGATAAATTACATTTTTAAACGAAAGAGCAAAATGGTTGCAGTGAACTGATTCACGACGCAGGTAGTATTTCAGTACTGGGATGAATTCAAAGCCTTTATATCGCACTTAAACACTAATCGTCTATATTTAAGACGTGGGTTTGTACCACTGCGCCGAATCCAGCATTGTCAATTGACCTTAGCGGGTAGAGGTTGTTTTTTAGGTCCTTATATGGAAGCAGGCGTTACGGAAGATTTTTTTTTTTTTTTTTTTTTTTTTTTTTTTTTTTTTAATGGCATTCGGCAACGGAGGCCATACAGCCAGCTCAATGTGTATTTTTTCCAATGTATGGACGCCACAGGACGGACAGGACATTCACACAGACACACAACACTTAACATCCATGCCCACGGCCGGATTCGAACCGGCGGCCTTCGGCACGTGGAGCCAGCACTCTAGCCCCCACGCTACCGAGGCCGGCTGTCGGTAGAAGTTGACTAACAATCTGTACCTTTGCTACGCCTTCTAATCTTGTTGTTGTTGTTGTTGTTGTTGTCGTCGTCGTTTTTTTTTTGTCTTGATCTTAGCAATATCTGAGGGTTACAAAAAGATGTTACAATATCAGAAGCAGTACGACCCCATTGGTGAGTTAGGGAGCGTTAGGCAGGAAAAGGACAGCCTAGCTGAGAATCTACCTAATAAATAATGACAGGCGACTACCGACTTAATAATCCCATTTTCTGATCACTGAGGACCGTGTGCAATACAGTCCACAGCGCGAGCTGCAAGAATAATTCCCGATAGACATTATATACAACAATTATTTAAATGGGTGCATACATGTTTCGTAAACTGAGAACTAGAACAAGTTAATTTACAATTTGAATGATGAACTGACTACGTTGAAGCATTGTGGTGTCAGAGCTAATATATATCGAACACTATCTTCACATATTGAAGTGTGTAAATTAAGTTTCCTTGTACAGAGGTTTGAAGTTTCAGTGGATCTCGCATTTGATACGATACGGTGGGTCGCGATCCCTCTACTTGCTGTGTAGGCGGCTGCTGCCGCCTGGAGGCGTTGAGCGCGTGCCCATGTAAACACCGCCGTAAACAACTCGGCCGTGATTGGCCGCGCAGCCAAACAAAGGACAAGTGGCACTCCTGTGTTCCGGCAACTAAAACAACAAGCACAATGGAGAGTCCATGAACTACGTAGCTCCATTTTGATCTACTGTGAACCCTCCCTCTCCCCTCATATCCTGACGTGGCTTTTGACTCAATCCGCCCTCCCCCCTCCCAGCGTGGCACGTAGCTTCTTTCCTTATTGATTCCAGAAGAAATTTTGTACTGTTTTCTCTTGTCAGACTATCGTGAATTACATATGGGAAATACTTAAATGACGGTAATAAATATTCACTTGCTGTTGTGTGTTCTGTACCTTATTTTAACTGTGACAAATAATATGAATGAAAACTACCTGACTTGCAACCCTCCCTTTCCCTTGGTAGCCCAGTGTAGCTTTCTACAAAACACCCCTCCCCCTACACCGAGTCACGTAGTTTATGGACGCTCCCAAAACACCTGCGCTAGGGATCAACATTATATCTACTATATCAACTCGCGTTAGTAAACTGCATTGTCGGGAAAATTTTGAGCGTGACCATAATTGTAGGTAATTAACATTACCTTTTTAGTAAGTAATAATCGGAAGAATTTCTGAATACTGTATTGTGTGCTTATGAATCACGTATTCGTATAAACCAGGGGTTCCCAAAGTGGTCAGTATTGACCACGTGGGGTCGGTAATAGTTCTCAAGGGGTCGATTAATACACGGGGTGAAAAGTGGTCGATTGATACTAATGGGGATCTATTATAATTTACGTTAAATTTTCAAAGGTAATTCTGTATTTCACGTCTTATGACGCGTACGATATAAGAAATGCTGTCAAATTTCAATCTATCTGTAATTTTGTTATTATTTTTTAAGATTATAATAACAGTGGAAAATATTTTTTTCTGTTAATTTTATTGGGTGATTTTGTAAGATGTGGGAACTACAAATTCTTTCGTTGGGTTGTTATGCTGGTCTTCTTATAGCTTAAGATTAGAAATGCCAAAAATGATTTAATGTTTTATTAAAATACTTAATTTGGGAGTCGATAAGAAGGAGAATATTCTATTAAGGGGTCGACGGGACAAAATGTTTGGTGACCCCTGTGTAAACGATAAGGTACAAAACAACAATTTTTTTTTAAAGAAAAAAACTAAAGAAAATAAACCAATTTTAGGTTTGAAAAAAAAATTTCCAGCCGATACATGTCACTTCATAATCTCTTCAAATCATTTGAACGTACACAAGATGCCTAACGAGCCTGTTCTGCTGAAAATTCCTTAAGAACATGATTTAAGGTGTGACTTTAAGCTCCTTTGATGCGATTAATGGTAAATTCTATAGGGATCCATTCAGTGATGTGGTCACTTTGAGGAGCAATAAGAAGATTGATGATTCAGTACAGTGTCCGAAGAGTAAAGAGCTGATACGATCTCTATTGTGGGTAAACTCTGAATCAGTTAGTATCTGACGTCATTTCAACAACTGCGGGATGTAACGAGAACTTGCTACAACCTATTGCTTAGCGGTAAACAGCGAACCTGAAAAAAAAAAAATTCTGATGTTCTAGTAATTACAGTTAAGACGTCATACTATTACCACTTTCTTCGAAACTTTTATTAGGTAGTAGCAGAAAATGTTTTAAAAATTTGTCGAAACGTCAGATTTTTAAAAAAGAGCAGTGATGACGACTAAGATAGATTGTGGTCGTGTCATATCCCATGCACCAGTTCTTTTATTTTTACAGGACTCTCTTTCCACACAATTGTTTTTCTTTGCTGTTTTTATTCCAAGTTTCAAGCGCTTTCACGGACTTTATTTCTTCCTTATCCTTGCTGATGGTATTTTTAAAATACTCTTGTCTTATCTTAAACAAAGGGAGTGAGGTGGGTGAGCGGTAACGCTCTGGCCTTGCATTCTGAAGGACGCAGGTTCGAATTCCCGTTCGGTCATCCAGATTTGGGTTTTCCTTGTTTCCGGAAAACACTCCAGGCGTGGCCACAGGCCATCCGTTCTTTCCGGCCTCTAATGTCTCGATGTTATAAGGCGCAAAGCCATAAACAAAAAAATTAGCAAATAGCCGCTTTATTTCTTCTAAGTTGGTTGTATCTTGCCTCATAATCAAAAGATCAATGGTCGGTTATAAGTGTTTAGTACGTGAGCACAAAGTTGATTTACACATACTTTTTCTATTAAAGAAACTGTTCAGTATTATAAGCGAAAACCGTTGACACAAAGTCGCCTAACAGAATACATTATGTTATGTTTACTGTATTATTTAATAATAATCTTTCACAAATTACTATCTCTAGTTGTTGCTTAAACACATTTCGTTACAACGTCATATCCATAAATTTTATCTTATAGAATGATTATTCTTTGGTCTAACAAATTAAATTTTTAATTTTTTAGTCCCCTTCAGAGAATGTGTACCCTTGTTTGGTTCTTAATTGGTGCCTATGACGCTAAAAAAGGTGTATATATTGTCCTTTGGTTTCATATTCTTTGTTTCGTTAACTACGACTAAATGAATAGTTTGCTCCGATAATTATTTTAATACCTCTTTTTATTTGGTTTTATGCCTTAAATATTCCCGTATCCAAAACGCATGAATCTTTCCCGTGGACTCTTTTGTCGTAGGTGAAACCCATCTCATGTCCGACAGTAGACTATGACATTTTTAAACGTCGAGCTTTCAAATTGCGAGATTAGGGTTTATGTTCCTTTCGATTAGTTGTCTATTTGCTGGGAGTTTCAGAGCCTTACTTAGCTTAAAATTATGAGGGACGACTGCGTGAAAGGTGGTTACGCTAACTTTGGTAAACCTCTCGAATTCGGTGAAGAATACGATCTTTTAAAACCGAAATAGAAGGGTAAATCGCAATACTCGTACAAAATTTAATTATAATATTGAATGGTTTCACACGGAAAGGGAGGTTAGGCAAGGAAGTGTACTGTCACCGGTTCTGTTCAATTTGGTATTGGATGAAGTCATCGCAGAAGTCTAGGAATTCAAAGATCTAGCGGAGTTAAAGGTGATGGCATACGCCGATGACATAATGATATGGGAAGAGACAGAATAGAATCTGGAACGAGATTAGGAAAATGGCGGACTGCAGTGGGAAAACATGGCCTGGAGATAAGTGTAGGAAAAAACCAAGAAAATGAAGATAGCAAGAAACACTGGACCATCAAAGATGTGTTATTCGACAGCAAGAAATTTGAATGGGTAGAGTGGTTTGTATATTTGGGAAGCAAGGTAACTACCGACGGAATGATGGAGGAAGAAATAGGGAAGAGAATAAAGAAGAGGGGTCAATTATGTCATAAACGATGTAATCTGGAGGTAAAACATAATGGAAGAAACTAAAAATCTTGCTCTATAAAGTATATTACTCGCCAGTATTGACCTATGGTTCTGAAATCTGGACTTGGAGAAAGAGAAATATTAACAGATTACAGGCGGCAGAGATGAGAACGTCTGAAGAAAGTATTAAATCAGGGAGAGATTAGAAGTTGAAGCATTGGAAGAGATATTAAAAAAAAAAAAACGAACGTGGTGGGTGAGCGGATAACGCTCTGGCTTCGCATTCGGGAGGACGGCGGTTCGAATCCCCGTCCGGGCATCCATATTTGGGTTTTCCATGGTTTCCCCAAATCACTCCAGGCGAATGCCTGGATGCTTGTTTAAAAAGGCCATGGCCGAATTCCTTCCTGTTCCTTGTTCCCAGTCCATCCCGCCTCTAATGACCTCGACGTCAACGAGGCATAAAGCCATAAGTAAAAAAAAAAATAGCAAAAATAAGACGGCAGTAGCTGTAGCATGTTATGAGGCTGGAGTGAAAGGGAAAGAGGCTAATTGGAAGACCTCGGACAAGATAGATGGACCAATCGCAGAAAAAGGTGAGGGAAGTTGTATGGAGACAAGTGGTGAAGGGAAAATCTTGGTGTGACCATCAGAGGAGGTTCTGGATGACCTTAAAAGCAGAAACGTCCAATAATGGTGATGATGAGATTTATAAAATTGGAACCTACATATAACACGAAGCTTTAGCTATATTTAAAACTTTTTTTCGTGAGAAACTGCGGGAAGCGTGTCATTCTGCGTGTCCTTGAGCAAGTAGTCTCACGCCTGAATACGGAAGTCGTAAAATACTAATTCTTCAGAGAATCAGTTCGCACTCGGAAACAACGGAGTTTCCCTGGCAGGGGAAAGCGCAGTTTGGGGACACGACCGGAATGCAACCGGCTTCCTGTCCGGAAATACCAAGAGCTGCGCCCGCGCAGTGAAACAGGTGCTGTAGAAGGCCCTCTAACCTCGCTTGCTCACCTTGTGCAAACGTACACTGCCGCTTCTCAGGAGTTAGCTTCTAACAACTAGTGCAAATCAACTAACACGAACCTCAAACAAATTCTGGAGTGAATAAACTACGTTGGTCTGCTCAAGAGCAATTTCCATAGACCAGTAAAATGCAGTCAAGGCTTGGATCCACGTTTTGTAAAAAGAAAGTAACGATTTTATTCCCAGCGATTCAAAAATTTGCTTTACTAAGAACGACTCTCCAATCTCATTTGGAAAATCCTTAGAGACTATGCAACAGCATCACGAAAAAAGAATTCACTTTGAATTTTCTAAAGACATTTACAGCAATGGCAGCCAGATAAAATCCAATGAAAATTTACAGCTGCGGAAACCCTACTCATTTATGTCGAAAAAAAGATGCAGTTTACAATTTTATATCAATGGGCCTTAATAAATTAGTAACATAACGCTTTGTCTACCATAACTTGTTTGTATTTTTTACATTACAATTCGATTTCAATAATTTTATTTTCTGCAAAGATTGAAATTTGTTAAAATAGAGTATTGATTTTTAACCACTTAATGAAGGTTACGTTATTGTTGTAACAGAAATACTTTATAGGATTCCGTATTGGAACCCCCACGGAATAACATATTTGACCGACTGGAACGCTCTCAATACTTCTGAAACCTTAACTCACAAATTTGTTACTGTGTACTACGTTAGTTCTTAGTAACCTCTACACGATTGGGACAGAATTGTACGGTTTCTAGTGGAGATCTGAAACGGAAGTTAATCTTCATGGGCATCAAATGAAAATTGGCAACTCGCCCACACAGAAAAAAAAAATGGATTTTTGTTTTTGTTACACGATTTGAACGAGCTTTCTGGTAAAACCAAGAAATTTTTTTCTCCTCTTTTATTTTAAAAGAATCTATTCCGAAGATTCCTCCAAAATTTACAGTAATATGTGGGTGGCCTACAAAACTTTATCGGAAAAATTATAGCGAACTTTCTGGGTTTTCGTGAAATGAGTGATTCAAATAAATCTGTTATCTTAGCAAACATTTTTTTCAACAAAAATTCATCAACGTATAGAGAAATTTGTAAGTCGGGTAACAAATATGTGATTAAAATACTTTTTCAGAATTTTTCTATCACCTACCGTAATTTTTTGTAGTGGATTTTTTTTGTGTTTGATATATGAATACCACACGAAATACAATTTTCCAAAACGAGTAATCAACTCCTTGCGGAGATCGTTTGTTAAATTTTCATCAAGAACTAAATGTTTAGTTAATTGTGGTTTGCTTATTACTGGACTGGTGTAATGAGTGCAACCGGAATGGTTTCTGTTAATCATATACACCGCTGCGGTTTAGATATAACATAAAAGAAACACGTCTGCAATTGCTTGACATATATTCAAAACAGTTTTTATATAAAAAAATAAACGTTATTGTTTTAAATATTTTTAATTTAGATAAATTTAACGTTTCATTTATGTAGTGAAATATAAAAAAATGATTCCTCGAAGATTTTGTCATCTTAAAAAGCTATAAAGATTCTTTTGGTGTCTTTTCTCGTACTTTAAAAACTATGTACAATTTATTGGTCAAATGTATGAAAAGCATGTATTATTGTTTTAACTTTCCTGGTGATGGGACTATTAGAGAAGACAATTTACGCATGAGTTTCACATGCCGTTTTGGCCACAGCAACGTTCAATAAAGGTGGTCGCTTTGGTAGCAATGAAATGTCTACCTTCCAATGAGTTGAAGAATATATTTTATACCACAGATTGTCGAGATGGCTCATTGTGTGAAAGATTCGTTTAAAACTGACTTGAAAGAAAGAGCATTGCATTAGTTGTATCAAATGATTGGATTAGGGCTCATTATATAACATTTGATTTCATTGGAATATACTTTCTGTGTAAATGATAAGAATCAACAACAAACGTGGCAGTGATTGGAGACTGTCGACAGAAGTGAAAACTTAAAACTATTAGTATTATACGTACAACATGTCATCTTATAGCTACAGACATACTAAATAGTAATAATTTCGTGTGGCAGGGTTTCTACTGGCTGCGCTTTCTGCCCCTGTCTTAGCAATCTTAACCTAGCTCTGTAGTGCTACCAGGTACAAGTGACCTACGGTTTAATGTGGAATTCGAACCGATGAAGCATTCTGGCGTACTTCATATTTCACAACAGGCTATGCTTAAAAATCAGTAAAACTGCGAAAACGATGCATTGCTTCGTTTCCTTGGGCATGCAACGAAATGTTTATAAAGGAAATTCATTTCGTCTGTAATTAGAAAAGAACATGGAAATTGTATAAATTGCACAGTAACCATTTTAAACAACTTCAGGACACTATGGAAAACATAAATAACGATTTAATCCAGTGTACTTGATAAATCTTAAGTTGAAACACATAGTTCAGAAGTAAACTCAGGACATTTTTCCTAAGCTTTCATTACAGAAATGCTGTGAGCAGCTGTATATAAAAAGATTCTTTTCTAGATAATTCCAAAGCAACAAAAAAAATTTATTTGTTTGTTCTTATTCTCTACCATAATTCAAATTAAAGTAACTTTTACTGGAACTAGTTGTTAATAGATAATGCCAATGCAGCTGTTTTTATTATTATTATTGTTGATTTACGTTTAACCACTCATGGAGGTACCAAATGCGAGAATCTGCGTATAAATTTTACAATGAGATTTATAAACTTATTAAATTAAAAACATCTTATCCATTGCACCAACCGCCCACTTTGTTGGTAAGCATTACGGAGACGTACCTATACAATACATGCCATGCGTCTGTCTATCACGGTTCAGTTAGTTTTTCATAATTCCATGATAATATGTACTATCTACACATAAAATAGTATCCTATGTTCTTCCTAAAGGCAAATAGCATCTCCTTGTCAAATTTCATCAGGATATGATTAGCCGTTTAACCCTGAAAACGTAACAAACGGACAGACAGATAAAGAGTTACTTTCGCATTTATAGTATTAATATAGATGTATTACTCAGTGATAAACATCTAACATTTTCTGGTTACTATCTACATAGATTGTACCTTCGTATTTCAGCTTTTTTCCCAAAGCATATTCGAATTAGAGCCATCGGTCAAAATTTTTGCTGGCTAGTAATTGTAAACAGTGCGCTTTATCGCTTATCTATTGTTCTGTGTGGCCATCTTGCTTTATTGATTTCGCGGTCTGGGTTTGATAGCGCCATTTTTTTTTTTTTTTTATTAAGTGTGAAGTTTCTCTTATTTGTTCCCGATTTCTGTGTGCTGCGTGAGTGTGTGATTAGCAGATTTTTGCGTTTATTTTATTTTCATGTTCAAGAGATTATAAAAGAGTTGGTGGCGTAATTTCTCATTGATGTACTACTTCATCTCGTAAAGACAGCAAAGGAAGCTTTTGGGACGATGTGTATAACAGAATTTATTCGACAGAATACCAGTCGATGCCATGTACCTTCTTTGGGACTGGTTAAGGAAGTATTACATCACAATATGCTTGTATTGGTAGCGAGCTTTAGAAAGTAATTTCGGTGTCTCTATTTGTTTACGTGCCGCTAAATAGAAAGCAAAAATGTAAGTATTACATTTTCGGCGCTAGCTCTGCGTTAATGCTGTACTGTTGCAAAAGTTGCTCTGGCTTCCACGAGTACAAAACGAACACAAACACACATCAACAAGCAGGGAGAGAGATTCAGACACACCTTCCGTTCCACACATTTAGCAATGCTGATCATTTGAGATGTGTGGGAGAATTACGACACTAATTGTCAAACGAGAACAAAGGAAGCGATGTAGCAAGCGCACGATTAACTCATTCCTCTTCTGCTGATAAACACGTCCGCATTCCCTCTAACACAGTGGTAACGATGGGTGGGTTATCTCCCCATCTGACCTTGTTCACTATAGGAGTGGAGTGGTAAGATGGGGCCATCCGCCAGCCTCGTAAACAGCACACAGCGAGCTAGCGGAGTGGGAGAGATGCGCCATCTGTCAGATGTGGCACTCCAGCGATTTAGGACGGAAAATTACAGGATACACAACACGCACACCCACCCGACATTTATAGGCGGGCGTACATGTACCTGACGCTGTCCAGTTCGGTACCGAACGAGCGACAAATTAAACAGTGCCGAACCCACGGATAATGACCACAACTCATCGATGTGGGCGCCCGGTGCATTTCTCAGTGTCCACACGACGGATACGTTGATTTAAATTGCCGACAATTTTGTAACCGCCCATGCTTGGAAAGATGCTTACACGCTGAACTTTTCTAGCCAGCATTTCATCTTTATGACGCAGTCGTGTTGTTAAAATTTAAAACGATGGCTTGGCTATGTTCTGTCCGCCGACTGCTTTTGTGGTTGTTATTTTAACTGATTTGAGCTGCCCACTGTTTGCTGTGTCCATTTCGTACTGACAGTTACACGAGCACCATTTCAACATTGTCGTTTCGCCGAAACAGCTTCATAAACACCGTTCGTCGCTTAGCATAGAAGCCATTTTAACTCTTTAGGGACAACGGTATGTATAGAATAAATGTTGTGACGAATAGTATCGTTTTGCTGACAAAACAAATCAGTTTGACGTTAGGTGTCTAAAGTGCAATGATCTGATAATTTCGAAAACAAATTAAATGTAAACAATTAATAGGTGTAGGTGAATTGTTTTGTCGTTTTAAAACTGAATTTTAGCCTCATTTCTTCTGTATCCTGTAACAAGCATCTCCGACAGTCAATACTTACGTATACAAACCACGTTTTAGTAGGAAAATGAGCGAAATCAGGAAATACACGAGCAGACAAGAAATCTGTGTAAGATTTTATTCAGCTGCTCTGATACAAGTGTACTTCACTATCCTCTGAAAGTAGTTACAATAAGAATAATGAATCGCAGAAGAGATGAATTTTGGAGCAACTTAATGGTTATCGATGGTAAATGATTAACTTTCCAACTTGCAGTGCAAAGTGTCTTTTCAACAACACAGTTCAGACATGTTTCTTATGTTGTCTTGAGATAATTTGTTCCACTCCACCTGAAATTTCGCCAATGTATGGCTTATTTGTTACCTATAAAATTTTTTTCACGGTAACCTGATAGCCAGCTTAATCCTTCCTGAAATAAAACTATGATAAGAATCCATGGAAACGACTACCGGACTTCGGTTCAAGATTTCACTCGTTTTTCTGTCGCATTACAATACGTAAAATGAAAAATAGTCATAAAGTCATAGATTTGGCAAGTAATACACGACACCAATCAAGGTTTATACAATTCTGATTTCTCTTTAAACCTGATTCCACCAATATTGTGACTACGCATGAAACATATAAACATCAGTTTTATGGCACTGGTTCTTAAACTGTGCAGTACAATTCATTTCCGTTGTTTCCTTATTCCTCAATACCTATTATTAAGGCCCAAATTCTTAGGTTCGAACCTAAGAATACCCCAATATTCCCGAAATTTTTTTTCGTCTTTTGTATAAACTAATAATATTCGTAAATTAATAGGACCTAAAGGAACCTAATTTCTATGTTATTACCTAAAGTGACCTAATTCGGTTTTCAGAACCTAATTCGATTTAATGATACAGTCCTACTGTAATTTTGTTACTTAAAAAAAAAAAAAAAAAAAAAAAAAAAAAAAATGCCCGACCGGATTAGTTTGGTGGTGCAGGCTGTGGGCTAGTAATCTGGACTCGGGAGACGCCATGGGTTCGAAACCCACCGTCGGCTTTTCTGGAATGGTTTTTCTTTTCACCTCCAGGGAAATTGCGAAACAGTACCTTATTAACGCGCCACGACTGCTTCTTTTCCGCTCTTCCTTCTATAAAATGTCATTTTCTTCTTATATTTCGAAATTTCCTTTCCTTCTTCTACATCGATTCAAGTTAATATATATATATATTGCTGCAGTACTGTCACCTTTCTTTCAACCAGGGAATGATTCTTTGACCTGCTTAAAAGATTTCTATAACTCTTTGGATTATGAAAACTCGCTGAAAAAACACTTTCGATAAGCCTCGTAATGTTTATTGTACATCGTCACTTCACATCCCTTTGAACTTGAAATAACACTTACGCAAGCAGTATAATTAAGGTTACACTGAAATTCACTTGACACAACAAAATTACAATTATTTTATCAACGAGCGGTGTGGTGACACGCGAGCGATCCTAAACAAAACAGCTTCGATCTCGGGTGACATCTGTAAACGAATTTGAGTCAAACTACAGCACGTATAATTGTAATGCCCCGTCGCTTGTCGGTTAGATTAAATGCGCTAGCCGCGTGCTTTTCAATGCTATGACTTCAAGTCACACGCATGCGCTGCACTGTTAGTATATCCAAATTAAATACTGAGACAATTAAAAGAAAGAAATAATATTCAAATGCTGTTGTGTGTTCTGTACCTGTGACAAATAATATGAATGAAAAGCTACGTGACTTGATTCGGAATCTCTCCTCCCACATGTAGCCCAGCGTAGATTTCTACTCAACCTTCCTCCTCCCCCCCCCCCCTTAGACTGAGCCGAGTAGTTTATGGATGCTCCCTTACCCGGTTAATATTACACTAAAATGGTAAAATAAAATACAACAGTTAAACTTATATGAGGGGTATGCTCATTACCTCGCGATATGTCGAGTCAGGTTTTGGTTCAGAATGAAGTTTAGTGATTCTGTACGTATTTCCCCATACGACAAATGAATGAGTCTCTTCTGTCTGTAGTAGTATCTACCAAACGATAGAGTCTAATCCATGGAAGAAACGGATGCCACTTAGGAAGTTATTTGATATTGAAGAATTATTACCAAGCTGCATCATTGTGCCCATTAAGATATATAATAAATATAAAAAAACATGAAATCCATTAATGTTTGTTCACCGCCTACTTCAGTGTCGTTTCTTTTGCGTCCAGTGCACGGTTCGTAGTTACCAACTCGAATTAGTGAACGTATTTTAATTGAAAGTTCCAGACCGGGTAATTTGCACTTCACTCTCTGTGTGAGGTCTAAAAATCTGATCACTGTTATCACCTTAGCTTAAATTAACTGTACCCGCGCTGATGAGAGTAAATTCGCATCTCAGTGCGTCTCGCTACCAGCAAGGATTTATTTTTTTTTTTTTTTTTTTGAACGAAGCATCCCGGCATTTGCCTGGAGTGATTTTGGAAACCATGGAAAACCCAAATCTGGATGCCCGGACAGGGATTCGAACCGCCGTCCTGCTGAATGTGAGGCCAGAACGCTAACCGTTACACCACCTCCCTAGGAGCCAGCAAGGCGGTGCGACAAGTGCTCGCTAACGATCCGCTTCAAGGCACCAGGAAGCAACGAGCAAGATGAATTATAACTCCAAGAAAAATGCATTTCAGATTTAACCATGACGTTTAGCCCAACAAAGCCGAGTATATTTCTTCAAAGTTGAACTCGTGGAATGGACTCCCAAACCACTATCCAACCGGACACGTACCGAAGAGATTTCTCCTTGGGCACAAACAATACGGGTGTGGCACTGACTGCGTCTAGAAAGGAAATACGAAGCTGTATCTCCGCTAATCTCTCTTTCCTATCAGGGTCCATAAACTAGTTGGCTCGGTCTAGGGGGAAGGGAGGGGCGTGTTTAGTAGAAAATACGCAAGGATACGTCGTGGGAAGAGGGGGGGGGGGGGAGTTCCGAGCCAAGTCACGTAGCTTTTCATTCATAATATTTGACACAGTTAAAATAAGGTACAGAACACACAACAGCATGTGAATATTTATTTCCGTCATTTAACTATCTATCTCCGTATGTAATTTACGACAATATGACAAGAGGATACAGTCCAAAATATCTTCTGGAATCAATAAGAAAAAACGCTACATGCATTGCGGGGGAGGGGGGTAGAGGCAAAAGGCAGGTCAGGATACGCGGGGATTGGGAGAGGAGGGATTCGCAGGAGGCCAAAATGAAGTTACGTAGTTTATGGACGCTCCCTCACGGGTGAGAAAGCTCAGGAAATGGGAATACATTGAACTATCCGGAGACATCAACTTATTGCCACGGGTATGAATAAATTTGAATAACGAAATAAGCACCTTTGCTTTTAAACCTTCAGTGCAAAACATTTCTGAACTATAGACGCGTGATTTTGCCTGGAAAATCACAAATACTCATGTTGTGTAAGAATATATTTTAATTCTCAATTGCGATTAAGCACACACTCTCCGGTAGCTACGTTCCTACACCCGCGACTTCCCATATCTTGATTTTTTCTTTTTTCCTCTCCATCACCTAACTACGCCTGCCCTTTACGAATTGCAACTTTAAACTCTTTTAGTGTTTTTGGTAAATTATCCACTATTTCCATTTGTGATTCATTCCATTCCCTGACTACCTTACCTACATAACAAAATTTTCCCACTCCCTTTATCCTGAATTCAAGAGCCAGCTTATGATAATGGTCATCTTCTAGTAGAGCTCCTGATCCCTCCACTCATATCCATCCATTATCGCGATTCTAAGGCTTGAAAACCCCGAACACTCTCTTCACCCGATCTCAGTCATCCAATGACTCAAAATCCATTTCTTTCAGCATTTCAGTTACTGATTGCATTCTACGGTAATTCCGCCAACATATCTAGCTGCTCTTCTTTTGTACCCCTTCCAACTCCTGAATATCATACCCATAATTTGAGTCGCACACCACTGCACCATATTCAGGCAGTGGTTTGACTGAGGTTTTGTAACCCAACTCCCTCATTTCCCTGGTAAATCGCCTCGTCATCTTGTCCATTTACATAAATGTAACAATGTAACATTTTTAATAGAGAAAAATTGAATTTTGGGACATAGAAATTACGGGGTACGCCAGTGCGGGTGGTGTTTGAAGAAATCTCGTAGGTCTCGGTGAATATCTGCTACGGACAGATATTTATGGCAGGAGAGAAATCTTCTCGAGACCCAAGACTTAGAGGCGAGGGAAATAAAAAAAAGGAACTTCTATTAACACTGCGTACGTGACACATGGTATACCTGTACGTCTCGATTAGGTGTAGAGAACATTTAAAGCGAAAGACCGGAAACAGACAATTTATTGCAGGGGTCACAAATAAACGTCGGATAACAATGAGTAATAATAGAAGAGACACACATTCTCTCTAAAAGTCGAAGGAAGTTTTCAATAGCGATCTGTCTTGTGTGCAATTCAGAAAGTTCTCTAAAAAGTGCGTCACTCTCCGAATGTTGAGATGTCATGCGAAATGGATGAACTGTATAAACCAATTAACAACGTTGAGTTCTTTTCACAACAAATTCTTATTATTGTTGCATGAGCCGAGCCAAGCCAGCTCCTGATTTAATACAGACTTGGCTAAAGATGACCCCCTACAATAATCAGGGCAGAGCTGTTGAATCGCAGGTGTCGACGCAAGTAACTAGGTGGATTCAAGACTATGACGCCTCTGTGTAGCTTACTCTAACCAGTAACCTTAGTGTCTAATATAAAACACGCAGCGTCCTAGCGTGTTTCAAGCAAAGAATGCAGGAACTGAAAATCCTTTCCATCCGAGACCAGTTTTTGAATTGCGAGATTTTCAATTTCCAATGTGACACATTAATAATTGCGTCACCAGGTAATGTCTCTGTTTTAGAAACCTATTTAGTTTATCAGTTAATTACTTAATTTTTCGTTTTATACCTGTTAGGACATTAATATGTCTTATCAAGCAGGGAAAAAAAGAATAAAAAATTGAAACAAATTTTAATTGTACAACAATGCTATTAAAACAGCAGGGAAATACTAATTTCATCACATATTATAACACTGAGAAAATGTTTGCAGTGCGCTAGCATTTTTTTACACGAAGAATTGTAGACAGTGTATCGGTTAAATACTTTCAAGTTATACAATATTGCCAAAATAATTTGGTGCTCATGTTACGAAATAATACTAATAACATTTCAGTTTTTGTGCCGCACTGAATATAAGGAGGGGAAATAATAATAATAATGCTTATGGCTTTATTGGCCGGGCCAATTCACAGTGTTTCGATTTGCTGCGTATATGCCTCTGAACTAACTCGGTAGGATTACCTACAGTTTAACGAGGAATGCGAACCACGGAAGTGTTCTGGTGTACTTCACATTACACAGCAAACTGTGCCAGAAGTGAATGTCGGATTAAGGACCTATGAAGATCCCCGCTGGGACAGGAATTCAACCCCTGAAACTTTCCATCTCCATTCAGAAGCCTTAACCACTGAGCCATCAGACCGATCCAGGAAAATGAAGTCATACTTTGAGAAATTGAAAATACTACAACCGCCTTCCATTCAAAACCGAAAAATAATACATCGAAGATTAATGACAAGTATCAGATCTTTTACAAACACAGCGTGTATTCTGAGTATAGAAAGGCACGACGAAACATTTGAAGAAATGACGGAACCATAACTGAAATTATGTTATGTGAAATTTGTTTGCGTACTGTGATACAACACTACAAATTATTTTTCGAAGACTGATGTTGATGTGGCTAACATGCAGTGGAAATAATGTTATTTACTTTAGTAGTAATTCAGTATGTTAGCTAACTATCCGCTCCCAATTCGTGCGTGAAACACAGTTACAGACAAAATGCTTTAAATAAATCTATACTCTGGTCATTGATAGAAATTTTAAAAAGTATTGGCTTGGATGACAAAGACCTGAGAATTATTGTTAACCTGTATTTGAACCAGTCTGCTCAGGTGAGACTGAAGGGAGAAAATACGGATGAAGTAAAAATTCTTCGCGGTGTAAGACAAGGTTGTATCATGTACCCCTTATTATTTAATATCTATTCAGAGTATATCTTTAGGGAGGCGTTGAGTGATGTGGAGATGGGAGCGCTGTTGAATGGAAACTGGATAAACAACATTCGCTACGCAGATGACACAGTCATTTTGCAGACAGTCAGGAAAGTTTAAAATATCTTATACATAGAGTATCACAAAGCAGCAACAAATACAGACTTGACATTAATATAAGTAAGACAAAAGTAATGGTAATTGTTAAAAACAACAATTCCCTATGCCATATTATGATTAACCGGAAGACCATTGAATGTGTATCAAGGTATAAGTATCTTAGCACCACAGTAAAATAACCAGTGGGATCCACCTGATGAAGTAAAGTCACGTATTGGTAAAGCCAGGGCTACTTTCAATAAAACGAATAACCTTTTTAAAAGTCGTAATTTATCTATTACCACGAAGATGAGACTCCGGCGCTCCTATGTGTTCTCTGTCCTCCTGTATGGCGTTGAAACGCGTACATTAACAGAAACTATCAATTAAAGGTTAGAAGCTTTTGAAATGTGGTTATATCGAAGAATGATGAAAATACCATGAATTGACCACAGCACAAATGCTGAAGTGCTCCGCAAAATGAAAAAAGATATGGAAATACTGACCACCATAAAAACACGGAAGCTTCAGTACCTTGGCCACATCATGAGGAATAATAGCCGTTATGAACTCCTGCAATCTGTTCTCCAGGGGAAAATACCAGGAAAGAGAAGTGCTGGTAGAAGAAGAATTTCTTGGTTAAAAAATCTGAGAACATGGACCTCCAAGACAACTACGGAGTTAATCCGAGCATCAACCAGCAGAGACGAGACAGCCAGGATGGTTGCCGACATCCGGAACGGATAGAGACCGGAAGAAGAAGTTCACTGGCGGGTCAGAGTCATGTTCCCCTTCCTATTTCTCTGGACTGAACACTGTAGGCGAGTGGCAAATTTCTCGTTAATATAGGGGCAGTGGAGTGGGGAGAGATTAGACTGACCTTGAGGCGTCTCTGCTAATAGGACGGGCTGTAGCTATACAATCTGTTTTCTACACCTCCATATAAGCCAAACGAAACATTTGTTGTTATTTACTACTAAAATATATAAAAAAAATCGTAAACTCGATTTAATTGCCTATAATAATTTTCACTTTTACCGATAGACTTGTAACTAAATGCTGATTTGATTTCCTTGTTATATCTCTGTTTTATATAAGCAAGTTAAGTGTTAAAAGAAATTTTAAAATAAAAAAATCTGATTACAATGATTAACGTAAAAACTATAGCACATGCAGAAGCGTGTAAGCTGATAACGCCCACTTATTGCCCTGAGCTAGCTAAGGCGATGTTGTCCTGAGGTGTGAACTAGAATATACCTTTGTAGGAATGCCTGAAATTAATCAACGCCTCTCTACCACCACAGCATTTCATTTTATAACTTATTCAAGTTGTAACTTGAAAACTGTTTTAATTTGAATATCAATCAGCTCCTGATGAGTGGTACACGTTAACTCGTTTAACTTCCGTGACCAACAAATCCAGTGCGGAGACAACTTCGTTCTGAGATGGAGGAAGTTATTCGTTATTGCACCGTTCTTCTTTTAGCTTTTTTTTTTTTTTTTTATTCAACGTTTCCGCCTCGTCGACGTTGAGGTCATTAGAAACAGGAAAGGACTGGGTGCTAGGAAAGGGGAGGAATTCTGCCATGGCCTTTTGAAGGAAACATTCGGGTATTCATATGGAATGATCTGGGGAAACCATGGAAAACCCAAATCTGAATCGGTATGGCCGGACGGAGATTATAACCCGCGTCCTCCCGACCGCGAGGTCATAGTGTTACCGCCCAACCATCAAGTTGGCTAACCAGAACCAATAGCTATCACTTGAACTAAACCGTGTCAGCTTCTCGTTCTTGTTCAACAACTGAATCTGGTTGGGATAAGACACAATGAATGATAAATTGCAATTTTTGCATGTTTATAATTAACAAAGATGTTCCTAGAAGAAAATTCATAACTATTCAAATTTCGTGAATATATATTTTATCTTAACTCAGATACATTCAGCGCTTAAAAATTTAATCGCAGAAGCATCCCGTTTGTTCTAATTCGTCAGCATCAGACTTCCTACAAATAATTCAAAATCTTCCCATACTTCACCCTCCCCACTTTTCCCACACACAGATATCCATTACCCAAAAAATTAATCAACAACGTGTGTAACCACCGTGTTACAAGACGGCACTATATTACTCTTATTGGCAAAGGCTGAATCTGCCGTCGCTATGAATCGACGAATTCAGAGAAAGCAGATTTTCTTCCGGAGGCTGAAAACAGCCACTTAATGCACAAATCGTTGTAACAAGTATGCTTGACATGTCCCACGATTCAAATCAGCGATCGAATAATAAATTTTTGGCTGCTAAAACCATTTACATATAATTCTCCATTTGGTATAAGTTGCTACAAGGAGCATTCATGCCATCACTTACACGCATGCGCCACCACCAGCTAGCCAATCGGGTATGGTTCATCTGATCACAACGGGACAGTAGGTGAAACTTACGATCCTCTCTTACTTCGCCTTGGATGCCTTCATCAGACAGATATTTTACGACCAGTCCTTTGGCGCCTGCGGCCTACTGAAACATACACTCAAGCAGTGGACGGATCATAGGATGTTTCGTCCCAGCTCACTCTCCTGTCCCGTGTTTTGTTGACGACCACTAATGACGCGCTGGTACGCTCGGCTGGTCGCATAAACCACAGGCGCGGGCGGGTGCGCAGTTACAGTCGACGGCGCGGCGTCGCGTTACGGCCGATAGCCTCCCAGGGAGGAGTCAACGATCGCACACACACTCGTGAAGGACCACAGGCAGGTGTCCAAGGTCCCTCAAAGTCTCACATCAAATTACCTGCTGGCGCTAATCTTACATAGAAGATTTTTGTTTACAAACTAATTGATCTTTCTATCACTGCTCAAAGTCCGGTAATTATATTCGCTATTAATCTGTTAATTCAGAGACAACATAATTTCGTCTAGAGGCCGAAGCCAGCAATTGGGCTCTGTTTTAACTATCACCATTGTGAGAGATGACCGGAGGATATCAGCCAGTACAGTATGTGAAAGAGGCAGCAGAAATTTTAAAGAGTACCAACAACATCAACAAAGATAGCGGCCTTTTACTCTGCGATGCTTGGCGCTCGTTGCTATGTCAACATAAACAGCATTTCTGACGAAAGCTGGAAGGTGGCAGTCGAAAGCTCAAATTATAAAGTAAACAACGCGGTATACCCTGAAAATCTATTAATCATTAACAAAGACGGCCGCGGAATCCTTAGGAATCATTTGAGTACAGAGTGTGTTGTGCAATTTTGGTTTGAATTATATGCAATGAATTATATACAACAAACATGGTAAAGAATCAGAAAATCAAAGAACTACTGAAGTGACACCAGAGGATTTTAATTTGAAAAAACCATTATAAGCTTCCCGATTTCATAATCCACTTGGACGAATGATATCTATTGAAGTGTTACACTCTCTGTCAGCTGCAGGGGCCATATACAGAGGCATTGTAATTATTTAATTTTTACTGCGTAAGTTAATATTAATTTTTGTTACTCATTTTAGCTTGTTTATATACTGTAGGAACGATTTAGGGTCCCAACAGAGGGTGATTATCGCGAGAATTTTTATTTGCGAGAATTGCTGCACTAATGGATCATAATTGCTTTTATTGAGAGACATGAAAAGTTTACGTAAGAATTTGAGTAATGCAGTGTTGTTTAGACAAAAGGGTCTGTGGCAAAATTAACAATGAATACTTAGTCGATCCAAAAGTTTATGGCGGCGTATAAAGTCCCGAGGCCATGGGCAGGATCTCTAAGTAGCAGTGCCGTTGCTGTGAATAATCAGTGAATTTCATCTCCAGATACGTACTCTTAGTGTTGGCAAAGGTGACCTATGAGAGGCAGGAACTGTGATAAATGTTTTTAAAAATCATTTCCAGCTGTATCAGCATCCAGAACTCTTTTCGTTCTAGAAACGAAAAGCTTCGGTAAGAAGTTTCAGTGGCGCGGATGATCATCTACCAATCAATTCAATTCGCGTGTGGTTTTACTAAATTATTTATTTATGTTGTATGTGTTAACGAATGGTGGGAGGAAAACTCTCCTGAGAGGGAGAAGGAGTCGAGAGGAGGACTTCTCGTTTGGTAGAAAGATGTTCTCTTCCTGAACCTCGCCGAGGGTCAATGTTTACATCCAGCCACGTGCTTGGAGACAGTGAGGTGTTGCGACCGCGCAGACACCGTTACAACTGCGGGGGACCCAGCTCCCTGGACAGCTGAGCCAGAACAGTTGCACTATGGGGTGAGAGGGACATCCCGCCTTCTCTGTGACAACTGTCTTTAAAGCCGGCTTCCCACGGCCCGTGATTTTGCCGGTCGCGCAGGACCAGCTCTCAACAACGAGCCGTGGGATGAGTCATTTGTTGCGGCCAGTGCTGGCGGCGATGGCGCGGCTCTATCCGTCACCCAGTGGGTAAAATCAAAGGCTCGGGTAGAGGTGCGTTGTTGCCATCTGTTTGCAACAAAGGTGCGCACCCCTCCTCTCTTGCTGTTGGATGGTAGCTAACTTGACACCAGGGAACGTGTTGGCGAGGTGGCGAGGGCTCGCCTGTGGCGTGTGCTGATCCTTACAATTCGGGTTATCTGGTGCGGCCTAGAAAATCACGGGCCGTGGGAAACAACCTTAACATTGCTGTAAATACTCCCTCTACATGTTGACTAAAAACGACAGACAAGAGCCTGGCTATCAAGATCAGAACAACAAAATTTTAATGACCGTCAGTTCATTAATTGATCTCGTAAATGTTTTGCTTTTCTATAAATAAGCGTTGTATTCAGCTTGACTGCGGGAACAATAAATCACCCAGATAATTTCTCACTCTTTCATTTATTTCATCCAATTTTATGTGAATGATGAGTTATGTCTAAAAGTCACGCCCACAGTTTATTAGATTTAAATAACTAATGATCCTTATTAAATGAAATTTCACAAGGTTCCCTCTGAGACACTTCACTATATAATTCAACGGAAAAAATTAAGTTTTACTCTACAGTGCTACAATTGTTGGTTATTCATTCACTGCGCGTGTCTAAAATGATTTGATAATTGCTTCAATAATGTGGAAGCAAGATTTATTTAATATCCAAAATATAATTTCAAATAAATTTGCAAAGATTTAATCATTAATTTAACTCGTTTATAAGCAAGTAGTATGAAATGGAAGACTCTAATCCTATGTGAATACTGTGCGGAATCATTGTTTCTAAATAATAGTTATATGAATAATTACGCCTATGCAATTGAATATTTGTTTATTTCACCGAACGCGTTTCACTTCATGTCTGAAGCATCTTCAGCGGTTCGTTCTGTGGGGTATTTTTACATGAATTAGTTCGATAAACAAACCTACCGCCATGCCAAATACACCACAGTAAACACACACGGTAATTATCGTAAGAAAGTACAACACACAGAATAAATGTTAAATTCAGTGCTCACTGCAAGTGACTTGATACTCGCAAAAATGAAGATGCAAAATGATATTACCGGCATAATCTATGCCAAATACTGTAATTGATGGAAAATTGTAAGTAGAATTGTATATATTTATTAACATAAGCCCCATGTACAAATTAGCATATAAGAAACTAATTCATGTAAAAATACCCCACAGAACGAACCGCTGAAGATGCTTCAGACATGAAGTGAAACGCGTTCGGTGAAATACACAAATATTCAATTGTATAGGCGTAATTATTCATATAAATATTATTTATCGCAATTGAGGAAATGGCCCACAACAACCAGATTGTTTCTAAACTTTCATCGTATTAACACTGGGCGATTACGGTAAGAAGCTATCGTCCCAGTAGAGCTGCCAACGTACTCTATCGTGAGTGTTCGTTCCGAACTTGTAATAGGGGTGTCTCCTCGTTTCGAATTCAACCCTCAGTTCGCCTCCCATACCTTCCAACGCGTACGGATTGCTCCAATCGGTACCTCGAAAACCCCACCTTCAAAAAACTTTGTAAACTTTCTAGTAGGCGTTTGATCAGTGAAAACTGCGCAATCCGTTACAGTATCATTATTCTAGCATGTGAACATTACTGTACCGTTTGCATTTATATCGTTGTGTGAACGTCTCATAAAATACTTGACTGATTGTTGAAACTACCAATGTATGAGGCCGGATTTGAACAATCAGGTTTTACAATCTGAGGTCTACGAAGGGGCGCAAATAGACTCAACATCTAAACATGTTTTCCACAAGTGAAACGTGAAGCAGACATTTACAGCTTAACACAGATTTTACATTACTTGTATTTATATACTATAACAAGTCTTGGCTGAGCAGAGGAAAATAATTTCTGTTGACAAATATATTTTACCACAAACGTTTTGGCAGCATTCTGTTGCACTATCTAACTTTAACCTGTGACATTCCTCCCTCAACGGAGTTATTATAGATGCTATTAAAAAATACAACTATATATACGTTAGTGAACAATCTTATTTAATTACACCCTCTATAACTGCGATTATAAGTCTTTAACTCTGACGACCGTGCCAAAAATTAATTAATACAGTATAGTCTCTACATTGTTGTATCTCGGATTATGCCCCCAAGAAAGCTGAGAACATCCTACATCAGCTTTTTTCTTAATACGATCTCCGACAATTCCTCTCATGCCACATATCCAAGAGAAATCTTGAAATCCTTCTTCTCTTTCATCTGAATATACCTCTCAACTTAAGTGCTTAACCTCTCACCAATAATTATCTATCAGATATGCTTCTTTTCAAATGATTTCCATAAATTAAACTCTTTCAACTTTTATTTCTTCACTTTCTTATCACTTCACCATTTTTTATAACTTCATTAATTCGGAATCTTATCTCCGCCAGTTCAATATACATTACAATGAATTACTCTTTAAACACTTTTATTAATTTATATTGGATTTATGCAGCATTTTTTCCCTAGCTAACAAATTCAGTCTTGCCCGGCTTATATCATATGATGACTTTTTTCATTCTTTCCCTCCTCACATCATAGTCTCTTTGACCCTTCTCAGACACTTATGAACTCATATTAGTATTATACATTTATAATTTTTAATTACAGAAATTTATAAAATTATTTTTAACATTAAGAAAACAACATCTTACAAACATAAAGTGACGTATGCCTGCTCAAATTTATTAAGAGTCTGTTCTCTAAACCTCAGTAGTTACTATATCGTCTTAGATGAAGATATCATTTTCATTAAAAATACTTGATCAATTAGCTGTCTTGTTTCTCACGTCTTTATGAAACAGAAGCCTCCTGGTAAGCTCTCTCACAAATAAATTACAGACTGCAGATGTATTCAGAGATAACAGAAAATTATATCGTTGGTGGCGATTAATTTCGGTTGACTATGAATTATTTGTACCTGTTTTGCGAGTGGCACTGCGTAGCCTCCGAGCAGGACATAAATCTCTGTGCGCACACCTGCCACGCGGTGGCCTTTTTGTTTTGCGACCGCAGGTTTCCTGAGTTTTAATTTTGGTCGCCATACCCGACGCCCACTGAGCAGCAGGCGTCTTACGCCATTTAGCTACCTAACAGGCCCCGGGCTCACGCTCTACCGCTCTCCCGGAAACGGTCCCTGATCACTAGGGTTCGCATCTTTACGAACAAAAAATAAGGAAATATGCAGGCGTATATGACCTTAAAAATGGGCGAATATGACCTTAAAAATGGGTAAATATGACCTAAAAATGACAAAATATGACCAAAAATTTAAATTTACTATACATTAAAACATGCTCAACTATACATCAATTATTTTATCTAGTAGTGTCGGTTTCATGTAGACAACATAATTTGCTTCCGTGAACACGTTGCTACATTGAGAAATTAAATTTTTAAATCGTTTTGTTGAAGTCACTTTAATTTCAGATAACTTACAGAATACAACTCTTTCATCTGTACTAGAATACTTCTCTCTAAATTCCCTTACGTAACTTCGCAAATTTTACTTTCGGCATGGCGGTAGGTCTACTCGCTGATCCACTGCAGATATAACGATGACTGAGGATATTTCATTGAGATATTGATTGACGCGGCCATTGTCGAGATTTAAAGACGGGCGTAACATTACGTTTAGAGAGCGACAATAATGTATAACTTTAATTCTTGACTGGTCAATTCTGACCTCAGCGAAAATTAGTTTTTTTCTCCATATGTATAGCAGAAGTACGGTTCTGTGAAATTATCTTAATTTCTTTTCATCTATATCTAGTGAATTCCCGGTGCTATTATAAGCTATGTAAAATACATTTAAATACAATCAGAAACGTTGACCTTTTTTTTTTACTTATGGCTTTACGCCTCGTCGAGGTCATTAGAGGCGGGATGGAATTGGGGACAAGCAACGGGAAGGAATTCGGCCATGGCCTTTCGAAGGAAGCATCCCGACATTTGCCTGGAGTGATTTGGGGAAACCATGGAAAACCCAAATCTAGATGCCCAGACTGGGATTCGAACCAGCGTCCTCCCGAATGCGAGGCCAGAACGTTAACCGTTCATCCAACACGCTCGGTCAGAATAGATGGATCAATGTTTAATTCAGAATTTAAGCTCAAAAAGAAGGCAGGAAAAAAAAAAACTTGGGCTAAAGATCCGAACTCTATTGATCACTGTATCATACAGAGTGATTTCGTGATGAAGTTGCAAAACTTTGAGGGATGATTGAGAAGGGTAAATGTGTCAATTTGAGGGAAGGGACCCTGGTTCGGAAACGACCGAGTCGGAAGTTATAAGCGAAGCTCGATTTAATATCTCTTAGAATGGAATACGCGTAACGGTGCTGTTGTTAAGATATACCACTTGTTATTCGTCAACGGATATGGTTCCAACATGATGGAGCCCCACGTCACTTTGGACTCAGGGTTCGTGAACACCTGGATCAGACATTCCATGAAAGGTGGATAGACAAGGAAGGTCCTGTTCCGTGGTCATTACTTTCATCTGATCTCATCCCATTTGCTTTCTTCTTGTGGTACCATGTGAAAAGTGTTGTGTACGAGACGTCTGTCTCCTGGCAAGAATTCTCGCTGGCTGTTCAAACGTCGCCGGGGATATTAGAACATCTTTGAGCAACGATGCTATGCCTGCATTGAAGCTGGGGGACGCCAATTTGAACAACTGTTGTAAATGTAGCAGCTTTAGTTGTCAAACTTGTGCGGGTTAAATGAAATTGATTATTATTTTACCGTACACTTGATTTTCGGTCTCTCTGACATCAAGTTTCGTGCGCCGTTACTAGTCCATTAACAGGAGAAATTATCTGAAGGTATTGGGGAGTATTCAGTCGGAATTCTGTACGTCATGATCGATGTTCGGAAGTTGGGGTCCTTAGTTTAAGTGCTGCGCGAGGATAAGGCAGAACGTGAGTAGATTTTTGTTCATAACCTTCAACTCGGTCTTTTCCGGGTCTCTTACCTCAAATTTATATATTTATCCTTCTCCATCACCACTGAATGACTGTAACATCACCAAGGAATCACGCTGTATATCAACATTACCCGTATGTCTTCATTTTTATCTTTTCACTATTTGGTAAAAAAATTCAAACAAACATTACTTTTGGGAAAAGAATCAACAACAAGCTGGATTCGAGAGGTCAAGAAAGATCTGGAAAGAAATAATGTAAGAGAAGAGGAAAATGTGGAAAGAGACATTTAGAAAGTAGGTATTAAGTATGGAAAGACACAAATCCAGGAAATGAAAGAAGTCTGGTCCGAAGTGGTCTAAAGAGAAAAGGAAGAAATATGGTGAAAAGATGTAGGAATATGGATTAAACGGAAGAAAAAACAACAAAAAAAGGAAGAGCTGAAATTGGCACGTGGTCCTAGCAGCCCTCATCGAAAAGAAGAAGAAGAAAGAAGTGGAAAATTTAAAACTGAATTTTAGGAGTAGTGATACTCAGTAGCTAACGTAATGATATGGTTCGTGTAAAAGTCAATGCCACGTACAAGTATTTTTTGAGATTTTTTTGTTTTACCTGCGTGGTTAGCTTGTTTTCTAGAAGCGCCGTCAGCAACTTAAAAGACTGGTGTAATTTGCACTATAATTTTTTTTTTTACTTTTATTTTTTTTAGTAGCACTGACAACCCCCCCCCCTTTTTTCCTCCGCTGGTTCAGTTGGTTGTGGCACTGTGATGGTGCCCCTCGCCTGACATCTTGTTGGCTGCTTCGGGTCCTGGAGAAATTTTACTCACTACTGCTTGGCCGGTTATGGCAGGAGACTTAGTGATGCACAATCCCTAGCCACCAGATTGTGCCCCAAAGTCCTGGGTTAACTCTCAAACCTCTCCGAGGGCTTATGGAATGAGGGTACAGTACTGAGTTCTGGTGATTCGTGCATCGGATGGGTACGATAAATCTGACGGCCCTGTGTGTTCTTCGGAAGAGTTGGCCTTAATGGGCAGGCTCCGAATTTTATACTATCCATCTTTCATTCATTCAAATCACAAATAACACACAGCACTGAATATTCAAATCCATCCGTACAACAACAATAAACACGTTAATACACTTCCCTCACTGTAGAAGCCAAGGCGAAACACCTCCCCTCCTCCCTCCCCCCCCCCCCTCCCCGGTTTAAATTTACGAAGATAAAGTGCGCACTAAATTGTGGCGAGACAGTATCAGGGAAGCAATATGCAGAAAGAATGGATAGGCAGTAGTAAATTTAATGTATCTTGATGATATTGAGGAAATAAAAAATATTTTGAGGTATAAGATACTCAGAGAAAAGAATAGAAATTAATTATTTGTAAAGGCTCAGTTGTTCCACGAAGCATTGTTAAGCGCGGAAGCGCTCAGTGTAGTAAAGTGACTTGTAAGCAGTCTAAAGCTAGTAGAACATGCATGCCTACAATCAGTAGCCAAAACCGAATACCTTATACCAAGCCCATATCTCATTTACTATATCGCGACACGGCAGCATACTAAATCGCCACAAACCTAACGATTGAGGAGGAGGAGAATAAGATAGCAGCATTTACATGTCAAACTATTCTTTCTATTAAATGAAAAATCTGAAATATTAATCCAGTAGATGTTAAACTTCGTATATTGACTTTAAATAGTCGACCATTCAGTGAGAGAGCCACAATTGCTCTTGTTTCATTTGTTTATAAGGAGGGCGTAATTTAAGGGAAGACAGTTACTTATTGTTATCATCTGTCGATGAACATTTAAGATCGGTGTAACTTGGGTATAAATACTTTTTCTTGCTTAACGCGTGGCTTATGAAACCGTGCCAGGGGAGCATCCCTAATTCGTCCAGGTGACAATGACAAACCATCTAGAAACAGTAATCAAGATAGCGGATACACAGGGGATAGAGTTGAACGTGTGTTTCTCGCACTCCTCTCATCGGTCCAACATTCTTAAATTATAACATCTTCTCTTTCCTGTTCCTATGAGACGCCAAACAAACTACTTCATGACTCGAAATAATAAGAGAGACATGCAACAATGGAATAGATTTCCGATTTTTCTTGTATCAGATAATGCTAAATGATGGTATAAGCTATGCTAGCGGTGATAGAAGATAGAATAGGTAAGGTAGTAAATATTGCGGAAACAACACTTAATTTTGTAGTTTAGCCAGATATTATTATTTTTATATCTTGATACATAATAGCCCAGCACCTAATATCTACTCTGTGCCCACATTTCCAATATATTACCAGAAGTACATAAGATAAAATTCTAGTTTGACATTAACAGCTGAATATTGTTCAGGACGTGTTATGGTACATAAACTTATCAAGTTTCACGGAAGTTAGTTACTTAATTAAATTAGCAGTGTGAAAGAATGTATTTGATGAGTGTTAGTTATATATATATATATACACGCACACGCAGATACTGCTACCAATAATTAAACACAGAAACACACATACACAAATCATTTACTGCACTGTTGTCTCATTGTTTCTCACTTTGCACATTTATGACACTACTATTAGCAGGTAAAGGCTCATGTGATCGTAATGATCTGGTGACAGTGTTTTTAATGGATGCGCAATCCGTTCCTATTGTTGCCGATTATCCCGGTAATCCTGTAGGGTATAGGGGATCTGCAGTTTGACGTTGTGGTGTGGTACCTTGGTGGGCAAACCACGTTACAATTATCTTCCATACCTTATGATTAATAATTGTGGATTTTTAATTTTAATTTTTATGAAGGAGTGAAAATTTACTAATTATGCAAGAATCTCGACGTTAGTTGGAATTTAGGAAAAATTGTCACAATATGACATTTATTTTCTTATCACTGGCGATTACAAGTCTGAGCGAATTTACCGTTAACATTAACACAAATTGGCAAAATCATAAAAGCAACGCTCAGAGTTACAATTAGCCGTCATGAGCAAGCAAACAATTGTATATTTACTTTTAAATATCTCAGAATCAAAATGCAAGAAATAATGACAACTGGAAACAATGAAAAATACAAGTTATGACTACCTCAGACAAAGGCATCATAATACTGTGACTTTACAGTTAAAAAGAAAATCATGGGCGCCAGAATGAACAATATATCATTCGAAAATAACTAGTTCTGGCAAATTATGCCGCTAGCTCAGGGGTTTTTTACAATTACAAAGTGAGAACATGGACCTATCCTCTCAAAGTCGCTTACGGGTTCTGTTTCACGGAATGCACAATCACATGGCTTGGTCGTAATCAATTACCATTGTAGTTCTGCGTCTGATGTCTGTGATGAGTGTAGCGGACCCACGATATGTGAGATTATCTCACAAGTCGGCTATAGGCATCTCTGGTCTGGCAATGCGCATCATCGCATTACCGGCTGTGTTGCGGTGATACGCTCGCTCCAGCAAGGCAAGCTGCAGTTAGCGAATGAAGTCAACTTTCCAAGTCAACCTCAGACTGGTGCGATCGAAGTTAGAATCTAGAATGTCAGCTCCTCGCTCTTCGGTCCACGAGGAAACTTCTTGCTCCGCCCATTTGTAGTCTCGAAGCTCACATACAACAAAAATTCCCAGGATTTTGAGTTATACGCTCATTTTGATTGGACCTTCAGGTCGGCACCTAATGTCACGTGATATCCTCGATATGTGATTAGGCCAAAGAATCCAACAGAGGTCGGACATATTCGGCTAAGTTCGCCGGGACGAGAGAACATTCGGGTTTCGGACGGCAGGCTTTTCCCGCCAGGAGAGTGACGTCGTTGACCGCCCATCCCCAGGGAGCAGGGTGTGTGGTCTGGCAAATCCCAAATCCGCGACTTTTTGTCGCCAAGGCTCGGGAACACCAAGATTAGCTTCAAGCCTACATAGCTCAATAATTCTTGAATATTCGCTTTGCTACGATACACTGTATAAGTTCACCATTTCATTACAGTCCTCACTTGGAATCTTGCGTACTTTATAAAATTACAACAAAAATCTATTCACGTGGTCGCCCAAGATTTATGTAAATTACTCTTATATTATTACATATATAATAAAAATGCACCTTGTAACGTGGCGACAGCGCGGCTCGTTACAATATGGCCGGCCGTTGGTGAAAAATGAAATTATGGTACAATAATTTTATTTTTAACTACCTAATTCTATCTCCATTGTGACTCAACAAAAACTTAAGCATTTTTATAATTACATTAATTTTAAATGTGATTCCAATAACCATCGGTATTCCTGCCTTGTAAGGTGAATATATAACGGGATCATATGTCCTTTTGGCCGTCTTACAATTCTTTACAAACAGAAGCACGTGAATTCAGGTAGCCTTCCCAAATACAAAGTTAAATTAAACACAATACTAAAATATACATGAAAATAAATTATTTACATACATGTTTAAATAATAATAATCTTGAAAATAACTTGTATCAAATCTTATCATTAAATTAATAAAATGAAACACATTAATAAAACAAAACATTGTCAGAACACTTATGCAGAAAGTGGTTGAACTATACATTGTATTTACAATTTAGCGTGATGTTTTACTCATGTGCATAAAAATAATTCTGCCTTCAACAAACATCCCTATAGATGCTAGAGGTGAGTGGAAAATATCTCATTACATTGCGCGGGTTTTAATCTCAAAACAACGGAATAGTTTAGTCGGATTCGGTGACGTGATTTTCGTCATGACCGACGGTTAATTCAATAAGCATTTCAGAGAAGATGTGCCCGTGTTCATGGTCAAATATCACTAACTGTAATCTTAGATTTTAATGACGCGGCATTTACTTATAATTCAACGTGGTGTGGAATGAACGATGTAAGTACATGTTTTCGTTTGTTACGTAAATTATGAACCTTACTCGTTGAATGTTAGGTGGTCTCCTAATTAGTCTTTCATGTGTCGACATCTCTAACTTTTAACATACCGTCTGTGAAGTGATTGCGAATTTTATGACGAAAGGTACCTGTATTTGCTCATGGGTATATGTAATGGAATTTCTATAAAATTTACCATTCCCATATGAGACATTATACACATTATGCGGTTTGACGTGAACTTTCATCGTCAACCAAAGTCGTTGTAGCATCTTTGCATACAAGCGAACCCTGCACATAACCACTCCGCACATAAATGAAAGGATAATGAATAGCGTAACTATCATTCCTCAGTAACATTACGATTCCTTCACAACGGGTCTATTGATGACTCGAGATTATCTTGACATTCAAAGAATATAATATTTCCCTTTATTTAGGAGTTATTATAACCGTTTTAACATATGGTTTACTCCACGTTTTAAGCCGAAAATCCATCCCAGTTAGCGAATATTTTCCTTTTATACACTTATGCTTCTTTAGCTTGTATGAAAAAGGTTATAAGCTTTGTGCATAGAAAGGTCCGATCTCAGGTGTTCCTTTTGCCAATACAAAGCAATTTTGAGATTTCACGCTAGCAGAACACTACAAATCTATATAAAGCAAAAATATAAACATTGCAATTATTGTCGGTGAGTACACACAATTCTGAGCTAAATGTATACTGTCCAACAATAGTTTTAATCTAATTTACGGAATACTATACAATTTACAGTAAGGGTACGCGAAATACCGCTAGAACGAGGCGTGGAACGACTTGTTTCCCTTCTCATTCATTCTGGGTATTCGCTACCTGCCAGAATTCTCGGAAACTGCCGGTTGAGTCACTGCCTATCTGCGCTGATGAGCTAAGCCGTTCGAGGGTAGCTGTCCCCAGCTCTTTCGAAACCGTAACTTAGTATGAAATGATATAGCATGAAAAACTTCGATATCACCAATAATCTTATTGTTCACGTCTTCACCATCTGTGCATTTATCATATACAAAATTCCTTTTCAATTGAAGTTAGCATCAAATATAATTACCTTAACTTGAAAAGTTAGCTGAATTATTGAATATATCCCGTAAATAAAATTTTTCCTTTTAGCCTTTACAAATGCAGTCGCCTTTAACTTTCTGCTCTTCGACCACGCGCTATCGTCAGCAAAATAACAGCAAGGTATTGTGAAAACTCTCCTGTGTATCTGTAATCTTTCAACTTATGATTCCTAATTTCTGTGATGACTAATACAATTTGAAAAATCTTTCTGGCAAGGTTTCGTGTTCTATAGGGAATTATCTATGGCACTATCGCTACCCTTGATAGATACACAAAACAAAGAAGTAAAATACGTTGATCAGATAACATGCGATCTTCGATCAACACAGACAAAGCGATTTTACGCTCGCTGTACACTTCTGCTCAGAAAAGATATAATGCAACTACCTAAGGTAAAACGTTACATCGAACTCATGCATCACAAAATGTTGAAACCCTTTTCGTTTATGTCACAAAATACATCTTAGAAAGCATATCACAATATTTGTATCGCTGTCCGATCCATTGTGATTGCGAAGACAAGAAATTGTGCTTGCTAGTGGCGCTTCATTCTTCCGCGGGTGCGTATTAATTTATCTGGCTCAGGAAAACATTTAATATTTCAGGATTTGTATCAAATCAAGTCCAATTAACAGCGTGAAAGTCAAAAGTGACTATTAATATTTCACGTGGACAAAATATAAAGTTCGGAATAGCGAAATAAGCATTAAAAATTCCGAATATGGAAATATTCTAAGTAGCTTCAACTATAAGTGCAACTTTGCTAAACTTGAATTTTGTTTGATTTTACGTTTATCTAATCTTTCCAGCAAAACAGACGGTTTAGACTAGCGGAACTGGCATCGGCGTTTTTCAAGCATGATAAATTTCGGTTTCTTTTTTTTTTTTTTTTTTTTTTTATATGATCCAAATCGGTCAATTCATAGTCAGCCTTTTCGTCATTGTATTTTGCATGCTACACAACTTGTTAAACAATGCCTACAAGAAGAATTTGAGACGTCCATGGATTCTTTTTATCACATAATTCCTTTCGGAATACACGCTCATCGCATATTTATTGAATGCGATAAAACGCTGATGCGAGGCGAGAAACGTTTGGCACTCAGTGATGACCCTAAGTCCAACATCTGCGCTCCCTAACAAAATTCTCGGAAGACGCATTGTGCTAGCGTATCCCTTAGCCTTGCTAATGGGCTCAGCTGACGACCAGGTACCTGGGTTACACAACATTCTCGTCTGTCTTCCCTTCCAGCTGATTTCATTGATCTGCCAGAATTTAGTTTCTGCAGCAAAATACTTGTCTTTTGACCTGAACGGGCACAGAAAAATTTCCCGTTGCTTTTCGATCATGGCGGTGTATATGCTATCATGCCTTTCTGTTCCATGGATACTCAAACCGAAACGCTTTACACAAGTTTTCCGGAACTGCGCGTCTGACCAGACGCATTCCGTACTCACAACCGCGATCTGCAGTGACTTTTGCACTGTATCAACGCTTTTGCTGACACTATGCTCAGTAATCTGCCGCGTCACTGTCACGTCTTCGAGCACTGTCCGATTGAAAATTTGTATTTCCGGAACTGCTTCGACCATACAATCGACAGACGTAATGGTGGAATGCTCGCCTTCCTCAGAGCTTACCAGCTGTTGGTCTGTATTTTGGGTTTGCTCCACTTGTGCAATTTCGATCCATTCATCGGTAATCGCGGTAGTTGATACCTCTGTGTGTTTTTGTGTTTCAGAACGGAAGGTGGATAAATTCACGTCCAAATTTGTTAATATCGCAGTTTGCGAATCAATACTCTGCTTAAGCAAATCCGAATTTCTCTGATTTTCCTCCTTTTGTGAATCAAAACGCTTGTTTAATTCCAGAAATTGCTGGCTTGATTCCTGTTTTTGTGAATTAATTTGAATTCTTAATTCCTCTTTTTGTGAATTAATTTGCAGGCTTAATTGTTGGCTTAAATCCTGCTTTAGTTGTTGATTCGCACTCTTACTTTCCTCTTTTAATGAATTAATTGCAGTATTAAATTGTTGGCTACTTTTCTGGCTCGATTGCTCTATTGCAGCCATCAACATCAATATCTGCTGTGATAGGAGTGGAGATTCTACAGGAATTTGTGTTCTTTGTTGCGTCTGTTCTGAATGTGCGGGCGTATTCTGTGTCATCTCACCTACAGGAAACGAAAAATTTTCCATATTTTCCTGTGGCGACAAAGTAGACTGCGAACTATATGAGTGGGTCGGAACTTCAGAAATTACGTTCCCCTCCCGTGCATCCGATATTTCGCGTTGTTCCGCTAACTGAATCGAATCGTTCATGATTTCGAGAGAGTTTTGCTTATCAGACTGATCATCCATATCAAAACCTTTTATTGTACGGGATCGCAGCTTCATAAGAACACACAACGAATGAATTTACACCGCAATTGTGCAATGACGAAATCTAGACTCACAACAACAAAAATACCGCGAATTTCAATACACACAAATACATATACCCCTCCAAAATACGGCAAGAGAAAAGCAACGATGAATCATGCAACACAACACCATGAAAGCAGACTTACTTTCAAACACATGGGCAAGACATGCGTGTCTTTAATTTTCTTACAAGCTACCATGCATTAAGAAATCAACACTGACGTTAATCATTTAAAAATTTGAAACTGATCACAAAATTGTTACAATACAAAGTGTATTGCATCTCAATTGAAATACACACAAATGAACTTCTTTTTAATGCGTTGAAACAAAATAAATTTTATGCATTGAAACAAAATGAACTTTATGCATTAAAATATAAGTGAAACATCAAAATAAAATCTTGTATGAATTTCTATTGACTACAAGAATAATAAAACAGCCAAAAACCATGTGCAACATTCCATGAAACTTTCTGAATTTGGGCTCCAAATTGTATTAATTTGAATTATGCCACCAAGTTCGCAGACATTAAGAGTAATGTCTCATCTGGCACCAGCGTTGGGCGACATTATGTGGTGGGTGCCTTGGTGGGCAAACCACGTTACAATTATCTTTCATACCTTTATGATTAATAATTGTGGATTTTTAATTTTAATTTTTATGAAGGATTGGAAATTTATTAATTTAGCAAGAATCTCGACGTTGGTTGGAATTTAGGAAAAATTGTCACAATATGACATTTATTTCTTATCACTGGCGATTACAAGTCTGAGCGAATTTACCGTTAACATTAACACAAATTGGCAAAATCATAAAAGCAACGCTCAGAGTTACAATTAGCCGTCATGGGCAAGCAAACAATTGTATATTTACTTTTAAATATCTCAGAATCAAAATGCAAGAAATAATGACAACTGGAAACAATGAAAAATACAAGTTATGACTACCTCAGACAAAGGCATCATAATACTGTGACTTTACAGTTAAAAAGAAAATCATGGGCGCCAGAATGAACAATATATCATTCGAAAATAACTAGTTCTGGCAAATTATGCCGCTAGCTCAGGGGTTTTTACAATTACAAAGTGAGAACATGGACCTATCCTCTCAAAGTCGCTTACGGGTTCTGTTTCACGGAATGCACAATCACATGGCTTGGTCGTAATCAATTACCATTGTAGTTCTGCGTCTGATGTCTGTGATGAGTGTAGCGGACCCACGATATGTGAGATTATCTCACAAGTCGGCTATAGGCATCTCTGGTCTGGCAATGCGCATCATCGCATTACCGGCTGTGTTGCGGTGATACGCTCGCTCCAGCAAGGCAAGCTGCAGTTAGCGAATGAAGTCAACTTTCCAAGTCAACCTCAGACTGGTGCGATCGAAGTTAGAATCTAGAATCCCAGCTCCTCGCTCTTCGGTCCACGAGGAAACTTCTTGCTCCGCCCATTTGTAGTCTCGAAGCTCACATACAACAAAAATTCCCAGGATTTTGAGTTATACGCTCATTTTGATTGGACCTTCAGGTCGGCACCTAATGTCACGTGATATCCTCGATATGTGATTTGGCCAAAGAATCCAACAGAGGTTCGGACATATTCGGCTAAGTTCGCCGGGACGAGAGAACATTCGGGTTTCGGACGGCAGGCTTTTCCCGCCAGGAGAGTGACGTCGTTGACCGCCCATCCCCAGGGAGCAGGGTGTGTGGTCTGGCAAATCCCAAATCCGCGACTTTTTGTCGCCAAGGCTCGGGAACACCAAGATTAGCTTCAAGCCTACATAGCTCAATAATTCTTGAATATTCGCTTTGCTACGATACACTGTATAAGTTCACCATTTCATTACAGTCCTCACTTGGAATCTTGCGTACTTTATAAAATTACAACAAAAATCTATTCACGTGGTCGCCCAAGATTTATGTAAATTACTCTTATATTATTACATATATAATAAAAATGCACCTTGTAACGTGGCGACAGCGCGGCTCGTTACAACGTGAACACCGTACCACTGAAGCGCTCTGCCGTACTTCACAAGCTGTGCCGACGGTGAAGTTCGGGATAAGGACCTCTGAAAATACCAGCCGAAACCGGTATTCGAACCGGGGACCTTTCGATTCCCAGTCAGACGGCTTAGCCTCTTAGCCAACAGACCGCTTTGCATATTCTGTGTGAGTGAACTTTGTCTGTAAGAGTTAGTCTCGTGTAACTGAAGAAATAATAACTTTAATGGGTACAGATTTAACGAAAGGATTGCTTGTCCTCTAGAGTCCAGTTGAAATTAATAAGCAACCGCGTCCGGGTGAAAGCTCCATTGGAATTAAAAGACCATTTGCGTCCAAGTCAATGCTCCATTGATTCCAAGCAATAGTAAAACATAGTAAGAGGATGCAGTGGACAGCTTACCGTCTTGTAGTCTCTTGTCCAATAAAAGGATGAAGAGCGCATGACACCATCTGGGTCCACGTGATCATAAGAAGTAATAGAAGCTATCAACGGTTACTTTCACCGTCGTGCTGTGACTACCTGGTGTAGCAACTTCTCTCGTTTTAACCTAACAACCGTGTATCGTAACTATTTTATCCTATTATTCCAAAGATTGCTCTATCAATAATCTCCTACCGTGCGTAACTTGCTGATGCGAGCTCTGTGGGTAGTTATTTCTTGATTGTTAGTACTAGTAACTAGTTCATTTAATCGCTTGGCAAGGCTGTTTCCTGTTCTATCTTCAAACCAGCATCCTCAATACCTGTTATTAGTTCAATATCAAAACAAGATCTAGCCGGATAGGAGTTTGCGTTCTTTCTGGCTCGACCTAGGTTTTACACGGTTCAAGGTACAGGAAAGAATTCGGCCTTGGAGTTTTTGAGGGAGCCATCTCGGCAATCGCCTGGAGTGATTTCGGGAAATCATGGAAAACCGAATGAATGGCCGAACTGGGATCTGATCCCGCGTTCTCCCGAATGCCAGGACCCATTCACCGCGCTCTATCCCAAAGACACAACGTTCACTTCAAACTGATATGTAAACACATGTATACGCAAACCCAGGCAGAATAGTGTAAATGATTACTGCGAAGAGTAATAAAATTCGAACTGACAAAAGGCTTTGCCTGAAAATTTTACTTTTTATGTTCTAATGCACTGTGTCCGCTTTTTTCACGTAACGCCATCGGTTATTTAAAGTTATGGCTTCCCTCTCTACTATGCAAAATGCAGTTACAGGAAAATTAAACTTTATACGGTTATTGGACTTCTTTTACCAAATGTTCATGAACTAAGCAACTTTTCTGCAACAAAAATGCCAATTAATGATATTGCATTCACAATTTCTTAAAATAAAATCATGAAGGTGTGAGGTCCTGCTTCATCTGACATTTAAATAATAATAGTAATAATTACACGACTTCGTTTCTATGCAATGTATGAATGTATTTTTTTAATACAAGGCCGTACAATGTAGTAGTATGTGTAAAAAGCGGTAAATTTAAGTTTTCATAATATGTTTTGTTGTGTTGAAGTTGGTTGACCGTAATGGTATTGTTAGTTTAGCCAACGAGAAGCGGATTGATATAAGAAGGAGATTAATGAATGTTTTAAATCGCCGTTGTTTATATTTGATTTCATGAATGCGATAAGTTTAATTATTTGAGTTGATTTTAAGTGGTAATAAATAGTAGTTGTTATAAAACAACAGATACTTTGGTTTCATAGAGAAGTGTCTAACTAAATTTAATCTGCGAGGTGGTAGCCAAAAAACGTGTGTGACGATATCCTGGGGCCACACATTTATCGTTCAGAGCGTTCTATCAATTACAGAAGAGATTGCAAAGAACTTGGAAGGAGTGGTAAGACCTACCAGGATTTCTTTAATTATCGACGCTAAAAAGATGAGATGAAAATAGCAGTACAAAAGGAAAGGATACCTCGCAAGGGTAAACAAAATTTGGCATCTCCTATAATCTTTGATTCTGTACACCACTGGTACCAAATATCGTTGTTGTTGTTATTGGGGCATTAGGGCGTGTCGACAGCGGGGTCATTAGCGCCCTACCAAATACCGCTTGAGGGTAGGGAATGATTACGAACCCTTCTTAGGTCAGGACAATGTCTGCTTTCCAGTGTAATGCTTGGCCGAGAAGGTATTGAGCAGAATAGATCGCACTGCTTGAGTTTTGATGAGGCCACCGTTCCGTAAGACAAGGTCAGCGAGTACGTAAGTGAACACATGTACTGCTGTTTTACTTATCGCGTAACCGTCTAACGGCATCTGGCAACTGGTCTTACCACGGAAATATTCAGAAGGCTCGCACAGATGATTGTCTCACAAAACCGAACAAGATTCATAAATTTATCTACTTCGCCTGTACTTGTTCAAGCTAGCTTTAATCTGTTATTAATACCAAAGAATTAGTGTTGTAGATAGCATCATGTATGTGTGGGATGTTAATTTATTCTCCAACCATGTTTATTTAAAACCCATTGCAGTTATGGAGTTATAAATATTCTATCCATTTTGTGCAGATTTGATTATTCGCCAAGCTTGGATACGTATTGTTTTTCTGCAAGTGAGCTTCAGAATTACTGTGTCGTACAAGTACCCACATAAAGGCCTACTATCTCTCGCAGTATGCTTAGAATGAGTAGTATATTGTTTCTGATATGGGTGTTGGTATTGGTATATGCACACATATGGACCTAGATTGTATTGGTTTGTAGAGATGAAGAGTTCTAAATATTAACGTAAGGTGAGGAGCATTGAATCAGACGAGCCAACAAACCAAATGCAAATAAAAAATATCCTAAACACAATAAATAGTAGAATATCTCTGTTTAGTAATTGTGTCTCTACCAAAAAGGTAAGATCTCTATGGGAAAAAAAACTCATTCAGGAGCAATAATTCTGACAAACTAAAGATGATTATACAAAAATGTTTCAGAAATAGTTTTTCAGAAATCTGGATAGCTTTACATAGCTAAAATTGTATCGACAGTGTCGAAAAATTATTAACTACACTGTTAAACTGAAAAACATGTGAAATGAAGTATAGTCATAGAAAATTCATCAGCTATTTCTTTTGATTAAATTGTATAATTTTTTCTGTACCAGTATCGATAGGAAAAACTAATCACGACGCTAGACTTGAATGACTATGCAAAAATGAGCAATTCCGATTTTCAGTAGATAACTACAGAACCAATATTAATCAGTCTTCGAGCGGCATATCACTCGTCTACTTCAACTGTATTGCATTTTTAAGTACATTAACAAGGGTTACGTATAAAAATAGTACATACCTGTAGAGCAGGAGGATTTAATTTGTTTGCGAGTTGAAAAGTAGAGCATCAAATATACATGAATAATATATTAAATTCAGCTCAATGCTTTGGTCTAAGCTCACGAGACAGACGAAAAAAATTATTCTAAACAGCAAAAAAAAATCAGACAGACTAAACTACTACAATAAATCCGCCTATGACGCTAGAGATCTCTGGTACCTTAGCAGTTAAGGAGCTCACCCTGAAAATTTCGGTCCCACTGTCCAAATTTCGGGGTTCACTGTCCAAATTTCGGGGGGTCACTGTCCAAATTTCGGGGGCACTGTCCAAATTTCGGACCACCCAAGATTTTTTATGGACACTTCATTTGAATAATTGATACAGCAGGGTTTTGATCATGCGAAGTATGCTAGGTTCTCCGGGATTTGGATTCCACATTAAATTGTACGTTCCAAACACGTATTTGGAAAATCAAAATTTTAATTTGTGGAGCTCAAAACTAAACATTATGCCTTTGATTCATGCGCTGACACCGAGCGTGGTGGTGTAACGGCTTACGTTCTGGCCTCGCATTCGGGAGGACGGCGGTTCGAATGCCCGTCCGGGCATCCAGATTTGGTTTTCCATGGTTTCCCAAATCACTCCAGGTAAATGCCGGGATGCTTCCTTCAAAAGGCCATGGCTGAATTCCTTCCCATTCCTTGTCCTCCATCCTTTCCCATCTCTAACGACCTCGCTGTCAGAGAAACGTTAAGCAGATTAAAAAAAAAAAAAAAAAAAAAAAAAACATGCGCTGATATTAGTTTAATTCTCTCTGCATGTGGTGAAACGAGTAGTCATTAATTCTGCACTCTCGAAATAATCGTGTTTATCTTTCTTAAAGACCAAACACCAGTAACCGATACTACCCACAGTATTTACTGTTAAAATGAAACCCGAAGTATGCTCAACTGCGTGCATACAATCACAAAGATACCTCATTGACTAACCCCATTTCACATACGCATTACTTAATGCTTCATGATATCTGTTCCAGAAGTATGGCAATCCAGGATCTCCAATCCTTATATTACAAATGTGGCTAAATTCAATTTAAGATGTCCATTCTTTTTTAGATTTTCATACTATGAATTCACAATACTGGCTGTTGACTTAAAAAATATCTCAACAAATTAGGAGAATGATTGAATAATAAAATTAGTTTAACCCCTTTCTACTTTTTCAGTGCCTCGAGAAATGAAATCTATTGCCTTTATTGAGGTTTATTGAGGTTTATCCTAACATTATGGAGACGAAGTATGGCAGAAAAAAATGAGTGAGTGAGTAAAATATAACAAAATAACCGCTGGCGACAGCGATAATATGGTTGAGATTTTGATTTTTATGTTGCCGGTAGCTTGCAATATGAGTATTGAAAATGAAATTTAGACTAATTCCTGTAATAAGCTTGTAGTAATGTTTAATGACGTGGTAAGGGCAGTAGAATTTGGATTATGAACCGTTATAGATTTAGTGCAGATAAAAAAATACTCATACACGAAAATTTTATTCCGTGTAGCATAACGATGAACAATGCCCTGCGTCTTAAGCGACACATTCTAGATCACAGTGGATAATCTTGGGTGGGGCTAGGCCAGCTGCATTTAGCCTGGCCTGTGTCTTGTTATTAAGTCACGCTGCAGCGAAATTAATGCAGTGGGTAGGCGCTCGCTGTTCAAAATGTTTCTTTGTTGCATTCAAGCTAATGCAATACCTGCCGCGTTACTAAGAAATAATCCATTTTCTTAAATGAAACGCTTGGGTGAATTTCGTGTAGCACAAGTA
>JARYHS010009186.1:167698467-167727882 GCA_031002005.1 Vandiemenella viatica
CCAGCTCCGGGCAGACAAATATCTCCTCCAACGTTACTCTTATTCCAACCACATCCTACGACCGAAACTTCAAACCCTAAGTAATATAATGGGGCCGTTTGAAGGAAAAAGACCCCCACGATGCCCGCTTCTAGCCTACAGCCACTACAAACTCAGATTCATAGAACCTCTCATAACGAAAGAATCAGCCTTACCTATATTCACGAAACCGTTCGAATGCTCCATTCCAACCCTCCGCACCTATATACTCCCGCCCCACCTTAACCATCAAGCAGCGTCCATGCTTCTAACAATGACCTGGCCGGGCTACACACAAATCTACACTGACGGGTCCAAGACCAAACACCATGTTGGCAGCGCGTACTACTGCCCCAGTACCAACCAAGGAGCCTGCTTCGCTCTCCCCCGTGAAGCCTCGATTTACACAGCCGAAATCATCGCCATTAAAGAAGCCTTAAAATACGGAATGCAACAAAAGTTTAAAAAAATATTAATCCTCTCCGACTCCAGAAGCACACTACAAAGATTACAAAACCCGCAGTGGAGCCTCAATAGTAACAAATATATAATGGACTTAATTGAAATGACTATGTCTACACAAACCCCAGACATAAGGTACATGTGGATCAAAGGACATGCAGGACTCCTCTATAATGAACGAGCGGACGCCTTAGCCAAACAGGGAGCCAAGGAGGGGAAGATGCTGGCACTTCCGCTCCCTTACACGGACTTCCTCCCCCGCGTCAAGCAAAAGCCTACGAAGATCTACAAGACTACTGGAAAACATCGTCACTACACAAGGGCTCTCACTACGCCACTATCCAACCAACAATCATGAAGAACACGTGGTTCCAGAACTTTAAATCCAAAAGGCATCTCACAACATCATTAATACGAATGAGGTTAGGCCACGGAGCCTTCCCCAGTCACTTATACAGGATAAAAGTATTGGACTCTCCACGATGCGAAGCAGACGGGGAGGAAGTCTCAGACTTGAATCATATTTTTTTCAAATGCAGCAAATACAATCTCCCACGCGCCACCCTGATTAGCAAACTAGCAGCAATGCAAGTACCCCTCCCTACATCGATACAATGCCTGCTATCTACAAACCAAATAAGATATACCAGACACTAGCAAGATTCTTACAAGATGCACAAATAAAGATATAGTCAACACGACTCAACAGAGCGCATGGACAACCCACAGTCTCACAGAAGTCAAAGCCAACTGCCGGAGAAGAAACAAGAAATATACAAGAAACTTCACCCTACTAGAGACCTACAAACGGATACACAAGCACTTGAAGACCAACTCTCAACGAAGAAATCTACTGGTGAAATCAAATTTGTAAAGCAAGACAAAGATGACAATATTGTAAATTGGTAACTCATATATATATAAAAAAAAGGTAAACATACTGTCTAAGTAAAATCCATGTACAGATCAAATGTATAATTAAAGTTGGTGAAATGGTCGATTGACCAGAAACCAAAAATAAATTAAAAAAAAAAAGGGTCAATCACATAGCCACTTTGCTCCCCAGGCTTGACACCACTGGATTTCTTTCGCTGGGGTTTCGTTAAAGATCGTGTGTATGTTCCTTACCTACCATACAATCTGGCCGACCTGAAAAATCGAATCTACGCTGTCGTTGCATACATTACGTCCGATTTGCTGCAACGAGTTTGGGAAGAAATTGATTACCGGTGAGATGTTTGCCGCATGACAAATAGTAGTCTCATCGAACCAAAGTGACACTTTTATGTGAAACTTGAGGTTGTTTTGCTACAAAATGCCACATCTAACGGTTCTGTAAGTTATCTCATTAAATTTCTATACCATTCCAAAGTTATAAAGTCCATTTTGACTCACCCAGTTTTGTTCTTTCATTGATCGCTTCCTGGCAATCATCTTAGCGTTGACCTGCCTCGTCTTCTCCTGTTTGGTAGTTGGTAATTAAACATTATGTTTGGAATTCTTTCTTCAGAAATTCTGATAAAATGACTGAACCATAATAGTTGTATCCTTTCAATGTTCTGGACTATTGTACATATCTTTGATTCTAGTCTGTTCCCTAGTTTGTTCATTCCGCACTTGCTCTAATATACACACTTCGTAGGAAATCCGTTTCCACTGCTTCAATCTTCCTGCGGTTTATTTCTGCAATTGTCCAACAATTTGTCCCGTAAGTGAGTTCCACAATGGCTATTTTCATACTGACACTTTTTGTGGGGACCATATAAAGGGATTTTTTTTTTTCGGCGGTCCTTCTTTATTATAGTCCTCTTCACGTGTCCAGTTATTACTAATTTTGCTCCCCAAACATTTATAACTTTCACACGTATTTGTCCTAAGATTATCTGATACTTTGAGAAAGAATGCAAAGATCTGAGGAGCATTTTTTTGTTTACTACGAGGTTAAAAACCTTTTTTTTTTTTAGAATATGTTTTGGGTTTTCAATTTTCCGTCGAATTACTACTCACGTAATACAGTATATTACTAGGAGAGGACTGTTACTATCTCATAATACAGCAAACGTTGGAAATAAATACGTCAGAAGCATTCACGGTGTAATTATTGCTGCGGGACACGCACTGGGCGCCCCATTTGATTTATGACTGCGGAGACCTTGGCGGGTTGGAAGTGCTGCTGGCAAGGTTTCAGGTGGAGGGTCCATATTAAGAGAGCTAGGTCGTCGACAGGTAGTCGGGGCTACTGACCGTCCGTGTAGGCCCACGCCGCCAGCGTTCATTTCGACCCACGACGTCAGCTAATTATCACGCCACGCTACTGGGCAGTCTGAGGGTCCGTGCGGGGAAAACGGAGACGAGCACCCATGAGCCAGCGGCGGTATGAATTGTCATGCGGCACTGCTGAAAATGAATGGATTTACTGCCCTTTGTTCAAGCCGTGCGCTTCGATTTCTTTACGTTTTGCGCTCTCTTAAACCTCTTACGGTTATTACCAACACGATATCTGTGTGTGACAGATGTTAAAAAAAAAAAAACAAAAAAACGATAAATCACGTCATCGACATCTTCGTATTTCGTATGTGCCTGACCGGACCAGTACAATATTTTTAACATAACTGACTATAATCTACCGTCTCATCTGCGGAACTACCTTGGAGAAACGTGGAGTTGTTACTTACATTACAAATGATTACAATTTCAGTGATAGTAATATTATCACGTTTTGTACGGATCAGTATATTGAAGCTTGTGCAACATAGTTAAATTCCAATAATGAGTACTTCATAACAGTGACTGAGTACAGATCACCATCACCATCTGTAAAAATTACCTTCTTGCATCTTGAATTGTTATTAATATTTTGAACCAGAAACGTTGCTATCATAGTCTTATGTGATGATTCTAATGTAGGTCTTCTAAACGATTTACCTCAGAATACTGCTGTACCATAAATGGAATTTATTATCAAGATGCCCAGTTATTAACCTATTATTGTTAATAGCTCGGTGACTAGTAGTAATGATTTCATGGAGACGGTATTTTATGAATCATTTCCATTTCTGACTATTTTGTAATCATCGTAAATGATTATGTATTAATTCTGATTGTTTTTAATATGTTTCAATTGTTTAAGTACAGTAGAGTCCCGCTAAATCCCAACCCCGGTAATCCGAACGTCCGGTTAATCCGAACATGGCAAATATTTCTGATGTGGTTGTATATCAACAAAAAGCCTGTCTCGTCAGCATTATAAATTTGCTGGGGAGAATAATTTCCCTCTCTTATCAGTTTATTAAATTCATGCACGTATTCCTTCGCTGCATCATGGTCAGAAGAAAGCTTCTCTCCAGTAATTGTTAGCTGACGAATCCCATGACGTTTTTTAAATCTGTCCAACCAACCCGTACTCGCATTAAAAGACTCATCGCCATTCATTAATTTGTTTAGGTAAACAGCTTTTTCCTGAACCATTGGTCCACTCAGAGGAGTTCCCCTTTCTCTTTCCTGTGTAAACCAAAAGAAAAGAGCTTCATCCACTTTATCGTACTGGGACTGTTTCAGAGTCTGCCGAATCTCGAGTGTTTTTTCCCGAAGACGTTGCGCAGCACTGTTCAAGCTTCACTCGGTTCTTCTTCCAATCACAAATGGTTGCCTTACCAACACCTAGTTCCGTCGCCAGCTTAGATACATTCTCACCACTGTCCAATCGCTTCAAAGCATCCAGTTTTTCTCTGAGCGTTAACGTCGTATGTTTCCGTTTACTCATGGCGATAACATGCTAGTGTACACGAATTTTGTAAGTGTGTTAGCGATCGATTGCTAAGATTAACTCAGCAGTTCGCGAGCCGTCTGAGAGTGCACTGACCACGAACACTTCAAACTTCTCAACAATAAAGGGAGGAAGTGAGAGTGAGCCATTGTTCACCCAGTTGTTCCCAATTGTTACCATGCTGTACCTACTTATATGCTTGGTATACTTCATTGTAGAAATTAGTCACAGTAACTCCGGCTAATCCGAACAAATCGGTAATCCGAACAAGGCCCAGTCCCAATTAGTTCGGATTAGCGAGACTCTACTGTATTGTTAATGTTCGGGAATTATTTATTGGAATCTTTTGAAGTGTTCTAGAAATTTTGGTGGAGTTTATATAAAACGATTATACAAGACAGAGAAACAGTTATTTTTTTCGGCAAAGTTTTCACCGACACAATTTTACGACGGCCAAGAACTGTATTGTCTGTAGAAGAAGTGATGTATGCAATCGCTGGATTGTATGTATGCATGTCGTGTTTTATGAAAATAAACGCATGTTTAAACTGAACTGTATCGTGGACTGATTATTTATCATATTAATTAAACCACCAACAATCTTATAACGGGTTTCCATGAAAAATTTGACGCTTTGTCTCTTAACTTAGTTGAAAGATAAATAGGAAAAGTTTTCTCATCCCTGAAGAGCAAACGCTCGTTGAAAATTATGTATTTGATCGTACAAATAATTGAGTCACAGCTAAAGGCTTGTTATTAAATTCTGACAACTTTCAATATATGAAACTCAGTAAGTCATAGGTAAATACAAAACATTCAGACCAGTCTATACAAGCACAGTCTGCACAGTTTATTAATTTGCATAACGATCATAATTTAAATTGAGACATACATGCCCCTGAATCATAAAAACGATTGGGTACAGCCACATTTACGATCCACATAATCTCAGCCATTTGTTACCGCAGTATGAAAAAAAAAACTGATTTATTTTGCTTATTTTATCTCCTTAGTGTCATGTGTAATAATTTTCTAAGGCAATTGAATTCATAGAAACAAGAAATCTGAATGCGGAAGAGAGTGGTATGGACCGAGCGTGGTGGGGGAGCGCTTAACGCTCCGGCCTCGCATGCGGGAGGACGGCGGTTCGAATCACCGTCAGGGCATCCGGATTTTGGTTTTCCATGGTTTCCCACAATCACTCCAGGTGAATGCCGGGATCTTTCCTTCATCAGCCCATCGTCGAATTCCTTCCCGTTACTTGTCCCAATTCCATCCCGCTTCTAATGACCTCGACGTCTACGAGGCGTAAAGCCACAGACAAAAAAAAAAAAATCTCTTGAAAAGGAAAAACAAGCTCTGAATTAAATTTGTTGCATTTGAAATAATATGATTGAATGCAGCATGCATGATGATTTAAAGTGCTACTGCAACAAACAATTTCTTCCATAATTTCAATGGGTTGCTTAGAACATGTCGCTGTATTCGTAGATTTGTTCACAATAAAATACTGTTAATTAGAGATTTTTCTACAATAAAAATAACGTAGTTTTTCCTTACAGCCCTAATTGATTTGACTTAGTTCAATCTCAGTTTGTTACTGGATCTAAAATGCATTCTGATCGTTCAGCGTTTTCCATCGGTTAACGATCTTAAAATTAAAATAAAAACAAATAGAAAATGATATGTGACCTTGTCAGTCATCTCCACTGCTCTAATGTTTCTTCTAAAGTGTACATTTGTCATTACTAGTAGCTGTGCTTACTACTTCGTCGTTGTGGAATTTGAGATTTTTGTTGTTAATTCAACTGTGAAACAAATGTTAGCCAGGCACGAGAAAGCAGAGAAGCTGCCACCTTTTTTTCCTCTTTCTTGGTTCTCCTCCTTTCCTTCAGAAATTAGGTTATATGTAAATTTTTGATAGGCGTCGGTATATTTAATTTGTGTCCCCAATCCCTTGAAGCTGCTAATACTTCGGAACATTTTGTAGGTGTGATGGCGCACAGGCAAACCAGTATTGATCACAACCCTTGTCTGCAAACAATATTTGAAATTTAAAATTTGGATTGTTCAGGAATATAAACTTCCTCAAAAGTAATTGCAAAAATATTATCATTAATGTGACAGGGGTACATGACGTTTATAAACTTTTCTTTCCATGCAGATACCGCCATACATCACGTGATAACATCACGGACGACCTTCCAGTTTTGCGTTTCATACGCGGTACAGATTGTAAAATTTAGTTTCTTTTCGCTTCCCTCTCCCCATTAGAATAGAATCATCAGTCTGTCATTGAAGAAGGCGTGTTGATAAAATGCTTCACATTCCGAAAAATACATAACATTTCCGTGGTTCTAAAGAGGCTGCTTCATTCTTGATAGAAACAGGCGAAAAAAAAAAAAACTTGTGCCTATCTACGCCTAAGCTCACTGAAAATAAACATTCTTAAAAATTTTATATGTCAGAAGCAACACAGCCTTTGCCACTTGTTACAACTAAGCCACTAAGTGAATACAAGAGAGATCATTTTTCATATATAACTCGACGTAACTTATTTATTTTCGTAGCGTCATCCGCGTCGTGCTATCTCCAGTTAACGTTGTCCCATGAGGTTATCATTTTTTATTTCCTGCTTCCTCGCTGAAAGTAAATTCACGCGTCCTTGCAACCTGCTGATAGTGTTTCAATTAACCGCGACTTTCGCCCCTGTCGTAGCTCGCTCAACAGTTCCACGTGAAATAAGGAGCACGGATTCTTCTGGCTTAGCTCATATGTTACCGACCTGTTATTACGAAAGATTTAATATAGAATGGGAAGAGTATTTTGCCATATCTCTCTACATAAAAACAATTAAAACCTTGTACTCCTATTCCAGAGTTAGAACCAGCACCCTACACACCTGTCAGTGTTCTTTGTGGTGCCACTTCAACAGCCATGACCGAATTCCTGTACAGTTTCTCGCTTACCACTCATGTGCTTCACTGATCAGATGCGTGCCTCCAAACTATTAAAAATTTCGTACAATGAGATTGTCTGCTCCTTACGTTCGTTTTTTTTTTTTTTTTTATCTGCTTAACAGCGAGGTCTTTAGAGACGGGCAAGGATGGGGGGCAAGGAATGAGAAGGAATTCGGCCATGGCCTTTTAAAGGAAGCATCCCGGCATTTGGCTGGAGTGATTTGGGAAACCATGCAAAACCCAAATCTGGATGCCCGGACGGAAATTCGAACCGCCATCCGCCCGAATGCGAGCAGAACGCTAACCGTTACACCACCACTCTCGGTCTCACGTTCGTAATGTTACAAAATCTGGAAGTATCTGCCGGCGCACCCCTTTGTGAATCTCTGCCGTAGAGTATTTGCTTCGACTGTCCTGATCTAGCACGCGGTTTCTTTTTGTTGTTTCTCTGCTCTCCTGCAGTGTAGTGGAGTGTCCAGCAGGAAATGCCGCCCACCTTATTCGACGCCCACTCCATCTTGTCCACTGTGCTGGGCGGACCCGTCTGTGGCAACACCTGCCAATACCACATCTCCCTGCTTTATCTGATACCAGCCACACTCTAGCCGTGGTAAGCTAGCACAGTAAAGTTAGAAGGAATCATAAGTATCAAAACAAATATTCCATTAATATAATTTAAAAACACATTTTCATACCACGTGTCAAATCATGATACTGTACCAACAGTTTTGACGGAAAAATTGACGAATTTTAGTTACAGTGTATCTCTCATGTGAAACTGTGTAATAAATAAGAATGGGATGACGAATGGGGTTGTTTTATGAAGATATCAATTTTTTTCCTGTTTTACGGCTTGTCAACGTCATAGGGAGTCGAGTGAGGGAGAGAGAAGATGGGGGTAAGGAATGGAAAGGAGTTGAGCAATGGCCTTTTGAAGAAACCATTTCGGCATTCAAATTGATTGATTTCGGGAAACCATGGAAAACAGAAATCTGGATGGCCAGACGGGAATTTAAACCCACGTCCTCCCGAATGCGAGGCCAGAACTTTCAAAGCACTGTTTTTTTTTTTTTTTTTTTCAGACAATAATAACTTCTGTAATACATAGAACTGTTAACCTACACCGCTAAATTCCACGTTACTGGAAAGTAAATATCCATTAATGAATATAAAGAATAAAACCGCCTTAAAATACAAAAGTGGGTATTAGAGATACATACGTTGAGTGTGTACAAAAAACGTTCTGAGCCCTAGAACTAAATCTAGTGACAATAAGTTAGTTTTCTTTTAATGGCATTCGGCCAGCATCAGTTGTGTTTCGTTTTTTCTCAACTGTGTTAATTAAAACCACCCATGACATAGGCCGGACTCAAACCGGCGACCTCTGCAACGCGAAGCCAGCTCGCTAGCACCGCGCTATCGAGGATGGCAGACAATCAGTTATATTGTAATGTTTCACGGAGCGTGGTGGTACATCGGTAAAGCTCCGACCTAGCTTTCGGTAGGACACAGATCCGTCCAACCATCCAGATTTCGATTTTCCCTTATTTCCCGAAATTACCCCAGGCGAATGCCCGGACGGCACCTTCCGAAAAGGTCATCACTGAATTCCTTCCCGTTCCTTGTCCCCTACCCTTTGTCGCCTCTAATAACCTCGGCATCAATGAGGCGTAAAGCAACAAGAAAACAAATTATTACCTTTTTGTTATTTAAATTACTTTTAGATGACAATAAAAGAATGGAGTTCAAGCCAGAAGAACAGCTGTCATCTAATATGAAAATCATCCTGTAGTCAAACTCTAATGCAATCAGAGACTGTCAATTTGTAGCAAACAACCTCAAGTTTTTTTTTTTTTTTTTTTTTTTTTTTTTTTTTTTTTTTTTTTGTGGCTTTAGCCATAGGCTAATACAGCCAGTAACATCATATAATACATTCAACTGTTTATGAATTACACTTTAAGTACATATGACATACACAGAGAATCTTCAGAACATTTTCTTGCTCGATGCATTGAATATCCCTTTGTTGTTATATTCTATTTTTTGTCTGTATTACGTATTTGTGCATTTCTTTTATTGCTTTCAGCGATATTGAGGATAAGACTTGTATTAGGTCTGCTATGTCCTTGATTTTAAGTTCGCCTTCTATTATCTCTTGCCTTATGTTCCTATACTGCTTGCATCTTAAAAGGAAGTGATATGTATCTTCCACATCGTCGCATTGTTGGCATTTCGGGTAGTCCACGATCTTCATTGTGTACATTCTGTCTCGTAGGAGTGCGTGTCCTGTTCTCAGTCTACTTATTGTTTTAATCTCACTTCTGTTTATTTTAAAGGGCGCGTACCATAGTTTGTGGTCTGGTTCCCCTGCTATGGTTCTGTACCAGAGGCTCTTGCTCGGTTCTTCTTCTACCCATCTTCTTTTCCAATCCTTCTTCACTATTTGTGTGATTGTGTGGTTGTAGTCGGTGTAGGGGATGGGTATCTCCTCTATATCTGCTGCATTTAATTGTCCCCGTGCTATGGCATCCGCCGCTTCATTTCCTCTTACGCCGACGTGCCCTGGGATCCATTGTAGTTTGACTCTTCTTCCCTCCGTTGTTGCCTTGATTATTTGCCTGGCTGCCTCAAACGCTAGGTAGTTTTTGCACGTGCCTTTGGGGATTCCTTTTATGGCCTGTAGGGCACTTTTAGCATCCGAGCAGATGACTGCCTTAACAATACCCACTTCATTTATGTACTTGATTGCTTTTAGTATTGCTATAATCTCTGCTGAAAATATGGACATTGGGGTTGGTAGTCTGTACGCCTCATGCACTTCTTGCACCATGTCGATGTACGCTGCTGTGGTGGATTCCTCGTTCTCTCTTGATCCGTCGGTAAATATTTGTCTCCATCCTTCCCATCTTGTGTTTAAGGTTTGCAGAGACAGCTGCTTTATGATTTCAGTATTTTGTTCCTTCTTCTTTGATACATCTACTGTCAGGTCTGTGTACACATGTTGATCCATTTCCATCCTTGGCCACGGTTCACATTCTCTATACATAGCGTTGATCTCAGAGGTTGCTATGTTCCATCGGTTAGTTATTTCCCAGTATTTTATGAGACTTGGGCTCTTATGTGATTTTTGTGGTTTTGCTGTATATTCATGCACCAATGAACGCACTTTTCTCCCCAGAGGATGACTGGTGTTGGTCCTTACTTTTGTCCAGAATTTTAGGCCCAATTTCTTCCTTCTTAATGATAGGGGTGGCGTTGCCATTTCCACTTCCATTGCCATGACTGGCGTTGTTCTTAGAAAGCCGCCCGCTATCCTCAAGGCGGCAGATTGTACGGTATCCAGTTTTTTAAGTGTGGTCGTGGATGCAGTTTCATATGGGAATCCCCCATATTCAATTTTGCTTCTTATTAAGGCGAAGTATATCTTTCGCAGCTGTCGGGGGTCCGTGCCTTTGTTTGGTGTAGCCAGCGTTTTGTAGATGTTTAATCTTTGTAACGCAGCTTGTCTTGTCTCTTCTATGTGTCTTTTCCAGGACAGCTTTGTGTCCAGCCACATGCCTAAGAACTTTGTTTCCCTAACTACTTCCATATGCATTCCGTCTATGCAGATTTTGAAATCCTCATTTGCAAACTGTCTTTGCGTGAAGATTCCTACTTTGCTTTTCTGAATGGATAGATCCATCCCTCTCTCCTTCAAGATGTTTCGTGTCTCCTTCACTTGTTCTTCAAGTATGGTTCTAGCCTTCTCTTTGTTTGGGTGGGTCACATATACTACGAAGTCATCTGCATATTGTGCGTATGTTGTTAGGCTTCTCAACCGGTTGAACATTTTTGTAGTATATATGTTGAACAGTGTGGGACTCGAGGGATCTCCTTGGGGTAGTCCCTGATATACATTACGAGCAAGTATCTCTCCTTCTGCTGTATGGAGTATATTTACTCTATGCTCCAAGTATCTAGTGTACCAGTTGACTATTTCTCTTGGCAGACCCATGTTGTCCAAGGTTTCTTGGAGTATGTTGATCTGAACGTTGTTATATGCGTCCTTGATGTCAAGGAAGGCCGCGAGTAGGTAGTTTCCTCTAGCGTAACTTAGTTGAATGTCCGTGACTAGTGTTGTTATGTTGTCTAATGTTCCATATCCTTTCCGGAATCCCATTGTTCTGCTGTCCAGTTTCTTGTGGTGCTCGATGAACCACTGCATTCTATTCTTGATCATTATACTCATGATCTTTGCAAGACAGGATAGTAGTGAGATGGGTCTGTATGATTCGCTTTTAGTTTTGTCCTTGTTCACCTTTAGGATTGGTATGATGAGGACATTTCTCCACTGTTCTGGCACATATGTTGTTGCCAACATGTCATTATACAGTTCCAGTAACTTCTGTTTCGCTCTTGGTGGAAGTTTTTCTATCATGGAGTATGTTATGCCGTCTAGTCCGGGGGCCGTATCTTCCTTTTTTTATTGCACATTGTAGCTCTGACATTTCAAACTTGTTGTGATTTGGTCTCTTTGGCTGAGTGTCTCGCTTTATAGCAGAGTCCACGCTTCGTTCTAGCGGGACGTACGAGGGCGCAGTCAGGGCCAAAAATTGTTCCGCCGCTTCTTTGTTGCTGATGATCCATCTAGCGTTTGTTTGGCTTCCTTTAAACCATCTTAGCTTCTTCCACATATCTTGAGGCGTGATTCCATATTTGATGTTATCGCAGAACTCTTCCCATCCTTTTCTTTGGCTCTTCTTATGATTGTCCTGGCTTCCACTATTGCCTTCCTGAGCGTAGCAAATTTGTCCACTGTCGGACACTGTCTATTTGCTTTGATGGCTAAACGTCGTCTAGCTATGGCTTTGGAGCATTCCGCTGTCCACCACGGTTTCCTTTCTGCGGAAGTCTTCTCCTTTCTTTTGGTCAGGGGTATGCATTCTTTCGCTGCAGATGTAATTATTCCCTCGAAATTATTGTATCGTTGCTGTAATTGGCCATCCTCATCATTCTCCTGTTCCATTAGCATATTTATCTTCTCCTGATATTGCTCCCATTTGGCTCTTTTGCAGTTCCATAAGGTCCTTGGTGGCTCGTGGTTAAGTGTGCTTGGTGCATCTACCGTCATTTTTATAACGAAATGATCGCTGCCCAGGGTGTCCTTAAGTATCTCCCACGTTGTTTTTTGTCTGAGGTTTGCAGATACTATAGATATGTCTGGTGATGATCTTCTTTGATAAGGTGTTCCTATTCTGGTTCCAGGTTCATTATTGAGCGTGGTAAATGTGGATGATGTAATTGCGGCTGCAATTTCTTCTCCTTGCTGGTCTGTTCGACTGTCGTGCCACAATGGGTGATGGGCGTTGAAGTCTCCTCCCAGGATACTTCCTGATGGGAGCTGGTTGAGTATTTCTGACCATTGCTCTTCAGTAAGACTGACCCTTGGTGGTTTGTATATTACAGAAACCGTGTTGATGGTGCCTCCTTGTGTGATGTCTATTGCTAGAATTTCTATATCAGTTGCTGATATCACCATATTTCTGATGGAGCTGTTCATTCCATTTCTGATCATGATGGCCACACCACCGTATCCGTCTTCCCTGTCCTTCCTGCAGATGTTGTAGAGCCTATGTTTTAGCGTATGTGCTTGACTTAACCACGTTTCCGTGATCAGTACCACGTCTGCTTTGTGTTCCTCCAGTAGTCTTTGAAGATCGTTCCATTTATGGTACAGACTTCTGGCGTTCCATTGTATTATGTTTATTTGTCTTCTCCTAGCCATTTTCAGTTGTTGGTCTGGAGTTCTCTGAGTTCTGCATAGTTGAGCCTATCTGTCTGATTTCTTGTATTATGCTTCTAGTGGCAATGTCTTGTACTTTTTGGAGTACAGTCGTTGTCATTTTGCCCTTCATATGTTGGGCTAGAGCTTTCATTATTGTTTTGACTATGATGGTGATTATTTCTTCATTGCTTTCTATATTGGGTACTTCCTCGGTCTGGGTCTCCCGTGATACCTGTTCCACCACATTTATTGTCTTTTGGTGTCGGTCCACCGTGCCAGGCTGTTCCATGTCTATGGTGACGTCTCTGAATGATCTCTTCTGTAGAGTGGGGAAGTCTCCGTGCTTGTACTCGTATTCTGTGGTCCCTGTATTTTTGCTGTGTGCTGCTTGCTTTACTTTTTTCTCCTCCTCTTGTTTTCTCACTGGGCAAAGCCTGTCATTGGCAGGATGCTCGCCGCAGCAGTTAACGCATTTGGGGCTTTCCTTTTGACATTCTGATGTTTTATGCTCTTCGCCACATTTTGTACATCTTTCCTTTCCTTTGCAGTTGTTTGCCACGTGTCCAAATCTCTGACATTTATAGCACTGTGTTACTGGGTAAATATATGTTGCGACCTTGAACCTGAGGTAATATATTTCAATGTATTCTGGGAGATACTGACTGTCGAACGTTATCTGAACGGTTTTTAGCGGTGTTGTTTCTGTCTTTCCATCCAGTTGCGTTTTCTTGGTGAAACGCCTCACGTCGATGATTGGCGCCTCCGATGTGGCGTTTAGCTTTATCTCTTCTTCTGATAAGTCCTGTGGGACAAACTTGATGACTCCTTTACACTCCACTCTACTAGCCGGTACAAAGGCCTTAAGTCTCATAGACTGTAGAAAGATATCGTTTGCTATGAATTGGTTGGCAAATTCTGCTTCCGTAAATTCCATGGCCATTCTATTCTTTCCTTGTTGGTTTATTCTTTTCAGTCCAGGAACTTTATTGTAGAATACCTTCCCTAGTTGAATTGGGTGTTGAATATTTCCCTCGCCCATTGGTTCTACCATCACTATGAATGGGCCATCTGAGTTGGCTTTATACCTTCTGTTGCGTTCTGTGGACATGAACTTGTTGACTTTACTCGCTTCCCTGTTTTCCAGAGTGTTGTCTTCTTTCTTCTTGCTGCGTTCCTCGTCCTTCCCTTCCGGCTGTGATGTTGAATATGTTTGAATCATATTCTTCTGTTGGTGTCCCTGATCTTTCTTCTTGTTTCTAAACATCTCCAATAGGATTAATTCTTCTTTGCTTATTTTGTGTGGTTGTCTTTTCTCTACCGCTCGACGTTTCCTCCTGAGGTTGTACGTTTCTTCTTCCTCACTCTCGGTCACTCGTTCTTCTATTTTATTCTTCACTGGTTCCGCCATGTCTTGTTCATTTTCATATACAAAAGTTTCAATGTTTTCTTCTTCCATTTGAGGATTCATTCCGCCACTTGCTTCGGCCATCTCCTCTCGCCTGTATGCACAGATGTTATCTACACTCCAACAGTTGTTAATTGTACACTTAAGTCAGTATGTGCACAAACACAAGCTCACTTCTTTGTTCTTGTTATTAAGTGTTGTTCCCGGTTAACACTGGTTACTACACGATAGCAGAATTCGACCTGTGTGGGCCGTAACGCCGCTTCCTCTCCGACCACTTGTTTCCGCTCTCACTCGAGTGTGTAAACACGGCACTATCTCCTTAAAGTTCCGTCTTCCACGAAAGCTTGAGCTCAACTTCTGCAACCTCAAGTTTGAAGCACGTAGTGCTATCAGTTCACCATTCCACCACCAGGAGCGCCAGCGTAGTACATAGTTAAAATGGCTACTTTCACTGGTACGGACGTGCTCGCTGTGTGTTTTGGTTTTATGAAACGAACTCTGCAACAACTATTCCGCGTAAATTTCGCCAAAGAACCTCCAAGCGGGCCTAAATTTTACTCTTGGCACAAGAACTGTGTCCACTACGACATGATACTAAATCACCAGGTCGCCCGAGTGTTGATGGTTATGTCGAACAGGTTAGGTCACTGGTATTGTGTATCTGGATATGCTTGAACACTTTTTAATTTTACAGATCGATGAAGATGACCGAGATGGGATGGTTTGCTACCAGCAAGACGGTGGATCACCTCATTTCCTCACGGAAGTTCGAAGTTTCCTCGATAATAGCTTCTCAGGTTGCTGAATTGGCTGTGAAGGTCCCATTTCATAGCCACCTCACACCCAAGATTTGACACCACTGGATTTCTTTCTCTAGGGTTTCATTAAAGATCGTGTATATTTCCTCCCCTACCAAACAATTTGTCCGACCTGAAAATCCGAATCTACGCTGCCGTTGCACAAGTTTGCCGATTTGCTGCAACGAGTGTGGAAAGAAATTGACTATCGGCGGGATGTTTGGTGCATGATAAATGCTAATGGTAATCACAACGAACCAACTTGACACTTTTATGTGAAACTTGAGGTTTTTTTGCTACAAAATGATATGTCTACCGATTCTGTAAATTACGTCAGCAAATTTCTGTATCATTCCAAAGTTGAAAAGTCCTTTTTGACACACCCTATATGTCATGTTATGTTCACGTGTCATTTTGAATAATGATAGCAGTCTTCTTCCCTTTCTTTCTCGAAGAGTGCACTTTGAGTTGCACCAGCTATGAGTAACTCACCTATTAAGCTAAGCTTGTTATTCTACCCGATGGTTGATTGGACCCTCCTAAAGGAGGTATACTTAGGATGGTATTGGAAGTATGGTGATAAGCTACTTTCCTCTTCACCTAACCTAACCTAGGTAACTCGGTAATCCCACCGGGTAATGGGGATCTACTTTTTACCACGGAACTTTTTTGGCACACTTCACATTAGTCAACAAGCTACGCGAGGGGGTAAGTGGGGTTAAGGATCTATGAAAATACCTACAATGACAGGAATTCGAATTGGGGATCTTTCGATCTCCTGTTAAATGCCTTAACCACTGAGTCACCAGATCGGTCCACTTCATAATAGTAATGATGGTACAACTTTTCAGTGCAAGTACCTGAAGATGGATTTGTTGAGATGAACTCACATATGTATCGTCACATTCCCTCACTAGTAGCCAACAGTGTTCTGCAGTCTTCTTTCTATTTAATTCACAACGTACTGCTTATTACTATTCTCGAATCATACACATCAAATACACAGTTAAAAACATTGCAAAAATTAACAGCTATAAACACATTTCACCCAGTATTTCGCAACCTCAAGTGCATTCGGTGTTGCTCGATACAGGTCATCATTGTTGCAGGATGATGGGCACATAGGGCACTCGAGCATATGGTTCCTCGTTTGGTCCTCACCACATTCACACTTAGTATTGGTAGCATCAGTATAACCCCATTTCATTAGATTTTCCTTGGACCTGCCCACTCCTGTTCGCAATCGATTTAAGTACCGCCAGACGTTCCAGTCCTCTGCGTGACCAGGTGGCAAGCGCTCTGCAACGGACAGTGGTACCGAGATGTTAGGGACCTTCATTTTCCACAACTGTACTTTTGCCTTTGCAGGTGACCCAATTAGTTCCCGCGATGTTTTCAGGAAGCTTTTACCAGAAACATCAGCGTGCAGCTGCTGTGCTAATCAGATATGTTAGAAGCTGCCTGAGAGCGCGAGACCGTAAAATCTGCTGGCTCAGCTGAACCATTACGTAAGTTCCGATCACAGACTGGTTCTAGAAGATATCCTAGTGACACAGTACCCTGCACGTGGAACTTCCCGGTCGACAAATAGGGCCCGGGAGACACCTGATGTCAGGCTACGCCCAACCAACAGTTACACCAAGTAATCTGCTAGTGCTGACGCGACGTGGAGGGTAATACCTCATGGACAGGTAATCGGTGACACAGTTTAATATGAATTAGTTTGAGAATCGTGTGATTAAATACACCAAGCCTGTTTGTGGAGCGGTATCGCCCGGGCCTGGTATTCTAGAGCACATGACTTCGATTCAGATATCGTTTTTCCACGATTTCCCGAAATATTCACTGGCGTTGTTCCTTCATTAGACCACGAAGCAATTAAAAAAAAAATTAGGTTATCTTTGTGTACGCGCGAAGAAGTGAGCTTCTATGGGTCATACACACTTTTTTCTGTTTACTTTTCATACGTATTTTTTCTGCATAACGTATTAAAACTAAAAAAGTTGATAAATTAAGTTTCTTCAAATATCACATACACTTTCGTATTTCAGGATTTCCATTTTACATTGGGTTTGAAATTTTTTTTTAATAAGGTTTGGGATACTCCCCAAACATTTTTTGTTTATTTTAAACGCATTTTTTGTTTTAGGTTTAAAATTGAATTTTATAAATCATCAAATGTGACTAAATTAATTTAGACGATTTTCAAGACGACGGCGTGGGGAAGTCGCGGCCGCAACCTAGTTCCTAGAACGCTCTAGTTGATATTGTTAGCTGTGCCAAAAATATGAAGTAATTCCGCAATACCAACAAAAAAAAAGTCGGGTAGGAGAGATATGATGTCAAATCTGTGACAGCAAGTGCAAGATCTTTTCTTAAATAAAAAGTTGCTACAAGCCAGAAGTAGTTCCGCAAGACCAACAAAAAAGTCGGGTAGTAGAGATTTGATGCCAAATCTGTGACAGCAAGTGCAAGATCTTTTCTTAAATAAAAAGTTGCTACAAGCCAGAAGTAGTTCCGCAAGACCACCAAAAAAGTCGGGTAGGAGAGATTTTATGTCAAAATCTGTGACAGCAAGTGCAAGATCTTTTCTTAAATAAATAGTTGCTACAAAACGGTTACCCATTAGAGTTACAGTCTCTGAATAGGTATCACACGGCCAAGAAGTGTTACAATCTCAAGATTTACTCCATTTCCCGAAATTTCCTTGTTACACATGGATGCCATGATTCTCGGAATACTCTTCTCGATAAAATTCGCAGACTTTTTTCACTTAGGATTTACGGCTCGTAAAAGTCAATGTTATTAAAACTGTGAGAGGTCTGGTGACAAGGGGCTGTAAAGGGTTTAACCGCGACTTCTTATAAAGGAACCATCCCTGCATTCTTGAATAATTTCGGGAAAGCGTAAATAAAAGAAATCTGGGTGTTCGAACCGGAGATCGAACACACATCCTACGGAAAGAACACACAGTATTCTTTTCCAGAGGGTGAAATTCGATTACGAACCTGTAAATAATCCTATACCGGTACTATTGTGATATTAATTCCACTTCTCTTGTCATACAGTCTACCATTTTCCCAACATTTCCTCACTGTGGGTTGAACTCAAAATAGCTGATTTGATCAATGATGTTGAAAAATGTTTTCATAAGCGGGTATCTGGCAAGGAGAGAAAGAACGCTGGAAGTATCGTCAGATGTCCATTAACGACTTGTATTAAACGCTTCGTTTTTCGAAAGGGTAGGAAGCATAGAAAACAGTTGACGGTTATTTGTCTCTCCCGCGAAGACACATGCAGCGGACTCTTTGATTTTCAACACTCTAGTCCGTGTGTTCTGGCTCCAGCTTTCACCCTTCACTACCATCATCTGCATTCGCAACACTCAGTGCACAATTGGGCTGAACATTCGATAACCACAGTTAACTACACGAATTTAGCTACGATAAACGCAGGTATGAAAGGGATAACCTACTAGATTTCCTGCTGGAGATTCACCGAGTTATCGCGGTAGCCATTTAATTTAATCATGTGGCATAGAAAGATGTTGTAGCATGAAATAAAGAGACTACATGCGTTAGCATCCGCACAAATAATATCAAAACTAGGAACTTCTGTGAATATTTTACTACGTACGTTACCTAGAAACAAATTTCACTAAGTATTTTTCTCCACCTTTTTTTTATTTTGCTGCTGGCTTTACTCCTTATCAAAGTTGATGTTATTAGAGGTGGGAAAGAATTGGAGCAACGAAAGGAAGGGAATTCGACCATAGCCTTTAAGAAGGATCTATCCTAGTATTCGCGTGGAATAATATGGGCAACCATGGTAAACACAAATCTGGATGGTTGGATGGGGATTCGAACCTGCGTCCTTCCGAATGCGATCTCAGAGCCTTCCGACTCATCCACGTAGCTGATTATGATTAATCTCGAATGGTATTTACTAATAACAGAAACAGTACACCTAAGATATTATCAAGGTTTCCTTTTGCATTTATTCAAATTTATTGAAGAATAACGGTCATTTGATATCTATTGGCACCAAACTAATGGATGAAGTGTTATCCGTACAGTTGCAAGGTAAGCATCTTCAAAAGAAATATTAATTTAATTCAGTTCAGAGAAGGAAAAACTCATTAGACTTATTCTTTTTTTTTATGCCTGCAAGAAAAGGTATAGTGTTCTATGAATCTAGCTAATTTTAACAACTTTCGTATTTGAGCTGGCGATAAGGTGTCCGATAGAATTTGAGTCTCCAGTCGATTTAAGTTGGAAGTTCCGTTAACATCATAGCTGATTTTGGTTACAGAAGTCCAAACATCTGGTGTTTGTAGAAACATTTAAGCGAAATTAAAGAACCGTTATTTCTAAGTTCCAACTTTTTATTTATTTTTTGTGCAAACAACATATATTACATCAACGAGCGATATTTACTAAATTTTATTCATATATATATATATATATATTATCTACCTCTGGTTTCTTTTTCGGACACTGATTAATAATCACTGTGACTAATAACCATTTGCTGTTAGTGAAAGAACGAACATAAAAAAATGCTACTTTTTATTTTATGGAACAGTTCAATGTATTGTTGAAGCAGGAAAGAGATTTCCTTCGAGCAGAATATGTCTCGGTCATTAAGAACTCATTATGAGCCTACAAGTTGCGTATTAATGAACTTATTACCTGACCGTCGGCGTATTGTAAACATTTTAGTCTCCACATAAAGGAAATCATAAATCGATCTTACAGCGTAGTAAACATCTCCTATATCTTGTTTAACAAGTTGCCACAGTTAACTTCCCTGGGAATATGCAGCTCCAATAGAACACCGCCCTCCGTTGCGAAACGTCAGCGACACACAAAAGAAAGAATTGTAACTCGTAGAGGGAGCAGAGCTATATTCTGTTTTCCGCCCACCTGTCCATGGCGAACAGAAAAATCTAAAGAACACTTCCCGTTGTTTTGCTGTCGTGCTCACCAATAAATCGCCGTTAATTGAGTCATGAATGAGAGAGAAACACGCATGGGAATCAACCCGATACACCCGTTTAGCTTTCTTCTGCATCTCGTCAGGTAGATAATAAATATCTTTGACCAGAGACTGCGTGTGAAAGTCAGTGCGGAACAATGCTCAGCCTACCCACTTAGGCGCCAGTCCGGCGGACAGTTCCTGCGTTACAACTGCAATCTCCGATTTTACGCGTTTGGGTGGAACGTCCTTGTAAGCGTATTGAAGGTTACCAGGGAAGTGAAAGTTTGAATTCTTTTCTAGCTTCATTTAACTAATTCATGCTCCTGTAATTGGATGCATGCTGTTATGGAAGGTGTCATAAAAATGTTCATCGTTTTAATACTCTTAATAATAGGTTTATTCTTGTTAACAGTTTCATCATTATTGTTTCTGTAACCAGGAATATGTTACGTTATTACCTAGTTGATATAGAGCTTCGAACTTGCACGTACTTATCCACTGTAGGTATGCAAGTCAACAGAACCCATATTACAAAACACAAATTAATGAACATTATTGTATATTGCTTTATACGCCCATCAAAACCTATGGTGGTAGAAAGAGTTTGTTCTGGAAAAGCTTCTAAAGAAAAACTAATAACTATATTTTATTGATATTTTCGTTATAAAAGATTAGACAAGATTTTCGGAGTATTTGGCTAGGATGTTTTTAAGTAACTGCATTTAAATGACGAAATTTTTATTGTTCTGAAAAAGGTTCTAAGTAACGTATAATTTCAAAAATGAGTAACTTGTATTTATTTGCCTGAAATTTTAAGTGATTATCCACCTTCCGTGTAATCTTTCTCTGAATTTTTAATAAAATTCCCTGTTTCTTATCTTTTGTCAAAAATATTTAGGTTTATTGTAACCTGGTTGTAGAAACTGATTTAGAAAATTCAGCGCAAGCATCGAATGTTCTTTTCCTTACATGAATTTCTGCATCTAGTAGTCATGGATAAACAAACAGTAATTGGAAATTTAAACGATCATCGCATGAGTTGTTGGTAATATAATTGATATTGTTAACAGGTGTGTGTACTGTTCCACATGAATAGCAACTAACATGATATAATATGTAGTCGCAAATTACAGTTAAACTTATCATGGTAACTGGTTGGTAAGAAAATAACTGGTTATTAGATGCTGGTAACAAGTGTATACACTATTCCACATAATAAGCATTAATTAACTCAGGATTGTATTTGTAGATTACAGGAAATATTGGTTATACTAATGGGTTGTAACTAACTTGTTGTCAGTATATAATAATATTATCAATTATATAGTAATATTGACATTACTAATAAGTGTATGTACTGTTCCACGTCCCCGAGATTATTCTCACATGGGATTAAAGTGAACATATCTATCTATCTATCTATCACTATATATATATATATATATATATATATATATTATTTTTTGATCTCTGGCTTGCTTTATAATTTTTTATTTCTGTCCAACGTATTTTTTGCAGTCACTTCCATAAAAGACCTAGTATTGCAGTTGCAGTTTCATTTAACAATGTAAAAGCAATAAAATAAAACTCGATTATTTATTTGAAATATATACTTCCTTTAACAGTGTATGGGCAAAAATGTCAGTGCAGTTAATGATTTGAAATTTCCTGGTTAGCAAACAGCGCTCTGGTGGCGGCTAGTGTAACCAACTTTTCACAATGACTCTACCTTTACAAACAGCTAGCGATAAAAAATATGACAACTGATATCTAGCATTCCACGCTTTTTTCACATTAAAGTTAATTTTTTAATCACTGACTTTATTCTTATTTTAAGCTTATTCCAAAAGTTAATTTATACTGAATTTTGGGACGTCATATCGCTGTTAAACAAAATTTTTATATTTAAAGATTATTTTTACCTTTTTAGTTCACATGGCTACAAAATCGTGTTTTTAGTTTTTTTAACTATAACTTTTGGCGTGATGTATGTCTTTGACACGGTAGATCAAGTAAAATTAAAAACAAGCCAAGGTATTCAGTTAGGATTTATACCTGTATATTTCAAAACACTTTATTCATGTTACTTAATGCTGAACACCTTTTTCACTGCCTTCCATTGATCTCATGCCAGAGATTTTGGTTTATCTGATAAATGACGAACTTCAAAACCATAAGCTGAATATAATTTATGGTTTTCTTTTACGTACTATGACGCGGTGGTTCAGGTCGAGGTATCCGGAGTTAGCTGGATCTAGCTCTGGTGGAGGAAAGAAATTTTTACCGTGTATTGAAGAGGATATGGGGCGGGATTCTTAGTAATCAGATTATGTGCAAAGTCCTGTGTTAATTCCCAAACTTCTAAAATGACTTCGATGTCGACTAGGCTTAAAGCCGTTAATCAAGAAATAAATTACAACTGCTTTCGGTAAAGAACTAATATTTTTACTTGCGTGTTTTCCTATCTCAAAAACAAATTTCCTCTGATTTCAGAAACTTTTATAAGCGACATAAAATTGCACCACCACCCATCGTCTCAGAGATGAGATGTCAGAATCCATATGTTAAGAAGGCAGCCTCGTTCAGCATTCCAGTGACGAAGTATCAAACTTCACGCGAACTTGTATTTCTGCGACCGGCGACACAAATAGCGTGTAGCGAATGCAGCTGGGGCAATGGGATGCAGCTCCCCAGCCAAGTCAGAAAACTGGGGCGGCACGCAACGGTGCCTTGTGGGTTACCTTTCTCCGTTACTTGCCTTTCCGAAACCCCCCTCACAAACTCGATTTTCTGCATTTAGTATCATCACAAATCTCGCACGTCATGTTAATGTACAGGCTGGGATGTTATACAATTACATCCTTGGTATTCGCAAGCATATGTGCGAGCGAAAGATACACGTACGTATACAAACGTACAGCCTTTAAATATCTTTGTCTTTTGGCTATACCTTTTACTTTATTTATACATTATAGTTATTACAATTAATTAATCTATGAATATACCTAATCACGAGATATTGAACCAGTTTTTTTCTTGAAAAGTGAGTTATTACTTTTATTCTCATTTATAACTTCCAGTCTTTATCATTAATGACCGTGTCTTTAGTTAATTAATACTGATTAGTGTTTACCTCAATACATCTTGTCTTTCGCTCCCAAGCAGGTTGAAAACATCTTATATCGTCGTTTATCTCAGACGACCTATGATGATCTCTCTCCCGTCACATTTCCGAAACACATCTTTGCTTCTTTCTTCTAAGTTACCTGAAATAAATGTTTATACTACTTAGTCCTAATATTTATTGTCTTACCACAAACTATTGGTCTAATATGGTTTCCTCAAAATAATTTCACAAGTTGAGCTCAATAAAATTTTATTCTCAGATTTTTCTTAATACTTCACACACACATTCCGAGTTGATATCTCGTAGCGAACGGACGTGTTTATCGAGCGCTCAAGATAGAACAACAACCTTGGCTAACGTGTGACGGACTTGATTCAGGAAACTTGGTACAGGAAACTTGGTACAGGAAACTACGCGTGGCAATAACCTACATCTAACTGCCCTCCTAGCTGTTAGGGAAATTTGTGTCTCAGGGACTATCCACTGGGTAGTATCCCGCGGGCGCTGAGGTTTAGGGTTGCTCTTGTTGCCGGGAATCCTAACGGTGACAACGAGGCACAAGAGTAACACCCCCACCATAGGCATGTCAGGGGTAAGGAGAGAAGAACAACCCGACAACGAAGAACAAAACAGTGAGGTGATGGAGGAAGAGAACGACCAGGATACTCAACTGACAACACAAGAACAGAACGAACAGTCAAATAGACAAGCATTTATATTTACTGGAAAACAGTTTAGTATAGGACAAGAAGGCGAAGTTCCGCAAGAAGGATTCAACTTTACAACAGTGTACGACAGAAGACGACGAGCACAAAATAAACAAAGAGAGGTACAGGAAATCCGACAAAACTCTCGAGAGAAGATGAAGTGGACAACAGATTTGCAGTTCTATCAGACCACTCCGAAGAAAGCGATGGAGACCAAGAGGAGCACATGGATGATGCGTCACAATCAGGACAAGAAGAAGAAACAGAAGAACAAGGACCCCCACTTCCAAGGATACCACCAATTGTAACCTACCAAATAGGGAACTTCCTAGCACTAAACCAGAAGATAAAAAGCTTCATTACAGGAGAACTCAAAGTGATCTTCCGCGGAGACAGCCTAAAGTACCATCTTGAGACCATGGAAGATTATGAAATGGTGAGAAGTTTCTTCTTGAGAGAGAAAATAAACTTCTACACTCACCAGACCCCAGTTGACAAAAAGCTAAAGGTGGTAATCAAGGGGCTACCACCAACAACTCCAGAGGACATCATCAAAACTGAACTTATTAATTATGGTTTCGACGTACAAATGGTACACCAATTTAAAAAGAGAGATCCAGATACAAGGGACCTAATTCCACTTTCTACCTATTGTGTAACCCTAAATCCCGGAGAAAAGTCCGAGGAAATATACAACATGAGAGAAATACTATACACTAGAGTAAGTGTGGAGAGTTACAAATCCAGATTGGGACCAAGTCAGTGCCATCGATGTCAGAGACTGGGGCACACCGCAAATTATTGTCAAATGCCCAGTCGATGTGTAAAATGCGCGGGACGGCACGCTACAAAAAATTGCAAAATGAGCCATCAGGAGAAGGCAAAATGTGTAAAATTGTGAGGGGGATCACCCAGCCTCGTGGAAGGGATGCCAGGGCATACCAGGCCCTTTTGAGACCAATCAAAGCGAAGGTCCAAAATGAGGACAAATCAAAGGACACTAGAAAGACAAGAAATCAGGAGAAGGAAAAATTTATCCGTGACAGCGACACAAAGCAGTCAGAAGACAAAAACAAAGGGAACGTGGAACCAGGAAGAAGCTATGCAGATAAGGTGAAAACAAACCAACAAAAAGAAAATTTGCAGAAACACCGAGAAGAGAAAGGAAGAGGCAGAGGAAATCAAAGACAAAAAGAAAACACCTTTATGGAGGATCTCAGTAAAATGGAAGACATCCTTGGAAGCATGAGTTTTAAAAAGGAAATCTCCATCTTTATGACAACACTAAAAGAAATAAAAGAAGCCACAAGTGTCTGGGGCAAATCATCGCAATAATCAAAGGATTAAGCGAAATGATAGATTAATGGCTAATAAGAAGGGGAAACTACTTGATACCAATGTATATATTTTCAACGCAAATGGTTTAAAAAGCAAGAAACAAGAAATCATTGACTTTTAAAAACGGAAGAAAGTGGACATGATGCTTATAACGGAAACACATCTAAAACCCACAGACAATTTCCGAATACCAAACATGAAAATTTACAGAAAGGACAGAGAGAGACAAAGGGGAGGGGGCACGGCAATCCTGATAAAATCAACCCTCACGCACCAACCAAAAACTTTGCCGGAACTTGAGAACATGGAAGCCAGTGCAGTGAGCATCAATGCAATAGATGGAGAAGTAACATTTATCGCCGCATACGTAAGCCCTCGGAAACAACTTACAGAGAATGACTTAAATAGTGCCATGTCAATATCTGAGAGGGTCATACTGGGTGGCGATCTAAATGCTAACATCCGGCTTGGAATAGTAGAGTCACAAACGGAAAGGGTCAAAGATTAATAGAAATATCTGAAAGACTAAATCTAACAGTTATGGGCCCCGAGGAACCGACTTACATACCTACCTCCGCAAGACAACAACCAGATGTACTGGATATAGTGATAGCAAAGAATATAAGACGAACTATAAATCTGGAAACCATAAATGACCTATCATCGGACCACAATCCAGTTTTGCTACAAATCAGGAAGTGGGCAAGCAGTCAAGAAAACCCGAAAATCCTTAAACAGACGGACTGGGATAGATTCACTAAATTAATTCAACAAAATATCTGTCCCACCATGGAATTAAATATAAGCTGCAGATAGATAAAGCAATAAATACTCTAACAAAAATTATTAAAGAAGCAGAAAAACATGCCTCAGTCGTAACGGTAATGGAGACAAAAATGGAAGAACAAGGGTCAGCACTTATAGAAGAACTGAAGTACCTTAAGAACCAACACCGGAAGCGCCTGGCAGAGATTTAGGGACCCAGCGGACAAAAGGGAAATGAACAGGTTCACCAGGGATATTAGGAAACGATTACAGGAAAGAAGAACCGAACAAATGGGAGGACAAAATGTCCCGACTATACCCTCCAACACCGTGACGCATGGAGCCTAGTGCGAGCACTTAAAGAACCAAAACCAGGCAACCAAGCTATCATGGGTCCGAATGGAGCGGTCTTTGACTCAATGAGCCAGGCAGAAATTTTAGCAGACCATTTTGAAGCACAACATGCAACACCAGAAGTACAACTAACTATGGCCCAACAACGGGAAGAGGAAGAAACCAAGCAAATTGCCGAAAACATCAGGAAGTGTGAGGATCCAGTAAACCCTGAGCTAACGAGCCCAACAGAGATAAAAACAATCATCAGGCGACTTAGCAGCAACAAAGCACCAGGAGATGACAAAATCTCAAATATGCACCTTAAAAAACTGCCAAGAAAAGCAATAGTGTTAATAACAAGAATAATAAATAGCTGTATGCTACACTGCTACTTCCCAAAAAACTGGAAAACGGCCAAAATCATAGCCATCCCCAAAACAGGGAAAGCAAATACAGACCCAACCAATTATAGACCAATCAGCCTGCTCAGCAGTCTATCAAAAATCTATGAAAGGGTACTAAAAACAAGAATTACTCGACAACTTGAAGAAAATCATACAATACGACTGGAACAATTTGGATTTAAAGATAAATTATCGGCAACGCTACAACTATACAGAATGGCCGAATTGATAAGCAAAGGTTTCAACACTTCCAAGTCAACAGCGGTGGTCTTCCTGGATATCCAGAAAGCATATGATAAAGTTTGGCACGATATGCTGTTAAGGAAGCTACAACAAGAGACACAGATAGATCAGTGCTACATACGAATAATAGCAGACTACCTTACAAATCGAACCTTCTACGTGTCAGTAAAAGGACAGAGATCGACAAAACGACTAATGACAGCGGGAGTACCACAGGGATCAGTCATATCACCACCATGTTTTAAAGTCTACGTTAACAAATTCCCTGCAATTCCGGGAATCACCTTAGCTCAGTTCGCTGATGATACAGCTGCTATGTGTTCAGGACGTCAACTCAATGCAATAATTAATAAGATGCAGAGACAACTGCAAGAAGTAGAGAAATGGTGCATAACAAATAAAGTGTGCATCAACGCCAACAAGAGCGCGGCCGTGTTCTTCACAAAAAGACGAAGGAAACCGGACACACAATTACAACTCGCAGGACATGGAATCCCCTGGAAAGAAAAGCACAAATACCTAGGAGTGATATTAGATTCAAAACTCTTGTACAACCACCATATCAAGGATAAGTGCCAAAAAACCCTAGGAATTCTAATGAACCTATATCCGATTCTGTACAGTAAGGAACTGTCATTAGAAACAAAAATACGCCTATACAAAACCATAATTAGACCAACCATGCTCTACGGATGTGAAGTATGGGGACGGCAAGTAACGTCCACATCAGAAATACAAATAATACAGAATAGAAGCCTACGTATAATACTAAAAGCAAATAGATATACACGAATAGACGACCTCCACGATTGGACAAACATACCAAGGATTCATACGGCTATTTTCCAACAAACTGAAAGATTCCACGAAAACATGACCAGAACAAGGCAGTCAGTAGAAAACTTAAGAGACGTTGGGAACTACAAACCAAAGAGATGGCACAAGTATAAAGTCCCCCTAAGTATACTTTACCAACCAGAATAATACAATAAAATAAAATATACCTAACCACAGATCCTGTCCTGTACATACAACAAGGAGGTTTTCCCCCTGATAAGGGTTTTACCCTCCAAAGTGCACACAAAAAGAGAAAACAGATACAATTTGACACAAAGAAGCAGAGCTACCAAAGGTAGCGGGGCTTGCAGAAAGACACAATGTGACAAAAAAAAAAAAAAAAAAAAAAAAAAAAAAAAAATACTTCACAATTTTGATAATCTACATTTACATGATTGTCTGTCACTTCAAAATACTTTATACAATATTATTAACTCTTTCTTAAAATTCACCTAATTATTTTGTTTACAAAATGCCTCCTCGTTTGCTACCGATCAATACGCCATGCCCGGCATATATTTCTCCATACTCCTGCTTTCTCCATTCTTCTCTTATAACATTTATTCCTTGTATCCGCCCCACCACCGCCGGTTATTCTTGGCCCTTCACAGATACTCGTAATTTCACATTAATATCATACATTTATAATCTTTATATATAAAGATGAATGTATGTTGTTTGTTTGTTCTTCATACAAATCCACAGTATTCATCCGATCTCGATGAAACTTTACACACTTATCCTTTGAAACAAGGAGAAAATACTGTCTCATTTGGTTGAAAATTATCTGTATAAATAACACATGTTGTCTCATAACTTCGAAATACGGCGATAGACAGACACGTTGGATATGGACGTCTCCGTACCGTGTTTCCGTGTAGGGACTGGCAGCTCAGTGGTTAAAGCGCTTGCTTACGAACGTCGTGGTCTCCGGTAAAATCTCCGTGGAGGCTAAGATTTTAAAATTTGATTTTCATCGTATTTTTTTTTTTTTTTTTTGTAACAGTTTAACGTCCCTTTTTAACAACGTGGTCTTAGAGACGGGAAAGGATGGGGGCAAGGAATGGGAAGGAATTCGGCCAGGCCTGGCTTGAAGGAAGCATCCCGGCATTCACCTGGACTGATTTGGGGGAAACCATGGAAAACCCAAATCTGGATGCCGGACGGGGATCCGAACCGCCGTCCTCCCGAATGCGAGGCCAGAACGCTATCCGTTACACCACCACGCTCGGTATTTTTTTTTTTTTTCATCGTAAGAGTCGTAAGAGTCAGCCTGGGCCGTAGGTTATTCGGATTGAATGTTAAACTGTAGATATTAGAAAGTTAGGGGTGCCATGCGAGGCAAATCGTAGGTAGTCTTGCAATGTTGTAGGTGTACCACTTTTTTACGTTATAATGATCAGTCAGTGTGGAGTGTGAACCACAGTAATATTATTATAAATACGGAAGTAAGTCTCCGTCTTTTGTTACGTTTTGACGACTAAATGGCTATATCGTTGTGAT
>JARYHS010009186.1:167728882-168176539 GCA_031002005.1 Vandiemenella viatica
CCCTGCCCAGTCACCTGTCGTGAACTCAGTGGGAGCATACTGGTGTGTAGTGTATCATTTTGAAATGGATGAAGATGAGGAGACCGTTTTGTTAATTTGGAACTATCTGCAGCTCTTGGACCACAATGTTAACAACAGAGAGATGTGGGTACATAAACCTGAAAAGGAATATAGGAAGTTTTATTTCTGAGCTTCGAGCCGACCCAGACAAGTTTTTTAATTATTGTCGCATGTCAATTTCGACATTCGACTTTGTACTTGAGAGCATTCGGAGCAGAATAGAAAAGCAAAATACCAACTGGAGAACAGCCATACCCCCAGAGGAGCGGCTTTTGATAACCTTAAGGTATGTATGTTGGTCCTCTTTTTCCTCAGCATTAGTTATTCAACCATATAATAAAACTGTATAGTCATATAAATTTTAAATCTTACAGTCATACATGGCACACATACAAATCAGTCGAATATTCGAAACACAACACAACCACGTGTTCAACACAACCAGACCGCGAGATAGTGGAGCCCGGGGAGGGAGGGTGGGTCCCGTGACAGCGCATGCGCAGAACGTTCTGCCCGGCAGCGACTTGCCCCGGGGCATAATTTGTTTCAGCTTCGCATTTTGCCCCGGGGCGTCTTTTCGACGTGCCCTGCCCCGCCCGGTCCTGTGTGTGATGCTCCATAGGCACCTGTGCGTTTCCCGTCGCACAAGACGCCCCGGGGCAAAATGCCCTGCTCCGCCCTGCCCCGCCCGGTTCTGTGTGTGGCCGGCCTTATATGTCACACACACCACAATTTTCTGAAAACGGTGAGACCCAGTTGACATGCCGAGTTCAGGACGCAGCACCGTTTTTCTCCTGTAAAGAGATTAGCTTTGGTGCTGAGCACCCTCTGCCACCCACAATTTTGTGAATTGCAGATTATATATGTAGATGTAGATGTAGCAAGAAATCAAAATAACAACTGAAAGCAATGCAAATTATTGCCAGCACATAGCATAATAGCCGGTATGTCCGTCTTTAGCACGGATAAGAGCGGTAACATGTATTGGCATGGAAGTAATGAGGCCTTGGTAGGTCGCTGGAGGGAATTAGCACCACATCTCCACACACAAGTCACCTAATTCCCATAAATTCCGGGAAGGGAGGGGAAGGGAGGCGATGAGCTCTGACGCCAAGATCATCACATCCCAGATTCAGATCTGGTGAGTTGGGGCACCACATCAATTGCAACTCGCCACTGTGTTCCTCAAACCACTACATGACACTCCTGGCCTTGTGACTTGGCGCATTATCTTGCTGAAAAATGCCTCTGCCATTGAGAAACTTGTTCATCATGAAGGGGTGTACGTGGTCTGCAAACAATGTACTATATTTATTGGCCATCATGATGCCTTGCACGAGCTTCACTGGACAGATGGATGCCCACGTGAATGTTCCCCAAGGCATAATTGAGCCGCCGCCAACTTTTTCCTTCCCGCATTACAGGTGTCAAGGAGCTGTTACCCTGGAAAAGAGCGAATTCGCACCCTCCCATCGGCATGATGAAGAAGGTATCGGGATTCATCAGACCATACAACGCTCTGCCACTGCGCCAACATCCAGTGACGATGGTCACGTGCCCATTTCAGTCGTAGTTGCCGATGTCGTGGTGTTAACATTGGCACATGCATGGGTCGTCGGCTGCGGAGGCCCATCGTTAGAGGTGTTCGGTGCACTGTGTGTTCAGACACACTTGTACTCCTACTTCCTAGGGTGGTAATTACACTCCCCCTCCCCCCTAAAGTCAGTATCCGCTTCGTTTGTAGACCTTATACCCCACCCCAAAGTCGTTTGTGTACCTTTTTTTAGCTCTATTCTCAATCAAGAATTTAAAAAGATGACCTGAGATTTCCGTCGAACCCCCTTTCCCCCTTTCATGAAATTTGGTGAGATTTCGTCGGACCCGCCCCCCTCTATTTCACCTCGCGTAGTTATCGGACGCCACCTAACCCCATAACCACAAGCTGACACTTGATTTCATGCATGAGGGTATGGGTAAATTTTATTTTCTTTTTAAAGGAATCAAGGATTGTAAAAAATAACCATAGAAAATTCTGATAAATTTACCAGGAACACTCAAAGATTTTAAAATTAAAATTCGTATGGGGCAAAAATAAGTGGATGCTGGAATTTCATTCAAAGATTTTAATAACAATAAATGTGAAAATATGCTTGTAAGAGGAATTAAATTAAATCTGAAATAAAAGTCTTTTATGATGTTGATGGCTCACCATCATCACAGATAAACGCCTGCATCACCGCTACCTGCAGGATAATTGGTCGTGCTCGAAGCTAACTTCACTGTATGTTATTCCGCGAACCCCGTCTAGCCACTGGCCATTAAATATAACTGCTGCCGTCTGAGGTTGTTTTTCCACAACCGAAGAATAATGAAGGTTGTAGTAGGGAATATTGCAGCCCTCGGATACCAATCTTAGCGGAATGCCGCGGCAATTGTAGAAACCCTGCCCTAGGTCAGCTCAACCGTTACGAAGCTATTCGTCTCGAGGCGAACGCGAGGAGCAATCATGCGAGCGGATTATTTCTAACGTTCACGTCTGCTTCAAACGGATAGCCAACAACAGTTCAATCAGATTATTATAATTACCAGCCTCAAAGTCCGTCAAACATGGCGGGTTTGACGGAGTGTTCTGGTAATTAATTTCTTTCCGGTTGCTTACCTAAATAGTATTGTTATAAATTAAGCTCAAAGTTATTTCTCGTTCCTTGTGCTGTAGTAAAAAGTTTTAGTTGTGTAGTACACTCGCATAATGGGTGTACTACATTCTCTTAATATGACGACAAGAAAAGCAGCATGAGAATTTATGAGCGTGGAGATGTATGGACAGCCACTGTAGCGTAAATGGAATTTTAACCAGACTATATGTTACTACATTTCCTTTTATGTACCCGCGACGCCGAGTGTGCCCACTGGAGGGATGTGCTCCCTTTTGGCAACGCTGTTGGTGGTCGCTGGAGGGAGGATTTGCGTGGCCTGCATTCGGAGGGCTGACGGGCACTCGAGGACTCGCCACGGACAGGTGGAGGAAGAAAGACGGCGGACACAGCGGTCCGTAGGGTGTGAGTGAAAGTGGTTTTTGTACTCCGGGGAGAGTACCAGTGTTTTGCGAGTGTGGCCATTTTGTGGTTGCGGCTGCAGGGTGGATCTAGTCAACAAAAGACGGTAAATGCTCAGAACATGTTTTCTCTTGTTGTTCGTGAACACTGCATATCTGAAGGTGTTGATAAAACCCGTTGCGTCCCTTTTGAGCTAACGCTCTGCTCCAACGATAAATGAACTGAGACTAGTCGGTGCAGCATCAATTAAAAAGAAAAGTACTGTTTCTTTCGGAGGGCTCATGTTTTTGCATTTTTGATTTAGTAAATGTCCTTTTTGTAATACATTAATTGAATAATCTTTTGTATGAATTATAACTGGATTTTATAATTGCCATCTTGATGTTTTGATTGTAATATAGAGTAAAATAAACCTGATTACACTTTATAATTTTTCAAACTATCAAACAGTTTTTATTATATTTCATTAATTTTACTAATAAAGAATTCATTATAATAACAGTAGAATACCGGTAGGTATTACAATGGCCCCAAACGTGGTAGGCGTTTCGATTTATCAATCAAAATTAAAAATGGTATGCAGTGGACACAATCATTTTATCGATATTTTTGGTACTCTCTGAATATTTCAGTTGCTGATGAGAGCAAGGATTTTAGTGCAAATAGACTATATCTCATGAATATAATTGTGTCTTGCAGCATTTGTTGGAGGTGTGGACGAGAGGCAGCCACTGATAATGATACAATTTAATTTACAGCTCTTTTAAATATTTAATGATATGTGCAATGTTTATAAAAAAAAATAATTTTCAGAGGAGAATGTCTTTTTTTTGTTGCATTTCACATATGTGATATTTCATTGGAGGTTGATTTTGTTGGTGTAATATTTCTTTCTCGTGGCATGTGTTCAGACAAGCGTTGCCTAGTGTTGTTCTGTTGGTAATTTTTTCAATTGACTGAATTTTATTTATTGAAGGGACAATGTTATGCGGACTTAAGCAAAGTTTTGATTTATTTTACATTTGATTACTAAAATCCGTCGGCATTCGTGAATTCGAAGGCAGTGAAAGATCAGAGTTTATGTTTCTGAGATCGGTAATGCAAAGTTTATGTAGGATATACGTATAAAGTATTTTTTTTTAGATTTCAAAAATAGATGGGTAGAACATGTGGTTTTTGTGCGTATAAATCTTGTCTTTTGATGTTTTATTTGACGTCATATGGTTCATCTATCTGATGTTTGGAGTGAAAGGTTCATGTTTAAAGTTCCAAACACATGGCATTACTTGTGGATTAGTGTGCAAATACTTTAAATCTTGTCTGAATATTTTGTTGTTTTGGTACTTCACGTCATATGGTTCATCCATTTGAAGTGTCGAATGATTTGCCGTTCAAACAGCGTTGCTCTAGTGGTCATATCTTTTAATATGTGTTGACTGGTGTTGTGGAGTTTATCGCGGGAATTTGTGGTTAGGTTAGTAGTCAGCTGAGTAGTTTATGATTCTGAGATCAGGATTTAAGTTCGGCGACAACATGGAAAAAGGTAATCCGTGCAAGGAAACAGCCGAAAACCCGACGAGTTTCCGAAACACCGAAGAACCGATAGATAACACAACTAATATGGATAATCAGGGGTACAGTTCAAATTGCACAATCGAGCGGGGGCGATGGAACTCGAAATTTCACTGAACAGTAATAACGCGGCCGGGGAAACAGATCAAACTACATACCAACCCACCGCAAGAGAGTTTCAAATACACACAGCATCCACGGAAACACAACCTCCAATAGACTTCAGTATATTGCTAAATGTAATGATGAGTCTGAAAGAGGGACAGGAAAAGTTAAAGACAGATCTGAAAGAGGGACAGGAAAAGTTAAAGACAGATATGAAAGAGGGACAGGAAAAGTTAAAGACAGATATGAAAGAGGGGCAGAAAGACGTTATCGATAGTTTGTCGAAACAAATTAATGACACAAATGGGAGAATTGACTCATTGGAAAAAAGACAAGACGATCATTACAAAAATTTTGATGCAAAATTATCCAGGGAAAGTTTGAGGCAAGTGAAGGCGAGTCAATGTTTGTCTATGCTTCAAGGTTATCATCTCTGTCGGAATATCTGGACAGACCCATGACAGATACAGAACTAAATGCCGCCCTCACTGAGCATTTCCCTGCAGAGATTCAGGTTAGACTGAGCCATCCCGCAATCACCACTCAAAAGCAATTCTTGGAAACCTTGAGATACTTGGATAGGATCGGCATAAATCAAATTCAGGATCATCCGGTGAGTGTCGATCAAAGTCATAATTTCAACAAAAGAGGTCAGGTAACGGATAAACGATGGTATATAAAGAATAATTACCGACACAATTACCGGGACCATCAACCGGACAGAGATCCGAAGAAACGTGGCATTCGAGCAACAAGAATCACCATCGTTTCGAAAATAAAACGGCGCGTGTACAGAATAATGCTGTGAATAGCAATCAAAAAGAAATACCAAAATTGGTTCGAGTGAACAAGTAACGCATTCGAACGCAAGGGTAGACACGCACCGAGAAACTGTCCACACTACGCCAAGCCCGCAATAAAATAGAAAGGCAATTTTGGTTGAAGTGTGGAATGTAAATACAGAATTAAGTAGTTAGCAAAATTTATTTAATAAGGAAATAAATGGCTGATCAAGAAGCTCGTGTCATATAAACACTGTGGATGAGTTTGAAAATGTTAAACGCGAATACCTTGAATGTATCGACGTGTTTGCAACAACACCGTCAGGCTTTCGGAAACCGCTAATCCAGATCCCTCTAATCCAGATCCCCTCAGGTAGACACCTTGCCACAGCGGGACGCTTCCGCTAACAAGCGAAGGCCGATGAATGGAATCGCCAACAGCTTACATAGGAAACATGTTTTGACGTTACAATTGCTCTGATAAAACTTAGAGGCATAAAGATAACGTGGTGATTTGTATAAAATCCTGTACTGTGAAGAAGTAAAGAAAACAAACACAGTACTATAGAAATTTACTGTGCTATATTTGCGTCCGAGTAACACAAAAGCCTAGGCCTAGGTAATAAAAATGGAAAGGGTAGGTGAAAGTAAAACCTAGCTAAAGTGTAAGTAAAGGTCATATTTCCACACAGTAGATGGGGAGACAATAAATGACTTAGGCAAATATTGAAGCGCAGATTAAAGAGGAATTACGAACATATGTTCATGGTGTATTCACCAGCAAAGGGTTTACCATAAAAGGATAGCGTGAAGAATGAAAGAAGCGTTGATTCAGTGCAAAAAACCACTGCAGATCGCAGTTGTGAGTACGGAATGTGCATTACCAGACGTGCAATTCCGGAAAATTTGCGTAAAGCGTGTATATGAGGACACTCATAGGCCAAAAGCACTCATCTTGGGTAAAACATATCCCGAAGATAGAAGAATATTTTAATACTACGGTAAATTGCGCGACGTTATTCCGGCCGGTCGACTTACAGTTCGATAAGCGGTCTAAACTCCTTGCTGAAAAGGTAATAAAACACCCTGCTTCAGGAGGAAGAAAAGACATAAAAAAAGGGCGCATGAATATTTGTTAGGCGACAAAAAGACAAATTAAACAAGACAAAAAACATACGCAAAGGTTCGAGGTCGGACAACAAGTTCTGGTACGGGCGAATCCTATATCGGATGCGAACAAAAAGTTGATTTCGAAGTTCTTTTGGCTTTATCATGGTCCGTTTGCCGTAGAAAAGGTGATTTCGACCAACTGTTATATGTTAACGGATGGAATTTCACAGATGGGACCACACAATGCCCGGAATCTCAAGGTTTACCACGCCGCCTAAGGTGTATGTGTAACAACAGATGTACCAGGTACACAAGAAACCGCTACTCCCAGGAAGGTAGACCCAGATCCTTATCTCGGGTAGACGACCCATTAGCGGACAGAGGCAGAGAGCCGCAATTGCCGGCGGCTGGTGTACAATAACAAATGATTTGGCATATTTCTACATTCGTAGCAACTATGCATTTTTGATTATAAAATCCTGAAGGGAAAATTTAGTTTTTTTTTTAAAAGTATATATATATTTTTATTAAGATATGATCAATTAGATTCCTAAAATTTTGTGTAAATCACTCACTTACTTCAGTTTCTCTGACAATGTTCTGCGTATATTGTAGATATTAAGGTTTCCTAGAAGTTTTTTTTAATTTTTAAGCCTTTATGTAAATAGGTCTATGTGTAATTTATATTCTCATGTATATGTTATTATTGTGTTTAATATATGTTTGTATGAGGGATGGCTATCTGAATTCATGTGTATATAGAGTAAAGGAATTCTAAGACGGCCAAAAGATGTAAGAAAGCCCATTAAAATTCAATTCACAAATCGAGAATCGCGGTGATTTTGGGATCTCATTTAAAAACTGTGGTAATTGTTAAAGTGCTAAATTAGTATGTTTTGGTCTCAACTAAAGTAGAATCACAAAACTCAAAATAAAATTATTATGTCATAATAATTTTCATTAACAGTGGGGCATTATGTAACGATTCGCTAAGCTCCCTGTTACATATAACTTTTTATTGTATATAAAGTAAAGGAATAGAATATTTTTCCATTTCTTGGGATGTCCACTGCATGTTCGAAAGATGCGTTTGAAAGGATAAGAGGCAAGGATTTTACGCTTCAGTGAAGGGCAGACGGGCTGGCGCCTTTTTGACAGAGTGTAAGAGGATTAGGGGTTTCTCTCGGGCCGGCGGTAAACAGAATTCCTTCCTCCCGAAGGAGGCATCGGCTCTCGAAGATTGCCGACTTAACGCGGCGAAGAGAAGCACAGATTCACATGACGTCAGATGGTCAGCCAATCACAGTGAACATAGTACTAAGATTCGGGGAATTTTATGTTCTATGTCGTCTTCGAGCCACAAGAGGCGGAGTCAGAGTTTACCTCCATGGCGGCAGAAAAAGACGAGACACTTCCTGCCTGACTTCCCTCCAGTTGGGAGCCCAGACAAGTCACTGGTGACTTGCGGTCCATGTGTGCTGGGCTGACTTGTGTCCTGGAGACCATCTGAGGCGCACTTCTGACTTGCGACTTGCCGCATACTGGCGTGGCCAGTTACGACGCTCAGCGCTACCTGCCGTGGAACGGTAATGTGTTTCTTCGAAGCCATTCAGCCTGCAACTTCCGTGAAACTGTACCCGTAAGCGCATCTGAGATAAAGATCCTTGCTCTGATCTGATAAACCACTGAGCTAGACTGTGTAACTGTCGAATGCAGGTTAATCATTCGTGGCGTCCCAACCTATTAAAATTCATTATTGTTTGCCATCATCATAACTGGTAACATACTTTGTATTAGAATAATTGTGAGATTTTTAAAGTACAACTATACTTGTTTTGCTTGCATTTAAAGGGCTCATTGTACGTCCTGAGCGTTGCTTAGAAAGTTGCAAAACCTCTTGTTTATTAACGTATGGTAAATACGCTCAGATTTGTAGATGCCATTGTGAAAATCTTATTAAAAATGTCTTTTTGTGACAGTTTTCAAATCCCAGAATCATCCAATTCTCATTTAAATAATTTTACATTTTGACATTCATTATAGTAATCCTATATAGCGTAAAATATTAATAATTAATTAATAATTCTCCCCCCCCCTGGCGATACGCTACAATATGAATAAACCTGAAATGAGTAACAAAAATTAATATTAACTTACGCAGTAAAAATTAAATAATTACAATGCCTCTCCATTCTTCGTCCCAAGTGGATTATGAAATCTGGTAGCTTATAATGGTTTTATCACATTAAAATCCTCTGGTATCACTTCAGTAGTTCTTTGATTTTTTGATTCTTTACCATGTTTGTTCTATATAATTAATTGTATATAATTCAAACCAAAATTGTACAACACACTCTGTACTCAAATGATTCCTAAGGATTCCGCGGCCGTCTTTGTTAATGATTAATAGATTTTCAGGGTATACCGCGTTGTTTATTTTATAATTTTAGCTTTCGACTGCCACCTTCCAGCTTTCGTCAGAAATTCTGTTTATGTTGACATAACAACGAGCGCCAAGCATCGCAGAGTAAAAGGCCGCGATCTTTGTTGATGTTGTTGGTACTCTTTAAAATTTCTGCTGTCTCTTTCACATACTGTACTGACTGATATCCTCCGGTCATCTCTCACAATGGTGATAATTAAAGCAGAGCCCAATTGCTGGCTTCGGCCTCTAGACGAAATTATCTTGTCTCTGAATTAACAGATTAATAGCGAATATAATTACCGGACTTTGAGCAGTGATAGAAAGATCAATTAGTTTGTAAACAAAAATCTTTTATGTAAGATTAGCGCCTGCAGGTAATTTGATGTGAGACTTTGAGGGACCTTGGATCGGGCCCGCGGCAGAAGACACCTGCCTGTGGTCTTTCACGATTGTGCGTGCGATCGTTGACTCCTCCCTGTGAGGCTATCGGCCGTAACGCTACGCCGTCGACTGTAACTGCGCACCCGCCCGCGCCTGTGGTTTATGCGACCAGCCGAGCGTACCAGCGCGTCATTAGTGGTCGTCAACAAAACACGGGCCACGAGAGTGAGCTGGGACGAAACATCCTATGATCCGTCCACTGCTTGAGTGTATGTTTCAGTAGGCCACAGGCGCCAAAGGGCTGGTCGTAAAATATCTGTCTGATGAAGGCATCCAAGGCGAAGTACGAGAGGATTGAAGTTTCACCTACTGTCCCGTTGTGCTCAGATGAACCATACCCGATTGACTAGCTGGTGGTGGCGCATGCGTGTAGGTGATGGCATGAATGCTCCTTGTAGTAACTTATACCAAATGGAGAATTATATGTAAATGGTTTTAGCAGTCAAAAATTTATTATTCGATCGCTGAGTTGAGTCGTGGGATATGTCAAGTATGCTTGTTACAACGATTTGTGCATTAAGTGGCTGTTTTCAGCCTCCGGAAGAAAATCTGCTTTCTCTGAATTCGTCGATTCATAGCGACGGCAGATTCAGGTTTTGCCAATAACAGTAATATAGTGCCGTCTTGTAACGCGGTGGTTACACACGTTGTTGATTAATCTTTTGGGTAATGGATATCTGTGTCTGGGAAAAGTGGGGAGGGTGAAGTATGCGAGATTTTGAAGTATTTGTAGGAGGAAGTCTGATGCTGACGGAATTAGAACAAACGGGAAGCTTCTACGATTAATTTTTTAAGCGCTGAATGTATCTCAGTTGAATGTATCTCAGTTAAGATAAAGCATATATTCACGAAATTTAAACAGTTATGAATTTTCTTCTAAGAGCATCTTTGTTAATTGTAAACAATAAAAAATTATAACCTTGCAAGAATTGCAATTTGTCATTCATTGTGTCTTATCCCAACCAGATTCAGTTGTTGAACAAGAACGAGAAGTTGACATGGTTTCGTTCACGTGACAGCTATTGGTTCTGGTTAGCCAACGTGATGGTTGGGCGGTAACACTTTGGCCTCGCATTCGGGAGGACGCGGCTTCTAATCCCCGTCCGGCCATACAGATGCAGATTTATATTTTCAATGCTTTCCCCAGATCATTCCACGTGAATACCAGAATGTTTCTTTCAAAGGCCATTACTGAATTCCTCCCCTTTCCTAGCGCCCAGTCCTTTCCTGTTGCTAATGACCTCAACGTCGACGAGGCGGAAACCCTGAATAAAAATAAAAAATAAAACAAGCTAAAAGAAGAACTGTGCAATAAGAAATAACTTCCTCCATCTCAGAACGAAGTTGTCTCCGCACTGGATTTGTTGGTCACGGAAGTTAAACGAGTTAACGTGTACCACTCATCAGGAGCTGATTGATATTCAAATTAAAACAGTTTTCGAGTTACAACTTGAATAAGTTATAAAATCAAATGCTGTAGTGGCAGAGAGGCGTTGATTAATTTCAAGCATTCCTACAAAGGTATATTCTAGTTCTCACCTCAGGAAAACATCGCCTTGGCTCATATGGCTAGCTCAGCGCAATAAGTGGGCATTATCAGCTCACACGCTTCTACATGTGCTATAGTTTTTACGTTAATCGGGTCATCTTATATCCCCAACTTCATTGTAATCAGATTTTTTTTATTTTAAAATTTCTTTTAACATTTGCTTATATAAAACAGAGATATAACAAGGAAATCAAATCAGCCAGCAATTTAGTTACAAGTCTATCGGTAAAAGTGAAAATTAGTATAGGCAATTCAATCGTGTTTACGATTTTTTTAATATTTTAGTAGTAAATAACAACAAATGTTTCGTTTGGCTTATATGGGGGTATAGAAAACAGATTTTATAGCTACAGCCCGTCCTATTAGCAGAGACGCCTCAAGGTCAGTCTAATCTCTCCCCACTCCACTGCCCCTATATTAACGAGAAATTTGCCACTCGCCTACAGTGTTCAGTCCAGAGAAATAGGAAGGGGAACATGACTCTGACCCGCCAGTGAACTTCTTCTTCTGGTCCTTATCCGTTCCGGAAGTCGGCAACCATCTTGGCTGTCTTATCTCTGCTGGTTGATGCTCGGATTAACTCCGTAGTTGTCTTGGAGGTCCATGTACTCAGATTTTTTAACCAAGAAATTCTTCTTCTACCAGCACCTCTGTTCCCCTGTAAAATAGACTGCAGGAGTTCATAACGGTTATTATCCCTCATGATGCGGCCAAGGTACTGAAGCATTCGTGTTTTTACAATGGTCAATATTTCCATATCTTTTTTCATTTTGCGGAGCACTTCAGCGTTTGTAGTGTGTCTATTCATGGTATTCTCATCATTCTTCTATATAGCCACATTTCAAAAGCTTCTAATCTTTTACTGATAGTTTCTGTTAATGTCCACGTTTCAACGCCGTACAGGAGGACAGAGAACACATAGGAGCACAGGAGTATCATCTTCGTGGTAATCGATAAATTACGACTTTTAAAAAGGTTATTCGTTTTATTGAAAGTAGCCCTGGCTTTACCAATACGTGACTTTACTTCATCAGGTGGATCCCACTGGTTATTTTACTGTGGTGCTAAGATACTTATACCTTGATACACATTCAATGGTCTTCCGGTTAATCATAATATGGCATAGGGAATTGTTGTTTTTAACAATGACCATTACTTTTGTATTACTTATATTAATGTCAAGTCTGTATTTATTGCTGCTTTGTGATACTCTATGTATAAGATATTTTAAACTTTCCTGACTGTCTGCAAAATGACTGTGTCATCTGCGTAGCGAATGTTGTTTATCCAGTTTCCATTCAACAGCACTCCCATCTCCTCATCACTCAACGCCTCCCTAAAGATATACTCTGAATAGATATTAAATAATAAGGGGGACAGGATACAACCTTGTCTTACACCGCGAAGAATTTTCACTTCATCTGTATTTTCTCCTTTCAGTCTCACATGAGCAGACTGGTTCCAATACAGGTTAACAATAATTCTCAGGTCTTTGTCATCCAATCCAATACTTTTTAAAATTTCTATCAATGACCAGAGTATAGATTTATTTAAAGCATTTTGTCTGTAACTGTGTTTCACGCATGAATTGGGAGCGGATAGTTAGCTAACATACTGAATTACTACTAAAGTAAATAACATTATTTCCACTGCATGTTAGGCACATCAACTTCAGTCTTCCAAAAATAATTTGTAGTGTTGTATCACAGTATGCAAACAAACCGCTCATAATTTCAGTTATGGTTCCGTCATTTCTTCAAATGTTTCGTCGTGCCTTTCTATACTTAGAATACACGCTGTGTTTTTAAAAGATCTGATACTTGTCATTAATCTTCGGTGTCTAATTTTTCGGTTTTGAATGGAAGGCGGTTGTAGTATTTTCAATTTCTCAAAGTATGACTTCATTTTCCTGGATCGGTCTGGTGGCGCAGTGGTTAAGGCTTCTGAATGGAGATGGAAAGTTCCGGGGGTTGAATTCCTGTCCCGGCGGGGATCTTCATAGGTCCTTAATCTGACCTTCGCCTCTGGCACAGCTTGCTGTGTAATGTGAAGTACGCCAGAACACTTCCGTGGTTCGGATTCCTCGTTAAACTATAGGTAATCCTACCGAGTTAGTTCAGAGGCATATGCGCAGCAAAAGGAAACACTGTGAATTGGCCCTGCCAATAAAGCCATAAGCATTATTATTATTATTTCCTCTCCTTATATTCAGTGCGGCACAAAAACTGAAATGTTATTAGTATTATTTCGTAACATTAGCACCAAATTATTTTGGCAATATTGTATAACTTGAAAGTATTTCACCGATACACTGTCTACAATTCTTGCTGTAAAAAAATGCTAGAGCACTGCAAACATTTTCTCAGTGTTATAATATGTGATGAAATTAGTATTTCCCTGCTGTTTTAATAGCATTGTTGTACAATTAAAATTTGTTTCAATTTTTTATTCTTTTTTCCTTGCTTGATAAGAAATATTAATGACCAAACAGGTATAAAACGAAATATTAAGTTATTAACTGATATACTAAATAAGTTTCTAAAACACAGACATTACCTGGTGACTCAATTATTAATGTGTCACACTGGAAAATGAAATTCTCGCATTTCAAAAACCGGTCTCGGATGGAAAAGATTTCCACAAAGTTCCTGCGTTCTCTGTTTGAAACACGCTAGGACGCTGCGTGTTTTGAATTAGACACTAAGGTTAAAATTGTATGATTACTGGTTAGAGTAAGCAACAACAGAGGCGAAATATAGTAGGGCCTACATGTTGAAACTTTATCACTACGCCATTAATATAAAAGTAAATGTTGTAATGATTTGCATATTAGTGGGATTAATAATTACTGTTGGTATCATTTCTTGGCCTGACCGATCATTCATATTAAAATAACTGGGAATAAATAAACAAATATGTATGTGACCCGGATTATTTTCAACTTTGAAAGTCTAATGAATTATTTTTTTGATTGAATTCAGTTAATTTAATTTTTTCCGCGGCCGTTGTCGACGTTCTCTTGATTTTCCGGGTGGAGCAATGCCGATTTTTCGAAACCTGACGTTTCAGTCATCTTGCTGTGGCTCTCTTCAGACGACTACCATGTCTGGGATCGCTCTGTATGAAGCGCGCGGTGTCAGTGGTGACGTCACGCATGTTCCCGCCAGTGCGGGCGGTTCGATTGGAGCACGCGTTCCGTGTTTTCCTGAACAGACAAGACCATATTTGATCAAGCTAGAGCCCACAATCCGCGTGCATATTATTTTACCATTTTTTGTATCTCCAACGCTTCTCTGACTCGTTTGGGTCACCATCTGCTTCCTCAAGGTTTCCAAAAATCGACGTGGCCGCATGTGAAGAACCAAGAAAAACACCGTTGTATAGTACTCCATAGAATGCTGACACATTGGCGGGTGTTGATGGCAGGTAGGCAGGCGCCCCGGTATTGTCACTCATAACAGCTGACTCCGAGTCAAACGATGAACAGAGACGCAATCTCCATCCAATGACGAACTGCGAGCCGAAGCTCATAGGGGGTAGAACCCAGGCGTAGAGACCAGGACCTGTCGTAGTTCAGACTCGAATGCTCTACGATTTACTTGTCGCAGGCGTCGTAGGCGGAATAGTCTTGAATCCACCTGGTTACTTGTGTCGGCACCTGCGATTCAACTGCTCTGCCCTGATTATAGTAGGGGGTTATCTTTAGCCAAGTCTGCATTAAATCAGGAGCTCGCTTGGCTCGCTCATGCAATACAAAATAAGAATTCTTATTGTGCAAAGAACTTAACGTTGTTAATTGGTTTATATAGTTCATCCATTTCGCATGACATCTCAACATTCGGAGAGTGACGCACTTTTTAGATAACTTTCTAGGATTTAACACAAGACAGGTCGTTATTGAAAACTTCCTTCGACTTTTAGAGAGAACGTGTGTCTCTTCTACTATTACTCATTGTCACAATAAAAGATATCCGACGTTTGTTTGTGACCCCTGCAATAAATTGTCTCTTTCCGGTCTTTCGCTTTAAATGTTCTCTACAAGTATATGTCACGTACGCAGTGTTAATAGAAGTTCCTTTTTTTAGTTCCCTTGCCACGAAGTCTTGGGTCTAGAGAAGATATTCCTCCTGCCATAAATAACTGTCCGTAGCAGATATTCACCGAGACCTACGAGATTTCTTCACACACCACCCGCACTGGCGTACCCCGTAATTTCTATGTCCCAAAATTCAATTTTTCTCTGTTAAAAATGTTACATTTATGTAAATGGACAAGGTGACGAGGCGATTTACCAGGGAAATGAGGGAGTTGGGTTACAATACCTCAGTCAAACCACTGCCTGAATATGGTGCAGTGGTGTGCGACTCAAATTATGGGTATGATATTCAGGAGTTGGAAGGGGTACAAAAGAAGAGCAGCTAGATATGTTTGCGGAATTACCACAGAATGCAATCAGTAACTGAAATGCTGAAGGAAATGGATTTTGAGTAATTGGAAGACTGAGATCGGGTGAAGAGAGTGTTCGGTGTTTTCAGGCCTTAGAATCGCGATAATGAATCGATGGATATGAGTGGAAGGGTCAGGAGCTCTACAAGGAGATGACCATTATCATAAGCTGGCTCTTCAATTCAGGATAAAGAGAGTGGGAAAATTTTCTTATGTAGGTAAGGTAGTCAGGAAATGGAATAAATTACCAAAGGAAATAGTGGATAGTTTACCAAAAACACTAAAAGAGTGCAATTCTTAAAGGGCAGGCGTAGTTAGGTGATGGTAAGGAAAACAAAAGAAAAAGCAAGATATGGGAAGTCGCGGGTGTAGGAACGTAGCCACCGGACAGTGTGTGCTTAATCACAATTGAAAATTAAAATAGATTATTACACAACATGAGTATTTGTGATTTTCCAGGCAAAATCTCGCGTCTATAGTTTAGAAATGATTTGAACTGAAGGTTTAAAAGCAAAGATGCTTATTTCATTATTAAAATTTGTTCATAACCGTAACAATAAGTTGATGTCTCCGGATAGTTCAATGTATTCCTATTTCCTGAGCTTTCTCACCCGTGATGGAGCGTCCATAAACTACGTAACTTCATTTGGCCTCCTGCGAATCCCTCCTCCCCCAGTCCCCGCGTATCCTGACCTGCCTTTTGCCTCTACCCCCCTCCCCCGCAATGCATGTAGCGTTTTTTCTTATTGATTCCAGAAGATATTTTGGACTGTTTCCTCTTGTCATATTGTCGTAAATTACATACGGAGATAGATAGTTAAATGACAGAAATAAATATTCACATGCTGTTGTGTGTTCTGTACCTTATTTTAACTGTGTCAAATATTATGAATGAAAACTACCTGACTTGGCTCGGAACTCCCCCCCCCCCTACTCCCACGACGTATCCTTGCGTATTTTCTACTAAACACGCCCCTCCCTTCCCCCTAGACCGAGCCAACTAGTTTATGGACCCTGATAGGAAAGAGAGATTAGCGGAGATACAGCTTCGTATTTCCTTTCTAGACGCAGTCAGTGCCACACCCGTATTGTTTGTGCCCAAGGAGAAATCTCTTCGGTACGTGTCCGGTTGGATAGTGGTTTGGGAGTCCATTCCACGAGTTCAACTTTGAAGAAATATACTCGGCTAAAGGTCATGGTTAAATTTGAAATGCATTTAGCTTGGAGCTATAATTCATCTCGCTCGTTGCTTCCTGGTGCCTTGGAGCGGATCATTAGCGAGCACTTGTCGCACCACCCTGCTGGTAGCGAGACGCACTGAGATGCGAATTTACTCTCATCAGCGCGGGTACATTCAATTTAAGCTAAGGTGATAACAGTGATCAGATTTTTAGACCTCACACAGAGAGTGAAGTGCAAATTACCCGGTCTGGAACTTGCAATTAAAATACGTTCACTAATTCGAGTTGGTAACTACGAACCGTGCACTAGACGCAAAATAAACGACACTGAAGTAGGCGGTGAACAAACATTAATGGATTTCATGTTTTTTTTATATATATATTATATATGTTAATGGGCACAATGATGCAGCTTGGTAATAATTCTTCAATATCAAATAAAGCATCCGTTTCTTCCATGGATTAGACTCTATCGTTTGGTAGATACTACTACAGACAGAAGAGACTCATTCATCTGTCGTATGGGGAAATACGTACAGAATCACTAAACTTGATACTGAACCAAAATCTGACTCGACAAATCGCGAGGTAATGAGCATACCCCTCATACAAATTTAACTGTTGTATTTTATTTTACCATTTTAGTGTAATATTAACCGGGTAAGGAAGCGTCCATAAAGAACGTGGCTCAGTCTAAGAGGGGGGGGGGAGAGGAGGAAGGTTGAGTAGAAATCTACGCTGGGCTACATGTGGGAGGAGAGATTCCGAATCAGTCACGTAGCTTTTCATTCATATTATTTGTCACAGGTACAGAACACACAACAGCATTTGAATATTATTTCTTTCATTTAATTGTCTCAGTATTTAATTTGGATATACTAACAGTGCAGCGCATGCGTGTGACTTGAAGTCATAGCATTGAAAAGCACGCGGCTAGTGCATTTAATCTAACCGACAAGCGACGGGGCATTACAATTATACGTGCTGTAGTTTGACTCAAATTCGCTTACAGATGTCACCCGTGATCGAAGCTGTTTTGTTTAGGATCACTCGAGTGTCACCACACCGCTCGTTGATAAAATAATTGTAATTTTGTTGTGTCAAGTGAATTTCAGTGTAACCTTAATTATACTGCTTGCGTAAGTGTTATTTAAAGTTCAAAGGGATGTGAAGTGACGATGTACAATAAACATTACGAGGCTTATCGAAAGTGTTTTTTCAGCGAGTTTTCATAATCAAAAGAGTTATAGAAATCTTTTAAGCAGATCAAAGAATCATTCCCTGGTTGAAATAAAGGTGATAGAACTGCGGCAATATATATATATATATATATTAACTTGAATCGATGTAGAAGAAGGAAAGGAAATTTCGAAATATAACAAGAAAATGACATTTTATAGAAGGAAGAGCGGAAAAAAAGCGGTCGTGGCGCGTTAATAAGGTACTTTTTCGCAATTTCCCTGGAGGTGAAAAGAAAAACCATTCCAGAAAAGCCGACGGTGGGTTTCGAACCCATGGCGTCTCCCGAGTCCAGATTACTAACCCACAGCCTGCACCACCAAACTAATCCGGTCGGTCATTTTTTTTTTTTTTTTTTTTTTTAAGTAACAAAATTACAGTAGGACTGTATCATTAAATCGAATTAGGTTATGAAAACCGAATTAGGTCACTTACTTTAGGCAATAACATAGAAATTAGGTTCCTTTAGGTCCTATTAATTTACGAATATTATTAGTTTATACAAAAGACGAAAATTTTTTTTTTTGCGAATATTGGGGTATTCTTACGTTCGAACCTAAGAATTTGGGCCTTAATAATAGGTATTGAGGAATAAGGAAACAACGGAAATTAATTGTACTGCACAGTTTAAGAACCAGTGCCATAAAACTGATGTTTATATGTTTCATGCGTAGTCACAATATTGGTGGAATCAGGTTTAAAGAGAAATCAGAATTGCATAAACCTTGATTGGTGTTGTGTATTAGTTGCCAAATCTATGGCTTTATGAGTATTTTTCATTTTACATATTGTAATGCGACAGAAAAACGAGTGAAATCTTGAACCAAAGTCCGGTAGTCGTTTCCATGGATTCTTATCATAGTTTTATTTCAGGGAGGATTAAGCTGGCTATCAGGTAACCGTGAAAAAAAATTTATAGGTAACAAATAAGCCATACATTATTAGGGATCTTTCTGCGAAATTTCAGGTGGAGTGGAACAAATTATCTCAAGACAACATAAAAAAAATGTCTGAACTGTGTTGTTGAAAAGACACTTTGCACTGCAAGTTGGAAAGTTAATCATTTACCATCGATAACCATTAAGTTGCTCCAAAATTCATCTCTTCTGCGATTCATTATTCTTATTGTAACTACTTTCAGAGGATAGTGAAGTACACTTGTATCAAAGCAGATTTCTTGTCTGCTCATGTATTTCCTGATTTCGCTCATTTTCATACTAAAACGTAGTTTGAATACGTAAGTATTGACTGTCGGAGATGCTTGTTACAGGATACAGAAGAAATGAGGTTAAAATTCAGTTTTAAAATGACAAAACAATTCACCTACAACTATTATTTGTATACATTTATTTTTTTTTCGAAATTATCAGATCATTGCACGCAATATGAGTTTAGAACCCTAACGTCAAACTGATTTGTTTTGTCAGCAAAACGATACTATTCGTCACAACATTTATTCCATATCGTAGTCAGCAGTACAGACCGTTGTCCCAAAAGAATTAAAATAGCTTATATGCTAAGCGACGAACGGTGTTTATGAAGCTGTTTCGGCGAAACGGCAATGTTGAAATGGTGCTCGTGTAACTGTCAGTTCGAGATGGACACAGCAAACAGTGGGCAGTTCAAATCAGTTAAAACAACAACCACAAAAGCAGTCGGCGGACAGAACATAGCCAAGCCATCGTTTTAAATTTTAACAACACGACTGCGTCATAAAGATGAAATGCTGGCTAGAAAAGTTCAGCGTGTAAGCATCTTTCCAAGCATGGGCGGTTACAAAATTGTCGGCAATTTAAATCAACGTATCCGTCGTGTGGACACTGACAAATGCACCGGGCGCCCACATCGATGAGTTGTGATCATTATCCGTGGGTTCGGCACTGTTTAATTTGTCGCTCGTTCGGTACCGAACTGGACAGCGTCAGGTACATGTGCGCCCGCCTATAAATGTCGGGTGGGTGTGCGTGTTGTGTATCCTGTAATTTTCCGTCCTAAATCGCTGGAGTGCCGCATCTGACAGATGGCGCATCTCTCCCACTCCGCTAGCTCGCTGTGTGATGTTTACGAGGCTGGCGGATGGCCCCATCTTACCACTCCACTCCTATAGTGACAAGGTCAGATGGGGAGATAACCCACCCATCGTTACCACTGTGTTGGAGGGAATGCGGACGTGTTTATCAGCAGAAGAGGAATGAGTTAATCGTGCGCTTGCTACATCGCTTCCTTTGTTCTCGTTTGACAATTAGTGTCGTAATTCTCCCACACATCTCAAATGATCAGCATTGCTAAATGAGTGGAACGGAAGGTGTGTCTGAATCTCTCTCTCTGCTTGTTGATGGGTGTGTGTTCGTTTTTACTCGTGGCAGCCAGAGCAGCTTTTGTAACAATACAGAATTAATGCAGAGCTAGCGCCGAAAATTTAATACTTACATTTTTACTTTCTATTTAGCTGCACGTAAATAAATAGAGACACCGAAATCACTTTCTAAAGCTCGCTACCAATAAAAGCAAATTGTGATGTAATACTTACTTAACCAGTTCCAAAGAAGGTACATGGCATCTACTGGTATTCTGTCGAATTAATTCTGTTATACACATCGTTTCAAAAGTTTCCTTTGCTGTCTTCATGAGATGAAGTAGTACATCAAAGAGAAATTACGCCACCAAGCCTTGTATAATCTCTTGAACATGAAAATAAACTAAAAAATCTGTTAATCCCACACAGTCACGCATCACACATAAATCGACAACAAATAAGAGAAACTTCACACTTTCAAAAAAAAAAAAAAAAAAAAAAAAAAAAAAAAAAAAACCTGGTGCTGTCAACCCGGACCGCGAAATCAATAAAGCAAGATGGCCACATCAAACAATTGAGTAGCGATAAAGCGCACTGTTTACAATTACTTGCCAGCAAAAATTTGGCCGATGGCTCTAATCCGAATATGCTTTGGAAAAAAAGCTGAGATACGGAGCTTCAAAGCTTAAATAATCTATGTAAATAGTAACCAGAAAATGTTAGATCTTTAGCACTGAATAATATATCTATACATCTATACTAATATTATAAATGCGAATGTAACTCTCTCTCTTTATCTGTCTGTCTGTTACGTTTACAGGGTTAAAAGGCTAATCCCATCGTGATGAAATTTGTCAAGCAGATGCTATTTGCCTTTAAGATGGACATAGGATATTATTTACTGTATAGATAATACATATTGTTATGGAATTATGAAAACTAACTGAACTATGATAGACGCATAGCATGTATAGGTACATCTCTGTAATGCTTAAAGTGGACGGGTGGTGCAATGGATAAGATGTTTGTAACTTAATTTGTTTGTAAACTCATTGTAAAATTAGTACGCAGATTCTCGCATTTGATACCTCCATGAGTGGTTAAACATGGACGACTGTAAATCAATAAAAAAAAATTAAAAAAACAGCTTCATTGGCATTATGGTAGAGAATAAGAACAAATAAATAAAATAATTTTTGTTGCTTTGGAATTATGTAGAAAAGAATCTTTTTATATACAGCTGCTCATAGCATTTCTGTTATGAAAACTTAGGAAAAATGTCCTGAGTTTTCCATGGTGTCCCGAAGTTGTTTAAGGTGGTTATTGTGCAACTTATACAATTTCCCTGTTCTTTTCTAATTTCAGATAAAATGAATTTCCTTTATAAGAATTTCGTTACATGCCCAACACTGATTTTTAAGCATAGCTTCCTGTGGAATGTGAAGTACGACAGAATGCTTCCGTGGTTCGAATTCCACGTTAAACTGTAGGTCCTTTGTACCTGGTAGCACTACAGAGTTAGGTTAAGGTTGCTAAGACAGGGACAGAAAACGCAGCCAGTAGAAACCCTGTCACACGAAATTTTTATTATTTAGTATATCTGTAGCTATAAGTATGACATGTTGTACGTATGCTATTAATAGTTTTAAGTTTTCACTTCTGTCGACAGTCTCCAGTGACTGCCATGTTTGTTGTTGATTCTTTATCAGAAAGTATATTCCAATGAAATCAAATGTTGTATAATGAGCCCTAATAGAATTATTATTTATTTTGCGTATGATGCTATTTGACATTTATACAATTCAATAACAAATCGATGAACAATCTAAACACACATTTACACATATTTACACATAGTACAGGGGACAAGGACAGGATCTCCAGTCACAACCACTACAGCATGACGTCAAGTCGCTCCAACCAGGGCACCACCTCCGACGTAGCCAAAATAGAATTATATGATAAAACTAGTGCAATGCTCTTTCTTTCAAGTTATTTTTAAACGAATCTTCCACACAATGAGCCATCACGACAATCTATGGTATAAAATATATTCTTCAACTCATTGGAAGCTTGACATTTCATTACTACCAAAGCGAACATCTTTATTGAACGTTGCTGTGGCCAAAACAGCATGTGTAACTCATGCGTAAATAGTCCGATCACAATAATAAATGCATTTCATACATTTGACGAATAAATTCTACCTAGTTTGTAAAGTGCGAGACACCGACAGAATCTTTATAGTGTTCTGAGATGACAAGATCTTTGAGGACTCATCTCTTGTATGTCACTATATAAAGAATTACTTATAAATGAATACGTTTAATTTATCTAAATTCACAATGATTAAAACAATAATGTTTATTTTATTTCATAAAAACGGTTTTGAATATTTATAAAGCAGAAAATTGCACACGTGTTTCTTTTATGTTATATCTAAATCGCAGTGGTGTATCTGATGAACAGAGACCGTTCCGGTGGCACTCATTACACCAGCCCAGTAATAAGCAAACCAGAATTAACTAAACATTACCACGCGCAGGGGAATTCATACGCAGATTGCGTACTTAACTGAATAGACTAAATTTAAAAAAAAAAAAAAAAAAAAAACGATTCTTGAAGAAAATTTAACAAATGATCTTAACAAGGAATTAATTTCTTGTTTTGGAAAATTGTTTTTCATGAGGTATTCATATATCAAACACAAAAAAAAATCCACTACAAAAAATTACGCTAGCTCTTACAAAAATACTGAAAAAGTATGTTATCCACATATTTGTTACCCGAATTATAAAATTCTTTATCCACTGATGAGTTTTTGTTGAAATTTTTTTTTTCTGAGGTTCCAAATCTGTTTAAACCACTCATTTCGCGAATACCATAAAACCCAGAAAATTTTTCGGTAAAGTTTTATAAAGTATTACTGTAAATTTTGGAGGAATCGTCGGACTAGATTCTTCTAAAATAAAAGAAGAGAAAAAAGATTTCTTGTTTTTACCGGGAAAGCTCGTTCAAATGTAATAAATACAAAAATACTTTTTTTTCTGAGTGGGCGAGATGTCAATTTTCATTTTACGCCCATGAAGATTAATTTCCATTTCAGATCTCCACTAGAAACCGTATAATTATTACACATACCTTTTCAAAATTTTATGTTATAATCGTGTTAAGGTTACTAAGAACTAAAGTAGTACACAATAACAAAATTCTGAGTTAAAGTTTCATAAATATTGAGAGCGTTCCAGTCGGTCAAATTTGTTATTCCGTGGGGATTCCAGTACGGAATCCTATAAAGTATTTCTGTTACAACAATAACGTGCCCTTCATTAAGTGGTTAAAAATCAAGACTCTATTTTAACAAATTTAAATCTTTGCAGAAAATAAAATTATTGAAATTGAATTGTAATGTAAATAATATAATAGTGGACAAAATACAAACAAGTTATGGTAGACAAAGCGTTATGTTATTAATTTATTAAGGCCCATTGATATAAAATTGTAAACTGCATCTTTTTTTCGACATAAATGAATCACTTTCCGTAGCTGTAAGTTTTCATTGGATTCTATCTGGCTGCCATTGCTGTAAATGTCTTTCGAAAATTCAAAGTGAATTCTTTTTCGCGATGCTATTGCATAGTCACTAAGGATTTCCCCAATGAGATTGGAGAGTCGTTCTTAGTAAAGCAAATTATAGTATCGCTTCGAATAAAATCGTTACTTTCTTTTTACAAAACGTGGATCCATGCCTTGAATGCATTTTACTGTTCTATGGAAATTGCTGTTGAGCAGCCCAACGTAGTTTATTCACTCCGAAATTTTTTTGAGGCTCGTGTTAGTTGATTTGCACTTGTTAGAAGCTAACTCCTGAGAAGCAGCAGTGTACGTGTGCACAAGGTGAGCAAGCCAGGTTAGAGGGCCTTCCACAGCACCTGTTTCACAGCGCGGGCGCAGCTCTTGGTATTTCCGGACAGGAAGCCGGTTGCATTCCGGTCGTGTCCCCAAACTGCGCTTTCCCCTGCCGGGGAAACTCCGTTGTTTCCGAGTGCGAACTGATTCTCTAAAGAATTAGTCTTTTACGACTTCCGTATTGAGGCGTGAGACTACTTGCTCAAGGACACGCAGAATGACACACTTCCCGCAGTTTCTCACGAAAAAAAAAGTTTTAAATATAGCTAAAGCTTCGTGTTATAAGTAGGTTCCAATATTATAAATCTCATCATCGCCATTATTGGACGTTTCTGCTTTTGCAGGTCGTCCAGCACATACTCTGATGGTCACACCAAGATTTTTCCTTCACCACTTGTCTCCATACAACTTCCCTCACCTTTTTCTGCAATTGGTCCATCTATCTTGTCCGAGGTCTTCCAATTAGCCTCTTTCCCTTTCACTCCAGCCTCATAACATGCTACAGCTACTGCCGTCTTATTTTTGCTAACTTTTTTTTTTACTTATGGCTTTATGCCTCGTCGACGTCGAGGTCATTAGAGGCGGGATGGACTGGGAACAAGGAACAGGAAGGAATTCGGCCATGGCCTTTTTAAACAAGCATCCAGCATTCGCCTGGAGTGATTTGGGGAAACCATGGAAAACCCAAATATGGAAGCCCGGACGGGGATTCGAACCGCCATTCTCCCGAATGTGAAGCTAGAGCGTTATTCACTCACCCACCACGTTCGGTTTTTTTGTTAACATCTCTTCCAATGCTTCAACTTCTAATCTCTCCCTGATGTTTTCATTTCTGATTTAATACTTTCTTAACACGTTCTCATCTCTGCCACATGTAATCTGTTGATATTTCTCTTTCTCCAAGTCCATATCTCAAAACCATAGGTCAGCACTGGCGAGTAATAATATACTTTATAGAGCAAGATTTTTAGTTTCTTTCGTATGTTTTACTTCCAGATTACATCGTTTATAGTATAATTGACCCCTCTTCTTCCTCCATCATTCCGTTGGTAGTTAGGGACCGTGCACAAACTACGTGGCTCGGTCCAGGGGGGGGGGGGGGGTTGGCTGGAAGGCTACGCTGGGCTACGTTGTGGGAGGGGGGGTTCCGAGCTAGGCCACGTAGTTTTTCTTTCATAACATTTTTCACAGTTAACACAACAGCATGGGAATATTTATTTCCCTCAGTTAATTATCTCCGTATGTAATTTACAACCGTCTGACAAGAGAAAACGGTAAAAAATATCGTCTGGAATCAAAAGGGAAAAAACCTACGTGGGGGGGGGGGGGGGGTAGAGGCAAAAGCCACGTAGGGCTGTGGGTGGGGGGAGGGGGGTTCACAGGAGGCCAAAATGGAGCTACGTGGTTTATGCACGCTCCCTTACCTTGCTTCCTAAATATACAAACCACTCTACCCATTCAAATTTCTTGCTGTCGAATAACACATGTTTGATGGTCCAGTGTTTCTTGCTATCTTTATTTTCTTGTTTTTTTCCTACGCTTATCTCCAGGCCATGTTTTCCCACTGCAAGTCCACCATTTCGCTAATCTCGTTCCAGATTCTGTTCTGTCTCTTCCCATATCATTATGTCATCGGCGTATGCCATCACTTTTAACTCCTCTAGATCTCTGAATTCCTAGACTTCTGCGATGACTTCATCCAATACCACATTTAACAGAACCGGTGACAGTACACTTCCTTGTCTAACCTCCCTTTTTTGTGTAACCATTCAGTATTATAATTAGATTTTGTACGAGAATTGCGATTTACCTTTCTATTTCGGTTTTAGAAGATCGTCTTTTTCAACGAAATCGAGAGGTTTACCAGAGTTAGCGTAACCACCTTTCACGCAGTCGTCCCTCATAATTTTAAGCTAAGTAAGACTCTGAAACTCCCAGCAAAAGACAACTAACTGAATGGAACATAAACCCTGATCACTCAATTTGAAAGCTTCATAGTCAACTGTCGGACATGGGACGGGTTTCACTAACGACAAAAGAGTCCACGGGAAAGATTCATGTGTTTTGGATAGGGGAATATTTAAGGCATAAAACCAAATAAAAAGAAGTATTAAAATAATTATCGGAGCAAACTATTCATTTAGTCGCAGTTAACGAAACAAAGAATATGAAACCAAAGGACAATATAAACAATTTTTTGAGCGTTTTAGGCACCAATTAAGAACCAAACAAGAGTACACATTCTCTGAAGGGGACTAAAAAATTAAAAATTTAATTTTTTAGACCAAAGAATAATCATTCTATAAGATAAAATTGATGGATATGACGTTGTAACTAAAGATGTTTAAGCAACAACTAGAGACAGTAATTACTGTTTTGTGAAAGACTATTCATAACTAATACAGTAAACAAAATTAATGTTTTCTGTTAGGCGATTTTGTGTCAACAGTTTTCGGTTACAATACTGAACATTTCTTTAAACAAAAAAGTATGTCTAAATCAACTTGTTGCTCACGTACTAAACACTTATAACCGATCATTGACCTTTTGATTATGAGGCAAGATACAACCGACTTAGAAGAAATAAAGCGGCTATTTGCTAAATTTTTTTGTTTATGGCTTTGTGCCTTATCAACGTAGAGTCACTGGAGGCCGGAAAGACGGGTGGCCTGTGGCCCACCTGGAGTGGTTTCTGGAAACAAGAAAAACCCAAATCTGGATGACCGAAGGTGAATTCGAACCTGCGTCCTCCAGAATGCAAGGCCAGAGCGTTATCGCTCACTTTGTTAAAGATAAGACAAGAGTATTTTAAAAATACCATCAGCAAGGATAAGGAAGAAAGAAAGTCCGTGAAGGCGCTTGAAAGTTGGAATAAAAAAAGCAACAATAAACAATTGTGTGGAAAGGGAGTCCTGTAAAAATAAAAGGACTGGTGCATGGGATGTGACACGACCACAAGTCTATCTTAGTCGTCATCACCGCTCTTTTTTTTAAAAAATCTGACGTTTCGACAAATTTTTTAAAACATTTTCTGCTACTACCTATTAAAAGTTTCGAAGAAAGTGGTAATAATATGAAGTCAGAGCTGTGTTTACTAGAACATCAGATTTTGTTTTTCAGGTTCGCTGTTTACCGCTAAGTGATATGTTGTAGCAAGTTCTCGTTACATCCTCGCAGTTGTTGAAATGACGTCAGATACTAACTGATTAAGAGTTTACCCACAATAGAGATCGTATCAGCTATTTACTCTTCGGACGCTGTACTGTATCATCAAACTTCTTATTGCTCCTCAAAGTGACCACATCACTGAATGGATCCCTATAGAATTTATCATTAATCGCATCAAAGGAGCTTAAAGCCACACCTTAAATCATGATCTTAAGGAATTTTCAGCAGTACAGGGTCGTTAGGCATCTTGTGTATGTTCAAATGATTTGAAAAGATTATGAAGTGAAATGTATCGGCTGCCAAATTTTTTTCAAACCTAAAATCGGTTTATTTTCTTTCGTTTTTTTCTTTTAAAAATTGTTGTTGTGTACCTTATCGTTTACACAAGGGGTCCCCAAACATTTCGTCCCGTCGACCCCTTAATAGAATATTCTCCTTCTTATTGACTCCCAAATTAAGTATTTTAATAAAACATTAAATCATTTTTGGCATTTCTGATCTTAAGCTATAAGAAGACCAGCATAACAACCCAACGAAAGAATTTGTAGTTCCCACATCTTACAAAATCATCCAATAAAATTAACAGAAAAAAATATTTTCCACTGTTATTATAATCTTAAAAAATAATAACAAAATTACAGATAGATTGAAATTTGACAGCATTTCTTATATCGTACGTGTCATAAGACGTGAAATACAGAATTACCTTTGAAAATTTAACGTAAATTTAATTGATCCCCATTAGTATCAACCGACCACTTTTCAACCCCGTGTATTAATCTACCCCTTGAGAACTATTATCGACCCCAAGTGGTCAATACTGACCACTTTGGGAACCCCTAGTTTACATGAATACGTGATTCATAAGCACACTATACAGTGTTCAGAAATTCATCAGCTTATTACTTACTAAAAAGGTAATGTTCATTACCTACAATTATGGTCACGTTCAAAATTTCCCCGACAGTGCAGTTTACTAATGCAAGTTAATATAGTAGATATAATCTTGATCCCTAACGCAGGTGTTTTGGGAGCGTCCATAAACTACGTGACTCGGTCTAGGAGGGGGGGGGGGGGGTTGGTAGAAAGCTACACTGAGCTACCAAGGGAAAGGGAGGGTTGCAAGTCAGGTAGTTTTCATTCATATTATTTGTCACAGTTAAAATAAGGTACAGATAACAGAACAGCAAGTGAATATTTATTACCGTCATTTAAGTATTTCCCGTATGTAATTCACGATAGTCTGACAAGAGAAAACAGTACAAAATTTCTTCTGGAATCAATAGGGAAAGAAGCTACGTGCCACGCTGGGAAGGGGGTGGGGGGCTGATTGAGTCAAAAGCCACGTCAGGATATGAGGAGAGAGGGAGGGTTCACAGTAGATCAAAATGGAGCTACGTAGTTTATGGACGCTCCATTCTGCTTGTTGTTTTAGTTGCCGGAACACAGGAGTGCCACTTGTCCTTTGTTTGGCTGCGCGGCCAATCACGGCCGAGTTGTTTACGACGGTGTTTACATGGGCACGCGCTCGACGCCTCCAGGCGGCAGCAGCCGCCTACACAGCAAGTAGAGGGATCGCGACCCACCGTATCGTATCAAATGCGGGATCCACTGAACCTTCAAACCTCTGTACAAGGAAACTTAACTTACACACTTCAATATGTGAAGATAGTGTTGGATATATATTAGCTCTGATACCACAATGCTTCAACTCGTCAGTTCGTCATTCAATTTGTAAATTAACTTGTTCTAGTTCTCAGTTTACGCAACATATATGCACCCATTTAAATAATTGTTGTATATAATGTCTATGGGGAATTATTCTTGCAGCTCGCGCTGTGGACTGTATTGCACACGGTCCTCAGTAATCAGAAAATGGGATTATTAAGTCGGCAGTCGCCTGTCATTATTTATTAGGTAGATTCTCAGCTAGGCTGTCCTTTTCCTGCCTAACGCTCCCCAACTCACCAATGGGGTCATACTGCTTCTGATATTGTAACATCTTTTTGTAACCCTCAAGATATTGCTAAGATCAAGACAAACAAGATTTCTTAAAAAAAAAACAAAAAACAAAAAAAACGACAACGACAACAACAACAACAACAACAACAACAACAACAACAACAACAACAACAACAACAACAGATAGCTCAACAAGATTAGAAGGCGTAGCAAAGGTACATATTGTTAGTCAACTTCTACCGTAACGTCTGCTTCCATATAAGGACCTAAAAACAACCTCTACCCGCTAAGGTCAATTGACAATGCTGGATTCGGCGCAGTGAGTACAAACCCATGTCTTAAATATCGGCGATTAGTGTTTAAGTGCGATATAAAGGCTTTGAATTCATCCCAGTACTGAAATACTACTTGCATCGTGAATCAGTTCACTGCAACCATTTTGCTCTTTCGTTTAAAAATGTAATTTATCCAGTGCTTTATCAGTGAAGTTAGTACAAACGTTTTCTATGACTACTGGGTTGTGTAAAGTTACCGAGCGCTGAGCCTAGTGGGTGAGATGTTACCACTCGAGCTTGGTGTTTGAAGGAGGTAGGTTCAAGATGAAGGTAGGTTCAATTCAAATCACGTCCGAACATCCAGCTTTCGGTTTCCCATAGTTTCGCGAAATTACTCCAGAAAAATGTCGAGAGGGTTCCTTCAAAAGAAAATCGCCGAAATCCTTGCCCCAAATCCCCTCCCGGCTTTACTAACATAGAAGTAAACACTCGAGCAAAACAAGAACAAAATGCTGACAGTCTACCATGACAGGGTTCCCGTTGTTGTATTACACAACTGAATTTAAATACATCCTCAGTGAAATATCTTTGCTCACGTATAATTGTCAGATGTACGCGCCAGTTTTTTTTTGTTTTGACTGATTTAGTTACACTATGTGACAGTACGTAACCATAATTGTAAGTTAGGTCCCTTAAAATCTTATTAATACATTTCCTGTTACAATCTGCTACTGATAATGAGGATAGAACCTCTAACTAGTTAGGTAGTATTATGACACAGTTAATGCTGCTGCAGAACAAAACCCGATAGATGGAATATTTGGAATCTTACACAACCAGATATTCCTAAGAGAATAATTCTCTATTAGTTTTTATAGAGATGAAGAATTTTTTTAATTTTCAAAATAACGGTTCTTCTAATTCAGTCAAGTATCATAACTTAACAGATTAGATTGATCCGAAGCATCAATATTTCCAGTCTTGTTAAAATTCTAGACAAAAGTGAGATTACACCGTAAGATCTGCATTTTTGCGTGGGCCGTCCTTTCAGTGAAGTGAGCATTAGAAGCATCGTAAAGATAAGTGGTATCTTGTGAATAAGGCTATTACAGTTGTACTCCTCCATTCAGCACCGGCACTGTCTGAGCGTAATGAATAATTCAGGAGACAGGCCTTTCTTTTCTGCCTCGCAAACAAATTATGTCAAAACATAAAACCTTTCGACGGTGATGTATGTTACCTATATACTGTAAGTGTACTTGACATTAAGACACTGGATGAAGGAACACTGCTAGGACAAATTCGTTTGATGATCCGTTTTCACGCATCAGTTTGCTCTCCAATCAAAATGTGCGATTTTGCCGTGTACTCTGACAGCTTTTCAGATTAATACGCCTACCCACCAGCACAGCTGCATGTAAACCCAGTGTAGTGTTTTGACAAACCACACAAAGCAGGTAAGATAAATTATTACCCGAGTGTTTGGTTTGGTGAAAGTCATTACAACGTGAGGTCTACACTTCTCAATTAAAATTATTTTTGTTTGCATAAATTATCAATAAAAATATTATTAATGATTGAAATTGCTGATATGAGGAATCGGGATGTTGCTTTGTGTACCAACGTTTGACCTTAATATACGCTTATTACAAAATTATTCTCCATCAAATTTTATTAACAATAGTATGACATCTTGAAATCCGACAATGGGTTCATCTTACATTAGTACTCATGGTTTCCATGTGTCCTTTCATTAAGTTCAGCGGAGCAATAAGATTTTCTCCAGGGCGACTCTGGGTTGATCGATACGATAACGATTTGCGGTGATCACCATTATCAGCGGAGTTACCATTTAGTGTAGGTGCCGAGTCTGCTGCCCGCAGCCGTCTGATGCGTTGGTTCCATTTTCTGCTGACCGTCGGAGACCAGCGACCACTCAGATAACGAGATGGAACACAATAACTACCACAAACCACACCGCCGTTAGTCACCGTACATCTCTATCTGCAGGCTGGCCACCCACCCACCACACAGCTCGCAATCCACTGTACCCTCCCCCACCGCTTCCTTCACTGAGGGCTACCCGGCCCAAGGTCACATTTCAGAACGCAGCCGGGCAGTTAGGGGGCGTCCATTAATTACGTTAGTTGAAATAGGGGTTTCCGGCGAAATCTCACAAAACCTCACCAAGGGGGAGGGGGGTCAACGGAAATCTCACTTAGGGGGTATAACCGCTCTTGGGAGCATGAGACCTAAAAAAACGTCTAAAAAGTTGCAAGGTCATTCGTAGGGAGGGGGGGGGGTCTACGTCAAAATCTCACGTCAATTTCCAGGGGGGGGGGGGTAGTCCAACCAAATCTCACGAAGTCTCACCAGAGGGAAGGGCTGGAAGGCGGTCCGGAATTCCGGGAAAACACCTAACGTAATTAATGTAGCTTAAGATGAATTTCGTGTTTGTATAAGCACCAATTCACTCAGTTCATCCTGCCAGGTGAACAACATCATCCGGTCTGACATTCTGGACAGGATCACTTGTTTGTTATCTGAACTGCGAAATTGCCACTTACCATACATCACGGTTTAATTTGTTGCCAATTTTTCCCAATTATCGCTACCCCAGTTATAATTTCATTGGATAGGACACATCTAATACTCTTTGTTTAAAAATGTGTCAAAGATATCAAGACTCTCAAGCGAATGGATCATCCAGGTATTTGTGTTGATAAGGACTAAGCGCAAAAAGTTTTGTATCACCACAGATTGCCTTAGTCGTTGTTGTGGGTTTGGGCGCTTCTAAGTGTTGCCCTTGCCATTCCTTAAGTTTCTGTCTGAAGTCTGTGGGGATTATGGAATTAAGCGGCACAAAATAACATAATTTCCAGGAGAATTCAATACTTTCTGTTGCACAGAATTTTTTGTCGCCGTCCTCTGTTATACCAAAGTGTTGGGACAGAAATGTATGATCGGTGAAGTTAGTAAAGGAAACTGTAGTAGTCTTATGATCAACTGACAGAGGTTAAATTTGCCTGGCAAATTTGTCTCTGTCGTGCCAGAACCAACAGTTTAACGTTGAAGCGTTGATTGCTATAACGTATGGGCTTTACCTCTTGTAGATCTCTAGTTCGGCTTTGGAATAGGTTATGTATGTTTTTAAGTACATGCTGAGTGTGTTTTGTTATCTTTCATTTTAATAGAAATAAACCATTGAAATAATTAATGTAATAGTGATATACTGCCATCAAAAGAAAGGAAAAAAAGTGTAATCGGGAAGAGGGAGCGTTCGAGCTTTATCTCTTGTAGATCTCTAGTTCGGCTTTGGACTAGGTTATGTATGTTTTTAAGTACGTGCTAAGTGTGTTTTGTTATCTTTCACTTTAATAGTAATAAACCGTTGAAATAATTAATGTAATAGTGATATACTGCCATCAAAAGAAAGGAAAAAAAGTGTAATCGGGAAGAGGGAGCGTTCGAGCTTACTCTATGATCAAAGCAAAGCTTCGGCCGAGATGATTTTTCAAGGAGGGTGACCGGAACATTTCGTGAAAGTCGTGAAAATCAACTACTTCCGATATCGGCAGTTACCAATTACGATACTAGTAGTAGTAGATAAGAAAAGGAGTGTCCCAAATTTAGTACTGTAGTAGAGATCATATTTATACTTACGCAGATTGTTGAACTCAATAACTGATTTTAAAGATTTCCGGTTACGTTAGAGAATTGTTTTAAAACAAACTCAGGATATAAGTGATCAAATATTTATAAATGTTTATATTAATTGTTCATGTGTCGCCTCGAAGCTATAGAAACAATTCTTCAAATTTTTATGACTTTTCCAGCCGCATCCCGCAATAAAAGAATCCTTTATTTTTACACTATACCTTTCAATTTGTATATGACTGGTGAAAACGACGATAGAAGTTACTTTTCTTTAAAAATTAAATTAAAACTTATGCCCCTTCCTCTGTCTCAATCTGAGAGGTACTGATTGTGAATCTTGCTCCTCTGTCAAGAAATGGTTAACCACGGTACTTCGGTTTTGCTATAAAACACTGCATAAAACACAATATGCAACATTAGAACACAAATTGATCCCAACATATCATTTTAGCTGTCTACGTTTTTAATCTTCGCTTTCCAGTTACCTTGTATCTACAAATTATCAACTTTTATGAAATAGTCACAATGTATAAAATTTATAATTCGTTATAAAAACATATGCCCTGAAATAGAGGATGTAGACAAAAAGTATTCTTGGTCCGTGAAACAATATTTTGATCGTGTATGTATTTATATATTTTTTAGTTATTAATTGAGGAAATTAAAAAAGATTTTGAAAGATATGTTGCTTATTTCATTTCTAATCAGTAAATACAAGCAGTTGTAAAAACACCACTGATGATGAACATTAAAACGGACAGATGCATCTGAGGAATAAAAATAGCTATTAGATGTTTTCAGTTGTAATATCTGCTGCCTGTAGTGAGTTTTGGCTCAAAAATAATGTGATGGCAAAAATTTAGGATCCTTGCATACGCTACTGCGACCAGGATTAATGGTCTTTCAGTTGGAATATAGTTTTTAAGACGATTTTGATATTTACTCCATGTCATTAGAAACATTTCTTGAATACTGACACAAAGTCATACGTTTTCCCAGACTTCTCGTAACGCTTAAAAATTCGCCAAGAATCTGAACTAACCGGAAATTCTACGCAGCTGAAGGACGGCTGGCGCGGAACAACCTTGAACGTCTCCCACATGCAGTGCGCCGCCTCAGGCGAGGCAACAGATACCACCCGCAGAGCGGACCAAATACACCTTGCCGAGTCACGCGTGGTTTCGCAAACTGGAAACTGTTTACTTATTACAACGACAAAGGCGTCGTCTTGGTATCAATGAGTGTGTTGATTGTCGTCGACATGGATAAGAAGGCTGCTGCCCCGTGAAGCCAATGATTTTTTTCCTCCAAGTATGGCACCGCTCCCCAGCTCCATTCAACCCGGCATCAAATTACTAGCGGCAGGAAACGCTTTGAGCGAGGGCGGAAGGGGCCGTGGGGAGAAAATTCGTAGCTATAACGTGGTGGGAATAATTTTTACTTAAATGTTCAATTCCTAGAACTAAACGCACAGTAGTCCCTTTATCATACCACCTTGGCGTTGACAGTTCATCTGTACTCCTGCATATACATTAGCACTGTATGATTTAAATAGCAGTGGTTGGTAGCAATAAATACAACTAAAAATGAAGTAACTCGCTATATGCATTCAAACAAATGTATCACTTGGATAGCAGTCTTTCAAAATTATTGTCTGTATCCCGTTATGGCAAAAATAATGTCAAAAATAGTTTGGAATCTTATCTTAAAGAGAAGAATGATTAGTTTACCGTAAAATTCAACGTATATAAGGATTTGCATCATTGTTCACAACACTTTTAATGCCAAAAAACGTCAGCTTACAATTTCAGTCATATTTTATTTTGTCCTGAGTGCCCGTTATTTCTTCTTAATATGTACACTACCAAAAGTGAACTCACCATCATTAGTTGGACACAATAATATATGTCCGTTTTTACGCCGAACGATCCATAATATTGACTTTTGAACCAGAGACAGCGGACGTTATGAAAATGTGGAACTGTATGCGGAGACACTGTGTACGGATATGGGAGCGTCCATAAACTACGTGCCTCGCTCTAGAGGGCGAGGGAGGGAAGGAGAGAAAGCTACGCTGGGCTACGTGGGAGGGGAGCCAGGCCAAGTAGCTTTTCATTCATATTATTTCGCACAGTTAATATAAGGTACAGAACGCACAACAGCATGCAAATAATTTGGGGTGATATTGTTTCAATATATAGTAGAATTGTGTCATCAACATATCTTTTATAGTAGATGATTTTATGGGAAAGGTGCTTGTTGTTTAAAAAAAAAACTTGTTCTCAAGATGATTACTATAGATATCTGCTACTAAGCCTGCAAGGTTGCTTCCCATTGCAAGACCATCAGCTTGTTTGTATATTTTATTATTAAAAGTAAAATAATTGTATGAAAGAACTAGAGAGAGTAATTCGTTCATGTATTTCAGGTAGAACCCAAATTTGATATCACAGTCGCGGATTTACACAAATCCATCACGTACAAAATACAGGGCGTTCTCCGGGAAACGCTACCCACTGTTAGCGCTACAAGGAAGAAACTGCTCCCGGGGAGCGAGCGGTCAGCTTCCGGCATTGTTCGACCGTCGGCCGCGGACTATTTCATAATAATTACGCTTCATAAACTTGTATGTGCTAAGCATTTAAATGTGACGTCAGTTGCGGATCAACAGTGCCATCGTGGACACCCTGCAGGTACCAGTTGCAAAATCTAATCCTAGGCCCCTGGTCTATTTCTGTAATTTTATGCACCACAATTGTTTTGTACGGCTTTAAGTGAACTAGCTTTGTTACTTTCCAAGCTGACGTCTTAGATACGCCTGCCTGCTGCCCTAACTGACTTAATGATTTTTTGGGTGAGTGTTCTAGTCGAAAAGCGATATCGTCAATTTTCTCCTCTGTGAGAATACGGTTGACCGACAGTCTCTTTTTGTTAAAAAATGAACCCGTTTCTCTTACTTTTTTAACCAGACGCAGAATTGTTGATTTAGCTGGCAGTAAAGCGCCAGGATATTCACGACGAAATTTACTGCGACACTTTTTAAACGACTTCGTAGAGAAATATTCTTTGTTGCAAACTGTAACGTATCATAATTTTACTCACACTCAAACACGGTACAGATTAGTAAGAGTATGAAGCCCCAAACCAGCCAAACCGCAAAGAAACGTTTATTCACAACACTGTTGGGGCAGCGGAGGTTTTAAACAGTGCGGTGATTCACGGCGCCGTGTGGCGGGAATTGCTGGTTCCACTGTCCCAGCAAGTTGCCGACGGCAACAGACTGGGAGGATAGCGTTTCCCGGCGAACGCCCTGTATTATACCATTTAAATACTTATTTCCGTCATTTTATCATCTCTGTATGTAATTTACGTTAGTCTGACAAAAGAAAACACTACAAAATGTCTTCTGGAATCAACAGGGGAAAAAGCTACGTGTCACGCGGGGAGGGGGGGGGGGTTTAGAGACAAAAGCCACGTGAAGCTACGTGCCGAGAGGGGAGGGGGGGTTCAGAGAAGGCCAAAATGAAGTTACGTAGTTAATGGACGCTTCCTACGAAATGACGTAAACACAGATCCGACAGGGTAAGGAGTGATACTGAAGGTATCAATCAGTAACAGAAGAGCGCAGTATTGGTAAGACGAATGACCAGAGTGCATTTGATAGTGATATAACTGTTGGGGTCCAACGAAAGGCGGCTACCACTCCCCCAGTCGAGAAAGCACAGGTATTTTCACGAGCAGCAGTGTCAAAGGTGTATTGTAACTATGTCAATTCCTGTTAGAATGATCGTTGCCGTGGGAAACGGCTAACGTGAGTGAGAGGGATATTTGTCCGCTATATCGCATTGTAACAGGAGACAGACTAACTACAATGTTATAGATTACTTAGCAAATTATAGATAGTCCACAACAACCTGCAAGCAGCCACACCATCTAGAACCATCTCCTCTGTGTGGGATACGGAAACCGTAGTTTTTACAAGGGTAACTCATCTGACCAAACATCACAGATCACAAAGATAAAACTGAGTGCGGAAACATCACCACTGAAACTTAGACTTGTAGACAAATGTTGCCTGAACTGATGAATTGAGATTCATGTTAGTACATTCCTATGACAATGATACACTACAAAGCGTGGATATTTCTTGCCTGCGGTACACTCTTCAAGCTGGGAGAAATTTCCCTCACATCTGGCTGAAATGCAACCCCTGATATATTTAATGTTGTCGTTTACAGGTCAACATTGCCTGCGTATCCTTAGCGACCATGTGCTCCCGTTTGTTTGTTGCAAGATTATACTGAAGACCAAGTCGTTCATCAACAAAATGAACAGTTCCATCAAATTTTATTGGTTTAGTGGTTGGATGAACATTCGGCAGAGCTAAATTTTATTACCTGACTTCAGCTCTATCCAGTAAATATGCAAGGCTATGGAAAGAGATGTTTGAGGTTGTAACGAGCCGCGCTGTCGCCACGTTACAAGGTGCATTTTTTATTATATATGTAATAATATAAGAGTAATTTACATAAATCTTGGGCGACCACGTGAATAGATTTGTGTTGTAATTTTATAAAGTACGCAAGATTCCAAGTGAGGACTGTAATGAAATGGTGAACTTATACAGTGTATCGTAGCAAAGCGAATATTAAAGAGTTATTGAGCTATGTAGGCTTGAAGCTAATCTTGGTGTTTCCGAGCCTTGGCGACAAGAAGTCGCGGATTTGGGATTTGCCAGACCACACACTCTGCTCCCTAGGGATAGGCGGTCAACAAGGTTACTCACCGGGCGGGAAATGCCAGAGTCGTCCCCGAACTTAGCCGAATATGTCCGACCTCTGTTCGATACGATGGCCAAATCACGTATCAGGGATATCACGTGACATTAGGTGCCGACCTGAAGATCCAATCAAAATGAGCGTATAACTCAAAATCCTGGGAATTTTTGTTGTATGTGAGCTTCGAGACTACAAATGGGCGGAGCGAGAAATTTCCTCGTGGACCGAAGAGCGAGGAGCTGGAGATTCTAACTTCGATCGCACCAGTCTGAGGTTGACTTGGAAAGTTGACTTCTTTCGCTAACTGCAGCTTGCCTTGCTGGAGCGAGCGTATCACCGCAACACAGCCGGTAATGCGATGATGCGCATTGCCAGACCAGAGATGCCTATAGCCGACTTGTGAGATAATCTCACATATCGTGGGTCCGCTACACTCATCACAGACATCAGATGCAGAACTACAATGGTAATTGATTACGACCATGCCATGTGATTGTGCATTCCGTGAAACAGAACCCGTAAGCGACTTTGAGAGGATAGGTCCATGTTCTCACTTTGTAATTGTAAAAAACCCCTGAGCTAGCGGCATAATTTGCCAGAACTAGTTATTTTCGAATGATATATTGTTCATTCTGGCGCCCATGATTTTCTTTTTAACTGTAAAGTCACAGTATTATGATACCTTTGTCTGAGGTCGTCATAACTTGTATTTTTATTGTTTCCAATTGTCATTATTTCTTGCATTTTGATTCTGAGATATATTTAAAAGTAAATATATAATTGTTTGCTTGCTCATGACGGCTAATTGTAACTCTGAGCGTTGCTTTTATGACTTTGCCAATTTGTGTTAATGTTAACGGTAAATTCGCTCGGACTTGTAATCGCCAATGATAAGAAAATAAATGTCATATTGTGACAATTTTTCCTGAATTCCAACTAACGTCGAAATTCTTGCAAAATTAATAAATTTTCACTCCTTCATAAAAATTAAAAATCCACAATTATTAATCATAAAGGTATGAAAGATAATTGTAACGTGGTTTGCCCACCAAGGCACCCACCACAAGGTACCGACACCAGTCCATAGAATCTTAGTGAACTGTGGGTGGTTGCTGGAGGGTTGTGGATTGGCACAGTCTTCCAATGCTTGCAATGTTTTATTAATTCCATCCCGAGACTAATCGTCCCTGTGATCAGGGAGCTGTTTTATCGTAGTAGGCAGGTGTCTTTAATTCAGTTGCTCTAGTGTGTAATGTCTACAGACAAGCTCTCTTTTAAACTGCCTGGCAACCCTTATATATCGAAAATAACCAGTTATCATGTTTGGCTAGGGATGTACCAATTATTTGTATACTTTCAGTGAACGTAACAAAAAATATTTTTCAACTTTTACGTAATTAATTAATAGTAGTTTCCACATTGTGATGTCAGTTTGAGCCTGGAAGTCAATCTGCGATCCACGATGATTTATCACTTACAGCGTGATGTACACCGTACAGCAGTGGCGTAGCTAGCGTGGGTGACACCCGGGGCGGATATCGATGGTGTCACCCCACGAAAACTTAAATTCAAAATTAAGTAAAATATATCTTGTAAGTGCAAATTTGGGTTTAATAAAACATAATCAAATAAAAATATATTGTTATTCAAAAATAATATTTAATAAAATTGTAACATTTAAAAGATATACACATAAACTAAAAACAACTGCTTTCACAATCTCCTCTTTCTAGCTTTAACAGCTGCAAACTCGTAATTCATATTTTCAAAATTAACAATTTTAGTTACTACTTGTTCAATAGTCAATATGGCAAGCTCGGTGATCGAAAGTGGTTTTAGATTAATTTTAACTTCTCTGAAGATTGGGCCTCACTAACCCGATACTGTTCCGCACCGACTGATTTCTTAGTGTTGGCACTCACTCGATGGAACTTTGTCCAAATGACACTCGGCCGGCACCCGGCTATCATTGGTTTGGTTTATGTTTTGAAGGTGCGGCCCATAGAGAGAGTTCGGAAATTTCCCCTTACGACCAAATGTTGTATTCATGTTATTGTTTGCTATAATATAAGTGTCTTTTTTCATCCATGTTCATCAGATGTTCGTAAAAAGTAGGAAGAGTCCTAGCATCTTCGCATTAAAAAATCAAAGCTTTGCCTGAGATGAAGATTAATTTTTTTATTTATTTGTTATTATTATTTTTTATTTATTATTATTATTATTATTTGCTTTCATTAGTCTTTTGACTGGTTTGATGCAATCCTCCATCCCTTCCTATCCTGTGCTAACCTCTTCATCTCTACATATCCCCCTACAACCCACGTCCTCAATTATCTGCTTCATATATTCTAATTTTTGTCTTCCTCTACAGTTCTTACCGTCGACTGTTGCCTCCACCCAGGGGCGTAGCTACTATGGGGCTAGGCGGTGCAGTGCACCGGGGCCCCTAAGCTCAGGGTCAGGGGGCCCCCAAGCATACCTCTGGGGGTCCCAAAGCGCAGTTCAGAGGCCCACGAGCCTTCATTGGCAAACTGTCGACCTTTTTTTTTTCAGCACTACAGTCGTCTAAGGGGGCCCCTGAGACACAGGAAGCCCCTCACTAAGGGGCTCTCTCACTGGTTAGGGGGCCCCCAACTATTGCTCAGGGGGCGCCTAAGCACAACTCAAGGGCCCCATCCTCAGCTTAGGGGGCCCTTCCCAGCAACACAAAGCAAAAAAAAAGGGCCCAAAATAAATTTGTTGACCTAGCTACGCCACTGCCTCCACCAGCAAATTAACTAATCCTGCATGTCTCAAAATATGACCTACCAGCCTGTCTGTTCTTTCTGTAAGCTTCTTCCATAAACTTCTTTCCTCACCCATCATTTCCAAAACTCGTTCATTTCTTACTTTGTCTGTCCACTTAATTTTCAGCCTCCTGGATCGCATTTGAAAAAGCGCTATATCAACAATTTTTAAAAACAATAAAAGTAGACGAGTTTCGACAATAAAGGATAAAAGAAGTCTATATATATATATACATATAAAATTATACTATATTAATATCGATTACTATTTTCGAAATGCGGGTGTCACCCCCAAACGGGTGACACCCAGGGCCGACCGCCTCCACCGCCCCCCCCCCCCCCCGTACAGTTATCTTACGCCAAGTAGAGTGACAAACAGAAGCTTGACTTCTCTCCAAGAACCGTCTCCGTTTGATGGAGAACATTCAGTGTGCGAGTTATGGCCTTACATGAGGGAGACCACACCAGCGTGGCAGATAACTTGTTCCTCAATAAAAACACAGTCAGCTGCTCGTTAATAACGGGTGCGTTTAGCAATAAGCTGTCGCGAATGTAAGCTTTCCACCGCAAGTGGGAGTCGGAGAACAGACGGTGACAGGAGCGAGGTAGAAACCAGATGTTCCTTTTATCTCGAATGCGCTGCTGGAATTTAATAGTACCAGTTAATAAGTAATTGATATATTAAATGGTATCACGAACACGTACAAGATATGCAGAATAACTGATTAGCAATTGCACAGAACCATTGCTTATACTGTCTGACGTATTCGTAATAAACTTAACCGTTTGTTTCTTCGTATTTATAGGAACAGGGTCCAAGTCACTAGATCATTTCGACCCATTCCTACGCTTGGTATTTCGTAAAAAAACAAAATCTATCTCAAATCTATTACAGATACTATAATCGTTGATTTACTTTAGACCTTCACTATCAATATATCATATATTAACACACCGAGCGTGGTGGTGTAACGGTTAGCGTTCTGGCCTCGCATTCGGGAGGACGGCGGTTCGAATCCCCGTCCGGGCATCCAGATTTGGGTTTTCCATGGTTTCCCAAATCACTCCAGGCAAATGCCGGGATGCATCCTTAAAAAGGTCATGGCCGAATTCCTTCCCATTCCTTACCCCCCATCCTTTCCCGTCTCTAAAGACCTCACTGTTGAGAGACGTAAAGCAGTTAAAAATAAATATATTAACAACTTAACGAGTCCTTCACCTACCTTTCACTCGTCTTAAATCCAGTATGGCGGAAATATTTAATGTTGATGTCAAGGAAAAATGGTGAAAAAATCTTAACTCTGCATCTGTGAAACATGCATATATTAAAGATCCCACAGCTGAATTCCATCTGAAGAGGACCAGTCGAGGCAAAAGTCACGTCAGGTGACGTGGTGTGGGGGAGAGAGGTTCAAAAAGAGGTCAAAATGGAGCCACGTAGTTTATGGATGGCCCCTAATGCTCAATTGGTGACTGTTCAAGCCTTAAATCTCAAGTTTATTAAACAGTAACGTATATTATTCCGTCCAGTCATGTAAGAACACGATGAAGCCTGAAATCTGCAATAATAGGCCTGCTAAATTGCTGCGGTTGCTTAAAATGGGTCGCATTGAGTATTTTCTGGTAGCCTCAGGTGATGTCTGTTAAACACAGCGACACGTCCGTGTCTGTGAGACTAGATGCATAGACAGTGGTGAGTGTGGGTTACCAGTGGTCGACACACACGAAGCGACAGGTTTGAAAAACATCCGGAGCTGCGGCGTGGGTCAACGTGTGGCACAGTGGCTTTGCAGAAACAGGACGCTCGCGGCCGGAAGCTCAGCCTTCCGCTACATCTCACTCAATCATTATTTTTAACACTTGTTTCGACATGGTCTGCTTCGTATAGTGATTCAAAGAGAAATTCATGAAATTTGGAATTTTTTTGTGTTAATCAAACTAGTAAATGGCAGTAACATGTTTAAATTCGTTTACTAACCTTACACATTTTTAGGAGATAAGTAAAGAATGCTTAGAAAATTTACCAGTATTTAAAGAGTAATAAAATAAAAACAAAACTATTAAAGCGGTAGTCTCATCTGTTTACCTCTGAGTAAAAATTTAAAATGGAAAATTCAAATAACAGGACTTGAATTCAGAGATTAGTTTTTGTTGTAAATGTGTAAATGCTTGAGAGCGTTTATTGTCTATGTGAAAAATGAGGTAGTTTTCCCACTTAAACCACTTCAAGAACATAACTAAGACAGGTGGGCATGGAGAATTCAATTCTACTTGCGCTTTAGTGGTATAGATAGTTTACCTTCAGCTGTTGGACGAATTGTTTTCAAGCAGTTAATTCTTAGGTTAGCCTAAGCTTATATTGAACACTATTAGATAATTTGTTAATCTCCTGGAAACATATAATTATAAACAATTAATTTTTGTTGCCTATCTTCACGACTCTTTCTCAATAAACTGACCTGCTACTGAGTAACAGCACTGACACTTCAAAATTTATTTGATGTTATACATCTTTTAGTGTTACTATAAAATGCAAATCTTTAATGAATTTTTTTAAAAATTATATCATACACATTTACGTTCATGTGATTGTTCTATACTGAGGAGGCAATGAAATGTTGCTACATTTCAACCCTGTAGTTGTAGTTTTATACTGTAAGGGATAACAGGCATAGCTTCATTATAGCAGTCACAAATGTAACATAATTACAATAAGTTTCATGATGCTGAAGGCACTATTTATTATCGCGGTTAATGTTAATCCTAATTTAATGTATTAATTAATCAGTTAACTTTCATGACAATTCATACAGCACCAATTCCTTCCAAAAGTCTGCACTAACCGAAATTAACCTCCTTGACTTACAAATTATTAAACACCGTGTTTTTACGCCGAGTCATCACCCTGCCATTTTAAAATCACATTTTTACGAATTTCGTCTGATGTGAGTGCTCGTTATTGCCTGCAAATTTCGATCTGTTGTACGACGTAACAGTGTATTTAGTACATAAATTTCTTGATTTTCAGGCAACGTTGTTTCTTAAGAACTTACCGACAGAGTTGAATTTGTATTTTTTAAACACATTCAACTTTAATACGGATATCTCTAACGCTTTTATCTGAAATTGGTAATCAGATAATTAAACTAATGTTACCTACCAACAAGTATACATCTTGATTTTGGTGCAGTAATGTGGAAGTCACGATTATATATTGTGTCAAAATAGAAACCCTTCTGTGCTATACGAACGGGAATCCCTCTGCAATTTAATACGATAATAATAAAAGTGTGTTTAAGAATTATTGTTTTGGGAGCTTAATGTATATGTGCTTCAAGAATGGGAAAATTAATATGACGCACACCTAATTTTTAAGCTTATATTTGAAAGTAGGTAGTACAACATATAGCTTGTGTTGTAACATTAACTGACTTCCAGTTTAATAAAGGCATATCAAGTGCGCATGTTTAACAACTGAACGTTTAAAACCTAAAAACCACTACTAGATGATCGTAATTTCGTGAACTAATAATCATTCCTAATACAAAACAGTACCGATTTTACCTCTTATTGCCAAAATATTCTGAGAAATTCTCTCATAAACATACCCTGGTGGTAGTGGTATAAAAATCGCGATGCTCCATAATTTTGTAGCAGAAATCAAGCATGTGTGCGGAAAAACGGTAACGGAGTTAATAATTTTTTCAAAATTTGTAAAAAATGTACTCCACAATTCACATTTTGGTTGAATAATTTCGTCAGGTAACATACTAATCCGGTGCACCAAATGTAGGTAGTCCCCGTCCTTTTATCCAGAATCTATAATACAACTTGAAACCCAGACAACGCCATGTTCCTATCGCATTTCTCACAGAACAAAACATAAACACATTATGGTCACGTTAACTTTTTTTTTTTTTTTTTTTTTTTTGTAACAGTTTAACGTCCCTTTTTAACAACGTGGTCTTTAGAGACGGGAAAGGATGGGGGCAAGGAATGGGAAGGAGTTCGGCCATGGCCTTTTGAAGGAAGCATCCCGGCATTCACCTGGAGTGATTTGGGGAAACCATCGAAAACCCAAATCTGGATGCCCGGACGGGGATTCGAACCTCCGTCCTCCCGAATGCGAGGATAGAACGTTAGCCGTTACACCACCACGCTCGGTGTCACGTTAACGACTGTTACACATCAAGGCACATGAATTCATAGCTCTCGTATTTTACCGTATGTAAAAATAACATGCCAAATCATTGACGTAGAAATTTAATGCTGAAAATAGCTCCATGAAAGTCAAAATGTGTACTACAACAAACATATTAGCTCTGTCCGTTTTTAATACCTTCTATTAATGCTTCTAAATATCTTCTAAACCAACAGAATTTTTTTTTCTTAAATTTCGCAGACCTAAATACAGGTCAAGTTCGTTTTTCAGGCAGATCAGGTCTCGCAATGGTCCTAAAAACAATTTTTAACCCTAAAAACTCATTCTTTGTCCCTTTTAGACACTGTGCAATACTTTATTGATTTAAATTGACTTCAAGAGATTCAGCAATGATCAATTATTTCGTTAATATAATAATTTTATTAAACAATTTCGCTTATTACTTTGTGTACATTTTCAACTACCTTGTTTGATTCATGTCTTACAAACTATTCTAGTCCTTTGACCACGACCAACACAGTCTTACACCTAGTGAGGCTATAAAAAAACTGGCGTATCCCCGTATTTCGTCCTGTGTACGAAAGTGACCAATGAGATTTTTAATTAATTACGGCTTTCTTTCACTGTTCGTTTCTTTCATAGAGTCGTGACGCAATTTTAAATACCGTTCGCAATGTATCATAAACCATGCACTAGTGTTGCCCAAATGCAAGAACAAGACAAGACTTGGCCAGTCTTGGTCTTGGTCTTGCATCACTACACCTGGTCTTGGTCTTGGTCTTGGTCTTGCAAACATGCAAGACCAAGACCAAGACTGCAAGACCAAGACCGATTTTGGGCAACACTACCATGCACAGGATGCTGGAAATAAGAACAGTATCAGAAAATAAAACGTGTAGCTTTTCACTCGCGAACAAATGAAACAAAAACTTCTTGAGCAATCTGATTTATTCACTTCTTCAATAAATCACATGTGTAACCATTAGACTGACTTATTTCGAACCACAATCCTAATACACTCATTAATCACATAAATCAACCACAAAAGGACGCAGTAACGAATGAGACACAAAAACGCACCAAATTAATTAGAAACATATATTCGCACATATAAGCGCACTATCCACCAAATCAAATCATAAGACAAGTGCACACTATCTCTCAGCACTACACGTCCTAATATAAAATAATGGCTAATACAAGTCGGAACAATCTAGTGCAGTTTCCATAGCACTATACAGTACAGATACAGAAAAATAATCTAAAGTGCAAAAATGCAACTGAAAAAGCCACTCATACAGGGGTACATAAGCAAATGTGAAACAATGAAAATGTAAATAAGCTTGTACCTGTACCATAAGTTCGCTGTGTAAATTATAGCAAAAAATCTAAAAATTTGAAGAAATGGTAGAATTGGGTCTAAGAAGTAACTCTGAAACGAACTCGACTAAGCACGAATGGATACATTGAAGAAAGAAATAATTAAAGCTGGTAAAGAAACATTAGGCTTTAGGGAACAGCCTTCAGAAAACCTTGGATAACAGAAGACATTTTGGAGCTACTTGGGAAGTAAAATTACAACCGATGGCCGAAGCAGGAATGGTGTTAAATGCAGAAAATCAATAGCAAAAAGAGTCTTCAGTGAAAAAGAGGAATCTTATAGTTTCAAATATTGATCTAGGACTTAGAAAAAAAAATTTTAAAACTATGTGTGGAGCACAGCACTCTATGGTAGCGAAACATGGACTTTAGGAATTCCAAGAAAAAAAAAAATTGAAGTATATCAAATGTGGTGGTATACAGAGGTTTACAGAAAGAAGAGACAGGATGGTTTGGGACATGCAGGATTGTTAGTAGAAGGAACAGTCGAAGGTAAGAACTGTAGAAGAAGACAGAGATTAGAATATATTAGGCAGATAATTGAAAACGAAAGTGTTGAGATGAAGAGTTTAGCGCAACATAGGAAGAGGATGGAGGATTGCATCAGAAGACGGCGACAGAGTTTCCGATCACTCAAATATCGTTTGAAAACACTCTGCTCATTCGACTAGTCACTCGAGAAGACAATATTAATTCTCAACGCCGAGAGAGACTTGGATGTTATAAATATTTCCTCTTTCCGGTTTCTTTTATGTATGCCGTAGATGTGCCTATACGCAGCAGATGTGTCCTCCGCTTATTTAATTTCTGTTCTCTTACAGCTTTCAGTCCAAAAATACATTACAGTTCTTTGAAACTTCTTTCCTCTCATCTCCCAGACCAACTAATTTTATGTTTTCACAGTACACGTTAACATTGCATTAGCTTATAACAAAGATAAACCATAAATCTCTGAATAAATAAATGATGACGTATGATTACAAGTTTTACAAATATCATACATCTTTCAACTGATGTATCAAATATATTTAATTTATTTAGGTATGTTTATTTGGCGCAGCTTAAATTTGGTTACATGGCAGATGAGGAAATCATTCTCATCTCCGTGGCCGACACGGCAGCATCATTACGATGGAAGCCTCCTCCTGATGGGCCGTCTTGGCTCGAGTTGCTCCCCTAATTGCCAATCTAGCTGGGAAGCCTTCTGATCACCGTAACGGAGAACGTTAAGACGAAGTCACACCAGCGTGGATGGGTGCAAATCGAGTTGACGACATTCGTTCACAGAAAAGCAAGGCTGGGGTACTATCGTGCTCAAATGTTTCGGAACAATCTGAGTAGTTCCCCTGGAAGGTATTCAACCCTTTTTTACTCTACTACATAGACACTACCAGACACTACCATTATGCAGTTGGTTCTACAGGCAGCTGAAAATTCAAAACTGTCGTCTCAAAAGTCACAAACCTTTGTAACTTATTCGTTGAGAAAATTAAAGCAGGTCAGATTTCTGCAACTAATGCATTCCACTAATTTCTTTTCACGTTTATTGGAAATGTATCACCATTTTCTACCCAAATTTAAATCTTGAACAGTCTGATTTAAATAAGAAATAACAAAATTTTCCGTCAGTTTAAAAGTATTTGGAAGTGTCACCGAATGAAAGTGTTACATTTTCTTAAATCTTTCTAGACTTTCTTGGACTGTCATCCCATTGTTAAAGCCAAATTACTGAGGAGTTAATTTTCTTCTGTTATCAGTCTCTCGAATGGTTTGATGCAATCCTCCATCTATCCCTATCTTGTGCTAATCTCTTCATCGCAACATACCCCATACAACTAGGTCAAGATTTGAAACTAAAAGATTTCTCTTCTTTAAGAAGGTTCTTTTCGTTAGTGATTTCTCCTTTTACATCATTCCTGCTTCGACCATCGTTTGTAATTTTACTACTAAGGTAACAGAATTCACTTTGTCTAATGCAGTGTTTCCCAACGTGGGGCCGATGCCCCACAGGGGGGCAATTTGGTTTTTTTTAGGGGGGCAATTTAGAAATTGACTTGATACGACTTTACCGCTTTCTCTTTGAGTTATTTAAACACAATGCCAGATATGGTTACAAAATATAGCAAAAAAGCAAATTATTAAAAGGATCACACTAAATTGCCATAGTAAATGTTTATTATAAATCTTTTGAATTTGAATTTTAGTATATCATTATATGTTTTTTAATTTTACTTACTGTGTTTTATGATAATATCAAAGTGTTTTCTTTCAAAAACCATCCTATATCAGTTTCTTTAATAACAAATAATTTTTTTATTAAAAATTATGTATGTGGGGCAAAAAATGTTGAAAGTGGGACATGACCCAAAAAAGGTTGGGAAACACTGGTCTAATGCATGCGACCCTATTTTTATATTTAATCTGTTATTATTGTTTTAATTTCTGTTACATTTCATCAGATGAGGAAAACATTATCTTCTCCGTGGCCGACACGGCAGCATCATTACGTCTTTCTTTGGTTTTCATTAATTTAGTTCAAAATCTTCCTTCAATTTTTTTGTTCATGCTATTCAGTAACTTCACAATATTGCCATTCTGTTCTTCTAACAGGCAATGTGATGAGCAAATCGAAGCAAACTATTTTTTTTCTTCTTGAACTCTTACGACACATTCAATTTTCTTTTACTCCCTTTAATGCTTCCTTTGGATACGAGTTGAATATTAATGGGGATAAACTGTGAAGAGACTTACGAAGAGACAACTACGTTGTTTGTGTTATAAGAATTTTCGAAATTAGTACTGGAGCTAGCCTTGGAAACAAATTATGTGCAGTCTACCCTAATTAGGAAAATATACTTGTTAATAAACAAGTTTTCTTATTTTTAAAATAATTTCATACATTTCTGTATAGCTGATATGAGAAACAATTGCCCAGGAACATGAATAAATCAGCAATGGACGGTTTCTCTAGAACGCAAGCCCAAATTTAAATCCCTTACTAACTGTGAGTATGGGAATACCAGCGTGAAAACAAAGCTAGAGGTGAGTTTGATATGCCAGAAACGCTTTAATTTCAAAAATAATGATTAGCATTTCATCCGCTAAAAACGGAAGTTACATGTTTTATTTTTCCTGACAGAAACATTATGTTTCGAGGCTAGTGGCTTTTTTTTTAATACGTTCTCATCTGTGTCATAAAAGTGAACATAGACTTCAATGAATTTAAATCATTTGAATTGTTGCTAGCGATAGAAAAATACATTTCTGATAGCATAAGATAAACTTTTTGAGATTGACCTCGTAGACGATGTGGCATATGTGTCTTTGTTAATCGCGATAAATGGTTTGCTGGACGATTTAGTGTTGCAAAGCAGTCGAATGGTTAGTTAGTTATTGAGTGAGTTAAAAACAAACAAAAACTGTAGTACTAATTTTTATTTCTTAAACCTTATCCCCATTCGTCGATTGGTTGGTAGTACCTAAACGAGAGGCGAAACTCGTAGAATATTAAATGAATAAAACAACAGTTGCATTGATATTATGTAATAATAATTCAATTTAGTAAATAAATGGATCAAGAGGAAGCTGAAAACCTGTACTGTCTTCTCATTTTTTTAAAAAATTATTCATCCACTGACGCATATTCGAAAATAGATTCAAGATAACACCTTAAAACGCGAGAATTCATTGTGTTATTTTTTGGCTAAAATGATTCTCTATGCAGCAGAATGTAATAATTACCACCCATTGTATTCAAAAAGCAGCATTTATATTCGTTTATTTCCTGCAACCCTGGAGTATGCAGTAGAAGGTTGTCCTCAGTAAATCATGTGTATTTACATCTGATGTTTGCTGTCTCACACTCATAATGAAACGTCAAGACTACTAATACTTTCAGTATTACTTATGGCAAATTTTTTTAAATAACCAGTTGTAGATATCATAAGAATGTGATATAACGTGGATGGGGGAAACGACATGCCGTTTAAGGTTAACCTTCGAAATGCTTTATTAATCGCCCCAGTTCTGTGTTGCAATATTAATTACTGATCAACTCTAGAATGATATAGTACCTTCTTCTAACCTCAATAAATCAGTTTCATATTGCTGAGAAATTCGTCTCTATCGTTTCTCTTTCTTTTTTCCTAAAAAAAAAGTCTGTAATAATGGTGGCTAGAGGGCACCTGGGCACCTGGGCACCTATAGATTAACGTTGAATTCCCATTACACAGGGAATGGTATACGCTCATCAAGTGAACTAACCACAGCTCAAGTTCGCATGTTTCGACATTGGCAGCATCGAAAACCTATAGATACTGTGCCACACACACGTTAGAAATGTCAGGAGGATGCCGGTTCGAATCTCCATCCGGTCATCCAGATTTGGATGTTTTCCATGTTTTCCCCTAATCACCTCGACGTCAACCAGGAGAAAAGCCATAAGTAAAAAAAAAAAAAAAAAAAAAAAAAAATAGAGAGACAATGGACTGTTCGCAGAAAGCAAGCTCTCATAACAAACAAAATCCTCCTCCCAGGAAATGAAAAAATATTTAAATGATATTGTGGCGCAATTTAGTGGTTGAACTTTCTTCCTGAAAACTGTTGCAGTAATAGAGTTGAAGGTGGCGGAGAAGAGTCTTTTAACTAATCGTCGATTGTAACCTAAAATGCATCACATATTACATTAATAGTATCTAGAGGTAGAAATGACGTTCCCTAGATCTTCTGTGAGATTTAAACGTGAATTAATTAGCTTGAAAAATCAGCTTTACTCTGTATTTCCCACAAACTATTCGGCAAAAACCGTTTTGTTATTAAAACTCAATATACGTACATAATAACAGAACATATAAAGAAGAGTCGTCAATATTCTTATCTTTAGGAACCATGTCTTCATTTATGGGGACTATTCTTAAACAAACGATCGAGAAGGATCCAGTTCTTCCGGTATGTGAGATATCGTTACTGCTTCGATTCTCGATAAATTCTGTCTGCTTCAGTTCCTTCTTAGCAATGGGAAAACAAATTCAAACACCACAATGCCCCTTGCTATAATACACCTGTTATCGTTATAACAGGTTTAGTTTTATTATCATTTTCAAGCAATGATCATTAACTTTTTAAGCAGTACCTTCTGGAATAGGTATACTCATAACAAACATATTTAATATTTAATTTACTCTTTCGTTCGAAATATTACAGCGGCGTTCAAATTTTAATAGTTTGTTGTTATTTATTCATAAAATAGCGTGAAAGACCTAATATACATATTGATAATTTTCAATGTTGTCTTTCTCTTTCTCTAAGCACCGGTTACATCTTCTAAATACATATTTCTCGATAAAATTTCAAGAGTTGGGTGTGATCTATATACTTTCTACATTTCCTCAGTTTAGGTCTTAATTTCTTTTTAAGGACTTTAATAACAATGTATTGCTCCCCTCGATAAACTCCTGCCTTACTTGTTGAAATATCTCCTCCACGTAGAGGTAACTAATATGTGAACGGAGATTTTCCCGGCATATAAATGCAACTAGTCCTCACGGGTTTGCAGCCGCATATTTTCATAAAACGATGACAACGTTTCGACAACGTAATCTGTTGTCTTCATCAGGTAAACGTATCTTGCTATCGAGAGTACGCAATTTCTCGAATTACCTTACTTGTTGAAATATATTAGTTAGCTCTACGGGAAGCAGATATTTCAACAAGGCAATTCGAGAAATTGAGCATTATTGGTAGCAAGATACGTTTACCTGATGAAGACAAAAGAGTACGTTGTCGAAACGTTGCATCATTTTATGAAAATATGCTGCAAACTCATGAAGACTATACTGCACTCGTCCCTATTTTATATCACCAAACAACCAACGGTAGTTGTTAAACGACTAAATTTACTTAGGCATTATCACCCCCAACTGCATATCTCTCCTTAATTAAACATTAAATTCAAATTATTGCTGGCTATAAGTTTCGATGCATTTGTACATGAAGAGAGGCAGCAGCGAGAATAATGAAAAACTCGGTAATGGAAGTAACTACACGAAACTAATTCTGCTATTAGGAAGGTGATGTTATTTCAGTGATTACAAAATCGAGTAAAACTTAAAAAGAACTTGGCAATATCAGCCTACTTAACAGTACGACGTTGCACTTCGTTTGACCTGGATGCATGCACTGATTCGGATGGGAAGCTCGTCATAAAGTCGTTTTACCCTCTCCTGAGGCAAGTTGGCTCACAACTGTTCTTACTGGTCCTTGATATCCTGGGTTCTGGCACTGAGACGAAATGACGTCTGAGCTTTCCGACACATGTTCTTTCGGAGGCAGATCTGGGTATCCTGCTGCCTACGGCAGAACTTTAACATCACACAGACAGTTCACAGAGACACGTGCCGTGTGGTCGCGCATTGTCCTGTTGGAAAATGGCACCACTATGCAGTCGCATGAGAGGTAATATATAAGGACGCAGACGTAGCGTACTGTTTTGTTGTCAGACTTCCCTAAATCCCTACCAGACGTGACTGGCTCTCCACACAATAACGGTAGTAGCAACACTCTGTGCATCTCCAAAACATTGGAAGAATGGGATCACTCTCTAAGTCGCGCCATACCTGCCTACGATGGTCATCCAAGGTAGTACAGAACCGCGAATCATTGGTGAACTCAATGTGACGCCATTCATCAGCAATCCAGTGAATCGCGGTTATTATTATTATTATTACTCCGCGATTCACTAAAAGTGTGTGGCGGAGGGTGCATAGCACCTATCGAGAAGGGTTATGGTTTGGAAGGGTTATAAGGGATATGGCAGGAGGCGCCCATGGGCTATTGTGAGGAACCATCCCCGCATTCGCGTGGAGTGATCTGGGAAAACCATGGAAAACCCAGATCAGGATGGCTGGAGTGCTTTATCGAAAGCTACTCCTGTCGGATTTTAAGTTTACTCGCCCGGTAAATCCTTTCTATTCCATTCCCTAATCGCTCGTGGGAAAAATGAGTACAGAAATGAATCGGTTCTGGCCCTGATTTCTCTTATCTTATTTTCACGGTCATTTCGAGATATGAATGTTGCTGGTAGCAATATTTGCTGACTGTCATTCCGAAATACATCTGTCGTGAATTTTTCAATTAGCTTCCGTCGAGAGCAACGCCTTCGGTGTTCCAGGTCTTCCCAACCTAACTCCTTCAACATCGCACTTACGCTTTCCCTCCAACTATATATACCTGTCACGAATCGGGCGGCTCTTCTTTGGACCTTCTCTAAAGCCTCCATTAACCCCTTTTGATGGGGACCCCATACAGAACAACAATACTCTAAGTGAGGACGTACTAGTGACTTGTATACAATCGATTTAACTTCCTGAGTGCATTGATTTAAATTACGACCTAGAAATCGGAGTATACGATTTGCTTTCCCCATTACATTCTCAATATGCTCATTCCACGACAAATTATTACGAATTGTTACCCCTAGGTATTTAGCGGAATCTACCGTTCTAAGGACAGTGTCATTAATCGTATATTCATAGTTAAATGGTGTCACCTTTTTACTTACACGCATGACTTGGCACTTTTTAGCGTTTAACTCCAACTGCCAATCTTTACACCACGCAATTATTTTCGTAATATCGTCTTGTAACAAAGCGCAGTCGTCCAGGGTTTTGATTTCGCGATAAATTATAGCATCATCGGCAAATAATCTTTTCATTCCCCCTATTATGTCGCATAGATCATTGATGTATATGAGAAACAACAGAGGCCCTAACACGCTTCCCTGGGGAACTCCAGACCCCACTTCAGTAAGTGATGAACGCTCACCGTCGAGAACTACACACTGTGTTCTGCCCTTCAGGAAGTCTGCAACCCAGTCGCATATTTGTCTAGATATGCCGTAACCGCGAAGTTTCCTAAGTAACCTAGTGTGAGGCACAGTGTCGAAAGCTTTTTTAAAGTCTAATAGAACCAAATCAACCTGGGATTGCTCATCTATAATTCGGCACAAGTCGTGAATTAGAAGTGCAAGTTGTGTTTCGCAGCATCGGCCTTTTCTGAATCCATGTTGATTTGGATTTAAAAGCTCACCTTCATCCAAGAACCGCATGACATTCGAATAGATGATATGTTCTAAAATCCTGCAAAATATTGAAGTTAACGAGATCGGCCTATAATTCTGAGGATCATTAACATTCCCATTTTTAAACACTGGAGTTACGATAGCGGTCTTCCATTCGGCTGGTATTTTTCCTTAAACTTATCCCGGGAATCAATCTATATTCTTGAGATCGTAAATTAAAATACAAGTGGTTCGGGGACTATGATAGATGATACGGCGCTAACGACGCCTGTTTCTGGACCTCCACTGTCACTGCTCCACTCGGATTCCAAGGCGTGAAGCTGCACTGTAACTCGATTCCGGAAGCTCGTTGTCAGGGCGTTAGTTGTTCACGGTTGGTAACACCGAGGAGAACAATCGGACGAACTGCGAGATGATGTCACCAGCCGACACTCCTATCGGGCGTGGATCACGCGACACGCACCATTGTCATTAGCCTGACGCTACCCTGCAATCTGAGGTTTAAAATATCGCCATCCGAATCTTAACAACACATTTTAACTTCTTCGTTAAACGACAAGGTAAAGAGAATACCTTACCTGGGCAAAATAATGATTTCTTCTTTTCAGTGTATCCATTCGTCTTTGGGCTATTATCTGGCTGCGTAACGCTCTTGCCTCGCATTTCCGGGTTCGATCCCGACCGGCCATCCATATTTTGATTTTCCATGATTTCGCCAAATCAGCCCAGGCCAATGCTTGGATGGTTCCTTCAATAGACCCCTTCCTAACCCCCAGTCGTTTCTCGCTTCTAATGACCTTGACGACAACGAGGCTTAAAAATAATGTCGGCTGCTTATTAATGGAATATAGCCTGTCTGAATTGTGAGGTTTCTGTCACAAAAAGTTTTTTTTTTTTTTTCCCCTACCCTGTCTGAAATAAATTTCATAAAAATCGACAGAACTTAAGATTCCATACAGTTTTTTTCCAATTATTCCTTGTTGTGACTTTATACTAGAGATCATTCTGATATTTGTTTTTAATTATATTTCGTATCTCACACTCCGACCCCACCTTTTCGAATATTTTTGGCGTCTTCGTGTCCTTTTTGCGAACCTAGTTAGCTACTGAAAATTTTACAACCAAACCTGGTGGATGAGCAGCAACGATTGATTCCGTCATTCGGGAGAACGTGGGTTCAAATCCCCATCGGTAATCTAGATTTTTCGTTTTTCGTGTTTTACTGAAGTTATTCCAAACGAATACTCGGACGGTTACTTTTAAAAAGGAGATTACTGAATTCCTTCTCTTTCCTAGCTTCCATTCTCACTCGGCTCTAATAATCTCGAAATAGACAAGCCACAAAACTAGAAGCAAAAAAAAAAGAAAAAAAAAAATACTGGTTTTCGTTCATTAAGTATAAATCTTCTTTAAAACGAGTCACAGAGAATTACTTAACATTGCCCTGAATAACTAGCTGAATATATTAAATGTAAATAGTAAAAGATATTCTGAACATTATACCTGTATAATGAGACGCTGTAGCCACATTCTAAGGCGCAATTTTTCTTATGTCAATCATAATATTAGATTAATCTTCATAATAAATCTTGGGCGACCACCAAGATAGTTTTTTTTTTAGAAATTTCCTAAAGTACGCAAGATTCCATGAGAGGGCTGTAACATTAAGTGTATCTTGTTGCAAAGGCGGGCGCTGAACTGGGACCAGGGCAGGGGTTGGGGGGGGAGGGGGACTAAGCGAGTCAAATGTACCCCGAGCTCACCGGCAGAGAGGGAGGAAGCGATGACTGGCAGGAGTAGCGAGCCAAGAATCCGCCCGCACAGTCGTCCGACTCCACCTGGCCAGAGGGGAGGGGGGGGGGGCAGCTCCATCCGATGAATTTGGCACGGGCCCCAACCGGTAACGTCACTGCTACGATAAGAACGCTTACTCGTGGCTCGAGATTCCTTGCGCCGGTCCTGACTGGGTCAGACCACGTAGCATGTCGTTGCAGCTGAGCGATCATTATTGCTGCTGCCAACATTACAGTATAACACTCGCCCACATGGCTGCCACAAAGTAGTCGACAAGCCGTGACTAAGAATTCTAATGTTTTCAAAGATTCACTATACTCTGTTAAAACTGAATCTTAACAATGAATAAGCGATTCTTATTTAACTTGTTTGCAAGTCATATAAATTGTTTTGATGTTTCATAATTCATTCATTTTCATCCGTTTTTATGTGTGACTTCTCTCTGGTAACAGAACTACACACCCACAGTCTGTTTTACTTAAATAATTACCATAGTCATTAAGTGAGGTATTTCACGTGGTATCCATCTGGGGCACTTCAATACTGTTACATTAATCACCCTCCTCCCCCATGCGATTCATTCATTACTCCGCGATTCACTAAAAGTGTGTGGCGGAGGGTGCATTGCACCTATCCGAAAGGGTAATGGTTTGGAAGGGGTATACGGGATATGGCAGGTGGCGCCCTATTGTGAGGAACCATCCCAGCATTCGCCTGGAGTGATCTGGAAAATCACAGATCAGGATGGCAGGAGTGATTTATAGAGAGCTACTCCTGTCGGTAAATCCTTTCTATCCCATTCCCTAATCGCTCGTGGAAAAAATGAGTACAGAAATTAATCGGTTCTGGCTCTGATTTCTTTTATCTTATTTTCGCGGTCATTCCTAGATATGAATGTTGCTGGTAGCAATATTTGTTTTTTGTAATTCCGAAATACGTCAGTCGGGAATTTTTCAATTAGCTTCTGTCGAGAGCAGCGCCTTCGGTGTTCCAGGTCTTCCCAACCTAACTCCTTCTACATCGCATTTACGCTTTCCCTCCAACTATATATACCTGTAATGAATCGGAAAGCTCTTCTCTGGACCTTCTCTAATGCCTCCATTAACCCCTTTTGATGGATACCCCATTCAGAACAACAATGTGCTAAGTGAGGAAGTACTAGTGACTTTTATGCAATCGATTTAACTTCCGGAGTGATTTAAATTACGACCTAGAAATCGGAGCATACGATTTGCTTTCTCAATTACATTCTCGATATGCTCATTACACGACAAATTATTACGAATTTTTACACCTAGGTATTTAGCGGAATCTACCATTCTAAGGACAGTATCATAAATTGCATATTCAGAGCTAAATGGTGTAACCTTTTCACTTACACGCATGACTTGGCACTTTTTAGCGTTTAACTCCAACTGCCATTCTTTACAACACGCAATTATTTTCATAATATCGTTTTGTAACAAAGCGCAGTCATCCTGGGTTGTGATTTCACGATAAATAATAGCAATATCAGCAAATAATCTTTTCATCCCCCTTATTATGTCGCATAAATCATTAATGTATATGAGAATCAACAGAGGCCCTATCACACTTCCCTGGGGAACCCCGGACCTCACTTCGGTAAGTGATGAACGCTCACCGTCGAGAACAACACACTGTGTTCTGCCCAGTCGCATATTTGTCTAGATATGCCGTAAGTTTCCTAAGTAACTTAGTGTGAGGTACAGCTTTTCTAAAGTCTAATAGACCACTTGGAGAGGGGGGATGGAGAAAATGAGTTCCTCCAGGAAGTCTAACCGTGTCTACTAAGCCCAGCGAACTTAATTTGTTTGAGGAAAGTCTTTTGTTGTCAATTATCTGCGAAGCCTGGAGCTTTGTGTTTTCTGTATGATAATTGTACTTTTTGTTGGTTAAATGTGTAGTTTATTAAACGCATATTGGGTACCGCCCCAGCATCCACCTAGAAGATTGTGAGAAACCGCCTGAGAACCGTAGTCATGGCGTTCGGTACGTAGAGGACTTGGCTCGTGCCCGGTACTGTTGTACCTCCCTGATCCAGTACGCGGTGCCTCAGCTATTTTAACATCACGGAGGTTAGTGATCATTTGTTGGTTCAAATGTTTTTGTTCCTTCACACCTAATCCGTGCATTTTCCTTGCGATATAAAGGTAATTGCCATGTATACACTAAGGAGTCATCCCAACATTCCACTAATGTGATTCGGGAAAGCAGGGAAAACCGAAATCTGGATAGCCAGACCAAGAACCGAAATGGGATCCTCCAAATGCCGAGCAGAAACGTTACCACAAATCGACCACATTTAGAAAAAGGTTACTAGCACAAATTAATGGTCAAGAAATGCAAAAAAAAAAAAAAAATCGTAGCATTTCATTTTAAATTAAATACATAAATTTAGTTAAAAACGTGTAACCAAAATTTACGATTCAATAAAATATTTTCCGTCGTTAACATTATTTAATCGAAACTGTCACGCAATTCGGCCATTTTTATGTATGTATGTATTTACATCGGACATGCAGATTTGAGGATACAGCAGACTGGGGTCACATCACGCTAGGGCTGTTAAAAGTAAAAACGTTGGTGATTTTTTTTTAACCCGTTATCTTTGGTTTCATGTTGGGTATGTGTTCACTGTTGCTGGGTCATAACGTTATTTACTCTGTTATCTTTAGGTATTTAACGAGATCGTCTCTGCCCTTGTTTAATACTTCTACCGTTATTATTTTACGACTTGTTCATAGTTCACCTGAAGACGACGTGTAGCACAGTGTTCGAAATACTGTGTGTATTAAACATTTTTACATGGTTAGTTTCTCATGAAGAATTTATCAATATACAACGCCGAGAAAAACTTTGTTCATTCCAAAAAAAAATATTCACATTTTGCAGAGGTAAACCTTAGGGTGAAAAACAGGTCTGCTTCGAATTTTAGCCAGATCAGGTACACCTGTCAAGGCCTTTGACGCTAAAAAACAGAACCATTCTTGGCCCGTGACACCAGCCAAAACAACTTCACGGGCTTACACTATTGTGTAAACCGAAATTACAACTGGAATAATCTTGTGCGTGTTTGGTTTCAGTATGCTCTTTCCTTGTTCATGGTAATGAAATCATACTTTCCTACACTTAATTCCTCTCTCTTGCAAACACAAAGATCAACGAGGTTCCAGCAAACAGTTTCGCCAACCAAGACAGAGTTCGGAGGCTAGGTATGTCTCCAATGACAGAGAGAACGGGCTTCAGACAAATATAGCATACGGATCCAAGACTTACGTAGGAACTGCTTTGCACAATGGCCATGAGAGACACGCTTCAACCCTCCGGTTAGAAGAAACAATTGGCGTTCATTACTGCCTCGACTGCGGGCACTGGCGTCACCAGGCCATACACGTCGCACATTAACATCTCGTGACCACAGCTCTGGCCACAACCCAACACATTCCCGATCCGCTTCTCACACTTCACACCAACGTTCAGTAATACGTGCTGCCATATTATTTTGCTACATATAGGATATCACACGCAGCTTTCATAACATTGTAGGCCAATCAGTTCGATATCAGTGGTAAGTAAATTAATGGAGAGATTAATATGTAACCAAATCAGAAACGTCTGTGAGCAACGTAAGTGGATTTCAAGTCGACAAACTGGCTTTTGGCAAGGATATTCATGTTAACCTTAGTTATTACATTCTATGAAAGATATTTCTGATGCAATTGACACGGGAAATCAGATTGATAGTGTAGCACTAGATCCTTCAAAGGCTTTTGACAAAGTGAGCTATAAAATGGTTTAAAATAAGATGAACTGTATTGGAGTGGACTAAAAGAGATTTTCTGGGTAGAAGAATTTTTAAAATGCAGAAAGCAAAGCTTTAAAGTAGAAAATGCAGTATCAAAAGAGGTGAAAGTGAATATGGAGGTACCACAGGGTACTGTACTACTGGGACCATTGCTATTCATTATTATAATGGATGATTGTGTTGATGGTATACAGTCACAATTTAGGTTGTTTGTAGATGTCATAATGGCATACAATAGAATCAGAACAACCGTTCGTGGTGGTGTAACGGCTAGCGTTCTGGCCTCGCATTCGGGAGGACGGTAGTTCGAATCCCCGTCCGGGCATCCAGATTTGGGTTTTCCATGGTTTCCCAAATCACTCCACGCAAATGCCGGGATGCTTCCTTCAAAAGGCCATGGCTGAATTCCTTCCCATTCCTTGCCCCCCATCCTTTCCCGTCTCTAAAGACCTATCTGTTAGAGAGGCTTTAAGCAGTTAAAAAAAAAAAGAAGAATCAGAATAGGAGAAAACTGTGGACAGCTACAGGGTGACCTGTATACATTATCTAAATGACTAGGTCAACATGGAATGGAGATAAAGGCGAAGAAGAGTCAGCTTATTCCGTATACAGATAAAAAAAACCAAAGGTTGATTATGATAATAAGATGGGGACAGAATTGCTTGTTGAAGGCTTGAAGTGTAAATATCTTGTCGAAACATTCGCTGATAAAGTCAACTGGTTAGAACACATTGGGCATGTGGTAGGGAAAGGTTACTAAATCCTTCATTTACTGGAGAGGGTGATGAGAAAATGTACCAGAGAAGTGAGGGAGCGGAATACAAAACTTTGGTCAGGCCTTTGGTTTAATATGGTGGTGCAGTTTGTGATACACATTTTTGATAGCAAATACATGGGTTGGAAGGCGTGCAAAGAAGAGTAACCACATTTATTTGTGGGAAGTACCGCAGGATCCTGTCAGTAACTGATATGATAATTGAGCTGGATTGGGAGTCATTGAAAGACAGGAGGAGGGTGAAGAGAGTGGTGGGAGTGAACAAGGTGTATGTTGTTGATGGAGCTTTTAGGGATTTTGATCGAGAATTAGGAACTAAGGAAAAGATGACCATGAGCACAATATGGCACTTGATTTCATGCGTAAGGAAGTGGGAAAGTTTTCTTTTGTGGGTAATGGTGTTATAGTCCAGTCATTATAGTAAGTTCACCTCGGAATTCGAGATACCCAGCTGTAAGCCTGTAAATACTTGTATATTTACACCCTAAAAGTTGTCTCAAAACCTACATATGGTAGGGTGTACGCAACTATTAAATTTCAAGGTCAAAGGTCATAAAAATCGTTTTTTTGCGCTTTTTTTTTGTAAATATCTCATTTCCTATGGGTTTTTTGCTATTTGTATATATTACCAATATTGTAGAATACAAAATTCTCTACCAATTTTGTCTAAAATATTTTTTATACGGTGAACGGTTTTCGAGATAGAGGGCGGAGAGCGCGCGGTCACAGCATCACTTCAGGTCAACCGGTGCCACCGGTCGAAAACGCGCCATATACAGTTGATGAACTATCGATAAATCAATGATTATAAATATTTGTCAATTTTTATTAACTATTATATTATATTTTATCATTTTTTCCTAACCTATCCACTTTTTATTCAGTATTAATTTATTTGACAACACTTACCTGCCCATGTAATTGCAGAATTGTTAATGAAAATATAGGAATTATATTTGAAATTTAACCTAATTAATATTAATAACTTCTTACACTATGAAAAAAAAAACAAATAAATTATGAATTAATCTTTTTATTAAAAAATATCATTCAATACATTTATTTTTATTAAAAGTAAAAAAATGGAATAAAGGGTACAAAAACTACAATTTATAATTTTAATCAACTTCTTCCTCTTCTTCGTCGTCTTCCAGCTGCTGGTAAATTTCAAACTGGTCTTCATAATCGTCTTCAACGACATTTGTCTCAAGTTCTTCCATGATTTCGGGGTCAAAGGTTCCATCTTCGTTAATGTCGCTCTGATATGGTAGAGCATTGAGACAAGCTTGCCCATTACATTGGCCACAAGCTAAAGAGCATTGCAAGCCTGCTTTCCTGCATCCGCATCGCGAACCACAACCACTCTTGCAGTTGCAGAAAATTGTATTTAACAAATCTTCTGGAGCAGGTGGTAAAATTGTCATGATAGGCTCCAAAAAATCGTTTCGCATTGCCCAACCCCATACCTGGGTTCCAAATCATGCCCTAACCAAGTTTGAACTTGATAATATACACGTTTGAAATGTTGATGAGCAGCTGCACTTGTTGGTGGAATATTTGAAAGCTGCACAGGTTTATTAAGTTTTGTAGACTTGACGTAATGCATATAACGAAGATGATCGAGATTTTTCACAGATTTCGGAGCATTATAGTAGACTGCCAATAAGGTTTGAGTTCCACTCTCTAATAATCTCTGGGCCGAACAATTTTCTTCCTCAAATGCTGCAGCTAGTTCATCCAAATTTGTCAGTTTCTCAAAAACTTTTAAAATGATTTTTTTCCCTTTTAAAAAAGCGCTGAAGTTGTGTCACAGCCACTTAATGCGTGCACAGATAAAATATGTGTTTTGGAATGAGGATAATTATCAAAACTTTTAGTCGAGTATATCTCCGTTTAAAGAAAATTTCTTGTTCGTAAGACAGTGTACGCCCAATTAAAATGACAAGTAAATCAATATCGTGTCCTATTATAACTGCAGTTTTTTCAGACTTTGATTCTTCAATTGCAGTTTCAACAATAAGAACATCCGCATCATCTCTGGCTTGTTTAGTAGTAATTTTTGCAGCTTGTAATTTTTCAATTAACATATTAATGAGCATATCTTTGTTATTTCGATTTGATAAGAATTTTTCTTGCGTATCTGGTACAACATTGTTTCATCGAAACAGACTTCATACGTTTTTGAAAGTGCAGCAGTTCTTCTCTGCTGCTCCATAGCTTTTACGTTCTTACTATAGTCTGAATATCCGTCAAATATAACAATTATTTTGGAACTGTAATGCCTTTGTAAATAATTCATGTATTTATCAAAAATAATAGAAAAAGTATCTTCTCTGCTCCATACAACATGATGAAGAAGAAATTCGCCATCAATAATGAACATCACATTATTTTAATTGAGAACAAAATCAATTGGGCTCATGTTGTCATACAAATGACGATTTTGTTGTTTTCTCATGCCATCATTATCACATAGAGCTGTTGGATAGTGTAAATTGGAATATAATTATATTATGATTTAAGTTTTTCCCTTAATTGTTTTTTAATTTTAGGAAACGGTTATCAGTATTATTGAATAGATATAGATTTAATGCATGAAGAAAATGATAAAATATAATATAATAGTTAATAAAAATTGACAAATATTTATAATCATTGATTTATCGATAGTTCATCAACTGTATATGGCGCGTTTTCGACCGGTGGCACCGGTTGACCTGAAGTGATGCTGTGACCGCGCGCTCTCCGTCCTCTATCTCGAAAACGGTTCACCGTATAAAAAAATGTTTTAGACAAAATTTGTAGAGAATTTTGTGTTCTACAATATTGATAATAAATACAAATAGCAAAAAACCCATAGGAAATGAGATATTTACAAAAAAAAAGCGCAAAAAAACGATTTTTGTGACCTTTGACCTTGAAATTTAATAGTTGCGTACACCCTACCACATGTAGGTTTTGAGACAACTTTTAGGGTGTCAATATACAAGTATTTACAGACTTACAGCTGGGTATCTCGAATTCCGAGATTCTTACCTAATTTAAGCTTAAATGATTGGACTATTAGGAATTACAGGAAATTACCAAGTGATGAATAAGTTCCCAATAACGCTGAAGAAATTTAAAATCGTCAAATGCAAAAGTGAAATAGGAAAAAGGGTATTAGACGACTAGGGAAATTACCACCGCGCTTGCGCTCCATCGTAATTCAATTCAGCATCGAAAAATAAATCACTGATTCTCACATAAACTGTAGATACAGCAACAGAGTAGATCATCGTTCTGAAATAGGCAGCTGATAAAAAAACGGGACTGCTATTTTTTTTGCATTAAAGTGTATATGACAAATATTAAACATGCTCCAAAAGTTCTAAATACAAAATATGAAAAAAAATTTTTTATCTTGGACAAATAGTACAACCATATGTTCTAGATCAGGGGTGGCCAACCCGCTGCCCGCGGGCCGCATGCGGCCCGCGAGATTCATCACATTTTTTATTATTTTTATTGCTTTACGTCTCTCAACAGCGAGGTCCTTTAGAGACGGGAAAGGATGGGGGCAAGGAATGGGAAGGAATTCGGCCATGGCCTTTTTGAAGGAAGCATCCCGGCATTAGCCTGGAGTGATTTGGGAAACCATGGAAAACCCAAATCTGGATGCCCGGACGGGGATTCGAACCGCCGTTCTCCCGAATGCGAGATTCATCACACTTTCAAAAAATATATTTATTTTATAAGGGCCAAAGTAGTGAAAAACAATGTATTAAAAAAATACATTATTTGTGCATCCACATATACAAAAAATTAACTGTCGAAATTATGAGAAAACACTTTGATTTTAAATTAATTATCTTGCGAATATATGACAGATATTGCCTGTTTTATTTCTGAGTTTACATTTATGATCTCGCAGAGTAAATAAATTATATTCACTCCAAAATAATGTCTATAGTGGGTCTAAAATAATATAGTAATTTTATACGCGGCCCGCGGAGTTATGATGCGTTTCCAAAGTGGCCCGCAAGATCATTTGGGTTGGTCACCCCTGTTCTAGATGAAAAGAAAATTAAAAATGGAATGAGCTTTTCAATTAAGAAAAGACCTTTACATCGAAGCATTAAAATCAATAAAAGAAAAATTACACATTACAACACAGTTGTAAAACCAAAGTGTGTCTGTGCGGCAGGAAATTGGAGAAATTAATGAATAAAAGAAATGTTTGGAGAAACATTTTCATATCAAGAAAAATGGAGATGAATCGACGAAAAGAAGTAATAAGGAATTATATCTGAAAACTGAAAAACTTTCGGATTCATCATAGAAAGAAAAAATTGCTTTTTTTCTGAACACCTGGTGCGAATGAATCCATTAAAACCGACAAAAATTAATTAATTACTTTAATAAAAATCCTGAAACACAAATTATTGTTTACTGAAATAATAACGGACGTAGCAGAAATGAATCTTAATGAATCTTAAGAAAAATGAAATCTTGAAACCGAGCCGGGGTGGATGTAACGGATAGCGTTCTGGCCTCAGCATTCGGGAGGACGGTGGTTCGAATCCCCGTCCGGGCATCCAGATTTGGGTTTTCCATAGTTTCCCAAATCACTCCAGGCAAATGTCGGATGCTTCCTTAAAAAGGCCATGGCCGAATTCCTTCCCATTCCTTGCCCCCTCCTTTCCCGTATCTAAAGTCCTCGCTGTTGAGAGACGTAAAGCAGATTAAAAAAAAAAAAAAATCTTGAACAGGGTCGTATTTCGAAAAATATAAACATCTCAGAATTCGAGGGTTTCCAAGGGAAAGTGCAGGAACAAGAAGGAAATAATACAGTGAAACGATTAGTAAGTAGTGGGACCAAAGAAAAAAGATAAAGCATGTTGTTATTATCCGTTGTCTACAATTGTCCGAAGTAAGAAAAAACAAGAACTAATTATTATTCAAGCTTTATTAATGTGAATAACTGAGTTAATGCCGTATTTATCCTCTCTGGATTTTAAACTTTATTCAAAAAACATTGAGGTTAATTTTTAACAGGAAAAAAAATTATGTATACTGGGAGAACCGCATTAATGCAGTATTGTTAATGTGTAATAACCATGCTAATTGTAAAATAAAATTTGTACTCAGACAATGATTTCATTTCTTCCGGCAAGTAAACACGTTATAAATTACGAAAACATACCCTGCTGCAAATGAGAAAACCAGAAGCTACTTGTTTACCTGCTTAACCAAGAAAATTGTGTTTGAAATTTCCAGAATGGTTTCTTTAAAACATATAGTAAAGGTTTGTTGAGTGGATACGAATTAGTAATCCCTTCAGATGTTTGAACTGTAAATTGGCCTCTTTACGTACGAGTAAATAGTTATTTCCATCCATGTCTTAAGGGAAGCAATTATGATTGACGAAATGGTGGTCCTAAACTTCTTCGTTTTCCTCCACCTGTAGTGAAAATTAGCGAAACAAATTCCCTTTTAAATAACAGCAGACACCCCGCCAGTGGGTCTGCGAATGCTCCGGATCTGACAAATCGGTTTTTATCTCGGGTAGAGCACATATCCTGATTATTCAGCGGTAATCCTATCCTTAAACAAAATATTCATGCTGGAAGACTAATTCCAAATTGTTTACGTCGCATCATCCTATAATTCCTTCACAAGCGACTCTGCCGTGGTGGATATACTGGAGCAGTTGATACGAGAAAGGCGGAAGGATTACCGGAGGAAGTTTGACGGCATTCATCAGTTTTGTTGTGGATGGACACGAAATGTAATTCATCACCATATTCATGATTCCAAAATGTCTATGTAGTGGATACCACGACTGATGGCTCATTTCTTGACTACAATGTCATAGGAAGCACTCTTCTTCTATAAACCATTAAAAAGTGAGAAACTCTCTTCATCACTCAAAAATATGGCAAGAGTGCTAACGTGAACCACTAATTTCGGCTTCTAAGAAGTTGGTACCAGTTTTCTGGAATATTGATGGAGTCATTGCGGAACACCTGACAATTAGGTAAAACACCACTGGTAGTTAATGCTGTCAACTCACATTTCGCTTAAAAGCAGACGAAATCTCTCGGAGGGAGCACTGCATTTCGCGCAGGTCACACACGAACCATTTTGCCCGTGAATTTATTTCGAAAACAGTTCAAATGAAATTGAAGATTTTATCCTATTCTACATATTACCCACACCTTGCAATGTGTAACATTTTTTCTCTTTGCAGCAATGACACCGCTTCTGAGATTAATGTCAGTCTAAAAGTTCTTAAAAAAAAAGAAGCTATTTACGAAAGACAAAAGAAAACTTGCAGAAAGAATTGAAGCTATGCAAGGAATAACTAATTTCACCATAGTGGAATGTTAAAGTACGTAAATATCTCTTAAACAGATTGTTTTACAGTAAATAAGTCGTCAGCAAAAAAGGAATCGCTGAAACCACCATAAACATTTCCATTGCCAGAACAACTAAATTCCGTGAATCTCGTTCAAACAGATAAACAGAAATGCGTTCAGCAAAAAAAATTCTAACTTGCTTCTCACAGTTGAATTATTAACAATATGAGATATATCAAAAGCCATAATTCGTATTTGTGTTATACCATAAGGACAATCCAGATAAAAGGCATGGGACATAAATTCCAGTATTAACTGTTTCTGAATTGTTAAAATAATTGATACATGTGCACAATACATATTAAATAATTACAGTAACCATAAATGGATTGTACCATTTGTCCAAAGGTAAACTTTCTATAACCATACACATATATTCAGGATACAGTTCACGTTGACATAAATGAATTTATCATAGCTTAAACCTTGACTAGTTCTAACCACACATACCTGATACATATTCAGAATATTTAAATAATGCCACTAGCATAAATTAATAATTTCTTTCTGTCACCAGTCTCGACCGGTTTGATCCCTATCCCTTCGTATCTTGCGGTGAACTCTTCAGTTCAACTTACCCCTTACATCATACATCTTCAATTATCTGCTTCATATATTCTAATCTCTGTCTTCCTCTACAATTTTTTTACCTTCGACTGTTCCCTCCACTAACAAATTATCCAATCCTCCATGTCTCTAAATATGATCCAAAATCCCGTTTCTTCTTTCTTTTAGACTCTTCCACAAACTTCTTTCTTAACCCACCATTTCCAAAAACGTTCATTCGTACTTTATCTGTCCATTTAATTTTTAGCATCCTCCTACAGCACCACATTTCTTCTGATATACCTGAATTCTATCCTTCGCTAACATAAAGCTGGAAGTACAATCATTAAAGACTTGAGATGCCATCAAACGCATTGCCGTAGCGAAGGAAGCATTTAATAGGAAGAGGCGACTATTAACTGGAAAAGTAGACAAATCGCTCAGGAAAACAGTTGGCAAGTGTTTTGTATGGACTGTGGCTCTTAATGGGACAGAGATGTGGACACTGAGGAGAGAAAATGAAAAACGGTTAGAAGTATTTGAGTTGTGGATGTGGAGAAGAATGGAGAGGATAAGATGGATGGATAAAGTGAGTAATGCTGAAGTGCTGAAAGGAGAAAACTAGTTCAAGTCATAAAAGAGAGAAAGAAGAACTGGACTGGACACTTGCTGAGAGGGGAGTGCTTGCTAAAAGACGCCTTGGAAGGACTAAATTGTGGGAGGAGAGTGAGAGGAAGAAAGAGTGGCGAGATTACAGACAACATCCGAGAAAACGGCAAGGATATGAAGAGAAGAGCATGGAGAGCAGCCACGTGAAACCTGCCCCAGAGCAGAATACTAAAGGCGCGTGGTAGGGAACGCCTATCATCTTTGCCGCTTATAGTAACAGGGACGGTGCGCCTCGACCCACCGCCAGGCGGTAAAAGATGAAAGGCGCATACTACCCACCATGCGCCGTGGGAACGATGATGATGATGTTCTGCTAAAAGGACAATATCATCAACAAATTGTAGCATATTGGATTTTTTTTCCTTAAACACTTATGCCACATTAAATTTTTGTTTACTTCCTGTATTGTTCCTTTACATATAAGTTGAATATTAATTGTGATAGGCTACAACCTTATTCACAACCTTACGTAATGAACGTTATCGATGCAGGTTCGCAAGTTGATGCAGTTTTCTTGGATTTTAGAAAGCTTTTGATTCTGTACCATACAACCGACCTTTAGAGAAGATTTGAGCTTACGGTATTTCGGCTCAGATTTGCGAATGGATACGTGATTTTCTAACTGATCGATCACAGTATGTCGTTGTCGACGGGGAAGCCTCTTCTAAGATAAATGTTACTTCGGGCGTTCCTCAAGGAAGTGTAATAGGACCACTTCTTTTCTTAATATTTATAAACGATCTCGGTGACAACGTCAATGCTGGTTGCGATTGTTTGCCGACGATGCAGTTATCTATAGGGAAAGAAGGTGCCCCGACGATTGCTTAGAAATTCAGCGTGATTTGGATGCTACTTTCGATTAGTGCCGTAAATGACAGCTTACACTTAATTGCAAAAAGTGCAAGGCAAAGCGGATAAGTAACAAAAAGAATCAGATTGTTCACGAGTGCAAAATAAGGAATTCAGCTGTTAACACGGTTGATTCCCTGAAGTATCTGGGGTGATAGTACAAAGCAACATGAAATGGGACATGCACATAACTTCCGTCGTAGGCAAGGCTAATTCTAAATTACGATTCATAGGTCGTATTTTGAGGAATTGTAATGCTCATACAAAGGAACATAGCGTATAAAACACTAGTGCATCCGCATCTGGATTACTGTTGTGGAGTTTGGGATCCGTATTGCAAGGTTCTGGATTGACTCAGTGAAAGAGTGCAGAGGAGAGCCACTCGATTCGTGACTGGTTGCTACGACCCTTTTGAAAGCGTCACAGAATTGATACATAGATTGGGCTGGGATAGTTTGGAAGACAGACGACGTAGCTTGCGTTCGAATTTATTGGAGAATATGCGAAAAAATTTAAATTTCGAGTGCAATGAAATACTTCTTCCGCCAACCTATTTAGGTCGTAATGACCGGAGGGATAAGATTAGAGAAATAAGACCGTACTGATGCTTTTATGTATTCCTTCTTCCTCGCGCTATTCGGGATTGGAATGCGCGGGTTTAGGATTGGTGCTTAGCACCCTCTGCCACCCACAATGTTTGTGACTTGCAGAATGGATGTAGATGTAGAACCTCTCTAACTGATGAATGTCTATCACGATTATTTGCTGTTATTCTTCTATCTGACTTCTTTAAAATTTTGAAGATCTTGTTGCGCTTAAAATTATCAAAAGCCTTTTATAAATCAACAAACGCCAGAAAAGTATCTCTGTTTTTCTTGATCCGGCCTTCAAGTATTAATCTTAAAGCCAGAATTGTTTCTCTTATACTGCGGTTTTTAGTGAACCCCAAACTAATATTCATCTACTATCTCTTCTACTATCATGGAATGGGATTCATTCAAGACAGGAGGAGAATGAGGAGGGTCATGGGAGTGTACAGGGCGTATACTGGCGATGAGGCATGGAAAGATATTGCAATAGGTATGAAAAGTAGTGCATGGAAGGGAAAAGATGACCATGACCACAAGCTGGCACTCGATTTCAGGCACAAGGGTGGGCAGATTCTCTTTTTAGGTAAGGGTGTCAGGGATTGGAATGAGTTACCAATAGAAATGATGAATAATTTACCGAAAACTTTGAAAGAATTTAAAGATAAAATTTGTAGAGGGCAAATGTGGGTAGGTGCAGGATAGGGGGAAGATGGGTGTGTAGGGAAATTGCCACCGGAGCCTGTGCTCCATTGCAATCAAATTAAATTAAATTAAATTTTTATTCTTCTGTACATTATACTCGTCAATAATCTCATCAGTTCCAACCGCCTTATTTGATTTCAAACGTCTATCAAATTTTGTCCCTAAAACAGGACTTCCTACGTCATCAATGTCGACATACACTGTTGTTTAAACCATTTCCGTCATACAGTTTCTCTATGTATTTCTTCCAACAGTTATCTCTATCTTCTGAGCTTAGAGATTTCCCATCATAAGTTTTAAGTTTTAACACCTTTTGTTCATTTCTCCAAAATTCCGTTTGATCTTCCCATATCATATATCTACTATACCTACGACGATTTCATTTTCTACTTCTTCTCACTATTCTTGCAGCCATTTGTCTTTTGCTTTTTTTGGCATTTACTGTTTATTTGATATCTAAAATGTCTGTAATGCTCTCTTCCTGTTTCATCCTTTGCTTTTTTTTTTTTTTTGCCTTCTCCTCTGATCCATTAACTCCCAAAATTCTTTTATTATTCAAGGTTTCCGGACGGCTTGTTTCCTTAAACCTAATGAACATTTACCAGCTTTGATTGTTTCTCTTTTCAATATATTCTGTTAGACTCAAGTGAACTGTTTTGAGAGTTATTTCTTAGACTTATGGCTACCATCTCTGCAAAAACAAGAAAATTCGTGTTAGATTGTTTCAGTTTGTTCACTTCCAGTCTTGTTCTGCTTTTATTGCTTCTTTATTCTCTTTAATTTCAGCCCTGCACTTCATTACTATCAGATTATGGTCCGAGTCTATGTAATGCTCCTGGGTATGCTTTACTGTCTAGAACTTGATTGCTGAATCTCTGTTTGACCATGATATAATCTAGCTGGTAGCTTCCTGCAGCCTCCTGGACGTTTCCATGTGTATACCTTTGAAGTGAACTACACTTAATGGTTCCTTGAGGTTTATTACTATGTACACAAAAACAACTGGTAAACAATAAACAAATGTGGGTACAGTTATCGGATGACCGTCGAGAAATTGTAGCCTGGTCCTGATCCGGGGTAGAGAGACGGCTTCTACTTCTCGCGAACTTCCGGTGGTCTTCTGTAGTTGACGCTGGTTCCGCGGTCAGGCCGGAACTGGCGGTGGCCCGTTGCCATTTGTTGCCCTTTTCTTTGGGCTGTTTTGTTGGAGAGTGTTGTCTTTCGACATTTTCTCCTCATGTGAATTTGGATAGTTCAATTGTCTTTACGTTTGGTGCATCTTATTTTTGGCAATTTTATTTATAGAATTAATGTGAGGGGTCTTTTGTATGTATCTATATCGGTGGTGTATTGGCCTAGTGGCCTGATGAGTGGGTTCGCTGAATTTTTCGTTGATTTATAAAATGCTACTGCCCTTTCTCGAAATCGTTGTTGTACTGTCTGTATGTTGGCTGCATTGTGTAAATCGTCAGTTGGAAACCGCGTTGGGAGGTGCAGAGCTCTTTTCAGCGCTCGGTTCTGAATAACCTGTAGTTTTTTGATGTGAGTGTTGCAAGCATAACCCCAAACAGGGCATGCGTACTCTATTATGGGTCGTACCAGACTGCAGTAAATCATGACGCCAACGTCCGGCGCCAGGGAGCTGTCCCTGTTAAGTAATGGGTAGAGCTGCTGTAGTGCAGCGCTAGCTTTGCGCCTGGTTTCCTCGATGTGAGCTCGCCAGGTTAGCTTGCTGTCGAGCGTCACACCGAGGTATCGCGCAGTGTTGCTCCATGGGATGACCTTTCCTTGGAGCTGCACCTGAGGCTGGTCTTCACCTCTTCGTCTTCTACGCTTGGTTAGTAAGATGGCCTGAGTTTTGTCCGAGTTGATGGTGATCCTCCATCTTCTCGCCCAGGCCTCGATTTTGTCCAGGGCTTCTTGTAGTCGCCTCGTAGCCAACGCTCTACTGCGGCTGATGGTGAACACTGCCGTGTCGTCAGCGTACTGGGCTATTTTGACATTGTTGGTGAGTGGTATGTCCGATGTGTACAGGGAGTATAGTATCGGTCCCAGTACGGACCCTTGTGGGACCCCGGCGTTTATTTTTCTTGACGTTGAGAGTGAAGTTCCCACGCGTACCCTGAAGGTTCTGCCTCTCAGGTAGGATTCTATAAGTTTGACGTAAGAGCCCGGAAATCCAAGTTCAAATAGTTTGAATAAAAGTCCTGTGTGCCACACAGAATCGAAAGCTTTTGAGATGTCTAGTAGCACGAGTCCGCAGTGGCTCCGATGGTTGAATGCTTTCGTGGCTTCTTCGACTACCCTCATTAACTGGTGTGTGGTACTATGGCTCTTACGGAATCCCATTTGGTGATCCGGGATTAGATCACCTTCGGTGATTAGCTGTTGTATCCTTTTTAAAAGTATTCTTTCGAATACTTTACTAATTGAAGGCAGCAAACTTATTGGTCTGTAGTTCTGTGGGAATATGGGATTCTTGCCAGATTTGTGTACGCCCACCACGATTGCTCGTTTCCAGCAGCTCGGGTATTTTCCACTCCTCAGTATGTCATTGAAGATATTGGCTAGAAAAGCGCAGGCCGCTGGTGGCAATTGTCTCAGTAGTGTGTTGTTTATTTCGTCCACCCCTGGAGCCTTTTTGTGGGGTAGATTCTTCAGGCTGTTCTTGACTTCCTTGATGTCGATATCTGGAATTTGTTGTTCTAAGTCTGCAGCGGCTGCTTGCTGGTAGGTTCGTAGGCGCCTGCGTATATTGATTACGTCTTCATCGTCTGCTTCCGCTGCGACAAAATGCTTCTCAAAGCAGTCTGCTAAGGCGTTAGCTTTCTCATGCGGCAGGTATACTATGCCTCTCTCGCCGTGCAGTGGTGGTAACCTTTTCTTTTTCTTGGTGAACCATCTTGTGTGGGTCCATGGGGAGTTGTCATTTAGTCTGATCATGGCAACACGGGCCCTCCATTCTCTGTTTCGATGTTCATTAAGTGCTACTTTCAATTCTTTCTGCAGCCTGTTTAGCAATGTTTTAGTGCCGCGATTCCTGGTCAGTTTCCACTCCTTCATGATCCGATTTTTATGTCGGATCATAGCCAGGAGTTGTGGTGGGAGTTGGCTTGATTTTTGGGTGTTGGGTCGACGTATTGGGATTGCTGCTGCCGCTGCTTCCTTCACTGTCGATGTGAAGAATTTAAGATCATCTTCCGCACTGACCGGGAGGTGATTGGAGAAAGCGTCTGAAGTGAGCTGACGATAGACATTCCAGTTTGCTCGCCTGTAATCTGGGGTTTCTTGTGTCTCCTGTTTCCAGGGCCCGGTTGAAACCTCGACCAGCACGGGGCAGTGATCTGATGACAATCTGTTGACTGTACTGGCTGCCATGTATCCGGTTATGCCCCTGGAGATGCATATATCCAGGATGTCTGGTCGGGTTCCGTTTGCGGGGTAGTGGGTAGGTTCTTCAGGTGCCGTCACATTCATGTTGTACATCTCGATGAGGTTCCTCAGCTGTCTCCCGGCGTTGTTGCACACGCGACTGTTCCAGTCTGTGTGCTTGCAGTTGAGGTCTCCGCCGATCAGTAGTCTTCCTCTTATGCCGGCTAGTTTCTTGATGTCTTCTTCAAGTAATTGGCGTCGTGGTGGTCGGTAGACTGCGACGACAGTGAGTTTGCCAGCTGAGGTGGCCATTTCGACCCCAATGGCTTCAATCTGTGTCGTTGTGGGGAGTAGCACCTGGTTGTGGGGGATGCCACGTCTAATGTAAATGGCGACTCCTCCTCCAGCGGTAGGGCGATCGTATCTGTAGCAGTGGTAGTTGGGTACTGCTACTCTTATACCGGGCTTAAGATGGGTTTCAGATACCATGCAGATGTCAACGCCTTGCTCCTTGATGAACTGCCTGAATTCTATTTCCTGGTTATGTATTCCGTTTGCGTTCCAAATGCAGAACGAGATTGTATAAATATGTGGTGCTCTATCCATTTTGTTGTTGGTTGGAGCTGTAGAATGTAGCCATTGCTGTCGTTACTGCTGCTTGGATGGTGGTTGGCAGCTGGTTTAAGGTCGCCACGAGGCTTGTGATCAGCGTCATCATCGTCTCCATCATACTCGTTAATTTTGCAAGGATCTGGGTTGTGGGATTTTCCGCTGCACCTTGTGGGCTTGGCTTGTTGGCGGGTGCTGCTGCGTCCGATCCCAATGTGGAGGAGTTGGGTTGTTCTTCCACCATTGCAGTCTGACTTGGGTCCGATGCCTTACTGTAAGAGGCTTGAGCAAATGTGCGTCCATCTGTCCTCTTGGGTGAGCGTCTGTTCTTCTTCTGGTTTTCAGGGATCTGCTTTTCTATTGTCTGTTGAGAGGCGTCCTTTCCTTCTGGGTTTCGGTGTTCCTTTTCCTGGCTGGGATTGTTCTGGTGGCTGGTCCCCTGGTTTTCTTTGCGGCGTTGGTTACCGTCACCTGTGGTGAGGCCCCTCTGTCGGTCACGTGCTCTTTTGTACGCTGGGCAGCCTTTGTAGCTTGCTACGTGGCCGCCGCCGCAATTGTAGCATTTTGCTGTGTCCTTTCCTTTCTGTGCCGTGCACTGGTTGGAGTCGTGGCATCCTGCACATTTCACACAGACGGGTGGCATCTTGCAGTTCTTTGCTACGTGCCCAAACGTTTGGCAGTTGTAACACTGTGCTGGTCCGGGCGACGAGCGTAGTTTCTCTACTGTGACCTTGAGATGGCTGATAGAGTCTACTTCAAAAATGGATTTGTTTTCCGGGCAATCCGGCAGTACCACTAGGAATAGTGGCATTGCTACGTTAGTTCCCGGTCTGCGGAGCTGATGGACACTTTGGATGTTGAATCCCTTCTCCATCAGTTCTTCCTTGAGTTCGGCCGTTGGGAATGACCGAGGAATTCCTCTGAATACAGCCTTCAGGAGTGGTGCTGCACCTGTTGGGAAGGTGTAATATGGAATATTGGCATCCGTCAGCATTTCAGTTACTCTTACATAGTCAGCTTCTGTAGTAAAGGTGAATTTAATTTTGTCGCCTCCTGCAGTTTTGGCGGTGAATGGGTCCGTGGTGTTGGCGTCTACTCTGTCGTGCAGTGACTTGTAGTTATCTTCAAACTGTACCACTATCGGTGGAATGTGTGATGATCTTTTCGCTGCTGGCTGCGCCGAGTCGTCCAGAGGTTGGAAGCGATTGCTGGTGTCCATCACCAGCTGCGGGTCCAACGCTGGGGGCGGCTTAGCTGTACGTCGTGGGGTGATGAAGCCCTCTTCATTTGACTGGTTGACTTGCTTCTTCTTGCGTCTTTCTTCCACGCTGGCTGCAGTATTCGATTGTTTTGTGAAAGTTGGTTGAAAAGGATAGATTGCAGCCGAATGGGCTGTCATCTCCTTCTTCTTTTTCTTTGCCTTCTTCACCTTGCCAGCTGTAGCATTTGACAGTTGCTGAACAGGCACGCTGAGTTTTGTACCACTAGTGCACTGTTCGTTCCTCGGTAACTTTGCTTTCCCCGTTACGGGCGGAGAAGTACGTCTCTTGGGATGACGAGCATCTGCTGGTTCGTAGGCAGGCCTGGTCGTCATCAGATTAATCCTTACAGATCCGTCGGCGGCCGTTCTCTTCTTGAATGGGAGTTGCGTGGTCGTCTCCAGTATAGATCCGTCCTTGTCCATGGCCAAGTCCGGTGCGCGTTGCCAGGTCGTCGTAGTGGTGGCTGCCGTACAGTTTGTCGCCGTGTCTAAGTCCGTTTCCGTTAGCCGGGTCGTCGATGGGGCCGTAGCTGCCGCCGGCAAAGCCGAGTGCACTGAGGCACTCGACCCGCCTGGCGCGGCAGCGCGGCGAGCGCTTTCCTCTTCGTCCATACGCTGGTTCCGCGGTCAGGCCGGAACTGGAACTGGAACTGGAACTGAACTGGAACTGAACTGGAACTGGAACTGGCGGTGGAGCGGCCGGCTACGCTTATATAGGCGGCCTGGCGCAGGAATTCCGTTGTGTGGTAGTACGGCGACCTCTGTAAGAAATAGTCCCACTTAGCCTCTAGATGATTCTATTTATTTTCCTGGTTTGTTTTGATGCCTCTGCGCCTGTTTGGAGTCGTATATGTATCCCGGCGTGCAGGCGCGTTGTGTGTGAGGTCTGCCTGGCAGGGGCCTTTACTGGCAGACTGAACATACCTCCCTCCCGGGGGGGGGGGGGGAAGCGATGTCTGCGACGTCTGCGAGGTCGTCTGCCGCGGCGCCCTGGAGCAGACTATGAAGGCTACCTCCAGGGGAGTACGGAGCTGTTCCCCTGGCGATGCGTGCCGACCTGCGTCGTGGTGCAGGTTGTGGATGGAGGTACCTTGTGGAGCTAACGGCATCGGTTCGTCGGCGTCGATGGCCGGGGGCTGTACGGGGGGCGCTGAAGATGGTCCCCGCAGGTGGTCGAGAGGCTGCGGCTGAAGGGTGTCGGAGCGACCGACAGGTTGTGGCGTCGGTGGTGGCGCTGTAACTGTCCCTGAGCAACGGTTAGACGGCAGGAGTGGTGGAGGTGGCAGGGAAGGAGAGGAAGAAGTGGATGGCCGTGCCGTGGTGGAAGAGGACGGTGCCGTGGGGTAGCGGGGACGTAGTTGGTTTCGATGGCGTCGCACTATCCGGCCATCCAGGCTGACGTCGAACAGTTGGCGGCCCCGGGGCCGCTGGATGACCCCCGGAAGCCAACCGGCCCGGGAGCCAAACCCGCGGGCCCAGACTAGGGAGCCCGGGGTGAAACGGAATGGGCCCGAAGGTACCTGTACTTTGGGCGGGGGTAAGAGGAGATGGAGGAGAGTGCGAGGTTGGCGGCCATGCAGCAATTCCGCCGGGCTTTTAGGCCCCCACTGGAGTGGTTCGATAGGAACTGAGGAAGAGTGTCAATGCCTCTTCGAGTTTGTGACTTGTGGTGTATTTGGTCATTTGGGTTTTGAATGTTCTGACTAGCCGTTCCGCCTCCCCGTTAGATTGGGGGTGGAAGGGCGGGGTGAGGAGGTGTTGGATATTGTTGGCGGTACAGAAGGATAGGAATTCCCGACTTCGAAATTGCGGTCCGTTATCTGTGACGATAGGCGTATGGTAATCCTTCGATGGAAAAGATCTTCGTGAGGGCTGAAATGGTGACCTCTGTGGTGATTGTGGAGCAACGGACGACATATGGGAAGTGGGAAAAGGCATCCGTCACTAGGAGCCACTGGTGGCCTAGGAATGGGCCAGCGAAGTCGAGGTGAATGCGTTCCCAGGGTCCGGACGGTGCCGGCCAGGAAAGGAACTTTTGAGGGGGGCGGGGCAGTTGTCGGGCACAGATGGTACAGCGCCGCACCATCTTCCGTGACATCCGTGGTAAGGCCGATCCAGAATACATGGCGTCTGGCAAGGGATTTGGTGCGGGCAATTCCCCAGTGTCCTTGGTGGAGAGTTTGGAGGATTGTCGGCTGTAGGGATCTCGGAACGACGACCCTCGGGGTGGAATTTGGTTCTGTGCGGAGAAGCACTCCCTCTACTACTGAGAGCTGGTGGCGGATGGAGTAGTAGAACTTGAGGTCTTGATGATGGCGTGGAGGGGAACGTGTTTGCCACCCGTGTTGGATGTGGTGTCGGATGACACGGAGGAGGGGGTCCTCCCCTGTGGCTGCCGCGACTTTTGAGGCCGTGACTGGAAATGTCTTCAGTGCTTCTTGTATGTCATCGTCGATCTGGAACACCAGAAGTTCCGACTTGTCGAAGGCAAGGTCTGGTCCCTGCGGTAGTCTGGATAAGGCGTCTGCATTGGCATGCCTGGAGGTGGTACGGAAATGCATGGTATATCTGAACTGGGACAGGAATAGTGCCCAACGCTGGATGCGGTGGGATGTTTTGGTAGGCAGACGTGTGGACGGATCAAATAGTGATAGGAGTGGCTTGTGGTCGGTAATGAGATGAAAAGAAATCCCATATAAAAGGGAATAGAATTTGGAGCAGGCAAAAACAATAGCTAGCGCCTCTTTCTCGATTTGAGAATATTTAAGCTGAGCAGCCGATAGGGCTTTGGAGATGTAAGCTACGGGGCGTTCCGTGCCATCTGGTAATTTATGAGACAGAACTGCCCCCACACCGTAATCGGATGCATCTGTGGCAAGTATCAAGGGGAGGTTTGGAGTGTATGGCATGAGGCATGCTGCGGACTTGAGCTGCTGTTTAAGGGTGTGGAATGCGGTCTCGCAAGCTGGGGTCCAACGGAACGGGACATTCTTGCGACAGAGGTGGTACAGGGGTGCTGCCACTTGTGCTGCTGAGGGTATAAATTTTCTGTAGTATGAAATCTTGCCTAAAAAAGATTTCAACTGATGTAGATCCTGAGGCCGAGGTAAGTTGGAAATAGCGTCCACATAGGAAAATGCTGGGGAAATGCCTTCCTGAGCGATGATGTGACCCAGGTAGGAAATGGATTGTTGAAAAAATTGACACTTGGAAAGGTTGCATTTCAATCCTGCTGCACGGAGGCGGAGGAAGAGTAGGCGGAGGTTGGTCATGTGTTCGGCAGCGGAGGGTCCCGTGACGACTATGTCGTCGAGATAGTTGATGCATCCCGGAATATCCTGGAGAAGTTGTTCGAGATACCGTTGAAAAATCGCTGGAGCACTGGCCAAGCCGAACATGAGCCGGTTGAGTTGGAAGAGGCCAGAGGGAGTGTTGATGACTGTGTATTGTCGGGACTGGATATCCAAAGGGATTTGAAGGTATGCTTCTGCCAGGTCAATTTTTGTAAAGTAGGTACCTCCTGCTAGTTTACGGAAGAGGTCGTCCGGTCTCGGAAGTGGATAGTCGTCTACCAGCAGATGCGGGTTGACGGTGGTCTTAAAGTCACCACAGAGACGTAAGCGGCGTCCTGGCTTCTGAACTATGACCAACGGCGTGGCCCAGGGGCTGAACCGCACCGGCTGGAGGATCCCTTCGTCTTGGAGACGTTGAAGTTCTTCCTGAAGTGGTTGTTGAAGCGCTACGGGTACCTGGCGTGCCCGGAAGTATCGAGGCCGTACGTCCGGCCGGAGTTGGAGTGATGCTTCGAAGTCCTTTGCACAGCCGACGCCTGGTGAGAACAGGTCCTGAAACTCGGTGCAAAGGGCGTCCACTTCAGGAAAAGGAACATGCTGAGATACGAGGTGTATGTTATCCTCAATTGAAAATCCGAATAAGCGGAAAGCGTCCAGTCCAAATAAGTCTGCTGTGAGAGAACTGTTAACTACTAAAAAGGGGACTGAACGATGTACAGACTTATACATGACGTTTGCTGTGAATTGTCCCAGGAGTGCTATTTCCTGTTTGTTGTATGTCAGGAGGCGCTTGGGGGCCGGCGAGAGGGGGGGCGAGCCAATTTGCACATAAGTAGTATAATTAAGCAATGAGACTGCTGCTCCTGTGTCGACTTGTAGGCGCAGGGGCTTGCCATTGACCGTAACGTCAATAAAAAGTTTGGATGCTGTGGAAGTGTCTACCTGATTGATATCCATAGGTGCGCCGCTCAACCTGTCTTGGTAAGACCCTGGGCGGCGAGAGCCGGGATTGGCATTGGTGGTGTTGGTGCGGCAGACGGACGCCAGGTGTCCTTCCTTGCCGCAACGTGAGCATTCAGCCCAACGATCCGGACAATTTTCCCTCTCATGTGCTGAATAACAGGCGGGGCAGGAGGGTAGGCGGAGCGGGCTGCGGCGTCGGCGCTGCGGGATCCGCTGCTGCTGCCGAGACTTGGTGCCCCTGCCGGAACGGGCCGGTTCGATGTCCTTCTGAGGAAGCGGTCCCCGGTTGTGGTGTCGGGAGGAGCGCGACTGGGAGCTCTGGATGGCGGCGACGTCCTGTGTGTCCTCTACGTCGGTTCGGATTGCGGCCACATCCGCCCAGGACTCCAGGCGGCGATCTGCGGCCGTAGATATTTCGAATTTGTAGGCAAGTTCGATGACCTGCTCCAGGGATGGGTCCTCTAACTTGAGGGCGTCATGCCGGAGTGCGGCATCTGGTGCAGCCTGTATGATGTGATCACGCACCATGTCGTCGGCGTAGGATTCGTGGGAACAACGAGTTTGAAACTTACATTTTCTGCTAAGGCCTTGGAGTTCGGCCGCCCACTGGCGATACGTCTGATCGGGCTTCTTCCGGCATTGATAGAATTCGACGCGGGCCGCGACGACATGGTACCGGCGTCTGTAGTATGCATTCAGTGTCGTACAGATGGTCGTGAAGGTGAGGGTGTCGGGGTCTTGTGGCTGAAGTTTGGTGAGCAAGACATACATCTTCGATTGGTTCCAGGAAAGGAAATATGCACGCTGGTCTTCTTCTTTGGATATGTGATGAATTGCGAAGTGTTGTTTTATGCGCTTCTCGTAGGTCTCCCATTCTTCGACGTCGTCGTTGAATGCTGGGAACGGAGGCGGGGCCGTGGGTTGGCGGAGATTCCTGACTTCCGCAATCAGTTGTCTCTGAGATTCGAAGAACTGATGTAGAAGTCCTTGGAGGAACTGTTGCCATTCCGTAGGTGCTGCTGGCGTAGCCATGATGGTCGAGAGTTCTTATCCCAACCTTGTCGCCACTGAAGTGAACTACACTTAATGGTTCCTTGAGGTTTATTACTATGTACACAAAACACTGGTAAACAATAACAAATGTGGTACAGTTAGCGGATGACCGTCGAGAAATTTAGCCTGGTCCTGATCCGGGGTAGAGAGAGACGGCTTCTACTTCTCGCGAACTTCCGGTGGTCTTCTGTAGTTGAAGCTGGTTCCGCGGTCAGGCCGGAACTGGCGGTGGAGCGGCCGGCTACGCTTATATAGGCGGCCTGGCGCAGGAATTCCGTTGTGTGGTAGTACGGCGACCTCTGTAAGAAATAGTCCCACTTAGCCTCTAGATGATTCTATTTGTTTTCCTGGTTTGTTTTGATGCCTCTGCGCCTGTTTGGAGTCGTATATGTATCCCGGCGTGCAGGCGCGTTGTGTGTGAGGTCTGCCTGGCAGGGGCCTTTACTGGCAGACTGAACAACCTTCGTGCGTGATTCTTAGTCACGATAAGTTTAATATTTCACAAAATTCTAACAACCTGCTTCCTCGATCAAATATTTTTCCTAGACCAAAACTTCCTACAATATTCCCCTCTTTTCCTACTCCTACTATAATATTTCAATCACTCGTGATCATTAGATTTTCTCCCTCTTCTCGTATTGGATTATTTCTTCAATTTCAACGCATATTTAAAACTATTTCTTTATCATCTTCCGGTGGCGTTGGCATATACACTTGTACTAACGTGGTTGGATCGGGCTTAGTTTCTACTCTCATAAAAATAATCCTTTCACTATATTGTTCTAAACACTCACTCATTTTCCCTATTCGCTTGTTCAGAATAAATCCTACACAGTAATTCACTGAAAGCATTTGAGTTAATTATCCTGTGTTGCCAGGCCATAAATCCTGTTCAACTTCATTAATTCCAACAACTAACTTAGAACGTTCCATTTCCTTTTTAAGTTTCTAATGTGCCTGCCTATTCAGACTTCAAACATTCCACACTCCGACTCGTAGAATGTGTATATCCATTCTGATGACTCCTCCCTGAGCAGTCCCCACACGAAGATCCGATTGGGGGAATATTTTGCCTCCGGAATATTTTACCCAGGTAGACGCCATCATTCCGTATGCAATTTGAGAAGATAATATGTCCTCGGGATACCATTAGGATCTTTAATGTAGTGGCTTCCCGTTGCCTTCTGCATCCCCATTCCGTTCGATGATAATTTCTGCTTCATTCGCTTTTAGGGGCCGTTTCAAACCACAAGGTCAAGAGGGTACTCTTGACCACTCTCCACTCATCCGGTCTCCTTTAGGAGGCCGGTGACTAGCAATGGATGACTCCTTTATCATCAACCATTTTTCAATGTATAACTTGTTACTCTTACACCTAAATTAAGAATTCAAAGGTTTTGGAGAGACAAAGAGACTTACTACTTGCTATATTACGTCACAGAGATGAATGGAATGATCCTAAGAGTATTCAAATATCCTTCGCCACAATGAATAAAATTATGTAACCAACCATTAATCTAGTGGCACGGGGCAAAGGTCATTGACCCGTTAGGAGTGGTAGGTTGGTTTCCGATGTACTACCGCTCTCCATCTTACTAACCCTTTCATTACATCGCTCTTTCGTCTGTTCTCTTGTTACCTTATTCAATATTTCGAGAAAAATTCTAATCTATCGTCCTATAATGCACACTAATATCACTAAACTTACAATTAATGCTCATATTTCTCTCATTAATTATTTTGTTAGTGAGTATACTTGTTGGTTTGGATAAAATGTCACTTTACAGTGCTATGCACCAGTCTTAAAGCCTCTAACTTTTATTCTATTCTAACGTGTTTTTGCAGCTGACAGAACGCTACTCACTTGATATTTGCCGGTGTTTGTATGTTCGTTCCAGCTCAGGCCTTACTGTTCTGATACGCCCAGTTCCTTCTCAGAGATTAGTTTTTAGAATTATACTGTTATTTTAATGCTGCGACGTAACCGGACTATATGAGTCACTTGAGATTTTGTGTCATCTACCTTGAGCTAGTAATTTTACATAACACTTGAGCAGGTAAAAGGCTATCTAAACACAATTAAGAAGAAGCAAAAGGCATTTTTTTAAGTTTCTGAGAAGCTTTTACTTTTGCTGAAAGTGATTAGGATTTTAATGCTAAATTAGAAAAGTTGCTTATCTTTTAAACACATGGATGTTTTTAGTTTTAATAGAACAGGATTTTCTTAGCGGGTAAATTTACGAGACTTTGTTTTTTTCTGTTCTTTGAGTAAAATGATCACCTGAAAGGAGAAATAATTCTAGGGGAATCTTCTTCCACGTCATGCTGACAGAAGACAACGGGAACATTACGGCGACACAATATAAATGGTGTAAGTGCGCGTAACAGAAGATTTCTTCCAAGGATACTGTCTGTTACCTTCAAAACTGCCTCGCTAATTGTCCTGTAAACCTCTGGAATAGTCTCCCTATCATCACAGTTTGACGACTGTAAATGACCAGTTATGTTCGTGCAGTAGAAGCCCTGCATAGCACCTTCTGGGCAGCGTAGACACTAATGACCAGTTACGTTCTCATAAATGCCTTCTCTCACATATTGCATTGCAACTTCGGCTTAATTGCTAGCATCACTGCCTGGGTGGCATGTGCACTTACAAAACAATACACAACCGCAGCACACCTCGTCTTTAATTAACAGCTAACTTTGCTTCGTTCGGTTCGTGTGGTTCCCAGATCTATATGGCCTCTCACATTAATCTTGATCGACGTTAAACGCAGAAAAATTAAAGATGTGAATTCATATTGAATTCGCTCCTCATCTTTTATGAGCACATGTTATCTTCTTTGTGGTTACGTGCTATTCTTGAGTGGAATCCACAGAGTAGAGTTTAGGTTTGGTGCAAAACATCATCTGCCAGCCACAGTTTTATAAATTGCAGAGTATAGATGTAGAAGACGTAGTCTCCAACGAACAATTCAAACATAGGAGCGTGATATAAAATTTTATGCTTTTTGCGGCATCATGTTGGATGAAATTCCCTTTAATTTGCAAATCCAGCTCTGCGTCAATTTTGTTGCTACTGCCAACCTGGGGCCTTAATTCAGGCTGATGTATCCGCTGCAATGATCGTGAACCTACCGATTTTTCGGTATTTCTATCGATATGGAGTCTGTCCCACCGAATTATAACGATTTTTTCACGATTTCTGTGAATACGAAAAAAAATTCGGATTTGTTTTTTTACCGATTTTATATTTCAAATTGGCAACCCATTTAGTTTATGTTTTATGGTGAATTTCTCTGTTAATTATATGATAAGTAGTTATCTATAGCAGATTTTTCCCGATATCTTTTGGGCAATTACTTTGTGCCCTTCATTCTCGACATTTTCAGGGGATTCCCGAGCTAATTCGGTTGTCTATATAAAGGAGAATTTGGATTTTATTTGTTCATTAGTTTTCATCACTTAGATGAGAAACTTTCTCCGAGTTACTACGTCAAAATGTCGTCAGACGAAGGACCGCGTTCAGGTCGTCTGCAAAAAAAGTCGTAAAGGCGCAACTAAGCCTATGCCTACCGTAACAGTTGTAATAAGGATATTAATATTACATCTGGTAAAGTCGGTCTCAAGAAACGCGATTCTTCACACGAACATTCGGTATCATCAAATAATACAAAATCACTGTCATTTAGTGTGACAAAACTAAAAAAACTAATATAAAAATTAAACGCGGTAGAAATATTTATTAATTTTTACTAGGCAGCAGTACTTACATTGTTATAATATTTTGTTTTACCTCTACCATAGTATGTATGCGTCTTTTTGAAAATTTTTTTAATTTCAGGTGATATAAGAATAGCCTAATTTGTTGCGGAACATAGTCTACCACTTACCATTATGAAGCATCTACCGAAACTGATACAGTCCCGATTAAAAAATTGCAGAAGAAATAAAATGATCAACAACGAAAACTCACGACATTATTGATCATGTTGTAGGTAAAGAAAGTTTTGGTAATTTATGGGAAGATCTGCGTCCAACTAAGATTTCGCTTCTTGTTCACTGATTTTAGCACAACCAAACATTTGTGCTTAGTCGTGAGATAAGCGAAAAAGCATCACATGAAAGATTGTTTTTAAGCTCTTATTCCATTAGAAGCTGCTAATGCAGTATCCATATTTGAACACATTGTAAATTTTTATAGATACAGCAGCGGATATTCCTTTAAATATAATCTAATGACGGTGCAAATGTAGTGATTCTGTTTAATGATTCTGTTATAACACTGCTGTAAAACGAAATTCCCAATATTTTTACACTTAAGTGCACATTCCACTCGTTTCACCTTTGTGTGTCATATGCTTGTGCCAAACTGCCACACAAATCGTGGTTATTTGAGTTGTAATTTTTTCATATTCCGATTTTGGGGACAAATATACTAATATCAGTGGGCAGCTATATCGATTTCGGATTTTGGCTTTCGAGCCCACTGATCCTCTGCTGTTTATGACCGTCACCGCTTCAGTTAAATTTTCCAGCGACCAGGTATTTACGTTAGCGTTCAGGTATTTCAATGGGAAAGTGGGAAAAATGAGCAATGTAAGTTTTGAAGTTTTACTTTTTTTTTAAAGAAAGCAGGAGACATTACACTACACAAATGTTTAGCGGCAATAGGTGTCATTAATTAAATACAAATAATATGGTAATAACTGCTTATACGAAGATATGAAACCTATCATGAAAAAGAAGAAAGAAATTTTATACGGTTATTTGAACTCGTGTAGTCCAGTCTGACAATTCATCTCTCTAACTCAATAATCGAAAACTGTCACGACGTTGCTCTGAACACGCGAGGAAAAGCTTCGAAAACGTGTGAGGTTGATTTTAAGAACAGCTATGCACCACATTGTCTCCTTCTAAGAATTAATTTCTAGAGTCGTTCAGAGTACAGTAGTTCACTCGTCAATGCAACCGCTTTCGATTTTTACGACGTGCTGACTGTGGAACTTTTTACTGACCTACGAATCACTCCCCGCTATGACTACCTTTACAGGACGCAATGATTTATTGACGTTTCCCCACAATTACTATCCGCTGATAAATCTTTGAAGCCCACACAACTACTGGAATATCGTTGAACTGAATCATAGCTTCCATTTCCACAGCTATATTTTACACAAGTGAATAGATATCTCACAATCTGAAAATGAATAATAACAGTTTACTGATCTCGCGTAGAATGGCGTGGTTTTTTATGAAGAACGCTAACACTAAGTATGATCTGTCATGAGCGGTTACACTCACATGATTGTTATGAAGGAGTGATTGATGTGAGCCGGTAGCTGATTTTTCTAAAGAATTCTTCTCAAACATTCTTGATTCAACCACGATCTGAAGACTTTCAGAGCACAGAAATGGAGCAATATTACGTTCAATTTAGAAAAGTTACGTCAGTTTAGTTTCATTATCTGTAAGACTTGTTGCCACGTGCTGAAGAAATAAGTATTTTAACTAGACAAGATTGCTTCTGAACAAGCAATCTCTTTTATTCACTTCAGAAGTCAGAATCTAATATCTGCTAGGATAAGGCACGTCACATTTTAATAAGATTTTCTGCTTTATATCTCATCTCAAAATAATTTTTAGGTTATGTAACTGTTACAAAGAATAGATTGTAAACATGAGATCGTCCTTTCCTAACATAAATTTGTACATTTAACCTTCTTAAATAAACGAATAACAAAATATAAATTTAAACCGATGTCGCGTACCTCTGACTTCATTATAATTTTTTTTATGTCTGCCCTTCGTATCTTCGTATTTATGAGCAGTTACTTCATCAACAGCCGATTGCCTTTAAGTTGTTATCGCAGTTACACTTTATTTTAACAATATGAGTGCAAATAAAATCAAATGCAGTTATTTATTTGAAATTTCCTGCATTTGAATGTTGTTTCAGTGCTGTAGTGGCAGTGTAACAACATTTCAAACATTATACAATGCCCCACTATTTTGTTAGAATTGAGGAGTATTGACGATCTTGAAAAGTTACCTAACGTCAAAATCACCGTATACCTCGTGAAGATATACAATCGGAAGTTAAAAATACCATAATACTATTACAGTCATTTGAGCATATTTCAAATGGCCACGTAATCCACCTTTCTTGTCACCGCTCATACACCTAACACTCTCATTGAGTAGATTCAATCATTTGTGATCTTTTTTTACCAAATACTTCTAACAAGATTTATTCAATAGAATTGAATCACTGGCAGAAATTTGAATATTTTTCTAATTCGATACGTTGCAGATGAGGACTCCATGGTATTAAACAAACAATTTAAATTTAACATTTACGAAAACTGAAAGGTATCAGTGTTCAAAGACACTTCATGGAATTCTATACAGCCGCTGTCAAGTATAGTGTAGCTTCCCCGGCTGTAGATGGAATGATATTCCTGTTCAAGTTTTCAGACTCATCGAACCGAAAATTGGCTGTAAATACTATTCTTCACAAATGGTAAAACGATATCTGTTGACAAGGTGTTGCATCACTTGACGGTCAAGTCACAGGTATGAGACTTTGTCGCTCAGAAAACAACAGATGACCTTTTGTCGATGGTAAGAAACGCCTTCTTACTAAAAAATAAAATTAAATAAATATGAAAGTCACAGATCAGATAACTTTAAGTTATCTGCCTCTGCTATTTCCAGTTTGTAAAATTACTATTTCCAATTATTCCCTAATATTAATGGACACCTGACTGAAACGTACATGACTAGTATGAGTTAGTCTAGTGTTCTGCATACTCGTTGAAGTCTTGGGCATCTTACTGGCGCTCAACATAGCGGTAGTAACGTTTTCGTAAACGATACTCGAATGTTTAGTCTGATTAGTGATTTTCTGCTTTAAGCCTTTATAGTACTGCTACATCGTAACTTACTTCAAGGAACTGTTCAAAACATTGTGCTCTCTATTTTGTAATCTTTGCTAATGAGAGTGCGGAAGCGTAGTTTTTTGACGAGAGAGTGATGAGGGGATGCACGAGAGAAGTAAAGGAATTGGGTTACAAAACTTTGGTCAGACCATTGCTCGAATATGGTAGTGTAGTATGGGACCCACATTTTGAGTATCAAATACAGGAGTTGGAGAAGGTGCAAAGAAGGGCTGCTAGATTTGTTTCTGGAAATTATCGTAGAATGCAATCAGTGACAGATATGATAAAGGAGCTGGAATGGGATTCATTGCAAGACAGGAGGAGGATGAGGAGGGTAATGGGAATGTACAGGGCGTATACTGGCGATGAGGCATGGAAAGATATTGCAGTAGGTATGAAAAGTAGTTCATGGAAGGGAAAAGATGACCACGACCACAAGCTGGCACTCGATTTCAGGCACAAGGGTGTGGGAAGATTTTCTTTTTTAGGTAAGGGTGTCAGGGATTGGAATGAGTTACCAAGGGGAATGATGAATAACCTACCGAAAACGTTAAAAGAATTTAAAGTTAAAGTTTGTAGAGGGAAAATGTAGGTGAGTGTAGGATAGGGGGAAGTTGGGTGTGTAGGGAAATTGCCACCGGAGCGTGTGCTCCATTGCAATTAAATTAAATTAAATTAAAGACTCCGAAACCTTTGCTACACCTCCGATAGGTGTGTGGTTGCTTTCCTACTAATTGTTGTTATAATGTGAGCATATGGCAGAGTAAGGAAAGAAATGTTCCCCATTCGAATTCCAGTGCCGTCGGAATTTTCTAAAAATCTCCTGTTTAATGTTAGTCAAATTATTTTGTGAATAAAAATTTTTCAAAAAGTATTCTTATGGACCGGATTCGATGTTTATCTCGACGACAAAGATAACCTTAGGATCGTCTGCAGATACACAAAATTATGTTATGTTGCACGATTCTTTCTTCAATAAACGGTTTTTTTTACTTTATTCTCGTCAATTTTTTTTATTTTGGTTTATTAATCTTTTATCGGATGAGGCATCTCAGTGGCCCAAGATGTAGAGTAGATAACAATATTGAGCGCGTCCCAATTTTATTTCGCTTTCAATAATATTTAAAGGAACGCAGGACTGTATCAGGCATTAGAAGAGATTATTAGGCAGAACTTCTAGGCTGAGTTTGATAAAAATGTTTGCTGTTACGTAGACGAAGGATATTCTTGCTACTACGCTATTAGTTCTTCAGCTGGGAAGTTCTTGTTACTGTAAACACAGTTTTTTCCTTTAGAACATTTTCTATTGCTGTTAACGGACACATAATGGAGCGTGCACAAATTACGTGCTTGGTCCAGGGAGGGGGGGAAGGGGGGTTGGCTGGATGGCTACGCTGGGCTACGTGGGGGGAGGGGGGGGGTTCGAGCCAGGCCACGTAGCTTTCTTTTCATAACATTTTTCACAGTTAAAATGATGAACAGAACTCTTAACAGCATATGAATATTTATTTCCCTCAGTTAATTATCTCCGTAAGTAATTTACAATGGTCTGACAAGAGAAAACAGTACAAAATGTTTTCTGGAATCAAAAGGGAAAAAAAGCTACGTGGTACGTGGGGGGGGAAGGGGTAGGGAAGGGGTAGAGGCAAAAGCCACGTAGGGCTACGTGGGGGTTGGAGGGGGGGGGGCAGATTCACAGGAGACCAAAATGGAGCTACGTGGTTTATGCACGCTCCCTAACGAGGCGTCGATTTCCATAAATTTATATTATTTTTTTATTGATTGATTATCATGGTAATTACATATAGCATAATGACAGTACAAAACGATTTTTTTTATTAGTTATTGGTTTTAAATTTTCCTTTAAGAATTCTACATGCGAAGGCGTTTACATCGAAATTATAACTTGAATTTATCCTTTAACGAAAACTGGTAATACTACCTGATGCGAGTGAGAAGTAGTAACCGATTTCATTCGTTCATCAACCAGCGTGAAGAGTTATTTTACAGACAGGATGAGACATAACGCATTATTAAATTTGTTATGAAATAAAACTGTCTGATATTTGTAAAAGGCTTAAAACAGAGTTTGCTCATGAATTGAACTAGTATACTGAAAATGAAGGAGAGTAATTGAAAAATATATGTACCTATAGTTTTATGTGGTCAGGTATAAAATTACAAACACCAGTCAGGTCTCAAGATACAGTTTCCACTACGGTATTATGGTGAGCAAAATTATGATTAACTAATCATCTTTCAAAATTATAAGAATTAAAATCTATAATTCTGTATTCAGTTCCAATATCTTCACAACTTAACATCACTTTTTTACTTACAATGAATATTACTTAATACTTTCCTGGCCATAAATGAAATGAAGTCAAATGATAACTTATTCTAAAGCGCAAAAAAGTGCACGTTCCGCCGAACGATTACTAGTTTAATTTGCAAACAGAATAATTTTTCTTCCAATGTGAGACAAAGTTGAAATATCAGAGAAAGTAAAGTCAAAGAAATTCTCAGTTGAAAGGTTGCCTACAGGTACTATTTGCTCCAACTGGTGATGAGGTCATGAATGTAAGGCGCTGGACTCCCGGGGATACATGACTCTGCGGTCTCTCAGATGTGGGTCAGATGCTATCCATGATACTCGCCACCGGTCTACTGGTTCAGGCATTGCCTGCGCTGTGGGTGGTCGTAATTAAATTCTGTTCTCCTTCTTTTCTTTCGGACTTTACACTTGGTAGACGAGGAGGTTACTAGAGGAGAGAGAGGATTCAGGACAAGGCGTAGCAAGGAATGACCTTTTGAAGATATCATCCTGGCACTCCTCTGGAGTTATTTCGGAATACCATGGGAAATCGTAATCAGGATTTCCGGGTGGGGATATATACATATAATAAGCTTACGTATTTCAAAAGAAACAATACCAGCTGAATAAGCGAGAAAAGTCTGACATTTTTGCTCATATCAGTATGCATCCATTACTCGTCTTTGTAGTTTGAGATGGGAAATTACGGTAAAATTAACTCCAATCATTCTTATGTACGAAATATAGACGCAACAACGATGGTTAAGAAAAACGCAACATTTACAAAATATGTATGGCAAGAAAAACTAAAATTGTTTAGACATTTCAACAGAAGACACACTGAACCTCTCTCAAAAAATAATAATGGATTGGAAACTCCCAGGATAAAAATGCTCTACTTGAGAGACACGTAGACAAATAGTGTCGAAAATTAATGTCAGAAAGAAACGAGAAGGGTAGTGGGAGAACAGATGGGAATTAGTGTGTGAAGGTATATGTTTGAAAGTAGATACGGAAGTATGTACACATCGCGCCCAAATAGACTTTTGCTAAAGAAATATCGTCTTAAAACTTTTTTTTTTTTTTTTTTTTTTTTTTTTTTTTTTTTTTTTTTTTTTTTTTTAAGAAATGGCATTCGGCTTTTTAGCCATTCAGCCAGCAACTGTGTTTCTTTTTTCTTTGTTTCTCAATTGTATCTGTACATTCTTCTTGTGTTATTGAGGATTACATGTGACAGGACAACACAGGACAAACACAACACTTAATTAAAACCACCCATGCCCTGGGCCGGACTCGAACCGGCGACCCCTGCAACGTGAAGCCAGCTCGCTAGCCCCGCGCTACCGGGGTCGGCATTAAAACTTTCTACAATTAACTTCATAAAAGTTGTAAAAGAATGAAATTACTCACGAGAAATAATCCAAAAGATTCCTTTAGAAAGATCTGTGTAGGCTATCTAACATTTACCTAAAAGATCAGTCGTGCAGCTTCAGAAACACTCCGTAAAAGGCATCTCAATGGTCCAAGATGTAGAGTAGATAACAATATTCAGTGCGTCCCAATTTTGTTTCGCTTTCAATATTATTTAAATATTCTCTAGCTGTTTCAGCAAAATCCTTATTTTTTCGTTCATATTATTGCTGCAAACGAATCATACAAACTAAATCAACCTGACGTAAGGATGGAAGACGGAGAAAATAAGACAAGCAAGAACAGATTGTTGACAGACGTATTGGGACTCTTAAGTGTTTAATGTCCTGAAAGTCAACAAGTCCGAAGACCATTTAAAATATATATATATTCGAAAACAATTTTTTTCTGGTTTTACGCCTTGTCAACATAGATGTCATTAGAGGTGAAAGAGGAATGGGACAAGGAACAAAGAAGAATTCAGCCACAGCCTTTTTGAAGAAATAATCCGCCATTTGCCTGGATTTATTTCGTGAACCATTGAAAATCAAAATCTGGATTGCCGGTCTGGGATTTGAACCGCGACATTCCGAATGACAGGCCCCATCGAATTCTTGACATACCCTCACCCAGTAGCTAAGTATTTCACGGTTTTCCTTACCGCATAGCTTTCTCAAGGTTGTTCACTACGCGTAGAACTCAATAAAAACAAGTAAAGACATTAGTAGTAACGTCGCATTTACTTACCTCCATCGCAAATCCTGAAATGAATGGTGCATCAGAAAGCTCTCAGCAAGAAACGTAAAGCTTTTACAGCTGTACTTGTTGGAGACCTGTATATCTATATACAGCACACCTCAGGAACAGGTGTAAGTTAAATATCTGAGTCAAGCCTATATGCAAATTTTATTGCTGCTTTCACTGTGATGTTCGTATTAACCTTCACACTGTTTGGTCTTGCATCCAAGGAAATAATTAATTCAGCAGTATATTAGAAATCAGAGTAGACATATCAAAAAATTTATTTATAGTTCATCCTAATCATCCTGCCTGTTTCGGCGGAAGTTTGAAAATACAGTCATACCGAAAGTAAAGCTCAGAAAATGTCGTTAGCAACATTCACATAATTTAATAACTGAACGTAATGAAATTTATAATGAAATAGAGGCCATTCTTGAAATGTTCCATGAGTTCATCTTTCTGATGCAACTGGAAGCCTAACAGTTTTTTTTTTTTTGGTAGTATATTTCATTTCAATAAAATGGAGTCATCAATTAAATGGAGTCATCATTCATGCCATCCTTTTGTTTAGATCTTTACAAAAAGTTTCAGTTTTCCAAACCTATTAAAACAGTATATAGAGTGCTGACCAATACTCACCTTTCTTGGTAAATAAGATTTTTCGGTGTCTGATTATGCTGAATGGAGGTAGTTGTAATATATCAGGATGTGATTCTGAAATTATGTTTCTTTTATAATTGGATGAACAGTTGTTAGTTATAACTTCTTACGATGCTTTAAATGATTTAAAAGTACCTATAAAAGCCAGATCTCACTGGATAAGAAATATGATATGAAATTATTAAAAGAAAAATTTCATTGAAATTTGAAAGATTACTGTACAAGGTATCATACCCAAACAAAATCAACATTAGCAACAATCATAAACCCTAATTCCTGTGTTGCAAATAGAAAGTTTAGGCTCATGTCATGCAGTCATACTACGGCAGGAATACGTTGACGGAAGTTGATATACCAATGCGTGACATTTAAATTAAATTTTGAAATAAGATATCACATTATAAAGAGCCTTAAATTATAAATACGGTGCTAATATTCAATAGTACTAAACTGTTGTGACAGAGACGAAGATCATGTTGAGAATTCCAGATGGCAAATAACTTTTGTAATAACAAAAATTATATACTAGCTTTTATTTTATCAGTATGTTTGATCCATTTATCAAAAAACATATACGCTTACCAATTAGCGCAGTTTTTAGAAAACTAAAACCGAGCGTCTAGGATGAGCGGTAACGCTCTGGCCTTGCATGCTGGAGGACGCGGCATCGAAACCCTGCCCGTCCATCCAGACTTGGGTTTCCGATGGTTTCCATATATCATTCATGGCGATAGCCTGGATAGTTCCTTTAAAAAGTCATGGCCGAATTCCTACCCGTTCCTTGCCTCTAGTTCTTTCACGCCTCTAGTGCCCTCGACTTTGACGAGGAGTAAAACCACGAGAAAAAAATAACAAAAATAAGACTTAATTTTTGTTTAGTTAAAAGTTTTATCACACCAACGGAATGGTTATGTGACTAATTTAAAATTTCAAAAATTCTCCCTGTAATTTTTTTTCACCCGTAAGGTTGGCTCTCTTGTTGAACTTCAGATATCATATCCTTATCGGCTCTAGCGTATAATGACCACGAATAGTTCCAATAGAATTACAGTACCTAAGTACGATTTGTCTACATCCCATTAGTACTATAACTAGCTTAGCTCTGATAATTGGTATTTGAGCTAAACACTAGTTTGTCTCGGAGGTAAAGTGCGAGGAGCTAATGCGCTCAAATACTCGAGTTTGGCATTTGTAAACTGTGGGAGTTCCCAGCTTCGGCATAAAGATCACGTGTTTCATAAAAAGAAGTAAAAACACACATCGACACCAAAGTTACATGTTTTTTCAGATAAATGGTGGCATTGTCAATAACAAAGGCTAGCACGTAAGGTGACATCTTGCGAATAATCTTAAAATGTGGTGATCAATTTGCCAGAGTACAGAAATTCAAGTTCCATAGCATAATTCCCCCACTCCCTAACAGCGCCTAGCGTCGTGACATGAAACTATATAGTACGAAATGTACCCCGGAAATTGAAAGATAAAATAAAATAAATATTAAAACGTTTAGTTTTACAGCATTCTTATTTTCTCTTCGTGTGGTATTGGGAGACTGCTCGAATAAGTTTAGCAAAAACCTTTTACAGCGTACAAATCTTAGTTCATCATTTGTGTGAGTATTATACAGGGTGTTACAAAAAGGTACGGCCAAACTTTCAGGAAACATTCCTCACACACAAACAAAGAAAATATGTTATGTGGACATGTGTCCGGAAACGCTTACTTTCCATGTTAGAGCTCATTTTAGTTTCGTTAGTATGTACTGTACTTCCTCGATTCACCGCTCGTATTGTGGACGGCTGTGATACTATACGCCATTCTCCAGGGCTGCATCAGCGCATCAGGGATTCCATGCGACGGAGGGTGGATGCATGTATCCTCGCTAACGGAGGACATTTTAAACATTTCCTGTAACAAAGTGTTTGAAGTCACGCTGGTACGTTCTGTTGCTGTGTGTTTCCATTCCATGTTTAATGTGATTTGAAGAGAAGTAATATAATGAGCTCTAACATGGAAAGTAAGCGTTTCCGGACACATGTCCACATAACATATTTTCTTTGTTTGTGTGTGAGGAATGTTTCCTGAAAGTTTGGCCGTACCTTTTTGTAACACCCTGTATATGAAAATTGTATTTGGTATTCAGGATTCCCATTTACTTCGTGTTGCTTCAGCCACTGAAAACTTACGTAACAAATAATTTACTTCATTGGAAATCATTATACTTAGTTTTTATTTAAGTATAGACAAGTAAATATTTTTTTTTCTGGTAAGAAGTAACTCGGAAGGCAACTGACTGTTTCTTGGATGAGATCCGATTATTAGTAAAAACTATTGGAATTATTACAGCAAGCATGAAATCATGAAACCGATTTGTAATAAGGCTGGAGTCGTACATATTGATTATGGAAATAGAATGTCGCTCACTTACCGTATTTGGATCTAGCAATGAATACGTGAAAAATAGCTTCGTTACACACTATCTTAAAAATAAATATTTTTAAACAAAATCACTACAGTTGTATTATAAAACTGTGAAATTATTAATCAGTCACAACAATTTTAAAAAAGATTTATTACTTTCGATACAGGGCGCTAATGACCTCGTTGTCGACGCAGCTAAAGCCACAAAAACAACAAACAACAACAACTTTCGATACACCATTGCGTTTAATATGATGCAACAATAAAGTTGGATACAAACTACAGAAACCGTTGAAGAAGTTAAACAGCTGCATTCAAATTTAACAAAATGAACTGCCCTTAATGGTAACACATAAAAAACTAAGAAATAACAAACTACTAGCAACTAGTAACTCACTCGCAACACTCGAGAACTAGAAGTTGCTTCTTTCTTCGTTGGATCATTACTGCTCTTTGACAACGAGATTACTAGAGGTAGGAGAGAATCGAGGGAAGCAAAGAGAAGGTGATGTGTAATGGCCCTTATGGAGCAATCATGTGGCAATTAACCTGGAGTAGCACTGGGAACCGATAGAAAAACGGAATTTGTATTGCCGATCCGGGAAACGAGCCCACATCTTCGCAAAAGCTAGGTTCGTACGTAACCTAATCACCCAACAGGTTTCGTCGATCAATTCACAGCTAAATGATAATATTCCTCCGGAATAGAACTCTTTTAATTAATTAAGTGGCTACAAACAAAAATAAGTCCTCAGATCAAAGGCGTTCCAGCTTACTTTTTATCTCATCGCAGAGACGGAAACAGTTTAGTGAATTTAAACTATTCATAAGTCCTTAACCATGTTTTATTATACGTATAACGATTGGAGAGAAAGTGGAAAACTTCAATAAGAAACATTAAAATATAACCGACAGAATTTATAAATTCCAGTTTCAGTAAATATTATTTTCAGCAAATTATGTCTAATTTTTTAATTTTTGACTGAAGTAAAAAACCTATGATAAAATAAAAATTTTAGGAATATTTTGCACTAGGTTTTGATAAAAAAAGTCGTTAATATATAAAATTATTAATATAAATGTTGAGTTCCATCTTCGTAAATAACGGTGTTTTGCAGATGTTGAACGCCTACATTTCCTCCTCAAACGAGACGGTTACATTACCTTTACAACGCTTTCAGTTACATTATGCAGTGGGCACACCTTAACTATTTACGATACACTGAAAAATACATCTTGCCGTGAAACATTAATTATAATTGGCTGCGAAGCTGGCATCAATGATAATCAATAAAAACCATTACTTCAGACATCCCTGTTTATCTCTAATAGTATCGGCGTCGAACAAGCCAATAAGATTCGCCCACTGCATACTTAGCTGTCAAGAGCTGTCCTTAAAGTCATTACATGGCTTAACCGTGATTTCCTGGTTTTAGTAGCACATTTTCAGCGTAGATACACTCCTAACTGTCCAAACCGCTATAGATCTATAGTCAAGATTATCAATGAGATATCTACTGAATGCCTTGCTGCTTTACATATATCAATAAAACAAATTCATTTATGCAGAATTTTCACTTCAGAACACTCGTTAGTACTTCGGGAAGAATTTAATTATTAAAATTCTTTCAGTCTTCCTGTGAATTTTATACTGTTTGTTACTGTAGATTTAATTTCAACTTAAGAATTATTGATGATATGATGTTTGAAAATTAAATCCCTTTTCGAAACTCACGAAATTGACTAGTTTATGTGGCGTGAAATTTATTACACGCCGCTATAAATTCAGAATTCAACGGAACTTAAAGCCAAAATTGTTAAATTTGCAATTTCATGCCTTGATCTTGTAAGTAATGAGTAATTTTTTTTTATTTGGCAGTAATTTACAATTTTCTGATGCCAAATATGGAGACAAAATTAAGCGAATGGTTATTAAAATCATCACTTTTTAACATCTATCACGTCAAATACGCTTGTTGCCTTGTAAGACTCCACTTCCACATACATACAAAAATTTGAATAAACCTATACTAATAGTATTAAAAACCAAAATAATGTCGAGAAATTATATGACTGCGAAGTACTTGGGGAAGTTTGATGATAGTTCAAGTTGTCTCTTCAAGAAAGTCACATCAAACATGCAAACTTATTCGAAAATATCGGCTTCAGCGGATAACAAAAAGCAAAGATTTGATACTTTTATTACAAGTAATGCAGGATGAAATATCGGTTACGAGAAAAGTCGTAGAGGAATATAAATTAACTGGAATTTGTGATTAAAATTCAAAGTTGCCTGAAGAATTTTCTCAAGCTGTTTTGACTGCTACTGGTTGAAGAAATTTGAATATTTTATTTTTGTTACAGCCAACTATTATTTCATACGGTATTCCTGAATAGAAGAATACAATTCAGAACTTCCAGATGAAGATAATGATTGAGATCATCCCCACTTGGGATTCTGGATTGGTGGAGTTAGAGCACAGTATATCTTTCTAAGACTGGGACACTATGTTGAAAATGGCAGGTAAGTGCCACAGGCTCTTTGAATTTTCTCACCGTTAAATATTTAATGTACTTTAGAAAGTTTTACCATTGGCTAATATGGTTTCCTCATATATATTTTTTCACCAGTGTTTGTATAATCCAGATTAAACTACAGTCAGAAGGTATAGCTTCTTTTTTTTTAATGTGAATGGAATTTACAGAATATTTTACTTTCAATCTATCGGAAATAAAAGTCCTGTGCCTGGAGAACTTCACTCGCGTTGAGAAGCACAGGATCATCCAAGCTGATTTTTTTTTTCCAAATTCATTAGAAAGAAACATGGTTGCTATTTTCTCGTGGCTCGATCCTAATCGAACAGTAATTTCGTACGGCTGTGTTAAATTGACCAAAGACAGTAATTTAATCGTAGTAGATATATATCACAGTATGAAGAAACATTACTATAGTTTAGTTATTAAAGTGTTCTGTACTTTAGTGTTAGAAAACAAGTGATAATCATATTATTTCCTAAGAGTAGATAAAGAATCGGTAGAATATATCTTCTACTGTGACGAATTACAAGTGGCAATTCTGAAGTAATAACTCGGAACTAATGTGGCGTAAAGATTAAATTTCCATATTGACGGCTACTATTTGAAAACGAGGCATGAAGTGTAAGTTTATGCCGCGTTACCAGTGCCCTCTCGCCTTAATTATGGTAACTACTGTGCTCTACACAGTTTATCCACTATTATTCAGTTATATGCGTGAACCGTTTCAAGGTTATATATTCACTGAAATGGGAATACGGAACTGTTAATCCATTGAGCCTATTTTTCTGTCCGGCGCATTCCTACTTATAAGGTACAAGTTCGATTCCTTCCATAAACTTACCCTAGGTCGAATAATTATTCTTCCCTTTCAGATCTTTTACTGAAATTAATATTGCTGTGACTTTGAGACGTTAAGAACCGTAATCACTTGCTAAAAGTTTTGTCTGCAATGAACTAAATTATAGAAGAATATTTTCCATGTTAACTGTTCTTTTAATTTTTCGGAATTATCTGCATATGCCTACAAGCCACTACGTGCCAAGGAAAGATCGAATAGGCTTGTATTATGTGTTTCATTGTAAGCGTTATTCATTTGGGAAAACTACAGCATTAATACAACGCTTCATACTGATGCCATCTGATACATACTGTCTAAATCAGAGAAGGACGTGGTGTCTAACACACCCGTGGGAATGATTAATCTGAGTTTATACCAAGTGGTAATAGCCGTGAATGATTATACAAAGTGCTTTCGATACGCTCCTGTGACCCTACAGAATGCGTCATCATAATGAAGGTGTAAGTTCCCAGAACGAACTTTGTCAGATCATAATACGATGACTAATGCTAAAAAGCAAATAACAGAGTGGCTTTGCATACCCATGTTAATATAAGCAAATCGTATGCTGAGAGTATTCCTCAAGCTCTGGGGTGGATGCCTTATAGAAATAAAATAGATATGCATAACCAAGTTTTCAAATCTCATTTCAGCTTTTCCTTTTTCGATTATTTCCATTATTTTCCGAGTCAAAGAAACGTAAATAATATGGAGACAAGCTTAAACTTAGTCTGTAACACTTTTATATCACTCTTCTATTAAACGGATTCAATTAAGTTGCGAACCGTTTAATGGTAATGAGAAAAAATCACTTAGGAGTGCTTTTTGAGGTGAGTTGCTATCAATTAACTGAAGACAGAATGTTTGACATATCGCGTTGATCTCGCAGCGCCGTGTTTGGAGAAATAAGTAACATAACCAATAGCAGATATACTAATAGAAATCGTAGAACGTGATCTTATGATTTTAAAAACCAACTTACTCCACAACCCGAAGGTTGTTTGGATCCTCCCGACGGAGGCATACTAAGCCCTGTTTCACAGGTAGGACGGCCAGTTCCTTTCCGCGAAATACGATCCACGAAACGACATGGCATAGCTCATACATTCAAACACAACTCCCAAAAATTCCGACCCCCATCGGGATTAGAACCCAATACCGGAGCAGCGAACTTTCGAAACAAACGCCTTAACCATTGAACCACCCGACCGTGTGGTATGATTTTTATGGAAATGAAATGGGGAAGGTTGTGCATCTTGTAAAGTTTAACCTATTTTTAAGGCTAATATTCAACGCAGCGATTGTCATTTATACCAATCCGCATCAGACATTCACAAATTATTTTTGCTCCGTTTTTTTATTCCATTCTCTCATTTCATCATCGGAAATATAATAATTTTTTTACATCCAGGCATTGAAGGTTAGAAACACTTTTTAAATCGCACTCTTGATCAAAATACACAAAAAAAACAAATTAAGCAATACTTCGGTCTTAATTAGAAGAAACAGTGAAGCACATTAGAGATCAAAATGTGTTACGAACAGCAGTAATAAATTTGCTATCAAGAACTGTAATTTGAAAATAGAGATTCGCATTGTTGGAAATTTTGCTTCAGTATGCCCTCAAACTTTCAGTCTTCTGGTGTTGATATATCAGATAAATGAGCTAGTAGGGGTAAATTTCTGAGGTGATATACAAGAAAAAATTAGGGCCTTAGCTTAGTAGAAAAATGATTGATGGTGTGTGTGTGTGTGTGTGTGTGTGTGTGTGTGTGTGTGTGTGTTTAAGGGCGCGTCGACGACGGGGTCATTAGCGATGATTGATGGTAAAGAGTCTCTTGGGAAAAACTGAATCCATATTCAGAGTTTAGAGTAGAGCATGGAATTGTTGTTATTCTATGGAATTAAATTTATCAGGTGTGAGCTGGGACGGCGTTGAGCTTGGAATCATTAGTCATCTCGTATCAAATACCAACAGTCTTCGCTGTTGTAAAAAGACAGATTCCTCCACTCGTCGTAGGGAGATATGACCTCTGTAGCTTGAAATTTGCCCGACATGTGCGTAGCTACAATGCTAATTAATTTTTTCAGAATGATTTTCGTATGTTGCGGCAATACCGATCTCCGGGTGTAAACTTCATAAACAGAATATAATAAAGAAATTAACAGGAAGGTTATACGGTTCGTAGAGAGATGGCATTACTCGCTATCCTCATTTTAGGGATTTGGTAATGGTCTCAGAAGGTTAAATTATAACAAGAAAAATGGTGGAAAAATATTTTAATTTTTATTTTACAGGTTAAGTGCATATCACAGGGTTATAGGCATGTCGTTTAAATTTAAGGTCTAGTTTAAAATCAGCGCCTAATTAAAAAGGAGTTCGTGAAAACAATAGTAACAACTTAGAGATCAGCAACCAATACGCAGTGTTGTTTGTTGGACGAATGAAGCATAATTGCGTCAAATAGTGTAACAACGCGTTATCATTATATTTTGAAAATTTACAACTTGAAGCGATCAGAAATTTGCAGAACTCTTGAAAGTAAGTTTAGCGTGGATATGACATAAGCGTCTGTAAACTGATTAGAGCTTTTCAAAGTGGTCTTGAGCATTTCCAGAATGAACTGCATTATCGACATCCCAAAATACCAACAGCAGAAATAAATTTTTTCTCAAGGAATAGAAAGATGCAGAAATGTTGTGTTAGTGCAGAAATAACAACCATATGTGTTATTTTATGTTATGAGGAAGCAATAAATTGTATTTTAAATATGATTTTAATGAAATATGATATTTACTTGTTTGATCTCCAAGTCTTCGACACGATTAAAGTCCCAAGGTTATTTGTGTCATTGAACTTGGTTTTAATGGCTTTAATTTTTTAATATAATTTCTATTATTGGATTTTTTTCAATCTGAAATTTATCCATTCGTATCAAGGTTAGAAAATAGTAGCCATTAGTTAAATTAGTAGGTGAATATTACTGGCCACAGTCGTATCTCTCGTACATATTAAAAGTTTCCTTTCAAAGAGAAAAATTTGAAAGAAATAGTGACACAACTGTCATTTAATGTAATTTATTACATTATACGCAGCTACCCAATATTCAGTTAATTTATAGTTCCTGAAGGTCAATTTCATTAGACGATATAAAATTTGTCAAAAATGTCATAGAGCGGAAGGTCTTTCTACGCTCAGGAAAAAGAAATGTTTCGTGGCTGTGCGGTTGTCTTGAATTTTTAAATTCCGTTTACGAACTGACGATGCCCAAAAAGAAACGAGCGTCACCGGGTAACGCCTACTCACGAGGGAAACATCCTTGCATTTTATATTTACATTCGTTGCCTCTGATACAGGAAGGAGCAATAACATCTGCACCGCCAACTTTTGGAGGTAGCGTTGCGCCGTAAAAAAATAAAACACCTTACTACCTCCATATGAGTGACTGTTGAAATGTAAGAGGCAACAACCTCATGTACGGAGTTAGTACTAGCCGTGTCGTGTTCCAAAAGAAGATGCAAAGAAGTTGCGGGGGACTGGTGGGTTAGGTGGGCGCTGAGAGCTTCCTCGTTTCCAGAGAGAGTGACTCAGCAGGCAAGAAGCGCTGGTTTCCGTAATGAGAGGCCCGACACGCCGCTAATCTCATTGTACGCTAATAGCACCCGACAGATATGACCGTGGGACCACAGAGATGATTGCTGAAGGTGCTCAAAAGGGGTGGTGAAGAGGTTGTCTGGTGGATCCCATTTGTGAACCTTCGGCTGGAACGGACGCTTAGTCAGGGGTATTCATACGATGCTAATATAGCGTCAGAAGTATATATGTTCAGAATCTAATAAGTCTAATTCAACTTCCTTATAATCAAGTTCCATGTCTCATTTTTTTATGTACAAAACATTTTGACCACTGCCCACTGCAAGATTGAATGATGCCTGAAGACTTTCGGGTACGTCATGCGATAAGGAAAGTATACATTAATCAGCCACAACATTATGATCACCACCTTATTAGTATGTTGTTCCATCTTTGTATTGCAATACAGCAGCGATTCGAAAAGTCCTTGTTAGGTTTCTGGAGTTATCTGGCACCGATATCTACGCACATGTCACGCAATTCCCTTAAATTACGGGCCGGTGGTTTGTGGGCGCTGCGGCTGGGAACGAGCATCTCGGAAAAGGCGAAGCTGGTCGGCTGTTCGCGTGCTACTGTAGTGAACATCTATGCAGAGTGGTTGAGGGATGGTGAAACCACGACTGGGCGACTAGGTGGTGGACGTCCACGCCTCATCACAGAACGTGGAGGTCGGAGGCTTGCCCGCTCTGTAAAGCGGGATAGGCGGTGATCTGTGGCAAATCTGACAGCAGAGTGTGCTCCGAAACTCTTGTGCCTGCACCAGTATTGTACTCTGCTATCCGCTTTACAGGGCGGGAAATCCTCTGACCTACACGTTCTGTGATGAGGCGTGGACGTCCACCACATTGTCGCCCAGCCGTGGTTTCACCGTTCTTAAACCATCTGCACAGATGATCACTACAGTAGCAAGCGAACAGCCTCGCCGTTTCCGAGATGCTCGTTCCCAGGTACCGCGCCTATCAACAACCACCCCTTGCATAGACATCTGGTGCCAGACAACTCCGGAACCTAACAAGGACTCTTCGAATCCAAGCCACGCCGAATCGCTGCTATTTTGTGCTCCAAAGATGGACCAACACACTAATAAGCAGGTGGTGTTTTAGATGATCAGTGTGTAAGCGGAGCAGTGAGGCATGAGAAAACGTTCTAGCAACGATGTGTGTTGGAAAACGGGAAATCCACTAAGACATAAGTGACTTTAACAAAGGGCAGATAGTTATTGACCTGCTCATGGGACCTAACATCTCGGAAACGGCGAGGCTGATCGCCTGTTCGCATGCTACTGTAGTGAGCATCTACAGAAAGTAGCTGAAGGACAGCGAATTCACGAGACGGCAACAAGATGATAACTGTCATGAGAAGCAGAGTAGGAGGCAGACTGTGTCAGATCTGACAGCAGAATACAATGCTGTTGTAGGCACAAGTGTTTCGGAGCACACAGTTTAGTGCACACTGTTGAACATGCTGAATTAACGGCACTGTCAATTACAATTGCAGTGGGCGCCAGATCATCGAGATCGAAGCGTGGATCATTGGAAACGTATGCCTGGTTTTTTGTTATACCAGGTCGATAGTCGTGTGCGGATAAGCCGTCTTTCAGGCTAACGGCTGTACAAAACCGGTCGGTGGAGTAATATTATGCTATGGGGAAGATTCACTTGGGCTTCCATGGAGCCTATGGTACTGATCGAAGGTATTACCATGATAGCTGTGGACAACATGGAAGTGGTTGCGGACTACCTGCATCGCTTAACGCTTCCAGTTTGTCACAAAGTCAGAATTGTGCTACAGTAGTTATAGAGGCAGTGAGCTGATGGTGATGTATTGGCCACCGAATTCGTCTGATCTCAACCCGATGGAACACATCTGAGACACTGTCGGGAGTTAGCTCCGCGCCCACAAACCACCGGCCCGTAATTTAAGGGAATTGCGTGACCTGTGTGTAGACATCTGGTGCCAGACAACTCTGGAAAATTACCAAGGACATGTCGAACCAACATGCCACTAAGGAGATGGTCATTATGTTTTTGCTCATTAGTGTATTTTCCTAGAATCCAGTTTCTCCCAACTCGGTTCCAATTGTAACCATTTTTTTTAATGGCTTTCGGTCTTTGCGATTATTTAACTAGCACCAATTTTTTTTTGTGTTTTTTTTTTTACCAATTGCTGTTATCAGACTATGTTCATGATATTATGGATACAACAATGAGGACAGCACAATACAAACACAACAATTAACTAAAACTACCCATGCCCGAGGCCGGACTCGAACCGATGGCCCTTGCAGGGCAAGGCCAGCGCGCTAGCTCCTACACTAATCTCCTATTATATATATATTTTGCATTACGTAAATAACCATCACAGGTGGGTGCTAGCTTCTACTCATCCTGGAAATTCTTTTAAACAGTAAACTGAACAGTTAGTTAATAATCCTATGGATATCGTAAGTGAATAAAATTTGGAGTTTTTTTTCGTTCTTTGTTGGATCAGTCTTGCAAAACTAATAGAACAGTTCAATGAAATGACTTTTTGACGTCACAGATCATTAATTAAACTGAAATACAAACTGAAAGTACTAATGTTAGTTTATGCATTTTAGAAGTATTCGGTTAAGTAACACAATTAAAATTGATATCTATCAGAATAAATGCTAACTCTCTAGTTTTTTAACTTTCCGTTAACCAAGATTCCTTCTACGTACCAGAATATTCAAGTTTAAAATTATACTATTGAACTGTTCGTGACGATATCCCGAGGACGTTGCATTGTCTTTATAAATTTTTCTAAAACTTTAAACTCATACGTAGCCTGACAAAACAATAAACTTCTGTCTTAGAAGCTAGTAATTGCGCAGAAATTAGATTTTTAGCTGCCACAAATGCGAGTTGAAGTTAATTATAGGGGTGCAGTGGCGGAGAGAAAGATTTTTTTGTTTTTGAAGTCAGAAAACGTTCAGTTTTTTTCTAATTCCATGAGTTTTGGCGAAAACCAAAAAAAAATATTTTATTCAATAAAAGATAATTTTTGTTAATAATCATACATAATTCGGTACAGAATTTCATAAATCAGAGTCAAAAAGTCGTCAAAATATATTTTTGAATTTTTTAAAAAAAAATAAAAAATAAAAAAATATCCAACTTCTTGGAAAAAAAGATTTTATATAATTACTTTTTTAGTGAATTATCTTCAATACAAAACCTGGGTACGAAACCCTGTACGCGAGATAGTAGCTCACTTTTGACTGATTTTTTCCTCATAAAACGATTCCGTCATCCTGGTCACAGTGAAATGGCGACGAAATGTGATACCCCAAGTCACAGATGGGTCAGCTACTTACGCAAATGGCGGGGCAATTAATACTCAGTTACAATCATGAATGTTGATCACACTATGAAATGATGAAATGCAGTAAGCGGGATTTTTTTTCAAGGTTTTAGGATACTTTAGGTGCACAGAAGAAACTTAACTTAGTCATCAATCCGATTGTTGGTCGGATCCTGAAGTAGGTCGGTCTTGAAGTCCCTTAGACATATTTCAAACACATCGTAGGATGATAACAGCATCCATTCCCTGCAGAGTTCTAATGAGGTCTCTGTAATAGAGCAGGCGGAGCGTGTTATAAAAACAAGAAACATGAAATGCGTGGTCTGACGCCTTCATTAAGTGACGAAGATAGATCTCCAAAAGGTCGAGTATTTGAACCTTCTCCGAACAGAAGTTTGGGGAATCCAATTTATTCTGACTCTCAAGTCCAGCGATGGAAGACGACGTTGCCTCAGGAAGATTATTATTATTAAATTAATGAAGATAATTATATTAACTCATGCAAGGAGGTTGTCATGTGGCATTCTTGCTAGTTTAATTTCGTTCGTCGTAAACATTCTAGATCTATAATGTCCCTCCTCTATGCACGGAAAAGAATTTCAGGAAGAATGCTGAAGCACCATAAGACAACCTACCACTGCGCTTAACACATTTGAATTTTCTTTTTATTAATTTTTTTTAATTGTATGTACTGCCATGCTCATATACAGTATAAGTCCTGAAGTAATTTCCCCCGTAATTAATCAACCCTTTTATACATAGCCACTCCATTCACTGCACATGGCATAACCAGGTGACTATATAAAAGTGAAAATTCTCCCATTCATAAAAAAAAATCAATAAATAAAAAAAATAAAAAAAAATCTAAATGGTCAGTTTCCTAAATTAAAACATCGCTTGTATTTAGTCAGAAAAAAAGTTTCACAGATACTGAATCAACTCTTTTTATAATAAAAAAAATATAAGTTTCCGTATTTTTCACATAAAATAAAAATTTTCAATTCCTAAACAAGTACTACATTACAACACTCCTCAGAAAAATAAAACAGATATTTATGACGAAATTCTCTTCTTGACGTTTTGTCAGTCCTATGACCTAGTGGAATCCGTATCAAAATCGTTTTAACGTGTTTTACGTCAAGCTGTGCCAGAAGTGAAGGTCGGGTTAAGGGCCTTTGAAAATGCCCGTCGTGAGATGGATTCGAAACGAAGACCTTTCGATTTCTAGTTCAACGCCTTAAGCACTGAGCCATCATATCGTTACTGAAGTCGCATGACAAACAGTAACTAAATGTTGCTAAGGAATAAAAAAACTACACTATCGAAAGTGTAAGTGAAAAAAGAAAGATCATTAATAATTTCAGCTGATGATGTTAGTTATAACAGCCCTCCAACCCAGCCCCTGTATGAAATGTTATTTGAAGATGGGAGTTGATTAATTAGGAATTTGTACATATTTTGTGTGATTAATTGCGAATTTGTGTATATTTGTCATGCAAATGAACGTTGTTTTATGGTCAGAAACTATGTGAATCCTATGTAATGTGTTCGTGGACAGTATTATGTACGAATCATTAATTAAAAGTTTGTAATTGTAGGTGTTGATGTGATTTACGATGTTTGGAAGACGATTTGCGATGGTTTGGAGTGATTTATGTTGATAATTTTGCGTGTATATGCATATAAGCAGTATTAACTTTCATTTCAAGATGTTTTCTGATGATTGTGGGTGATTTTGTAGAAACTGTAATTATTTTTGTATGATTTAATAGTTAGAATTCTAGAAACGTCTGGCGGCTTTCTATGTGCTTCTCTGTATATTTCTGTAGTGTCTATATAAAACAAGTAGTTAGTTGCAAGTTAGGTGAGCAGAGAGTTGTCAGTCAGTGGTTTTCTGAAGTGTGTGAGTTTAATCGCTAAAACATTTGTGTGTGAGTTTAATCGCTGAAACATTTGTGTGTGTTTGTACGTAGTATCTCGTAATCGAGACGATGCGTTGTTATTGCAGAGCGCGCGGGAAAATATACAGTGAAAACTGATTCTTTGGAGTAGTTACTTCAGGCAACCAATAGCAATCATGGGTTCCGAGGCAGGACTAAACATCAAGAAAAAGAATTACCGAGTTATTTATCACAATGAAGTCTGATTTTCCAAAAACTGAGTGTTGGATTTTCCCAATTAAAAAAAAAATTGTTGAAGTTAGATAAAGTCTGGCATATCTCTCATTTTTTTAACCATGTTTTCACATACCATCTCGAAATTATGAGAAGAACTTAACTCAAGCACTGTCGACTACACTTAAGTGGCTTGATCTGTGTTGTTTACAATAGACAAACACTGGTGTGATGGTAAAGCTAATACAGCTTGCTAGATACCAGCTGTTCCTTACATAGACTTCCTCCCCAGAGTGAAACAGAAGTTGAAACAAGACCTCCAAGAATTCTGGACATCAACATCGTATCACAAAGGTAAACACTATGCTACCATACAACCAACAATCCCAAAAAAGGCTTGGTTTCAAGAATTCAGAGCAAAAAGACAATATATAACATCCATAATACGAATGAGACTAGGACACGGTACTTACCCCAGCCACTTGTATAGAATAGGCGTGGTTGACACTCCACAATGCGACGCGGACGTGGAGGAAGAAGCAGACTTAAACCACATATTTTTTGCATGCAGCAAATACCACACCCACAGCCAAAAACTGTTAAACAGCTTGTTATCACTCCAGGTGCCTCTGCCCACATCGATAACCACTCTTCTAGCGTCGAGACACGTGAAGATATATATAAAACTTATAGACTTTCTGAGAGATGGGCAGATTAACATCTGAAGAAAACAATATAAGCAAATGGACGCAATATATATATATGTGTGCGTATAAGTGTGTGTGTATAAATATATATATTTTTGTATGTTCATGGGTATATGTATATATGTGTGTACGTCTATGTATGTATGTGTGTAGGTACGTATATAGATGTACATATAAACTTGTCTGTAAAATGTCAATTTGAATTATGTTAAACCTCAAATCTGAATCATGTAAAATCCCTCGTGTAAATCATGTAACATGTAAAATATCATATATATGTAAATTAAGTTAAGAGAAAACGTCAGAATAACTGTAACAGGAAAAATTTTGTATGTGGGCTGGTGAAATGGTCTTACGACCAAAAACCAATAAATAGAAAAAAAAAAAAAAAAAGATACCAGCTGTGCGCTTCTTCCTGCTGAGAGGCCGTGTATACGAAACGGCGCGGATTGCAAACACCGGGGTCTGTCCAGCCGTTGCAGCAGTGAAACGTCAGCAGAGACTTCAAAGAGCGCGGTGCATCCGCTCACTACGGGTTTATTTTCCTTGGACAGACGTCAATGCGCGCTTTGATTCGCCCCGTCTGCCTGAGATGTCGCTAGTATCAGGAACAATTCGCTTGTGGCATAATGTAACCCAGCGCTGTGATCCGAATGCTGAAAAAAGTCTGTTAAACGAAGAATCCAAGGCACTTGGCAGCGTTCGTATTTTATCAACATGAAGTACAAAAAGAAAATTGGTGATCAGATAAGGTGACAGTGAACGTTCAAGGCATGTTTTGCCCCATCGACGTATGTTATAACGCTGACTCTTCCTATCGTTGTTATTCCGGGAAGAGTCAGTGTTTGAACGATTCCCATCTAATACAGCACTTTTTCTCTCAGTTTAGTAAAAAAAATTTTTTTTCGGTACTGTTGCAGTTGTTTTTCAAGATACAGTTAAGATATTCGCTGCATTTGAAAGCTACCGCAAGGGTCATCAAGACTAAACGAAGAGTATCTTCAACCTCCGGTTGCTTCTGCGAATACACTCCTACTGTCTACTAGTATGTTATTCCCTTAATCTCGAGCCAAAGAACTTTATTAATAAGAGAAGCTGTCGCAGTTGATAAAAATATGATTGATCTTAAACAATGAGGCCGGTCGTCCATTGGAAGCGAATTTCGTCCGAACCGCACTGTTCCGATTTAACGTCCGATTTGACGGCCAACCAGTTCGTCCGATTAACTTCGTCCACTGCGGCCGAATAACGTCCGACACATTGCCGTTCCGTCATTGTTACTTCAACACCAAGCGAACGGGATGTTTTTATATAAAATGTATAGTAACATACATTTCGTAAAAATAGACTTTACCTTGCCCTCGCGAAATACTACAAGAGTCAGGGCCGTATTTAGGATGTCTAGACCCTTGGACTGAACCTGTGATGCGCAGCCCTGCCGCCCAGTAAATATTTTGAAATTCAGCCTCGCATTTTATAGTTATTTTCTAACCAAAATTCTAAAAAAAAAAAAAAAAAAAAAAAAAAAAAAAAAAAAAAAAACATTTAAAATTTGTTATTTAATTACTATATCTTACCTAGAAGAATATAGGATTATTAAGATAAAATGAAAACAACTAAAAATTATTAAGGTATTCAATGCACTTTATTAACATCGCTCTGAACAATTACATGAGAAAAAGAATGCTAAGTTGAAAGTTATGTCCATGTTTCCAGTTTCACAAAATTCAGTATTTCAATTTTAAAAATAAATGAACATACAAGAAAATAACAAGATTCAAAAAGAAGAATTATAAGAAAAAACGAAATTTTGTTTTTGTAATGTGGCCTCATAGACTGCAGCCTACATAGTCTATATCTAAATGCGGTTCCGTCAAGATTGATATCTCATAATCGTTTGAGAATATTCCTATAAGAAATTCAAATAATACAAATTTTTAGTAAAATAATTATTATAACTGCCTAGATGCAATTGCAATAATTGTGCTTTCCGTAGATATTTTCATTAAAATATTTATAGTGATTGCGTACCACCACAGTGTAGGATAGAGTTATGAAAAAATACAATCAAGATCAAATAAAAGATTTAAAATGAAGACTTGTTTATTAGGACCGCAACATGTGTTTGCCATTCGGCCGAATACATCCGACTAATCCCGTTTCAATGGGATCGGTCCGTCACTCGGCCGGATTCGGTTGTATTCGGTAGAACAGGTCGTGTCCAGTGTTGCGGGATTAGTCGGTCATATTCGGCCATGTTCGGCCGCACAGTCGGTCGGACAAATTCGGTGCCAAAGGACGACCCGCCTGAACCTTACCATTTCCTACCACGAGCGTACAGCCAAAGTAATTTAGCAATTCCAAGAGACCGCATGTAGAAGTTATGGAGGATTTGGATGGTATTGTCTCGTAAGCCGAAGATTTGCGAGCTTTGTCCTTAGTTGCTTAGTTAATAACCGTATAAGTTCTCTGTGTTCTCTAAACATTACGCTTAAAAACACGATCTGTGTCAAAGTCTTTCGTGTTCCAGGGCGTGACACGCTTTTGGGATCTGCTATGACAGCTGCTCTTGACCTGATTTACGAGTTAGCAAATACCTGTTTTAGTTTCGCCACAGTTGTGGTCAGCGGCGTAAGCTACGATAACATCCTTTCCCTACTTCTTTCAGGATGGGGGATGAGGGACTAGTTCGTCTGTTCAGCCCACAAGTCCAGTCGTTACGGTTGTACACACAAATACAGCCACGACTGTAAAGCCAGTAATGAATTTTCATTACAGGAAATCCATTTGAGAATGCGTTGCGTATTTCAGGCTTTAAAGTGCTACGCTAAGTGTTTTTAGAAAATGTTAAACGACTCATAATTAAATAATCGGTTGACTTCTTCCAAAAATTGCAGAACTACAACGTCGAGAGGGTATAGAGAGGATAAAGAACTGAAGAGCACGCAATGGGAATGAATCAACCATCCAGGAATCCACTTGGAGTTATTTAACAATCTATGAGAAAGCGAAATCTTGATGGTTATTGTGGGTATCAAACTCGGGCCCTCCAGAAGTATGATGGCCACAAATGTCATTCGAGAAAGAACGTCTTCTTTTCAGAAACAGATTTAAATGTTTGGTTTCAGGTATTGCGGGGTTACCTGTAGATCAAAGGGAAGAAGATATACATCATCAGCCCTGTTATTATTTATACATGGTATGTAATTCGGCAACCCTTAGTAACGTTAATATAGTAAAATTTCACAAAGCAGAAACAGGATTGCAGCTAAAGTTGAAGGAAAGATTTAAATTTTAAACTTACAAGCTCAAAATTGTGTTCAGTGAAGTCAGCTCGTCAAAAATGTTTTCGTTCCATATGCCTTACATGCAGTTGGGACTTATAAATTGGTGATGAGCCGAACCCATCTGGCGAACAAGGATATCGAATCTATTTGATGTTACCTGTTCAAGACAATGCAACCAATGTTCGGAGATTTTCGACTCAATACCATTTGTGACGACATGGTGTGGGCCTAAGAACATTTTCTTCTTCCTTTAAAAACATACACGGCGTTTGTTTGTTGTAGACACCATTTGTCGAATGAATCTGAAACTTTAAACCTATACCTTAATGCAGAAATTTTTTACTCGTATCTACAAGCGAGCATTCAATATCCAAAATTTGCTGAATGTACCCCCATTTCATAACCTCTTCAGCCAAATTATGAACTAGTTTATTGCTGATGAAGCGCATTTTATTAAAATCTTAAGAAAATAAAAGAAACTTAATTAGATGGAATTATTTCTCGTTATAACTGCAAGTAATAGGATGTAATGGTTGCATACTTGAAAAATTACAGATCGCTCCTATTCACATTTGGATGTATTTCTAAATGAAAGACCTTCTAACTGACTTCTGTTCTTAACAGTCAACCACTTATCAATATTACCAGCCAAAATATTTCCCGTATCTTTGAAAAAAATATTTATTAATGACTCTTGAAAGTATACCGTTTGTTAAAAGCCAATAATTAAGAGAAATTCCGCGACATTAACACATGGTTTACTTCGTGCGGTTCACATTTTCTCGCAGGTGGAATTAGCATTGCTGGAATCAAAACAACTTCCGATAAAATTATAATGGGTATATTTTTAAAGAAACCTCCTGTGTTAATGTCTCTGTCCTGTGTTCTTTCAATACAAATAAACTTGAAATTTGTATAATTAACTGAAATTAGTAATGGTATTTTTTTAAATGGTGAAAGCTAAGAAATGTTAAAACGGATTTTTTACAAAACGTGGGTAGAAATAATATAGGATTAAATTTTGGAATGGTTTTGGAGAATTTTAAACTTGAATGTGGAGAAAATAACTGAAAATTAAGAGCCAAAACTTTTCCACGAAAACTGTTGTAGCAACTGTATCTAGCGGATGACAAAGTGAGAGTGAATAGTGCTAGAACTAAATATTAATGTATTCACCATTCTGCAGAAACCAAGGAATTACAACAGAACATATCCACCACCAAAAGCAATGTAGGAATAGTATATCTTAATCGGAACAAGGCGAACTACATTCCGATTTCTCACGTTTTGCTGACAACACTTGAGATGTCCTGAAAAAAATAATCAAAAAGACAATTCCTTTCAATTATAATTTGTTATTAACGGTGCGTTTCAGACTAAATATAAGTGGTAAAGAATATTAATACGAACATTGAAAGATAAAAACCTAGACATTTGACGGTAGCTGTAAGTATGTGCAGTTCTTTTCTAAAACAATAATTTCTCAGTGCGCTGAGGCACCGCACAGTGGATCGAGGAGGTACAACGGTACCAGACCCCCCCCCCCCCTCCGTCACTTACCGTCCATCCTGACCGCAATATTTATTTTTAATCGTTTTCCCACAATCACCTACGCGAATTCATGGACGGCCCCAATCTCCGCCTCATTTCATAAACAATGAAACTACACTTATCATACAGAGCACAAAAAATTAGACATTTCACAGATGACAACATCAAACTTTCTTGCTTTAGATTATTGAGCCTGGTGGATGAGTGGTTAACGCTCTGACCTCGCATGCGGGAGGACGGGGCTTTGAATCCCCATCCGGGAAACCAGATTTAGATTTTTCATGCTTTCCCCAAATCACTCCAGGTGAATGCCGGGATGCTTCCTTCAAAAGGCCATGGCCGAATTCTCTCCGGTTCCTTGCTCCGAGTCCCATCCAGCCTCTACCTCGATGTCGACAACGCGTAAAGCAATTAAAAAAAAAAATCCTTTAGATTAGGTGCACCGGGGCAGCAAGCCCCGTTAGACTGCCGGCAAGATCTCAGTTCCTCCCCCCTCCATATTATGACTCACTCTGTCCACCTGTGGTCAACGATGCTTTTTTTTATATATATACGCCTCGTCGACGGCTAAGGTCATTAGAGGCGGGACGGGAACGGGAATTAATTCGGCCATGGCCTTTTTGAAGGAAGCATCCCGGCATTCGCCTGGAGTGATTTGGGGAAACCACGGAAAACCCAAACCTGGATGCCCGGACGGGGATTCAAACCCGCGTCCTCCCGAATGCGAGGCCAGAACGTTAACCGATCACCCACCACGCTCGGTCGTCAACGTTGCTGAATCGGAGAGAAAACAAAAGAATAATAATACAAGCAATGTTTTGAAGTTTTTCGATTTGGAGGAGCCATAATCTAGTTATGTGAACTGTATTTTTAGTCGAGCATATGGCAGGGAAACTGGACAGAGATTAGAAGCTAATTTGAACAGACTCCAGGTTTCAAAGATCAGGATTGAAAGGGAAAAAAGAACTGGATGCATTAGCATAAAAGCTAGAGAAGGAAAGTTTGTAATGATTGGGGTTTGTGTAGAGGATGGTGTAGCGGAGACTCCAAAAAATGGAGCTAGTATTTACGGGAAAGAGACTTATTGGAAGATCAGAGAAAATCGGAATACTCAGCTGCAAAAGCAGGGAGTAAGGAGACAACTAGAAAATTTATGTATGGAGAAACTTCAAAAGAAAGATTGGCCGCACAGGTGACAATGGTGATGAAAGAGCCAACAGGCGACAAAGCTACGAAGTTTTCTGCAGAGGCTAATTTATACGTCAAACCTTTATGTATGAAATGATAAAGACTTTTTACCTGTGAGAGGACGGCATGGAATCTAGAGGCGCGCTCCGGATCACTAAGCAGGGTGCGCTCGTGTTCGAGAAATGCAAGAATCGAAGGCGGCGGTTCGTCCACCCTTCAGTTAGCTATCAGAATAACACATCTCTTGATCCTCAGTCGCAGCTTTCTCTCGCAGCCAAACTCATGGGCTGGGCTGAAGACATGGGCACCTTGACCCCGCGTCTGATCGCTGCACCCAGTGCTATTAATCGGTCGCCAGTAAGATAAAGATATACTTTTACTGTCAGCGAATCGACAGATGATCCAGAACACGTATGTAACTCTTGCGAAGAAAGAAACATTTCACACAGACATGCCAGGAGTCATGAATTAGCAGTCTGCGAATTGTTACTAAGCCTCAAAATTACTTGGCTGAGTCTGGAAATACCCACACGTGAATGTGAGACACTAAGTTGCAGGTAAGCAGTGATGTTAACACTCGCGTTGCAGGATGAGCCCTCGATATTTCTGTCATAAATTTTTCCACCAGTTTTCCGGTACGCTATAAAAGACTGTCGGAAAGTACAACAGGTCAAGAATCAAACCTCTGGTCTGATGTACCTTTTGTCCTAATTACTATTTTAACGCAGTTTTCTGCAATCATCCAAGTGATGATTACTACTATCTTCAGTTTCTACCTCAATTACACGATACACAAACAAATTTAACACCTAACATTTTTTAAGAGAGAGATTTTCCTCACTACAGAGGTTTTACTCCAATGTAACAATAAAAACTCGGAACAAAGAACTTTGTTTTCTAAAAATATTTCTCTAGCTACTTCGATCTTGTGTGTCTTCTCTTCCCGAGGGAAGCTGCTAATCTCCCGTCGGGTGCCTCTCCGGATGGCGGATAAGGGAATGCCTATCAGATATGGTGAGGGAATAAAATACCCGAGGTGGACCAAAAGTAGCTAAAGGAAGAAAACTTTGAAAAAAATTGTCTGATCTTCCAGGCTGAAGGTTTTTCAGTGGGCCAGCTCCCCATTCATATAAAAAATATGGAATCCTAAAAAACCTAATAATGTGCCTTAGCATGTTGGGCACGTAATCCTGCCTTAGTATCTAAGTAATCTAAGTTTGAGTGACTAACCATGAATATAGATAATATTCAACTAACCGTTTGGATTTCCGGGATGCCCCTCTTATTATGGAAAAACGCGTAATGTAGAAAACGTTCAATTATAAATGGATCTAATGCTGAAACTCGTAAGTCCTTAATTATGTAGAGTCATCATATCGTGGTTTGGCATAGACAACAGTTGACCTGTTTATGGCAAGGTAACACTGAGGGAACGGTAAGCTTTAGCAGGAAGCAATAAGGAAGTTGCAATCTGCATATTCAGTATTTCTGTACTAGTAAAACGTGGTGAATAATGGAAATATCTCAAGAATGGACTTACCACTCACCTAAGCGTAATGTTTATTCTCAGATGCTTACTGAAATCAATTGGAAATGTATGACCAAACATTTATTCCCGAGAAAATAATGAAGTGACATTGGCCGAAGCAACATCTATATTTAAAGCATGAGGTTCTATTAAGCAGTATTTCTGGATGACAATGTAATTTTATTTAATTTGATTGCGCCCATCATATTGCTAATACTCCGTCACTGAAAGAATGTGTATTTTAGATAAAAAATGCATTTAATTTTCTATGTGGCTCTCCTTTAATTCAATGTACTTTCACCAAAGTTTCTCGAATGAATGGTTTACATCCCTTAAGTAGGCTTCTTGAAGGCTTGAAATAGCTAATTATACTCTTCTGACAAAACTGAAAACGTTATTGCAGCTACAAATTTATTAGCATTTGGAAATAGATGGTATTATAGGAGGTAATACCTAGTGAACAGGACGGGTGTTCCAACAATAATTCATACTTTATACCCCTCAATAATTCCATCTTTGTGCGCAGATGCAAACTCCTAATGGAAGATGTTTTTTCTTTTGTACACTATATCTCTGTACAAGAATTATTTTCATCCAATTGGTTAACAAAACTTGCTTCGCATTCGTCAGTTGTTGTTTTACCCTTATCACGATAATCTATATATATATATATAAAGATCCCTTTTGCAACCAAGAAAACAGTAACCACGACTTTTATTGCAAATGAAATCTACTTCTCATGTTTGTAGCAGGGGCGCCCACTGCTTCAATTGCTATTTCGTTCCTGGCGTGCAGGGCTGACCCTATGTATCATAACAAATCATCGCCAAAAGTTGGTAGGATTGTTTGTAATACGGTTCCAACATTGTTGAAAAGTTACTTTTCACATTTATTTTTGACAGTATTTCTCTTGGACAAATGGTTTACTTCTTCTCATTCTAGGTTCCGATGAAAAATAGATCTGGTGCAATTATGGATCCAGATGAACACAGAAAAATCTTGTGTCCACGAACGACCGTTACCAGAAGATTTTCTTGATCTGGTAGAGGCATCTGGCAATATGAATACACCCAATTTCGGATGGTAATACCTCTTCTATGAATGATTCTAGTTGTAGAGATTTCTTTTTGGGGGTCTCGCGGCTCTTGCCGCTTCCCTCATCTCAGTCTCCACAACTGTCTGTTTTGGATCTCCTTTGGTTCCATATACGTGTGGGTCAAAAAGGGCTTTAAAACTTTGGAATGATACAGAAATTTGTTGAGTTAACTTACAGAATCGGTAGATGTGTCATTTTGTAGTAAAAAACCTCAAGTTTGATGCAAGTAGTGCATTATTACACCATTTCGCCACCAGGAGTGCTATAGTAGTGCACTGTTAAAATGGCTACTTTCACTGCGTGCTCTGTGTGTTATGGTTTCATAAAACGAACTCTGTAACAACTGTTCGGCGTAAATATCGCTCAACTGTAGAATATGGGCAGCGAAAGTGCACAAGTTACCTAGAACACGTTCGTGACAGCTATAAAGTTAATGTTTTGTACTCTAAGCAAATTGAAAGTGTACGGCACTTTCTTCGTCATTGAGAAAACTGTCGCTATTATTGTGTATCTAGATATGCTCTAAAACTTTTTAATTCCACAGATCGATGAAGATGACCGAGATGGGATGTTTTACTACCAGCAAGACGGTTCACCACCTCATTTCCTCACGGAAGTTCAAGGTTTCCTCGATATTGCTTCCTAGGTCGGTGGATTGGCTGTGAAGGGTCAATCACATAGCCACTTTGCTCCCCAGGCTTGACACCACTGGATTTCTTTCGCTGGGGTTTCGTTAAAGATCGTGTGTATGTTCCTTACCTACCATACAATCTGGCCGACCTGAAAAATCGAATCTACGCTGTCGTTGCATACATTACGTCCGATTTGCTGCAACGAGTTTGGGAAGAAATTGATTACCGGTGAGATGTTTGCCGCATGACAAATAGTAGTCTCATCGAACCAAAGTGACACTTTTATGTGAAACTTGAGGTTGTTTGCTACAAAATGCCACATCTAACGGTTCTGTAAGTTATCTCATTAAATTTCTATACCATTCCAAAGTTATAAAGTCCATTTTGACTCACCCAGTATTGTTCTTTCATTGATCGCTTCCTGGCAATCATCTTAGCGTTGAGCTGCCTCGTCTTCTCCTGTTTGCTGGTTGGTAATTAAAGATTATTTTTGGTAGGTATTCTTTTTTCGGAAATTCTGATAAAATAACTGAACCATAATAGATGTATCCTTTCAATGTTCTGGACTGTTATATCTTTTGATTCCAGTCTGCTCCCTAGTTTGTTCATTCCACACTTGCTCTAATTTAGACACTTGGGAAGCTCTTAGTAGGAAACCCGTTTCCACTGCTTCAATCTTCCTGCAGTTTATTTCTGCAACTGCCCAACAATTTGTCCCGTAAGTGGGTTCCCCAATGGCTATCTTCATACTGAGGCTTTTTGTCGGGACCACATAAAGGGATTTATTTATTTTTCCGGCGGTCCTTCTTTATTGTAGTCCTCTTCACGTGTCCAGTTATTACTAATAATTCTCCCCAATTATTTATACCTTTCACACGTATTTATCGTAAGATTATCTGATACTTTGAGAAGGAATGCAGAGATCTGGGATTTTTTTTTTTTTTTTTTTTTTTTTTTTACAACGAGGGTAAAAACAGTTTTTTTTGAGAATATGTTTTAGGTTTTCAATTTTCGGTTGAATTACTACCCACTTAATGCAGTATATTTCTAGGAGAGGACTGCTACTATCTCATAATACAGCAAACGTTGGAAATAAATACGTCAGAAGCATTCGCGGTGTAATTATTGCTGCGGGGCACGCACTGGGCGCCCCATTTGATTTATGACTGCGGAGACCTTGGCGGGTTGGAAGTGCTGCTGGCAAGGTTTCAGGTGGAGGGTCCATATTAAGAGAGCTAGGTCGTCGACAGGTAGTCGGGGCTACTGACCGTCCGTGTAGGCCCACGCCGCCAGCGTTCATTTCGACCCACGACGTCAGCTAATTATCACGCCACGCTACTGGGCAGTCTGAGGGTCCGTGCGGGGAAAACGGAGACGAGCACCCATGAGCCAGCGGCGGTATGAATTGTCATGCGGCACTGCTGAAAATTAATGGATTGCGGTAGCCCTGTTACTGCCCTTTGTTCAAGCCGTGCGATTCGATTTCTTTACGCTTTGCGCTCTCTTAAACCTCTTACGGCTATTTCCAACACGATAATGTGTGACAAGTGTTAGAAAAAACGATAAATCATGTCCTCGACATCTTCGTATGTGCTTGATTGGATTAGCACAATATGTTTAGTATAACTGACTATAATCTACCATCTCATCTGCGGAACTACATAGGAGAAAGGAGGAGTTATTACTTACATTAGAAATGATTACAGTTTCAGTGATAGTAATATTATCACGTTTTGTACGGATCAGTATTTTGAAGCTTGTGCAACATAGTTAAATTCCAATAATGAGTACTTCATAACAGTGACTGAGTACAGATCACCATCTAGAAAAATTACCCTCTTGCAACTTGAATTGTTATTAATATTTTGAACCAGAAACGTTGCTATCATAGTCTTATGTGATGATTCTAAAGTAGATCTTCTAAACGATTTACCTGTAAAGCTATGAAGCAATCATTAGCCACCTGATACAACTGGTGTGAAATAGTTAATTTTCACATTAGAATAAAAATAAATAGTTACTAAACAATTGATAATGTTTTCCTAGATATCTCAGAATACTGCTGTACCATAAATGGAATTTACTATCAAGATGCCCAGTTATTAACCTATTATTCTTAATAGCTCGGTGACTAGTAGTAATGATTTCATGGAGACTGTATTTTATGAATCATTTCCATTTCTGACTATTTTGTAACGATCGTAAATGATTATGTATTAATGCTGATTGTTTTTAATATGTTTCAATTGTTTAAGTATTGTTAATGTTCGAGAATTATCTGTCGGAATCTTTTGAAGTGTTCTAGAAATTTTGGTGGAATTTATATAAAACGATTATCCAAGACAGAGAAACAGTTATTTTTTTCGGCAAAGTTTTCACCGACACAATTTTACGACGGCCAAGAACTGTATTGTCTGTAGAAGAAGTGATGTATGCAATCGCTGGATTGTATGTATGCATGTCGTGTTCTATGAAAATAAACGCATGTTTAAATTGAACTGTATCGTGGACTGATTATTTATCATATTAATTAAACCACCAACAATCTTATAACGGGTTTCCATGAAAAATTTGACGCTTTGTCTCTTAACTTAGTTGAAGGATAAATAGGAAAAGTTTTCTCATCCCTGAAGAGCAAACGCTCGTTGAAAATTATGTATTTGATCGTACAAATAATTGAGTCACAGCTAAAGGCTTGTTATTAAATTCTGACAACTTTCATTATATGAAACTCAGTAAGTCATAGGTAAATACAAAACATTCAGACCAGTCTATACAAGCACAGTCTGCACAGTTTATTAATTTGCATAATGATCATAATTTAAATTGAAACATACATGCCCCTGAATCATAAAAACGATTGGGTACAGCCACATTTACGATCCACATAATCTCAGCCATTTGTTACCGCAGTATGAAAAAAAAAACTGATTTATTTTGCTTATTTTCTCTCCTTAGTGTCATGTGTAATAATTTTCTAAGGCAATTGAATTCATAGAAACAAGTAATCAGAATGTAGAAGAGAGTGGTATGGACCGAGCGTGGTGGGGGAGCGCTTAACGCTCCGGCCTCGCATGCGGGAGGACGGCGGTTCGAATCACCGTCAGGGTATCCGGATTTTGGTTTTCCATGGTTTCCCACAATCACTCCAGGTGAATGCCGGGATGCTTCCTTCATCAGCCCATCGTCGAATTCCTTCCCGTTCCTTGTCCCAATCCCATCCCGCTTCTAATGACCTCGACGTCTACGAAGCGTAAAGCCACAGACAAAAAAAAAATCTCTTGAAAAGGAAAAACAAGCTCTGAATTAAATATGTTGCATTTGAAATAATATGATTGAATGCAGCATGCATGATGATTTAAAGTGCTACTGCAACAAACAATTTCTTCCATAATTTCAATGGGTTGCTTAGAAAATGTCGCTGTATTCGTAGATTTGTTCACAATAAAATACTGTTAATTAGAGATTTTTCTACAATAAAAATAACGTAGTTTTTCCTTACAGCCCTAATTGATTTGACTTAGTTCAATCTCAGTTTGTTACTGGAACTAAAATGCATTCTGATCGTTCAGCGTTTTCCATCGGTTAATGGTGTTAACGATCTTAAAATTAAAATAAGAACAAATAGAAAATGATATGTGACCTTTTCAGTCATCTCCACTGCTCTAATGTTTCTTCTAAAGTGTACATTTGTCATTACTAGTAGCTGTGCTTACTACTTCGTCGTTGTGGAATTTGAGATTTTTGTTGTTAATTCAACTGTGAAACAAATGTTAGCCAGGCACGACAAAGCAGAGAAGCTGCCACCTTTTTTCCTCTTTCTTGGTTCTCCTCCTTTCCTTCAGAATTTAGGTTATATGTAAATTTTTGATAGGCGTCGGTATATTTAATTTGTGTCCCCAATCCCTTGAAGCTGCTAATACTTCGGAACATTTTGTAGGTGTGATGGCGCACAGCCAAACCAGTATTGTTCACAACCCTTGTCTGCAAACAATATTTGAAATTTAAAATTTGGATTGTTCAGGAATATAAACTTCCTCAAAAGTAATTGCAAAAATATTATCATTAATGTGACAGGGGTACAAGACGTTTATAAACTTTTCTTTCCATGCAAATACCGCCATACATCACGTAATAACATCATGGACGACGTTCCAGTTTTGCGTTTCATATGCGGTACAGATTGCAACACTAAGTTTCTTTCCGCTTCCGTCTCTTCCCATTAGAATAGAATCGTCAGTCTGTCAATGAAGAAGGCGTGTCGATTAAAAAGCTTCACATTCCGAAAAATACATAACATTTCCGTGGTTCTAAAGAGGCTGCTTCATTCTTGATAGAAACAGGCGAAAAACAAAAAAAACTTGTGCCTATCTACGCCTAAGCTCACTGAAAATAAACATTCTTAAAAAATTTATATGTCAGAAGCAAAACAGCCTTTGCCACTTGTTACAACTAAGCCACTAAGTGAATACAAGAGAGATTATTTTTCATATATAACTCGACGTAAATCGTTTATTTTCTTAGTGTCATCCGTGTCGTGCTATCTCCACTAAACGTTGCCCCTTGAGGTTATCATTTTTTATTTCCTGCTTCCTCGCTGAAAGTAAATCCACGCGTCCTTGCAACCTGCTGATAGTGTTTCAATTAACCGCGACTTCCGCCCCTGTCGTAGCTCGATCAACAGTTCCACGTGAAATAAGGAGAACGGATTCATCTGGCTTAGCTCATATGTTACCGTCCTGTTATTACGGACGATTTAATATAGAACGGGAAGAGTGTTTTGCCATATCTCTCTACATAAAAACAATTAAAATCTTGTACTCCTATTCCAGAGTTAGAACCAGCACCCTACACACCTGTCAGTGTTCTTTGTGGTGCCACTTCAACGGCCATGACCAAATTCCTGTACAGTTTCTCGCTTACCACCCATGTGCTTCATTGATCAGATGTGTGCCTCCAAACTATTAAAAATTTCGTAAGCAATGAGATCGTCTGCTCCTAACGTTCGTTTTTAAAAAAAAATTGCTTAACAGCGAGGTCTTTAGAGACGGGCAAGGATGGGGGGGCAAGGAATGAGAAGGAATTCGGCCATTGCCTTTTAAAGGAAGCATCCCGGCATTTGCCTGGAGTGATTTGGGAAACCATGGAAAACCCTAATTTGAATGCCCGGACGGAGATTCGAACCGCCGTCCACCCGAATGCGAGGCCAGAACGCTAACCGTTACACCACCACTCTCGGTCTCACGTTCGTAATGTTACCAAATCTGGAAGTATCTGCCGGCGCGATGAATCTCTGCCACGCGTACCTCTGCCGTACAGTATTTGCTTTGACTTGTCCTGATCTAGCACTCTGTTTCTTTTTGTTGTTTCTCTGGTCTCCTGCAGTGTGGTGGAGTGTCCAGCAGGAAATGCCGCCCACCTTATTCGACGCCCACTCCATCTTGTCCACTGTGCTGGGCGGACCCGTCTGTGGCAACACCTGCCAATACCACATCTCCCTGCTTTATCTGATACCAGCCACACTCTAGCCGTGGTAAGCTAGCACAGTAAAGTTAGAAGGAATCATAAGCACCAAAACAAATATGCCATTAATATAACATAAAAACACATTTTCATGCCACGTATCGAATCATGATACTGTACCAACAGATTCGACCAAAAAATTGACGAATTTTGGTTACAGTGTATCTCTCACGTGAAACTATGTAGCAATAATAGGATGACGAGTGGGTTTGTTTGGGGAAGACATCAATTTTTTTCCCCTGTTTTACGGCTTGTCAACGTCATAAGGAGTCGAGTGAGGGAGAGAGAAGATAGGGGCAAGGAATGAAAAGGAGTTCAGAAATGGCCTTTTGAAGAAACCATTCCGGCATTCAACTGGAGATTCCCGGAAACCATGGAAAACAGAAATCTGGCTGACTAGACGGGGATTTAAACCGACGTCCTTCCGAATGTGAGGCCAGAACGTTACCTCTCACCCTCCACTATTATGCTAATTTTCAAACCACTATTTATTTATTTATTTATTTATTTATTTTTTATTTTTTTTTTTACAGTCAGACATGGAATTGTTACATTCAGACATGGAATTGTTACATTCAGACATGGAATTGTTACATTCAGACATGGAATTGTTAACTTACACCGCTAAATTCCACGTTACTGGAAAGCAAATATCAGTTAATGAACATATAGAATAAAACCGCCTTAAAATACAAAAGTGGGCATTAGAGATACATACGTTGAATGAGTCCAAAAAACGTTCTGAGCCCTGGGACTAAATCTAGTGACAATAAGTTAGTTTTCTTTTAATGGCATTCGGCCAGCATCAGTTGTGTTTCGTTTTTTCTCAACTGTGTTAATTAAAACCACCCATGACATAGGCCGGACTCAAACCGGCGACCTCTGCAACGCGAATCCATCTCGCTAGCACCGCGCTATCGAGGATGGCAGACAATCAGTTATATTGTAATGTTTCACGGAGCGTGGTGGTACATCGGTAACGCTCCGACTTAGCTTTCGGTAGGACACAGATCCGTCCAACCATCCAGATTTCGATTTTTCCTGATTTCCCGAAATTACCCCAGGCGAATGCCCGGACGGCACCTTCCGAAAAGGCCATCACTGAATTCCTTCCCGTTCCTTGGCCCCTGCCCTTTGTCGCCTCTAATAACCTCGGCATCAATGAGGCGTAAAGCCACAAGAAAACAAATTATTACCTTTTTGTTATTTAAATTAGTTTTAGATGATAATAAAAGAATGGAGTTCTTTTTAAGCCAGAAGAACAGCTGTTATCTAATATGTAAATCATCCTGTAGTCAAACTCTAATGCAATCAGAGAGTGTTATTTTGTAGCAAAAAACCTCAAGTTTGAAGCACGTAGTGCATCAGTTCACCATTCCGTCACCAGGAACGCCAGCGTAGTGCACAGTTAAAATGGCTACTTTCACTGGTGCGGACGTGCTCGCTGTGTGTTTTGATTTCATGGAACGAACTCTGCAACAACTATTCCGCATAAATTTCGCCAAAGAACCTCCAAGCGGGCCTAAATTTTACTCTTGGCACAACAACTGTGTCCACTACGACATGTAACTAAATCACCAGGTCGCCCGAGTGTTGATGGTTATGTCGAACAGGTTAGGTCACTGGTATTTTGTATCTGGTTATACTCGAAAACTTTTTAATTTTACAGATCGATGAAGATGACCGAGATGGGATGGTTTGCTACCAGCAAGACGGTGTATCACTTCATTTCCTCACGGAAGTTCGAAGTTTCCTCGATAATCGCTTCTCACGTTGCTGAATTGGCTGTGAAGGTCCCATTTCATAGCCATCTCACACCCAAGATTTGACACCACTGGATTTCTTTCTCTGGGGTTTCATTAAAGATCGTGTTTATGTTCCTCCCCTACCAAACAATTTGGCCGACCTGAAAAATCGAATCTACGCTGCCGTTGCACAAGTTACGCCCGATTTGCTGCAACGAGTGTGGAAAGAAATTGACTATCGGTGGGATGTTTGGCGCATGATAAATGCTAATGGTAATCACAGCGAACCAACTTGACACTTTTTTGCTACAAAATGATATGTCTACCGATTCTGTAAATTACGTCAGCAAATTTCTGTATCATTGAAGTTGAAAAGTCCTTTTTGACACACCCTGTATGTCATGTTATGTTCACGTGTCATTTTGAATAATGATAGCAGTCTTCTTCCCTTTCTTTCTCGAGGAGTGCACTTTGAGTTGGACCAGCTAAGAGTAACTCACCGATTAAGCTAAGCTTGTTATTCTACCCGAAGGTTGATTGGACCCTCCTAAAGGAGGTATACTTAGGATGGTATTGGAAGTATGGTGATAAGTTCCTTTCCTCTTCACCTAAACTAACCTAAGGTAACCCGGTAATCCTACCGGGTAATGGGGATCTACTGTTTACCATTGAATCTTTCTGGCACACTTCACATTAGTCAACAAGCTACCCGAGGGGGTAGGTGGGGTTAAGGATCTATGAAAATCCCTACAATGACAGTTAAATGCCTCAACCGCTAAGTCACCAGATCGGTCCAGTTCACTGACTATGAAGAAATAATAGTAATGACGGTACAACTTTTCAGTGCAAGTACCTGAAGATGGTTTTGTTAAGACTAACTCACATATGTATCGTCACATTCCCTCACGAGTACCCAATAGTGTTCTGCAAACTTCTTTCTCTTTAATTCACAACTTACTGCTTATTATTATTCTCGAATCATACACATCAAATACACAGTTAAAAACATTGCAAAAATTAACAGCTTTAAACACATTTCATCCAGTATTTCGCAACCTCGGGTGCATTCGGTGTTGCTCGAAACAGGTCATCTTTGTTGCAAGATGATGGACATATAGGGCACTCGAGCATATGTTTCATCGTTTGATCCTCACCACATTCACACTTAGTATTGGTAGCATCAGTATAACCCCATTTCATTAGATTTTTCTTGGACCTGCCCACTCCTGTTCGCAATCGATTTAAGTACCGCCAGACGTTCCAGTCCTCTGCATGACCAGGTGGCAAGCGCTCTGCAACCGTCAGTGGTCCCGAGATGTTAGGGACCTTCATTTTCCACAACTGTACTTTTATGCCTTTGCAGGTGACCCAATTAGTTCCCGCGATGTTTTCAGGAAGCTTTTACCAGAAACATCAACGTGCAGCTGCTGTGCTAAGCAGATATGTTAGAAGCTGTCTGAGAGCGCGAGACCGTAAAATCTGCTGGCTCAGATGAAGCATGCTGAACCATTACGTAAGTTCCGATCGCAGACTGGTTCTGGAAGATATCCTAGTGACACAGTACCCTGCGCGCGGAACTTCCAGGTTGACAAATAGGGCCCGGGAGACACCTGGTGTCAGGCTACGCCCAACCAACAGTTACACCAAGTAATCTGCTAGTGCTGACGCGACGCTGAGGGTAGTACCTCATGGACAGGTAATCGGTGACACAGTTTAATATGAATTAGTTTGAGAATCGTGTGATTAAATACACCAAGCCTGTTTGTGGAGCGGTATCGTGCCCGGGCCTGGTATTCTAGAGCACATGACTTCGATTCAGATATCGATTTTCCACGATTTCCAGAAATATTCACTGGCGTTGTTCCTTCATTAGACCACGAAGCAATTTTTAAAAAAAATTAGGTTATCAGTGTGTACACGCGAAGAAGTGAGCTTGTATGGGTCATACACACTTTTTTCTGTTTACTTTTCATGCGTATTTTTTCTGCATAACGTATTAAAACTAAAAAAATTAATAAATTAAGTTTCTTCAAATAACACATACACTTTCGGATTTCAGGATTTCCATTTTACATTGGGTTTGAAATTTTTTATTTAATAAGGTTTGGGATACTCTCCAAACATTTTTTATTTATTTTAAACGCATTTTTTGTTTTAGGTTTAAATTGAATTTTATAAATCATCAAATGTGACTAAATTAATTTAGACGATTTACAAGACAACGGCGTGGTGAAGTCGCGGCTGCAACCTAGTTCCTAGAAAGCTCTAGTTGATACTGTTAGCTGTGCAGAAAATATGAAGTAATTCAGCAATACCAACGAAAAAAAGTCGGGTAGGAGAGATGTGATGTCAAATCTGTGACAGCAAGTGCAAGATCTTTTCTTAAATAAATAGTTGCTACAAGCCAGAAGTAATTCCGCAAGACCAACATAAAAGTCGGGTAGGAGAGATGTGATGTCAAAATCTGTTACAGCAAGTGCAAGATCTTTTCTTAAATAAATAGTTGCTACAAAACGGTTACCCATTAGAGTTACAGTCTCTGAATACGTATCACATGGCCAAGAAGTGTTACAGTCTCAAGATTTACTCCATTTCCCGAAATTTCCTTGTTACACATGGATGCCATGATACTCGGAATACTCTTCTCGATATAATTCACAGACTTTTTTTCACTTAGGATTTACGGCTCGTAAAAGTCAATGTCATTAAAACTGTGAGAGGTCTGGTGACAAGGGGCTGTAAAGGGTTCAACCGCGACTTCTTATAAAGGAACCATCCCTGCATTCTTGAATAATTTCGGGAAAGCGTAAATAATTGAAATCTGGGTGTTCTGGTTGTCTCTCCCGCGAAGACACATGAAGCGGACTCTTCTCTGATTTTCAACACTCTAGTCCGTGTGAGCTGGCTCCAGCTTTCACCCTTCACTATCATCATCTGCATTCGCAACACTGAGTGCACAATTGGGTTGAACATTCGATAACCACAGTTAACTACACGAATTTAGCTACGATAAACGCAGTTATGAAAGGGATAACCTACTAGATTTGCTGCTGGAGATTCACCGAGTTATCGCGGTAGCCATTTAATTTAATCATGTGGCATAGAAAGATGTTGTAGCATGAAATAAAGAGACTACATGCGTTAGCATCCACACAAATGATATCAAAACTAGGAACTTCTGTGAATATTTTACTACGTACGTTACCTAGAAACCAATTTCACTAAGTATTTTTCTCCCCCTTTTTTATTTTGTTGCTGGCTTTGCGCCTTATCAAAGTTGAGGTCATTAGAGGCGGGAAAGGATTGGAGCAACGAAAGGAAAGGAATTCTACCATAGCCTTTAAGAAGGATCCATCCTAGTATTCGCCTGGAATAGTATGGGGAACCATGAAAAACACAAATCTGAATGGCCGTATGTGGATTCGAACTTGCATCCTTCAGAATGCGAGCTCAGAGCCTTGCGACTCATCCACATAGCTAATTATGATTAATCTCGAATGGTCTTCACTAATAACAGAAACAGTACACCTAAGATATTATCAAGGCTTCCTTTTACATTTATACAAATTTCTTAAAAAATAAAGGTCATTTGATATTTATTGGCACCAAATTAATGGATAAAGTGTAGTACACTACAGTGGCAAGGTAAGCATCTGAAAAAGAAATATTAATTTAATTCAGTTCAGAGAAGGAAAACTCATTACATTCTTTTTTTTTGGGGGGGGGGGGCCTGCAAGAAAAGGTATAGAGTGCTCTATGAATCTAGCTAATTTTAACAACTTTCGTATTTGAGCTGGCGATAAGGTGTCCGACAGAATCTGAGTCTCCGAATATCGATTTAAGCTGGAAGTTCCGTTAACATCATAGCTGATTTTGATTACAGAAGTCCAACCATCTGGTGTTTGTAGAAACATTTAAGTGGTATTAAAGAACCGTTATTTCTAAGTGTCAATTTTTTATTTATTTTTTGTGCAAACAACACATGATTACATCAACAAGCGATATTTACTAAATTTTACTCATATATGTATTTATTTCATCTACCTCTGCTTTCTTTTTCGGTCACTGTGATTAATAATCACTGTGAATAATAATCATTTGTTGTTACTGAAAGAACGAACATAAAAAATGCTATATTTTATTTTATGGAACAGTTCAATTTACTGTTGAGGCAGAAAAAAGAGATTTCCTTCAAGCGGAATATGTCTCTGGCATTAAGAACTCATTATGAGCCTACAAGTTGCGTATTAATGAACTTATTACCTGACCGTCGGCGTATTGTAAACATTTTAGTCTCCACATAAAGGAAATTATAAATCAATCTTACATCTTGTTAAACAAGTTGCCACAGTTAACTTCCCTGGGAATATGCAGCTCCAATACAACACCGCCCTCCGTTGCAAAACGTCAGCGACACACAAAAGAAATAATTGTAACTCGTAGAGGGAGCAGAGCTATATTCTGTTTTCCGCCCACCTGTCCATGCCGAGCAGAAAAATCTAAAGAACACTTCCCGTGTTTTGCTGTCGTGCTCACCAATAAATCGCCGTTAATTGAGTCATGAATGAGAGAGAAACACGCATGGGAATCAACCCGATACACCCGTTTAGCTTTCTTCTGCATCTCGTCAGGTAGATAATAAATATCCTTGACCAGAGACTGCGTGTGAAAGTCGGTGTGGAACAATGCTCAGCCTACCCACTTAGGCGCCAGTCCGGCGAACAGTTCCTGCGTTACAACTGCAATCTCTGATTTTACGCGTTTGGGTGGAACGTCCCTGTAAGCGCAATTGAAGGTTACCAGGGAAGTGAAAGTTTGAATTCTTTTCTAGCTTCATTTAACTAATTCATGCTCCTGTAATTGGATGCATGCTGTTATGGAAGGTGTCATAAAAATGTTCATCGTTTTAATACTCTTAATTATAGGTTTATTCTTGCTAACAGTTTCATCATTATTGTTTCTGTAACCTGCAATATGTTACGTTATTACCTAGTTGAGATAGAGCTTCGAACTTGCACGTACTTATCCACTGTAGGTATGCAAGTCAACAGAACCCATATTACAAAACACAAATTAATAAACATTATTGTATATTGGTTTATGCGCCCGTCAAAACCTATGGTGGTAGAAAGAGTTTGTTCTGGAAAAGCTTCAAACGAAAAACTATATTTTATTGATATTTTCGTTATAAGAGATTAGATAAGATTTTCGGAGTATTTGGCTAGTATGTTTTTAAGTAACTGCATTTAAATGACGAAATTTTTATTGTTATGAAAATGTTCTAAGTAAACTATAATTTCAAAAGTGAATAACTTGTATTTATTTGCCTGAAATTTTAAATGATTATCCACCTTCCGTGTAATCTTTCTCTGAGTTTTTAATAAAATTCCCTGTTTCTTATCATTTGTCAAAAAATATTTAGGTTTATTGTAACCTGGTTGTAGAAACTGATATAGCAAATTCAGCGCAAGCATCGAATGTTATTTTCCTTATATGAATTTCTGCATCTAGTAGTCATGGATAAACAAACAATAACTGGAAATTTAAACGGTCATCGCACTATATATATATATATACATTCTTTTTTTATATCTGGCTTGCTTTATAATGTTTTATTTCTGTCCTACATATTTTTTGCAGTCACTTCCATAAAAGACCTAGTATTGCAGTTGCAGTTTCATTTAACAATGTAAAAGCAATAAAATAAAACTCGATTATTTATTTGAAATATATACTTCCTTTAACAGTGTATGGCCAAAAATGTCAGTGCAGTTAATGATTTGAAATTTCCTGGTTAGCAAACTGCGCTCTGGTGGCGGTTAGTGTAACCAACTTTTCACAATGACTCTACCTTTACAAACAGCTAGCGATAAAAAATATGACAACTGATATCTAGCATTCCACGCTATTTTTCACATTAAAGTTAATTTTTTAATCATAGACTTTATTCTTATTTTAAGATTATTCCAAAAGTTAATTTATACTGAATTTTGGGACGTCATATCGCTGTTAAACAAAATTTTTATGTTTAAAGATTATTTTTACCTTTTTAGTTCACATGGCTACAAAAGCGTGTTTTTAATTTTTTAAACTATAACTTTTGGCGTGATGTATGTCTTTGACACGGTAGATCAAGTAAAATTGAAAACAAGCCAAGGTATTCAGTTAGGATTTATTTTGTCTTTTATACCTGTATATTTCAAAACACTTTATTCATGTTACTTAATGCTGAACACCTTTTTCACTACCTTCCAATGATCTCATGCCAGAGATTTTGATTTATCTGATAAATGACGAACTTCAAAACCATAAGCTGAATATAATTTATGGTTTTCTTTTACGTACTATGACGCGGTGGTTCATGTCGAGGTGTCCGGAGTTAGCTGGATCGAGCTCTGGTGGAGGAAAGAAATTTTTACCGTTTGAGACTTTGGCCAATTGTATTGAAGAGGATATGGAGCGGGATTCTTAGTAATCAGATTGTGTCCAAAGTCCTGTGTTAATTCCCAAACTTCTAAAATGACTTCGATGTGGACTAGGCTTAAAGCCGTTAAACATGAAATAAAGTGCAACTGCTTTCGGTATAGAACTAATATTTTTACTTGCGTGTTTTCCTCTGATTTCAGAAACTTTTATAAGCGACATAAAATTGCACCACCGCCCAGCGTCTCAGAGATGAGATGTCAGTATCCAGATGTTAAGGAGGCAGCCTCGTTCAGCATTCCAGTGGTGAAGTATCGAACTTCACGCGAACTTGTATTTCTGCGACAGGCGACGCAAATAGCGTGTAGCGAATGCAGCTGGGGCAATGGGATGCAGCTCCCCGGCCAAGTCAGAAAACTGGGGCGGCACGCAACGGTGCCTCGTGGGTTTCCTTTCTCCGTTACTTGCCTTTCCGAAACCTCACTCACATACTCTATTTTCTGCATTTAGTATCATCACAAAGCTCGCACGTCGTGTTAATGTACACGCTGGGATGTTATACAATTACATCCTTGGTATTCGCAAGCATATGTGCGAGCGAACGAACGCGTTATACACGTACGTACACAAACGTACAGCCTTTAAATATCTTTGTCTTTTGGCTATACCTTTCGGGCCTAAAATATTTTACTTTATTTATACATTATAGTTATTACAATTAATTAATCTATGAATATACCTTATCACGAGATATTGAACCAGTTTTTATTCTCGAAAAGTGAGTTATTACTTTTACTCTCATTTATAACTTCCAGTCTTTATCATTAATGACCGTGTCTTTAGTTAATTAATATTGATTAGTGTTTACCTCAATACATCTTGTCTTTCGCTCCCAAGCAGGTTGAAAACATCTTATATCGTCGTTTATCTCAGACGACCTATGATGATCTCTCTCCCGTCACATTTCCGAAACACATCTTTGCTTCTTTCTTCTAAGTTACCTGAAATAAATGTTTATACCACTTAGTCCTAATATTTATTGTCTTGCCACAAAGTATTGGTCTAATATGGTTTCCTCCAAATAATTTCACAAGTTGAGCTCAATAAAATTTTTTCTCAGATTTTTCTTAATACTTCACAACTTTTGATAATCTACATTTACATGATTGTCTGTCACTTCAAAATACTTTATACAATATTATTAACTCTTCTTCTTAAAATTCACCTAATTTATTTTGTTTTACAAAATGCCTCCTCGTTTGCTACCGATCAATACGCCATGCCGGGCATATATTTCTCCATACTCCTGCTTTCTCCATTCTTCTCTTATACATTTATTCCTTGTATCCGGCTCCATCACCGCCGGTTATTCTTTGCCCTTCACAGATACTCGTAAATTCACATTAATATCATACATCTATAATCTTTATATATAAAGATGAATGTATGTTTGTTTGTTTGTTCTTCATACAAATCCACAGTTTTCTTCCGATCTCGATGAAACTTTGCACACTTATCCTTTGAAACAAGGAGAAAAATACTGTCTACATTTGGTTGAAAAATTATCTGTATAAATAACACATGTTGTCTCATAACTTCGAAATACGGCGATAGACAGACAAGTTGGATATGGACGTCTCCGTACCGTGTTTCCGTGTAGTGGACTGGCAGCTTAGTGGTTAAAGCGCTTGCTTACGAACGTAGTGGTCTCCGGTACAAATCTCCCTGGAGGCTAAGATTTTTAAAAATTGTTTTTCGTCGTAAGAGTCAGGCCTGGGCCGTAGGTTATTCGGATTGAATGTTAAACTGTAGATATTAGAAAGTTAGGGGTGCCATGCGAAGCAAATCGTAGGTAGTCTTGCAATGTTGTAGGTGTTCACTTTTTTACGTTATAATGATCAGTCAGTGTGTGAGTGTGAACCACAGTAATATTATTATAAATACGGAAGTAAGTCTCCGTCTTTTTGTTACGTTTTGACGACTAAATGGCTATATCGTTGTGATGGAATTTTATAAGGAAATCTGTATGAAGGGCACAGGATATTTTTTTTCAGTATGATTAACAGTTGTAGTCACGAAATTTTGAGACCTTATCGAATGGTGACAGAAATTTGTTGGAAATTGATTCTCTTCAAGAGACAGGTTCGACGGTACAATGATATAGTGATAGCTTTCCTGTCATATTATTGCGACTCGATATTGTTTGGGACCAATCCTGCGTTACCAACATCTTTCTATATTTAATTCTGGCAAAAAAATCTCAATCCACGCGTACGAAATCGTGGGTACGAGCTAGTTCTTAATATAATAAATTAATTATATTATATTAACATACAATATTTGACTTTCATATTAAAATACTAGTTGTTACCCGCTACTTCGTACGCGTGGACTTAGAATTTCATTGCTAAAATTGGATACAGAAAGCTGTAGGTTATGTAAGATTTGTCCCAAACAACATCGAGTCGGCATAAAATGACAGAAAAGCCATCATTATGTCATTCTACTGTCGAATCTGTCTCGTGAAGAGAATCTATTTCCAAAATGTTTAAAAATAGTAAAAAAAAAACAACCGATGATGTATGGAGATGGGAGGGCTTAACTGAGGGCAGTTTCATTTTCAGCTTGTCTTCTCTGTTTTCTTCAGCATTAGCATCAGATTCTTAGGTTATGATAACTTTAGCTGCTCTTGCTCTGCTAGAGCTACACCTCAAGTTTACGCCTGCGAGGCATGTCAAAAAAAAAAAAAGACAATATAAACGGATGCCAGAAACTTTTAAATAGAAGCAAATTAATAGTACAGTGCAGCGCAAATCGACATCCATACTAAATAATAAGTTTTAGCTGTAAACGAAATTTATTAACAGATCATACACTAACTGACTGCGAGATAAGCACATCCTGAGCAACCGAAGTAACATTACAGACTTACCCACGCATCCGTCTCTGTGTCACCAGTTGATAAGTTATCAAAATTTCATGGCCAAAACTGTTATTCATACTGAAAAAAGTATTATGTGTCCTTCCTAAAGATACAAAATATGTCCTTGTCAAATTCCACCAGTACCGATAGAGCCATTTAGTTGCCAAAACGTAACAGAGTGACATACTTACTTTCGCATTTATAAAATTATTAGTGCAGATCACACACAAACTGACTGCAATAGAAGAAAAGCTTTAGGGATCAGTATAGTATGAGAATAATAATAATTCCGTGTGGTCTTAACGACCTGGTGTCAGGGTTTTTATTGGCTGCTTATTCCGCTCCTGTCGTAGCCGCCTTAGCCTAGCCCGGCAATCCTGCCGGGTACAGGGGACCTACAGTTTAACGTGGAATCCGAACTACGGAAGCGTTCTGAAGTACTCCACATTACACAGCAAGCTGTGCCAGAGGTGAAGGCCGGGTTAAGTGCATATAAAAATCCCGCTGAGGCAGGGATTCGAACCGGGATACCTTGGATCACCAGTCAGACGCCTTAACGATTGAGCCACCAGACCGCTCAAAATAGTGTAATAAAGTAAATGGGAACACCATTGTTTGGCCGCCTATGAATTGTCACGCATTTCACCCCTGAATCTGTGGTACCTACAGCTTAACATGGGATCGAATCAACGAAACGTCCAGACTCGGCTCATACGATCAAAAACGATTCTTAAAAAAATTTTCTCCCACCGGGATTTAAACCGAAGACCGCACTAGGAACTTTAGAAAAACAAGCGTGTGATCTACTAGCCCGCTACCGGAAATCCTTACAGTGACTTACACAAACCAATATTTTTATTTATACAGAAAGAAGTATGCTATATCCTTCCTAGTGGCAACTCCTTGTCAAATTTCATCAGGATCGGAGTAGCCGTTTAGCCCTGAAAAAAAAAAAAAAAATGCAGATACAAAGAGTTACTTTCGCATTTATACTATTAGTAAAGATGTAGGCATGACGTATAATTCTCACAGCACCCTATATCTAAAACTAAAGCTTAACACGTACTATGTCGATGTGCGCAGAACAAGTGCAAACAATTATTCGCCTTCACAAAAAAAAATGACAGTACCGCATTATTTATTGGCAGAGTTGATTGCCTTTCTCAGAGAGCTCAAAACTTTTGAAACCATCAACAAGTAGTACGAACTAAGATTTACGAGTATAATTAGTCAGTCCTGTGCGTATGTATACGGTCTCTCGAATTTACATTTTTATGGCATTATAAATAATTCATAACCAACATTAGTCCATCTGAATTATCTTTAAAAAAGCATTTGAAATTATTTGTGTAACAGGTATTTGCTTGAAAAAAATCATATTGTTGAATTTATTTCCGATTCTCGGATTTTGTTATCAAATTAAAAGCTTATAATGCCATATGTGAACTAGGTTCAAAATATGAGCAGTAATTTTCAGTTTCAAATAAATGCTTGCTTTCTAAATCCATAATGTACTTGTAATAAACTGACCTTTTTGCTGTTGCGCTATCAAAGGATACGTTAAGTAAAAAAGAAGCAGGTTTAACGAGAATATTCAAATAAAAAAAAGTGTGAAGCCTTAACTATAATCTGTATTTAAGTAGTGATAAAAATGTATGGTAATGTAAATATTTCTGAAGGAAAAAATAAATTTTTTCAACCATGATGTTATGTCCCTTTACAATGAAGTCAGTAACATGGTTGATAGCCTTGTCAATCTCTTGTCAGGCTACCACAACTCAACAGCGAAGTGGCACCTTCACAACGTACGCGAACATGTATCAAAATCAGATACCCTCTGCAGTACCAATATAGCAACAAAAAACAAAAACAAAACCTTATTTCTCTCTTTCCTAAAAATTGTGGTTTAATGCACTAATGTATTCTCCACAGCAGAGACAAAATCTATTGGTCATAACTGCTACTACAACCAACATGCATCAACACTCGGTTCATAAAAGTTCTGAATGTTAGAAATTAGTTTTTATTTTTATCACTGAAGTCAATACTATCTTGTTATGTTCCATTCATGTATTATTTGTGCATTACATCACTGCTCAAAGTCAAGCAGAAACCGAAAAACAACAGGTGTTTGTGGTGCCATAACCTCGAACAAACGCCCTTCGCTTGTCAGACATTCAAATTTATATCGATCGGTTTCTCCTTTAGCTTTCAATCATATTGTTTTGCCCTGTCAGTAATTAAAACGTTATCCTCTCCTCCACCATCTTTGTTTGTATACATTTAATTACGCTGTAGAATTCGAAACCTCATTAACGATAGCTGTTTGAAAGCGACCGTGTTTTATTTATCTATGCAAGCTTTGTTAAATGATCGGCTGCGCTCGTTAGCGGGCTAGCAGTTTTATGACAGGCCGACCAAATTGGGGAGGCGCCATTAGTTCTGGTAGTCGATGGTAGGCGGCGCACTCGTCGCATAGAAAACAGAACACTAAGCGACAGGATTAAACATGTGCATTGTTGATCTCGCTTAATTCCTTATAGCTTCTGCTTGGATGTTGTGCATCTTATTGCTATTAATTATAAAGTACGTTTCAACTCATTGGCAATTTCCCTCCACACTTGTTTTTCCACTACGTGACTACGGGAATTTTTACTTTGTATTCTTTCACCATTTGTGGTAAATTATTGAACGCCTCCCTGACAATTTATTAAAAGAATTTACTTCTCGAGCAAAATATTAGAGAAAAGGAAGAAAGCGGGACGAAATTATCAGGGTACTTAATAAATTTAGTGAAAAGGGAGAAAATTACGGATTCACCTGACATAATGTAGCAAAACAAATTGATTTTTTTTTTTAAATCTGCTTAACGTCTCTCTAACAGCGAGGTCTTAAGAGACGAGAAAGGATGGGGGGCAAGGAATGGGAAGGAATTCGGCCATGGCCTTTTGATGGAAGCATCCCGGCATTTGCCTGGAGTGATTTGGGAAACCATGGAAAACTCAAATCTGGATGCCCGGACGGGGATTCGAACCGCCGTCCTCCCGAATGCGAGGCCAGAACGCAAGCCGTTACACCACCACGCTCGGCATAAACAAATGGAAAGATAGAATTATGATATAAGGCGGTTGAGTAATTTTAACTAAAAAAACGTATTTTTCCTGTTAGCCAGGAAGGTATGAGCATCGTGAAGATGTAGGAGATCGTTAGAGATTTAAATCGGGGTAAACATATGCATTATCAGGAATGAGATTTTCGAAGAAAGTGGAAACAAGCAGACGAAGAAATTGGAAATGGACTCTGAAAATATTTTAAGTTTACTACGCAGATGATTAACATCACGAATGTGTAACATTATTTTTTTTTTTCTCTACGTAGAGGTCATTAGATTTTCTTTTACTGATGGCTTTAGGCCTCGTCGACGTCGAGGTCATTAGAGCCGGGGACAAGGAACCGGAGGGAATTAGGCCATGGCATTTTGAAGGAACCATCTCACATTCACCTGCAGTGATTTGTGGAAACCATGGAAAACCCAAATCTGGATGCCCGGAAGGGGATACGAACCCATGTCCTCCCGAATGCGAGGTCAGAACGTTAACCGTTCACCCACCACGCTCGGAACCATTCTTATTATATAGATAGTAACACACAAAGTTACATGTTCTGCAGATAGATGGCACACAAGATTTTCCTCCTTTAGATTAGGTACCTAGGGCCTAAGAGGCCCGATTTGACTTAGTTCCTCCCCTCCCCTCCCTCTTATGAGACTCACTGGCCACCAGGTGGACATCGGTGGCTGAATAGGAGGAAAACGAAGTCACGTTTGGAGCCTTTCTACTTCCCCGATGACTGGAAATGTGCCAAAGAAATACCGATAATTTATATTTGAATGCATACAGATTTTAAACCTGTAAATCTATAACTTTGACTACAATGGTAGATAATTTATCACCAAGACTAACAGTCAAACCTTATAATATCAATGTCAGTAGGAAAAGAAAGCTGGTCGTAAAATAAAAGTGTGAATATAGTAGGTATTCATATGTATCTCAGTTCTTGTTATTTGTATGATATTCAGATCAAATATTCCAGGGAGGTTCAGTTGACAGTGTGGCATATCCTGTACTCATATAGTTATATCACAAATCTTTGAATGAGGGTAAAGCATATGGAATGACTTTGTTGGTTTACAGTTAGAAGTTAGATATTTTGAAGATATAATAATGTTGCATAAAAGAATTAACACAAGAAAGGTGCTGTGTGTAAACCACCTACAGGTGTATATGGGCCTAAATCCATTTGGACAGGTCGAATTGGAGTAAAAATAGTTTACAAGAGGGATCTGCTTATTACGAACACAGATAAATATAAGCCGTATATGATTGTATAAGAAGAGAGAAATATTTGTACGAGACAATAAAACGTAGTTCACTTGGGATATAATCACTATATGTGTGTTATCTTTGATTGTTTATTTCCGTGGGTATTATTTGCGAAAGCATCAAGCAAATACTACAGATACTACAGATTGAACTTAGATAGGGTTTCGATAGTTTGAAAGCTTAGGATATAACTTAAATACTGCGGTGTGCCTTAGGATTAAACGTGAACGGTGGACAGTGCAATGGATACTAATCTGTTATTAAACTAAACAGAATAGCGCCATAGATCACAATACATCAGTGATGAACATTCCTTTAATAACCTGAAGAGATAGGCAGCAAAGGTCACACTTCATCAAAGGCATAAACTCCCCTGTTAGGACTCTGCAAATATCGCTGTTGATTACGTAACTATGGTTGTTTAATTCTTCAGTTTCTGAATTAGGGTACGTTGAAATATACGGAAAATCAAACTTTCCGGACAGATACAGGAACATTATAAATTAACTAGGACTGTAGAACCTACTTACATGACATTTATGTTTTTTTAAACAAATAAATAAATAATAATGCAGGCAAAGCGGTGGGCAGTGGTAAAGACGTGAATAACATGTCTTTCGTGAAGGCAAATTTAACTATTAAAAACTAAATTCATGATAAACTTAGCAGCCAGGACTCATTTTGGAAGTGGTAGGGAAAGATTTCAAAATTTAACATATATTAGAGATAAATAATATGAGGTTACCGAAAGTGAGAGAACTAGGTTACAAAATGTTATTTTGGCCCTCTCTTCAGTATGGTGAGGTGATGTGAGATCCACAGTGCTGATATCAAATACAAGAATTGTTAGTGGTGCAAAGTAGCGCTGAAAAAATTGTTTGCAAAAATTACCCTAGAACAAATCCAGAAAATGACACGATAAGGAGTTGAGTTGGCAGCCATTGGAACAAAGAAATCGATTATAGAGGATAACTAGGATGTAACTGCGTACAAAGCAGCAATAGTGACTGAAATCGTTTAAGAATAAACGGAGGAAACAAATGTTGTATGAAAGTAGATGACATTTGTGGAGCGACTTTCATCTGTGGTGACCTTTTATTTGCTGGCGTCTCGCCTTTTTTCGTGAGTAGTCTCCTGGCCGCATCGAGTCGTGAAGTGCGACCAAGTGTCTGCACGTGATACACCTTACAACGAGGAGAAGTCCGTGACCCGTAACAACCACTTCTGCTGCTGAAACGAATCTGGCCACCACAGTCCAACAACAGAAAATCTGAAAAAGATAAAAAAAAGTTCAATTACAGAAAATTATTTGCACATAAAGGCGTCAACGCAAATTTTGAGAAAGTAATATTTTTAATAGGTGATCTAAAAAATACACATGGCTCGAAACGAAGTGTCCGAAATGAAAACGATACCCGATAATTTACGTTGTGAAATACAGCTTCAAAGGATTAAAATAAGTATAAACGGGGGAACGCAGTAGAAAGTGTGAGATACATGAAATGTAAAGTATATCGTGGTTACTGAAATACTATACACAAAGTAGATACTCAGTTATCATCTCCAGCTGTCCATTAAAAGACTCGAGGGAACTAATTCACTTATACGTGACTTCGATACTGTTTAGCGGGTACTGTTAGCGGAAATTCGAGTATCCGAATTTATGAAAGAGTATAGTGAAAAACGGCTATTGTTCACTTTAATCAGATACAAATGTTTGTTTAATGAAACCGAAAAATTGACACGAATAAATAAAATGTTTTCGCTCGTTCAAAAAAAAAAAAAAAAAAATAAAAAAAAATAAAAAAAATAAAAAAAATAAAAAAAAAAAAAAAATCGGGTAATTGTAATCAGTGGTCGTAAAAGTATTTAACAGTAAAATGAAAAGTATTAAAGTGGATTGAGCAAGTTACCGCTTGCTTTAGCGAGCACTGTAATGATGACGTTTTCAGATAGAGCGTACGTAGTGGGTCAGCGATTACGCCTTGGCCTCGCATTCGGGAGGTGGGTTCGAATCTGCGTCAGGCCATCTATATTTCGTTTTGTTTTTTTAATCGTTATTTTACTTCCACGATAGCCGACAATTTACGTTGTTAAATACTGTTTAAAAGGATAAAAAAAATAGGATTAAAGTAAATATGAACGGGGGAACGCAGTAGAAAGTGTGAGATACATGAAATGTAAAGGGCGAAACGAATGTCCTAGCAATTGATTGCGACTGCGAATGAATAGAATTGTTGTTATTTAATGCTCACAACCTTATTTTGTAATTTGTTAAAATTTCGGTTGTAATTTACACATCGATACAGATGAAACTTCTGCCGAATTAATGAAGTCAGAATTAGGGAACCAATGAAATTAAAAATAAATGAGTAATCCCAAAATCTTATGCTACAGCGATAAATACAGAATTACTTCCATCCGTATGAAATGATAACTTCAGTAACTCGGTGCTAATGAACGAAGCTTAAATTATTTATAAAACTAAATTCATTGTGAATTATTCTGTAAAAAGTTATGTCAGTTGTCATTCTGGACCTGTCTGCATTTCGACATAACCACAACTTCTACTAATATTGCTGTTCAAAATTCATAACCGTGTGCGAATACATTCACTGTATTGCGATCCAAATTTGACCTACTGGAAATATTTACATGTATCTGCTATAGTGACAACAGTAATAAAAGCAACTAATAATTAATATATTAATTTAAATGCAGTACATACTTTTATTTCAGTGTTTTGGCGAATCATTTCTTCTAGTGTGTTATAACAGTGCCTTAAAATATCTACATCAAATATAGATGTCTTTAAAGCCGGTCAAAATGACGCGTTGAGCGCAGTATTTTAGCAATTCATATCTTCGCTAACTAAGAATAATTTTCATCACATTATGGTCATAATCTTGAAAATGATGTAATGTAGATGATTCTTAGCTTACTGTAACAACAGTATCGTTTCACACAGAGTATAAGAAAAATCTATCTAATTCATATGTCAATATTTAAGACATATTTTTCTTTTAGTGTGCTGGCAGTTCATTTACTCGTGGATGCTCAGCAAAATAGAACTGTTATTAATTAACGCTCAATACCACGAATATCTCCGGTCGCTGTTGGTTGGGCAGCGGAGGCGGGAAGCGTGACGTCAGAGTGTGACACACATTGGTACATGGTGACCAAGATAGCGTTTTATATAGATGGATGGTTCGTTCAAAAGGTCATGGTCGAATTCCTTCCCATTTCTTGCCCCAGCCCTTTGTCCCCCTTTACGTCGACGAGGCTCAAAGCCATGAGCTTTCCAATTAAGTCAGAAAAACGCTTTTGAATTCTTATCAGGAATAAACTTGTGTTATTACGTTATATATACCTCATCTATAAAACCTCTGTTTCTCAAGATTTCGAACGACTTATTGGCCTTATACACTCAATACACACATTTGTAAAGTACTTTTACCGGCAAAAGAATATTATTCATTGCACATTGGTTAATAGAAAGGAAATTAATCTTAAACAAAGCCTATTTAAAGAGTTAAGACAGCCTTCCTTTTCTGAGAGCAAAGCGATTGCTATTGATCTGTGCCAAAATAATTCTATTCTGAAAAGATGATGCATACGTTTATCCTCAACGCAGGTCTAGTTAAATAAAACCAAACGATGACATAAAAGAACAGGTTAAAGAAATGCAATCTCGAAAAATATAAACAGCATCCCGTTCTCGATACGACTATTTTGTCTTAGACACCGGCTAAAGTATGCAGTAGTTAACTTCAAGACTTTTGTGTAATTCCTGCTTCTTACATGAGGGGATAAAAAACGCGTAATGAAGCAGCAGGATGACTTCTTATATGTTTCAGCATCCGCAAACATTTCTCACTTTCCTAACCATGTTTTTGTATTTGGTCAGGTAAAACTGCAAAGCGTAAATAGATATGAACACAGAATATGACCAGCTGTGAAGTAATAATTTAGATCATTAAAAAATTATGGCCCGAATTACCGTCTAAGTTTTTAACTGCAAAGTTAATATAGGACAATTCCCTGATAACGATACAATTTTCAGAGACGATGGAGAAAGACGAATGTATCATTTTAAGATCATGATTCGCGGTACGAAAACGACTGAATCAAAGTTGTTTTGGGATATCTATCAAAGTAATATAAGACAACTTACGAAACTTTTCTTGTAGAAGTAGTAACTTTATTTACCTATTCTACTTTCGCAAGTTTGGAATACATATACAACAGTTGCTCAAAGCAGTTTCGACGCAGGCATGACTAAGATTCTTCGTACACGGTGGAACATCACGGACGTCGTTTTAACTATACCACAGGCAGCGAGAATTCTTGGTAGGAATTCTTCTTCGGTCTCTAAAGCTGTCTCGTTCACAACAATTTTCACATGATCCTACAAGAAAAAAAATAAGATCAGGAGACGAGCTAGCCATCTCAGCTACCTCTTCACGGTAGAAATGATGGACACTTAGTAATAGGAAGATATCGTTGTGAATTTCTCTGTCCAAAATACAGTTTAGAGAACAGTGTATCCAAACAACGGAGCTGAAATGCTGTATCGCAGGATTAAATATCGGAAGCAGAGATCAAACAATTTCTGTCTCTCCTTCTACCATATTACAGCAGAGCAACCACGCTGACAAATAATTTTCTAATCTTGGTAGAACATCAGGTGGCAGTTCTTCTCTTTGAGTCATAAAGCTAGATATGAAGCCTATTTTGCATGAGTAGGTTATGGTCATTTTCCTATTGGTAAGTCAAACTCTTATAACAATAACTACAAACGCAATGTGGATTCCCTTAAGAGCAATCCAAAAGGTAATTCTCAAAGACATCATATAAAACTTCGTTGAGGAGCATAGCGACTCTTTAAGTAACTGGTGAATACCTCAGAAAATAACTTTTTTTTCTATTTACTTGCAGTATTAATCTCATAATTTAAACATTTATATACAGTATTTCTGAATAAGTGAGACAAATTTCGTTCTGATTTCGTAAAACTAAAGTGCTTCTATAATTTTTATAATTACTATTCAGTTTAGGCAAAGGCACAGATTTGAATTGCTTGGTGGTGATCCAACCTGTAGAATATCATATCACACAATGCCATGAAAGGTTTATATGTATTTCAGGTAGATAACAAATTACTTTGCAGTGTTCTGCCGAGTGCATTTTGTCAATAAAGTTCCAACGTTTGAAATGTCAGCTGTGATCTTCGGCGAAGGCTAAATTTAGTAACCACGCAGTAAACAAGGCTGTAAAGGTCATCTCACATTATAGAATCTATGACGAGATGATTCACTTGATGGTGATCTATTAGTAGCAAAGATTGTAGTTGACATAAGGTTCCCCTTGTCGGTTTAGCATAACAATGGGGCGCCTCTGTATTAGATGTACATTCAGACACACCGAGAGTAAAATTACCAGCAATCATAAGCTGTAAAAGGAACACGGATGTGGGCGATAGATTCGAAGCATCTTGAGACGCGTAACGGAGACTATTGACTGAGTAAAACAAAACGATTTCGAGTCTTTCAGTTTTTTTTTTTTTTTTTTTTTTTTTTTTTTTTTTATTCCAGCGCTTAAATCATAAAAGAAGTAACGCAGAAAATAAAACTTACAAACGTTATACGGAATCAGTGAATATTTTTACAGTAAAAAATACTTAATGTAAACAAAAGATTTCCTGCATATGACGGGGCAGCTACGTACCTGATAATTATGGCATACTTTAATTTTCGTCAAGAAGTACAACTTCATTAACTAACCATATTAGGGTTATAAGTAGAACGTGATGAATGTGTGTGTGTGTGTGTTTTGAGGAGAAGGTTAGAATCACTTCCCTGTTACCAGCAGACAATCTGGTAGGAATCTAAGTCTTTCTAATCGGAAACTTATTTTACACACCAGTGTGGCTATGTTCGCCAAAGTGCAGCCTGTCTAGTCTCTGCAAGATGTAGCGGGCTAGATTCAAACCTTGGCCTGACATAACAGTCATCCTGATTGCGGTACATCATAAACATGTAGGCAAATCACGGGATGATTCCCAATTTCCTTCCTCACTAGTATATCCTCCCTGGAGATAGATCAAAATAAAACAGCGGATCAAAAAGGACTATTTACTGTGCTCAAATAGTCATCGACGACCATCTACAGTCTAGAATTTTTTCCTTCCATTAGAATTTAATTAAAAGATACCACTGGTTTAGAGGTTAGTATATTTATTGTATATCAGAAGTTTTGCTTCTCTATACTACTACGGGATAATCCTCCGAAAGGACATATAGGAGACGAATCAATAACTATAATATGTGATTCAGTGTCGCGGAAAGTATCATTTGCTAATAAGAACATTTAACACAACCAATAATTGAACGGGAAAAAAGGAAGATTGCTCAGATCAGGCTTACCAGTCCCTCATCGAAATAGACGTGGTGGTTAAAACTTTACTTCCTTCAAGGTTCATGCGATTTCATTGCTTCAAAACTGACCAGATTATTCGTAACTAGAACTAGACAAGGACAAAAAAAAATAGAGAATCAATTCACAAAACTCTAGTGACACATCTTCCTTCATCAGCTTCAAGCCTATTTAATAATTATTTACTTTACATTCCCAAGTTGAAATAAATACTTATTGTTTCCGACTTCTTCCTGTCGTTGACTCAGAAAGTCTAAATAAATATTCAGGTGATTTCTGGAATTTGTAGAAAATCTAAATCTTTGATGTTAATATTAGAATTTAATTCTAGGATTCTAATTATCTAATCGTTACTATTTATTACAAAGTGCATAAATCGCTAACGAGCAGTATTGAACATCTCGTGCATGATTCACTGACTTGCACACTATATCAATAGGTGCAATTTGCCAGTGGAGTCTCTAAATGATGTCTGAGAAGTTAATTTGTGATTGTGATGTGACCTCGGGTTCAAGAAAGCGGTAACTTACATCTCAAACACACTGATGGGTGACCGTAAGACGCAATCACTGCCGATAGCCAAGGCCGCTTCGCCTGCGTTCATTGTTTATCCGACACCCACGTATCACACTCGTAAAGGCTGCCCTTCTTTTTTTGCTTTTCTCAATGAAGCACTGTACGTACAGATAATTAAGTATGCATGCCAAACGAGCAGGCAGGGAATACAACAGCGCTAACCTTCAGAACCGGTGTCTTTCGATGATCAGACTAATGGCTGTAGCTCCTCGAAGTAGGTACGTTTTTTTTGTTTTTTTTTTAACTTATGAATTTACGCCTCGTCGAGGTCATTAGAGGTGGGATGGACTGGGGAAAACTAACGGGAAGGAATTCGTCCATGGCCTTTTAAAGGAAGCATTCGCCTGGAGTGATTTGGGGAAACCATGGATACCCGGACGGGGATTCGAACCGCGGTCCTCCCGAATGCGAGACCAGACAGTTAAGCACTTACCCACCTCGCTTGGTAGTAGATATGTAACGGAGCTTCCTTTTTTTTTTTACCTGCTTTTCTTCTCTCAACAGCGAGGTCTTTAGAGACGGGAAAGGATGGGGGGCAAGGACGGGGATTCGAACCGCCGTCCTCCCGAATGCGAGGCCAGAACGCTATCCGTTACACCACCATCCTCGGTCCCGCTTCCTCATCAGCGTTCGCAACTTTTAATTTGGAAATATAGTGGAGGTTTAGTTTACATTGCAACATACATCTTACTCTTTTCTATTTATACTAGCGTCGCCCCGGTCCATCGTTTCTTAGCTAACAACAACGTGGCTGGTTTTCGGAGTTCTACTGTATTTTAAGTCAGTGATATAACATATGGATGACATGATCCGCTATAATACTCCATATCTCAGAAGAAATGTTTTTTACTTTCATCATATCTTCTCTTTATTTCAATTCACATCTTCTTTCTCTACATCTGAATATATTACCCATTGCTTCAATATAAATAGGATTTTCGGTTATATGGCATGTTATGAACAATACTAAAATCTTACTTGGATGGTTGGTGTCAAATTGTTTACGAAGAATAAGATGTTCTCACAGCAGGGGCATAGCTTCGCCTTCTAGATGTCATTATACGACGCAACTTCCAGTTTACTCGATTCGATTGAAATAAATTCTGGGATCAGTGCTTCAAGTAACAAAGATTCCATATTACAAAATGATTTATGTTTATTGCCTCTTTAACAAAAATCGAAGCAATCAAACTTATTTCCTAAAAAAGAAATAACCGAAGTTTTCGGTTAACTCAGAAAGAAAACCCTTTTAATTATTTTGTGGAATTACTTGTCAGTGAGACAGAATATTTAGCCTGAATATTCCGCAAAAGCTTTTCTGGATTTGACAATATTTATAGTTCTGGACTCAGTTTTTCTTTAAACTTTGCTTTACTTTCCTACATGGTCACTTAGATGGACCTCTATTAACGCCATTTAAGCCTTTTTTTTAACACAGACCGCACTATTTGCCTTTCTTAGACCTATACCTAATAATCTTCTTTTAACCCTTCTTAGTTTCGTCTTCTTTAGAACGACACTTATAATTTACTTTAAACACTTCTTAGCCCGCCTTCTTTAAAACTCTATAGTCGTCAATTAACGGGCCGACGACCCTTTTAAACCCTTCATCAAAATAAACCAATATTTAACACGTGACATTACGACATATTACAATTCTATAACACTTTGCCGAGCTCGCTTATCTACAGTTAAACATGTCGCGACTGATAGAACTCCACTTCACCCATTTTCAGGTCTATATATATCCTTCACGACGCAATCACGTCGTAGTTACACCATTGTCACTAAGTTATAAGTAAATGTTACCTCTCGTTCCCCCAAAACGACATGTTGACAGCATATGTATCCAGCATATTCTACCTGTGGTACAACGCTTCTGAGCCCTGTACAGATTAATACCTACATTGATAAATTGACAATAGTTTTCATTTAATGAGCGCTTGAGGTGGTTCAAACTTTGTAAAATTTTTTACCGTTTATGAAAGTTTCATGACTGACGCTACATGAGCTGCATGAAAATCAACAACATGAGGATAGTGACTTCCTACTTTCGTTTAGCGTTTACTGTTCAGCGTTAATCGTATTATTGGTAAAGTGTAATGTAATGATTGTTTTGTTTCCATGAAATTTTACTTTTTTGTCTCAAATTTTTTACCTATTTGGATGTGCATTATGGTTTTTAATACTACTATAACGAAGAATAAAGTATTTTCTTGACGGTAAACATCGTTGTGCCCACATGGCGCAATACGTAAGACTGTGTAAGGTTACACCATCGTGTGCAGCCAAATACAGCTGAAATTCAGGCACGGATATCACTTCATATATATGTTGCATGTTTTGTCCGGCAATTTTTTCATTCATTTTGCTGAAAAGTGAGGGAATCGCTGGAATGTTTATAATGACGAATTTCAGGCTTGGTTAAATTCTTAATTACGCTTTTTTTGTTTCATGAAAATGTGTTGAGTGTTACGTTCAGAAACTGTTTGGCTCTATTCTTTAAATTTCATCGTTTCTTTCTCTCGCCATCAAAATGAATTGTAATTTCGACGTTATTATTTCTATGATGAGAGAAACTAATTTTGAGAACTGTATTATAAGTTTTTATGCTGGAAATTTTATCATTTGTATTAGAATTATCTCTTTTTTCATCTGCGATTTAAAAAACGGTCTATTGTAGCATATCAAATGGCTATTTAATATTTTACATTAGTTTCTGAAGACTAATTGGGCCGATAGTAAAATTCAGACTGCGACAAAAAAAATCTTTTTAAATTGTGTGATTACAACATAAAATATTGAAGTATGAGCACTTCATGGCGATCAGTGCTATTAAATTTGAATTGCTTGAAGGTACTTAGTCAATCTCTAGCAACGGACTAGTGACCTGATTCCAATCTCTACACAAATCCTCAAAATCTTACATTCCATTAAGAATACGAAACAAGGAATAAATTTTCACATCACTTATCTTTAGATTAGCATAAATTATGACGCTGTTTCAAACATATTTATCCATAAAATCGTATTTTTTCGACAGATACAGTTGCGATTAATTTTATTTCTGCTATTATTTGCTTGTGAAAATGATGCAATTAGTTGGATGAATACTCCACCTATATCAGCCTCGAGCATAAAACCGCCACACTTTAACACTTCGAATTGTAATGAATGAGTTTTTAAATCTAAAACTTCTTTTCAAGTGACAGTCAGTGGCCCCCAAGAAATTTAACGAGCCGGTAAGTTAATATATTGACACGCGGAACGGCTAGTTGGTGCTTTGACAAGGTGTCAGTTCCTGGTGATAAATACTCTCCCACACGTAGACAGTAAACATGTCAATACCACCTGCTGTATCGGGAGAAAGGCCGAACAGCGAACGGATCGGCCGTATCCTTGATTCAGAAAGAATGCTGGTGGGCCGAGCTTTTTTGCGTGTTGCTGTGACGTCGGACATTAAAATAGCAAATCTACTTCCCGCGTATGGTGCGAGCAAGCGAACCAACAGGAGACACCTATCTGCTTAGCCATGGTGTTGTATGGGTGAATTCCTAGGCATCAGCTACACTTTACATTTAATACCCCAACCCCATCTCTACCCCGATGGGAATATTGTATTACCAGGTTAAATATCTATATTGTGTTCTAAAAGATTGCGTTTTTAACGTGTTAGATAAGACTTAATGAGTCAAGTACGAGTATATGTTTTCAATAGCCCCGTAAAACTTATGTGATAATAATCACTGTATTTGTCCTTAGTAAAAAACAAATTGAGCGTTATCCAATAAAAACCGCCACTTCTTGCTGAATGAAAAAAATTGTTTTCATACGAACTATATGAGTATATAACAAAATTTTGATAGTTGACATGTGCTAGGTTATTTAAGATATGGTTAAGACTTAAGAAATACGGACCTACGAAGAAAACATATAATGGTATTTTGCAAATCCCAGTGACGTACAAATCTTTACCATAATGAAAGTTTCATATTTCGTAATACGAAAATCCAAAGGAGAACTTTTCAGATCACTCTTGTATCATGTCGAGTGAAATTACTGTTTCTAATTTTCATTCTGAACAAATATTGTGAAGGTTTCACATAATACTGTGGAGATAATATATATAAATATTATTATAATTTTTTGCTGTTACAAGTCTTTCGACTGCTTTGATGCAATCTTCCATCCCTTCCTATCTTGTGCTATCCTCTTCATCTCTACATACCCCTTACAACTCACGTCATCAGTTATCTGCTTCATATATTCCATCTCGGTCTTGCTCTACATTTCTTACCTCCAACTGTTTCATCCACTAACAAATTAACCAATCCAGCATGTCTCAAAATATGATCTACCAGCCTGTCTCTTCTTTCTGCAAGACTCTTCCACAAACTTCTTTCCTCACCCACCATTTCCAAAACCCGTTCACTTCGTACTTTATTTGTCCACTTAATTTTCAGCATTCTTCTGTAAAACAATATTTCAAATGCTTCAATTTTCTTTATTTCTAGTATTCCTACAGTCCATGCTTCGCTATCATAATGTGTTGTGCTCCAAACAAAGAGTTTCAAAAAGTTCTTTCTGAGTCCTAGATCAATCTATGAAATTAAAAGATTTTCTTTTTCATTAAGGCTCTTTTTGCTAGTACTATTCTGCTTTTAACACCATTCCTGCTTCGGCCATCGGTTGTAATTTTGCTTCCCAAGTAGCAGAATTCACTTACTTCTCCTATTGAATCCGATCCTATTTTCATATTTAAGCTACTGTGATTTGTATCATTTCTGCTACATTTCATGACTTTTGGTTTTCTTTGATTTATGTTCAGACCAAAATCTTACTTCAGTTTTTTGTTCATGCCATTCACTAACTTCTCAGTATCCACAGCCTGTTCTGCTAACAAGACAATAAAAACCGCTTTTTGCTGAAAAAAAGATTGTTTTCATGAAGACATTATAAGAAGACTTTTCTGAATAAAGAATAGCGAAAACTTAGTTTCTTTCTCTTTGATAGTTAGCATGTACTTGTTTATTTAAGGTATGATTAAGAGTTAAGAAATACCGACCTACGAAGATGACACATCATCGTATTTTCCTCATACCAATGACGTACAAGTCTTGACTACTAATGAAAGTTTCATATTTCGTAATATGTCAAAAGCGCCAAAGGAGAACGTTTCAGACGACCGTCGCATCACGTCGAATAAACAACAGAAGTATATAAGTTTTTCTAATTTTCGTTCCGAACAAACATTGTAAAGGTTTCACGTAATAGTGTGTAGAGTAATAGGCCATATAGTAAGATCTCTGGTGGGTAGCGTCAGTAAATACATTACGGCTGCAGGGGTAGTTGGGCCAGTTTAGGGATGGGCAAATAAAAAATATATATATAAAAATCGTATCGATATTTTCAAACAGTATCGAGAGAAATATCGATAAGTCGATATATCGATATTTTTATCTAAAGCCAGCAATTTTCTAAAAGTATTTCCAAAATATATCAAAATATTTCTAAAAATTCAGAAAAATAAATGTGGAAATTATTTTAAAAATTATTAATTTATCAATTTTTACAATCAAATCAGTATTCATCTGATGTAGACATCAAAAGAACTCTTTGTTTTCTGTGTTGTCCCGTCAGTCTACTCCCAAGTTAACTGCAGAAGGCACTCTTACGGACGACAAAGATGAGGCTTGACTTGTCAGATACTTCATCAACGGATTAACTTTTATTCATAAATGAAAAAAATAAAACAGAAACTTGTAAATTAACGTATACCCTCAGCTTTGCAACATGGATACTTAATCAATATACTTCAACTTGATTAAAAATAATCTCACTTTTAACATTCAAATATGTTGAAAAAAATGACGTTAATGAAAAACTGTTAAATTACGATTAAATCAATTTTTTAAGACCCGTTCATAGTATATATGTCCGTATATTTATCCAATATAATTATATGCAACACATAAAATTGGATACTAATTTGCGTTCGTACAAAAATATCGAATTGCTGTTTAAAATTGATACTCCAAATAATATATATATATATATATATATATAATAAAGATATTGACGATAAATATCCATTATTTTATGGAAAAACTCTATATTTCGATACATCGATATATTATTCCCAAGCCAGGTCAGTTTGCTTGTTGGCGTGAACTGGATCACGTGTTTGCGTGGGTCTGCAACATTCGAGGCTGTTGATTAGTGGTTTATGTACAGGTTTGGAGGTGATGAAACGTTCATCCAAACAGTGTTTGTAATAGCACAGTTTTTGATGCGGAATAAAGTGGCGATAGAAATTTCTCCTACGAATGTTGCGTCTGTAAGAATTCTGTTGTTCGGTTTTCAGTGAGCTTAAAGCTTCTGGCAGGAAAGGCTTGAAATTTTGTTGCGTACAGTTCCATTAAGAGATTTCTGTGTCTTACCGTGTACCACGGACTCATTTGAAAGTCTTCTCAACGTAGAGGTGCGTAAAAATAAAATCCCAACATGTTACCATTGTAACAGAAGGAAAATTAAGGCATATTGTTGGGTGGATGTAGTCGTTTTGTCGTTGTTTGTTTCTGCCGGTGGGTGTTATCCCTATTTAACGGTGGAGACGATATGGAATGTCTATCTGTTCTTTCATGCAGCAACTATCGTTAAATGAGCACCCATAAAAACTGCTGTAAGCGAAATAGCGAGTAGAAATTGCTGGTCGACCACAACGCCTGGGTCCCAGGAAGAAAATGTGCTATCGGTCTGAAATTTGGTACACTCGTTCCTGAGGACGTTTTATTTGAGGAAATGTTTCAGGTATAGGTATAAAACATATATATATAAAGTTGTGCGAAATGTTGGTAGATTGTTACAAGTTATTATGCAACAAATACAAATATTTTTTCGGTTTGTTTTTATTGCAAGTGTACCTTACAAAAAATTTTCGCTGAGGAAACTGTATCCCGTACCCATATGGACTGTAGGGAATATGTAACGTCAAACGTAATGATACAAACCATTAAGTTATTATTGCAGACATGTTGCGCTGAGATGTTTACATTCGTGTAAGTCATGTACTACAGCCATGTGATGTTAATATTCGCATGGCCGTCATCTTAATTCTTCGTTAGAACTTAAACGAAATAGTTTACATTTACGTGGATATACTGTATATCCTGGACCGAGTTGTGAAAACATACACCAAGGCATAGAAATACGTAATGAGAAACGTTTGTAATAAAATTTCTGGCCGATTGTAACGTCTATAATATATCAACATACCAATTACCGAAAGGCAAACCATTGTTGTAATGGTAACTATAGTGCCGAATTATTCCTACACTACGAGGTCTTTCAATTTACCTGAAACATTTTCTCAAATAATACTTCCTGAGAAATACAGGTATGTGTGCCAAATTTCATACCAATACCACATTTTCTTCTTGGGACCCGGGTGTTGCGCCCGAACCGATATTGCCAATATTCGTAAATCTGCTAATCGCAGTATATAGTTCAGAGAAATTGAGAATGTCGGTTGATGTGACCTCAGGGCTAATTTCCCTGCATTATGCTTTTTCTTTTCCATTTAACCATTATTACACCACTGAATAGTCGGAAGTTTGGTTAAAATTTAATTAAAATTGCAATTTCCCTAAACACCCATCTTCCCCCTTTTCTGCATCTGCCTACATTTGCCTCTTACAAACTTTAACTTTAATTTCTTTCAAGGTTTTTGGTCAATTATTCATCATCTCTCTTGGTAACCCATTCCAATCCCTAACACCCTTACCTAAAAGAGAGAATCTTCACACACCCTTGTGCCTGAAATCGAGTGCCAGCTTGTGGTCATGGTCATCTTAACCCTTCCATATATTACTTTAAATTCTTACACCAATATCTTTTCATGCCTCATCAGTCATCACCAGTATATGCCCTGTACACTCCCATGATCCTCTTCACACACCTCCTGTCTTCCAATGAGTCCCATTCCAGCTCCTTTATCATATCTGTTACTGATTGCAATCTGCGATAATTTCCACAAACAAATCTAGCAGCCCTTCTTTGCACCCTCTCCAACTGCTGTATTTGATACTCAAAATGTGGATCCCATACTACACTACCATATTGAAGCAATGGTCTGACCAAAATTTTGTAACCCAATTCCTTTACTTCTTTAGTACATCCCCTCATCACTCTCTCCAACAAGTGCAGAATTTTGAAACCTTTTCCTACTATCTGCCCAGTTAAGCTTGTTATCAAATGCAATGCCAAGATATTTACATTTCAAGTCTTCAATAAGCAATTCTTTCCCCACATTACAATCATAATAATCCTTTAGTTTTTAATTTGTGTATCTAATAAGCTGACTCTTCTTTGCATTTATCTTCATCCCATGTTTACCAACCCAACTAGATATCCTGTCCAGATCACCCTGCAACTGTTTACAATCCTCTGCCGTTTTGATCATTTTACACATCATTATGTCATCTGTAAACAATCTAATATCTGTCAGTAAACAATCAACACAATTATTCATTAGAATAATGAATTGGTGAGGAGACATGCATATTGTTCTCGTGGTTTAATGAGTCTACCATCACTCGTCAGATAGCTGCCTACCAGTGACTGAAAGCTTCCACTCTGCTGGAAAACTCGTTACAAGCATAAAGCGGTATTAATTTAGCCTTCATTGCGTAACTGTCTTTTATAGCCAGTGCAATTGGGTTTTCCACTCTCTCCGGCAAATTGTATAAATTTCCAACCTAGGCTTCATCCCATCAGACCATAAACGAGGTGGTAGGGTTAAGAATGTCGTTCAGTAAACCCTCCTTTTGTGGAATGAACTCTAATGTTTTTTGCGAATAGGTTCCCCGAAGATAGTGAGCGTCGTTCTCCGTTCTAAATGATGCTGGATTAAGCTATTACTTCACTGTAGCGCTCCCAGAGAATCTCACAATAACAGTTCTTGTTAAAGAAATCTCGCAATTTGGTCTCGTAATCTTGAGACAAATTGCCACCAACATAATCACAGTGGAGATTAGGGCCAATATTGCCAACGTGTAAATTCATTGGAGTTATCGGATTGAGAAAAGAGAGATAAAGTCAGTTCCATATCAATTTCAATGAACTATTCATCGTAAACAAAATAAATTTATTTGACGTACCAAAATTGTTTCTCAATGCACAAAGTACACTGCGAAACATACTAATCTGGCATCGACCTCTCGTAATTAACAGCCGAGTGAGGATTTGAAACCTAAGTATGATTATATTAGTGGCTGCAACTAACTTGACTCTGGTAGGTGAGCGGTAACGGCAGAACGGCTATACTGCTGCCAGTCGCACATTGTTTTTTCGTAATTTCCACAAATTTCTCCAGTTTAAAGGACGCGTCAAATTGGTTACCTTTCAGCCCCTCAAGAATAGTTCCATCAAATCTCCAATGATACTAAAAGCTTACAAAGAAAAACAGGACGGTAATTGTTATTGCACGTTCATTACCGCTCAGTAGTTCTTTACAAAAGAGTAAAGAATACATGACTGAAGTAATGCGTGCAGTATTTTCCGGAAAGGGCCAAAAGTAATTGGCGCAGGCGAATCTGAGACAATCATTCCCACTGCTAATTCGAAGCAGACAAGGTTTTTCCTTATCGTAGCTAGGAACACACCTGATATTGTCACGGTTTTAAAGAATCCTTACCAAAGTAATACCTTTTATGGTACCGATCACCAAGCAATAATAAATCCTGCAATTTCCTTTAGACATAATGGAAAAATTTTATTCAACCCACAGAAATAAAAAAAAAAAATATGCTACAAAATTATATTTTTATCATCTAGTAGTAAAATCATCTTGATTTTCGTTAAGATCGAGAATTTAAAGACGCAATCGCAGTAATGTGAAGACATAGGGCTTAAGTTTCGCGAATGATCCTTGTGTATTGGCAGAAACATTTAGAAAATTGCTTGCGAAGCTGAAATGGGGAAATAAAGTGATGAACAAGGGAATGCATGGTTTCTGTCTGTAATCTTGAAAATTGTAGATATGACCTAGAAGAATTGACAGTATAAAAATTGACACCTGATAAAAAAACAATATTATACCTTTATTTCAAGGCGGCTGTGTAAAGAAATAATTTAAAGTAACGTGGAAGGACGAAATATATGAATTCTGAAATAAAAGTTTAAATATATAATCATTTTTAATATCTTTATCCATCTACAACAATTTTAAACATAGCTTTAACAGAAAATGTGCAGTTCATGTAGTTGATGACCCTAAGTTTCAGGTAAAGCGAGACCAGTACCGGCTATACGGGAGTGAGTAGTTAGTGATGGTTGCTTCTCTACTCAAGTCGAGGGTAGAAAGACCAGCAGTACGAAATGTCGCCCTAAGTCCATCTTTTTGTTTCTCTCTCTCTTGCAAGACTAGTATGCTGAGATGGTGCACGATGAATCTTTATGGTCCATGATTATAATCTAAGGTTCTAAGCTGCTATTTTGGAATATTTCGCATACCGTATGAAATTGTTTTGGTAGGTCCTAAAATGTGTAACCAATCATTCATTAACATCATCAACGTATTACTGGAGGCAGTTGTAAAATTGCACTTTAGCAGATTGGAAAGCGGAGATATATAGAAAATAATAAATTGTTACTGTAACTATTCCCGCGGTTTACCGAGTGTTTTAGTAATATGATGATTAACTTCAGGGCCGTCAATCTTGGGTGAAGATATTATGGGAAGATTACTGGATGATGAAATCAAGATATTACAATCACCAGCCACAGAATGAAATAGAATCTTCAAATGATTCGCTGAGTCCTTTCACTACACGAAACGGTCATAAAATGTGAACCCTTAGAGAAGCACATGGAGAGGTCTCCACTGCATACTCCAGCCCAATCATTCCTTAAGTAGAAACCCTGTAACATAAGAGTACTGGAAGGTCTTTGAATTCCTCGGGCAAGTCGGGGAGTCTTTTCCCGCCCACTTTTTCTTCAAGGATGTCACGAATACGGAAGGAATTGTTGAAAATGGTATCCTAAAGTAATCATATTTTATACGTAGTTAATATCGATTACTAGCTCATGTAGTATGCTTCTAACGCAGAAAACTCGTTTACATGTTATTCAATTACGTTATTAGTCATATCATAAAATTTGGTATGTCAATTTTAAAAGAGCAGGTATGTCAATTTTAAAAGAGCAGAGAATGCAAGATATAAATGAGGCGCAAAACTTGGCATACGGTTGTCAACATTAATCAAATATTTTCTTCCCACAGAATATACTTGACTCTATTGGACGTTGGAAAAGTGTGTAGGTTCTGGTACAGAATTGATGGAAAACAAACAAGTCGAAGAAATAATTGTCGTCCAAATTCTGCTCAACAGCAGTTGTTGTTTTGCAGTTAATATTTCCGTGCATCATAAGCACGATACTATTCAATTTTTTTTTTTTTTTTTTATGCTTCGTGGACGTCGAGGCCATTAAAGGCGGGAAAGGTTTAGGGACAAGGAACAGGAAGGAATTTGGCCATGGCCTTCTGAAGAAAACATCCCGGCATTCGCCTGGAGTGATTCGGCTAAACGATGTAAAACCCAAATCTGGATGCCCGGACGGGGATTCGAACCGGCGTCCTCCCGAATGCGAGGCCAGAGCGTTAACCGCTCACCCACCACGCTCGGTCGATACCATTCAAACCGAAGAGAAATACTATCTGTGCAGTATTACCACTCTAGTCTACGAAAGCTGATATTACTGTTCCTTCCGCAACTTTGAGTAGCTGAGCCAAATGCAACACTCCAAACATGATTATCAATTACTGGAAGTAAATATTCGAAATTCTCACGGTAATTGTCTATGTAGAAATCTGGTGGCATTGTCATCAAATGTTGCATCTTCGTTCCGTTCTACCTGCTCACATCTTCGATACTGCATCCATTCGATGAACCATAACCGGTTGTAAAAGTAAAAGCACTCACCTGTCATCACAGCACTGCCACAGAACGTAGGGGTTCCACCTGATTGTCGTGATTATGTATTATTTCCGATTGTTGTGGGCTTGTCGACAAGAAGACATTGAACAGATAGGAATAAGATTATACGCAGTACCACGCTACATCCCTGTTTATTACAACGACCACTTGATAAAAAAAAAGGCACGGAAACTGCTGATTACTAAAAGACGCCAGGAGGGGACGGCGTCGCATAATGACGTTACACTAGATGATTTTATTTCGACCTAAATTCGTAAGTTTCATTTGGTAGAGATTTTGATAAAAGGGATGGTACTTCGTGAAAATATTTTTTCTAAGAGAAGGAAGAATTTGAACTTTATAAAACGTAATTTCAATATTTTTAAGGTGAGAATTTGTTTGTGTTTGATTTATACATTAGCGTACTTTACATATACTTGTTATATTTCATCGATAGTAGGCACCGGATAACACGGAAAAATAGAAATTGAATTAAATTTAGAACTACGAAACGAACTCTTGACCCACAGCGTATAGGGACAGGCGGTATACAATAAGAATTTCTTGAAGTCACTTAAATTCTGTGGGGGTTCGTCCCGGGGGCACACGCAATTCAGCTGGCGCCGCTAGAGTGCTCTGCAAGCTGGTCAATGTTGGACATAGTTCCGACGCCTGTCAATAGAGTGCTCTGTTGGCAGTACTTCAGAGGAAAGTAAAGCTGTAGGCTCTCTGGATTCCCTGACCACTCGAATGGCCTTTCTACGTAACCCAATAACGGCTGACTACAGCATTCCCCTAATTTCATGCTAACTGTTCCTTTTCGGAGGTGCTAAGATATGCACGCCGGAGTGGGACGTTTTGATTTCTGGTTCAGGAAACAATTTACACACATTTAGAGATATACTACGGGTATAACAAGTGCCACATATTTCTAAAAGATTTCTTGCTACCCACAAATTCATCCTTCCCTTATTTCTATACAGTATAAATGTATTAATTATGGAAGATTTTTCTTCGTTTTTACTGCTCAAAATTTAAGTTTTAAATTAAAATCTGAGTTTGGAATTGGGTTCGGAGGGAATTATCGATTCACATCAATTTTACATGAAAGAGTATAGACCAAAAAAAAACACAGTTTAAAACTAGTACGTACGATGGATGCGCTAAAAAGTATGGGTAATTTGACCATACGGTAGAAAATGAGTAGACAACTAAAATACCAGAGATCTGGGCAAACAGATTTTACAAGAGCCGACTGTACTAATTTACGAACCGTACGTGAAGCTCAAACACAGTCTATATTTCTTTTCTAAAGATTTCTATAGGTTGCTTCCAACTTGGAGGTAAATTATATTGATCAATATCTTCCTCGAACATTCGTACACTGGATACGGAGTGTGTACTGCATATTTACTGCTAGCAAAATAAATTTCTCTTCGGAATAATGTATGTGATTTCTTGAAAAAAAATTATCTCTGGTTAAAGAAAATCGTTTCTAAAAGTCACTATCAACGATGAAAGAATTTTTGGGTCAGCAGTTTTCGAAATAGATGAATGAAATATGGCGAAGTGTAATGTATGAAACCAGATTTTAAAAAAGTACCATCCCATCATTTATTACCGAAACTGCAAAATCGAACATTAATTCGAAATATTCACCAACATGTAGCCTGCTGGAGGGGTGTAAGGGTTTGGGAGAAACTATACCAACCAAATGTCAACCTCTCCTTCACGTGGTGCACCCTGTTTGCACGGACGAGGCTCTGGCGACTGAAAGATTCCCGGTATAAGGAGTCACCCACTCCATGCCAACGGCCTCCGAAAGGAGGGCGGAATATCGGTGAGAGGTTCAGGGCACCCTCTTGCCTTTGGGGTTGGAAACTGCCCCTAAAGGCGGATGAATCAGAAATGATCAACGGCATGGGGATGCAGAAGGCAACGGGAAACCACTGCATTAAAGACCCAAAGGGTATCCCGAGGACATGTAATACTCTCAAATTACATACACTCCTCAGGTAAAATAGTCCCCCAATCGGATCTCCGGGTGGGGACTGCTCAGGGAGGAGTCATCAGAATGAATAGAAACATTCTACGAATCGGAGCGTGGAATCTTAGGAGTCTGAATAGGACAGGTCGATTAGAAAACTTAAAAAGGGAGATGGAACAACATAAGTTAGATGTTGTTGGTATTAGTGAGATTAAATGGAAGGACGCACAGGATTTCTGGGCTGAGGAACACAGGATAACTAGCACACAAGCTGTCATTGGAGTAACTGGTGTAGAATTTGTAATGAACAAGAAAGTAGAGAAACGGGTGAGTTATTATGAACAGTTTAGTGACAGGACTATTTTGATGAGGTTAGAAACTAAGCCCGTCCCAACCACATTAGTACAAGTATATATGCCAACGTCACAGGAAGATGACGAAGAAATAGAAAAAATATACGCTGAAATTGAAGAATTAATCCAATATGTGAAGGGGGAGGTAAATCTAATAATCATGGGTGATTGGAATGCAATAGTGGGAGAAGGGAAAGAGGGGAATTCTGTAGGAAATTTTGGTCTGGGAGAAAGAAATGAGCGAGGAAGCATGTTGCTAAAATTTTGTGAAAGATATAAGCTAGTTGTGGCAAACACACTGTTTAAGAACAATGCAAGAAGAATATACACCTGGAAACGTCCTGGGGATACAGGCAGATATCAGCTGGATAATATCATGGTCGAACAGAGATTCAGGAATCAAGTTCTAGACTGTAAAGCGTACCCAGGAGCAGACATAGACTCGGACCACAATTTGATAGTAATGAAGTGCAGGCTGAAATTTAAGCGAATAAGGAAACAGTATAAGCAGAACAGACGGGAAGTGAATAAACTGAAACAAGCTAGCACGAGAGAAAAATTTGCAGAAATGGTAGACTTAGGTCTAAGAAATAACTGTGAAACGAGCTCAACCGAGGACGAATGGAATGCGTTAAAGACCGAAATAATGAAAGCTGGTAAAGAAACACTAGGCTTTAGGGAACAAGCTGCCCGAAAACCTTGGACCACAGAAGAAATTTTAGAGCTGATGGATCAGAGGAGAAGGTACAAAAATGCTCAGGATGAAGCAGGAAGAGAGCAGTATAGGCAACTTAGAAATCAGATAAATAGGAAATGCAAAATAGCAAAAGAAAAATGGCTACAAGAAAAGTGTGAAGAAGTAGAAAAGGAAATAGTCGTAGGAAAAGTAGATGTTGCATATAGAAAGATCAAACAGAATTTTGGAGAAATGAAGAAAAGAGGTATGAACATTAAAGCTGCCGATGGGAAACTTCTTTTAAGCTCAGAAGATAGACCTAACCGATGGAAGGAATACATTGAGAAACTGTATGTTGGGGACGACTTGAAAAATAGTGTAATTGAAAAGGAAGGCGATGTCGACATTGATGACTTAGGAGATCCTGTTTTGAGGAAAGAATTTAATAAAGCTCTGAATTACTGGAAAGCAAATAAGGCAGTTGGAATTGATGAGATCCCTGCAGAACTTCTTAAATCCCCAGGAGAAGAAGGAATCGAAAGATTATTCAAGCTGATATCAAAAAGTTATGAAACAGGAGAAATTCCAACTGATTTTAATAAAAATATCATCTTCACACTCCCAAAGAAAACACAAGCCGACAAATGTGAGAATTATCGCATAATTATTCTAACATCACATGCTTCAAAATTACTGACCAGAATAATATACAGAAGGATGGAAAGCGTTGTAGAAGAGATAGTAGGTGAAGAAGAGTTTGGATTTAGAAAAAATCGCTGTACAAGGGAAGCAATTCTGTCTTTAAGATTAATACTTGAAGGACGGATCAAGAAAAACAAAGATACTTTTATGGCATTTGTTGATTTAGAAAAAGCTTTTGATAATGTTAGGTGGGACAAGATGTTCAAAATTTTAAAGTAATCTAGACTAAAGTATCGAGACAGAAGAATACTTTATAAACTATATAAGAATCAAGTGGCTATAATAAAAGTAGAGACATGCATCAGTTAAAAAGGGCTGTAGTCTATACCCGTTAATATTCAACTTGTATGTAGAAGAAGCAACGAAGAAAGTCAAAGAAAAATTTCCGTGTGGCATAAGTTTTCAGCGAGAAACAATCAGTATGCTAAGATTTTCTGATGACATTGTCTTGTTAGCAGAGAGGGCTGAGGATATTGCGAAGTTACTGAATGGCATGAACAAAATACTGAAAGAAGATTTTGGACTGAATATAAATCAAAGCAAGACAAAAGTGATGAAATGTAGCAGAAATGATACCAATACTAGTAGATTAAATATAAAAATAGGATCGGATGCAATAGGAGAAGTAAGTGAATTCTGTTACTTGGGAAGCAAAATTACAACTGATGGCCGAAGTAGGAATGATGTTAAAAGCAGAATAGCATTAGCAAAAAGAGCCTTCACGAAAAAGAGAAACCTTTTAGTCTCAAATATTGATCTAGGAATTAGAAAGAACTTTTAAAACTCTGTATGGAGCACAGCTTTTAAGGTAGTGAAACATGGACTTTAGGAATACCGGAAAGAAAGAAAATTGAAGCATTTGAAATGTGGTGCTAAAGACGAACGCTGAAAATTAGGTGGACAGACAAAGTAAGAAATGAACGAGTTTTGCAGATGATGGGTGAGAAAAGAAGTTTATGGAAGAAGCTTACAGAAAGAAGAGACACGCTGGTAGGTCATTTTTGAGACATGCTGGATTGGTTAATTTGTTAGTGGAGGGAACAGTCGAAGGTAAGAACTGTAGAGGAAGACAGAGATTAGAATATATGGCGCAGATAATTGAGGACGTGGGTTGTAAGGGGTATGTATAAATGAAGACATAAGCACAGGATAGGAAGGGATGGAGGATTTCATCAAACCAGTCGAAAGACTAACGACAGCAAAAACAAATAAAGCCTATTGGAAACTATAACGACCAATCTGGAGTGTTCGGAAAAAAAAAAAAAACCTAGAACTAAATGAGTGATTTAAAAGCTGGAAACTGAGCAGATACTTTATTATTATTTTATTTTTTGTTTTGTTTTACGAAAATTATTATGGATCGTTCTATGGATAATTAATAGGCCTACCCCTATTTAAAAAAAAAAAAAAAATTAAAATAATTTCAAAACGCTTGTAATACCTACGTTAATTAGTTAAAAGTGATTTTTTTTATTGGGTAGTTTGAATTATATGCCGTGAAGAGGTTGCAGTCAGTACGTTATTTGGTCATTCATCCGTGTTTTCGGAAGAATGATGCAGAGAGCAGTTCGGCCAGAAGCATTTAGTTGATTGCGGCTCCTGTAGGCGCCAGCACTTGCTTGGCCGAGTGTGTGGCGCTCTATGCGGCCGAGTAGAGAACTACTAGCTGCAGCACAGCGGAATATGGCAATATAAAGCCGGCCTCGGAAGCGTAGGGGCTAGAGTCTCCACGTGCCGAAGGCCGCCGGTTCGAATCCGGCCGCGGGCATGGATGTTAAGTGTTGTGTGTCTGTGTGAATGTCCTGTCCGTCCTGTGGCGTCCATACATTGGAAAAAAATACACATTGAGCTGGCTGTATGGCCTCCGTTGCCGAATGCCATTAAAAAAAAAAAAAAAAAAAAAAAAAAAAAAAAAAAAAAAAATATGGCAATAAACTAGGGAGCGTCTATAAACTACTTAGCTCCATTTTGCCGTAATGTGAACCCGCATTCCTCCCCCCACCCCCCACGCCCTTCCACCGCCTGAGAATTAGCTTTATTCCCTATTGATTCCAGAAGACATTTTGTTCGTTTCTCTCTTGTCATTTACTATCGTAATTACATACGGAGTTAATTAAAAGATGGAAATAAATATTCACGTGCTGCTGTGTGTTCTGTGACTTATTTCAACTGAGATAAATAATATAAATAAAAAGCTACGTGGCTTGGCTCCGAGAAACACTCCCTCCCCCTCCCCTCCCCCCACATATACGAGAGTAGCTTTCCAGCCAATCTCTCACTCCACTCCCCCCCCCCTCCCTAGACCGAGCCACTTAGTTTATGGACGCTCCCCTAACTTCAACATTCCAGTGGTATAGAAAACATTTTAAAAAAAGGTATTTTCATGTCTCATGTAATATGCGTTTCATGGTATTACCTATCAAATGAAAAAAATAACATTTGGTTGAAACAACCATCAAATCACCAAACTATTTCACTATCAGCAACCTTCGAAAATAATGTATTTTCAAAACAATCGTATTACCCGATTCGTGAAGTTCTCTATCGAATGAAGCATTTGTAATTTCGGTCAAAAAAAAAAACTACGAAGAAGGTCCTAAGGTTATGATGCACCCAACTATTGAAGTGTTTCCAATGCGAGAATTAGGATTTTTGTATCGATGTAAAACGATGAACGCGGCACTGTCGAAGACATAGATATAGATATTATATAGAAAAAGAGACGCGGATTATCAAAAAGCATAATCGTTTCAGTGCAAATATGTAAAGGGCTGAGATGTAAAAATCGTATATCACAATTCTGAAATGTTCAAGAGTTTTTGTCGCACTATACGTTTCTAAAAGTGATAGAAAGAAAGGCATGAAACCTGCTGGTTACTAAAAGACGCCAGGGATTGGACTGCGCCGCAGCTCCCGCTTTCAGTTTACTGATCCTGCAAAATTACGATGAGCGATTTAAAGAGCTAGTACTTCACAGGATAAATGATAATGAACGTGGGGAAGGAATGAGATTGTATTTACCAAGTAGTGATAGAAAATATAAATTCGCGAATTATACATACGACGTGAAATTTTTATTTCCGGATATTTTGCTAAGATTCAGAGTATTGTTTCAACAGATTTCTTCAGCAGCTCTCGGTCGGTATGTATGATCGCGTTCATTTTATTTAGTAAGATTCCCTTGCATACTGAAGTAATTCTGCTGAGTGAAATGAAATTAGTTTCTTTTCTGATTTCCAAAATTAATTACTTTTCGTTAAGGACGTCAAGGGTATAACCGTTAGCGAGGACTGAATTCTTCAAAGGATATGGCCGAATTCCTTCCAGTTCCTAGTAACCAGTCCTTTCCCGCCCCTAATGAATTCGACAATGCGTATATCACAGCTTTGAATAACCTCGAAAATATATATTTTTTTAAATATTCGAGATTTTTGTCGCACTATACGTTTCTTAAAGTGATAGAAAGGAACAGGTATTGCAAGCCTGTAATTGTATATGCTATACTGTAAATTAAAGTCTCTTTAGTATTAGTGCAATATCCGAAAAACATGAAATGTTTAGCCTATAATGTAATTGTATATGTCATATTGCAAATTTAACTCTGCTTAGTATTAGTACTATATCTGCAAATCCATAATGTAAAAATGTATACATAGGTTGGCTGTATGGTCAGGAAACCAAAAGCCAATAAATAAAAACATAAAAAAAGTGATAGAAAGAAAGGTATGAAGACTGAGAATTTCCGTCCCGCCATTTTCCTGCCAGATGCTTCGCGTAGTATGTGAATGCCTCGAAAATATATGCACAGCGAATTTTTAACGAATTTAATTTCAGCCGGGGGTGAAATCAAACAAGAAAAAACATCGGCAATTTGGGGGGTTAAAATTTTCCGGCTGTATTCTGTCTTCCTTTAATTTTGCCTGGCAGCTGATCAATGTCAACAAATAGGAAAGTGACTCAGACTGTTCTAGTGGTTTATTCATATAGCATTCAGTGTGATGCAAGAAACAAAGGAAAGACAATACAAAATTAGCTTAACATAGATAGCTGGAAGTCGATATCTCGAAATGAAAATTAGAAATCAAATGAAATTCAGAATACGAGTTTCATAAATTCGATCAATAGCAGTTGACGAAAACCGCTAAACGTTTTTTAATATGGACTCAGTGGATGTATAGTAGTGCTCAGCGGTAGAAGCCTGGACCAAGTAATAATCCAACTCAAGCAGCACCGCGAGACATATTTCGAGATAACCGGAAATCGAATTTTTCCCCACTTTTTGTTAACAAAATCTGTGGAAAATAAAAAGCTGTTACACATATTAAACTTTCCGTCCTTCGTTTTGACCTCAAAATTATTAAAAAAAATAGATAAGAAAAGATAATACTACAAAATGCGAAAGTTTGGGAGCGGACAAATTGTCACAGGGGCATTTACAGCATTGTTACTGATATAAATAAACTATCCTGACTAAAATTTGTCGACACATAATTACAGAAATGAATAATTGTATTGTGAAATAACTGATGAGTGATGTTAACAGATGATTCGAACAGATTTTACTATAGCGGACGGTACTAATTTACGGACTAAGCTTATCACCTTCAAACATTCGTACACTAGGCACGCATGTTTGCACTTCCGAAAACAAAATTATCTGTGATGTAGTGTGTATTTACAAAAATTATCTCATAAAAAAATTTAAAAAAATAATAAAAAATCTGAAATCCAGTGTAAATTATGCAACAAATTCAGTTGTTTCCAAAATGTAGGATAACAATACGTTTAAATTTCATTTCTACCAAAACAATTCTTCCAAAATAATATATGTACACCAGTTTAATTTCAGATATAAATGAAACGAAGCTAAGAGTATTTTGACCTGACGTACCGACAGAAAAGTAAAGGTATTAAAACGATAAAACACTACAACTAATTAAAAAAAAAAAAAATCAGCAGAAGCCACTTTGCTTGAAGCGGAGGCATATTGCAGATAATGTTGTGAAATAAAAAGAATTCGATGTTATTCACTTACCTGGATACGTTTCATTAGCCAGGGGTATCTCGTGCACTACACAAAGTAACAAAAGATGCCAGAAATAACAGAAAATACATCACTCTAATAGTACTAACAGTATACAGTACCTGATTTAGGTAAGTTTTTTTAAAAAGTTTCATTCCTTTGAAAGAAACCTGGAAGCGAGCTGCTGGAGGGTCTCGATGACCCTTTTCTGCCTAAGGGTGCGGGGGGAGGAGAGGGAGAAGATGGAAATCGGCCGTGGCCATTGAGGGGAACCATCCCGGAATTCGCTTGCGGTGACTGCGGAAAACCACGGAAAACCGCAGTTAAACCTCCTACAGACGACACGATCTGACGTCTAATCAGGAGCAACATCGTATGCTCTATAGGCTTGCTTGTCACCTTGTCGAGTGGCAGAGCTGGTTGTAAAACTACTGGTGCGGGAACTGAACAGGTGTATCAACTTACGTTGTGGTATTATGACTGTATAAACTTTCTTAAGAAAAAAAAATCCACCAGTGCATTATAGTATAAAATCTATGAGTAGTACCTTAGTCCTCATTTCCAATCCTATTCCAGGGAGTTTTCTTTATCAGCCCAAGAGTAACATTCTGAACTTTATACCCTGTGCTCTTCTTTCTACTTTCCAGGAGTTTTTGGGTTTCTCTTTCAAATAGATCTATGCTAACGGGCAAACACCTGGCTACATGGAATAGTTCACCTGATTGTGACCGTAATTTTATTAACTTTCATGCATGTACAGAGGAGACCAGTAGTAAAAGGATGGCCGCCATGCTTTAGGAGGTGGGGTTGGGGTCTCTTCAATACCAAAAAATATATTTTCTCTTCAGTATTGGAAAACATATGTTGTTTTGTATATTTCAGGATGTTATAAACTGTATTTAAAATATATGGGTGTGTTATGCATAAGTGCAACGTATAATGTATAATTTTGGTATATTTTATTATTGTTATAAACTGTACTTTACATGTAATATGTGTGGACGTATAAGCTCAAAATGTAATGTATAATTTTGGTGCATCTATTTGTCTATTTATATAATTGTAATATTTGTTACTGTTTCTCTTTAAAGTGAAATAGTAAAAAGTAAAGTGAAGAAACATTTGTTTCGTTTTTATTTTCCTTTATTCTTTTTCCTTCCTCAATTCTACTGTTCAAAATAAAAAATAAAAATTAAGCGAATGCATTAAAAAGGGAACCAAAGAGAAAAAATTAAAAAGAAATTAAAACAAAGAATGAAAATATAAATAAAATTCAAAGGAAATAAAAGAATCAGTAAAGCAACGAAGAATAAACATTTCGAAATCCGCGCGCTCTGGTAACGTCATAGAATTTTTCACGTGCCCCGTCACTAGGAGCGCTAACGTCGGCGACTGCCGATACTTCGCCAAGGATTATAAAGTTCGTGAACTCTACATTTATTGTCTCTGGTAGATACTCTTTCTGATGACAAGAATGTAAGTTTTTACCACTTTTTCTTGAAAGTGGACATTGCCTGGTCCAGTAAAATAATTAGTAAGTATGTCCCTCACTTGTTTCCCTACCCCTATCTGTTGCTTTGGCTGTTTCTTCGGAATGGCAATAATAGGATATTAGACAGTGTACAAAATATATTAGAAATTGTTGTCATTCGCGTAGAAGCTATTTTTGTTAAATTTGAAAAGAAAGATGGATTGTTTTTAATTAAAAAAGCAAAATAAAAATAAAATTTTTCTTGCCTATTATCACGTGACAGAAAACGCTCTGGGATTGGAGATTGCTTTAGTGACGTCACCTGCCTGTAGGCGCTGCAGCTGCGTATGGAGCGTTTCCCGCTATCCAAGTTTTCAACTGGTTATCTCTTGTTACTAACGAGATTTTGTGTTGAATATAAAATGAAGAACAATTTGCTGAAGCCTACAACGGAAAAATACCGAAAATTATTTATTGGACTAGCTATAGAAACAACCACTGACTTTTATCCTACGGAGCTTGAGAATGTAATAACTTCAATTCGAGAATCATTTATATTTAAAATGGAAATTAGAAATTAACAGCAAGAGAGGTTGATGAGCATAGTCTAGCTGAAATAGCGAGCAAGAGAGGTTGATGAGCATAGTCTAGCTGAAATAGTGAGCATGAGAAGTTGATGAGCATAGTCTAGCTGAAATAGCGAACAAGAGAGGTTGATGAGCATAGTCTAGCTGAAATAGTGAGCAAGAGAGGTTGATGAGTATAGTCTAGCTGAAATAGCGAGCAAGAGAGGTTGATGAGCATAGTCTAACTGAAATTGTGAACAAGAATAAGCAGTATAATTACTTCCATAATGGGAGTAACTGAAGTTAAAAATCTAAATGATTAGCATCTCACACAATTCGGCTGTTTCTAAGGTAATTATAACTATTGTTTGATTTGGCGATGGTTTAATTTTCAAGGGAAAAAAAACTACGTTTAAATTAGATTACCTTCAAAAAGATGCAGTCGTCCAACTAATGCATTTACAATTTGAACGTATTTTGAATAAAGTGAAAGTGACCATCAGCAATCATAGTATAGTAATATATATACTATGTCATACAGAAATACATATATATCAATTATATATACAGGTGTTCCAGGTCATTTTGAAAAAGTAGGTACATAACCAACTTTTGTGAAATTTTGCTGATTTTCGAACAACTGTAGCTCCCTTGGTTTTGAGTTTAGAAAAAACTTTGTACTAAAAACGTTGTAGGAAATTTTTTCCTCTTTCAAACTGAAAATAAAGAATTTCTTGCTAGGATTCATCAGGAAAGAGTTATAGACAAAAAACTGAAAAAGTTTTAACGTTTTTTGGCCACAAAAAAAATGTGCCGATGGTGTCGGAGATCGAAAACTTGGTTTCTGCATACTCTCACTAATAAATACAAGATACGAAAAAAAATCTTCTATGTGATTTAATGTTGGTAAGACCCTATCTTTACGACCCCGTTACTGGACTACTATTATATGTGTTGACTGTCTTTTATTACGAGCATGACGTGCTTCTTAGGTATGCTCAAGGAATGCTCAAGGAAAGCTGCATATCAATAGTTAAAAATTTCCAATATTTTTCATGCAGTCCATTTTAGAAGCTATTTACAATATACAATACTATCTAAAAAGTCTGATCACGTCAGCTAAAAAAAAGCTAATTTTGTCCCGATATTTGCGAGATGTATCCATATTTCGGTTTCATCAATCATGGCAGATTAAAGTATAAAATTATTTTCAGCTTAGTAGCGTTATAACGTTTTTAATCAAGTTAATTTCATTTGGTCACGGAGACATTTTAATGCATAATAAGTTTATTGCTAATTGTTCGATTTAGAGCTAATCAGTTTTGTGTTACATCTGACCATTAATTTTTATTTTATTGTAGATTCAATGGCGATTACATTAGGAGAAATATGAACACTTAGACATTGAAAAAAAATAATACGAATATGATCGTATTACAACCGTACCATAGTTATGGGAGTGTAATACTCAGACAGGCATTACGAAACTTCAAGCGAATCATTACGATTTTTACCGAATACTGAAATACCGCTTCTTTATTCAAGCTTTCATAATAATATGCAAACAACCAGTGAGTGAATCGTTCCTGTTAGCGTCATTTGTATATCCAACGCATGGATGTATATGGAGCCTTTGTGAACAAAGTAAATTTTTAGCGCCTGCTGTACCGGCAACCATATATGCGCAAGTGATACGACGGTGCCTACCTACAGAGCGTTGCCATCCCTGTCTAATAGTTCATTTCGAAAACATGAGTTCATTTTAAACACAATTTCCCTTTACTTTGGTAGGCCACATTAAAAAACTAGAAAACTGTTTACAGGGAAATACAAATTCACAACTAGAGTCTAATTATGGTTTTTCGTAATCATCTAGGGGAAATGACACTCTTAATAATTACTATTTGACAAACAGAACACAGATGGCTCCTCATTAGTTGTATCCTTTAGAAACAATAGTAGGTAGTGAGGTCTCTATGCTAGTAAATATAAGAGCTCTTCATAAACACGTGGAACACCAGGGGCAGCAAAAAGTAATTCCTATTGGAAAAAGTATTGAAGAATACAGTTACTACTACTTCTTGATCCCATCAAAACGAAATTCGTTTTCTGATAACGCAGAATAATGGGAATAGGTGTATAAAGCTCTGAATTCGATCGTTGTTCAGGAAATACTATTCAGCTCACCATTTCCTTTAATTACTTTTTACGAGAGCCTATGGATTTTTCCGTATTTATTTATAGACAATTGACACTAATAATTGCTTCAACCAGATACCTTGCATCTTGTTGGATCACATTGTGATGCCAATAATCTAATTTTAAGTTTGAACGTGATATTTAATCAGCTCAAATGGAACTAGAAGATAAACTTTATTTCTTCTTTCATTTGAAACATCTGAATTTATGTTCACATCAAAAATCCATATCCGAAATTTATCAATGGTGTAACACTATGTTATTCACTAGTTTACACAATAATGGAATGACAAAAATGGGTCATCCAGTACAGTTTTAATTGTTGATACACGTTGTTAGGGTCTTCGGTGGTTTAATAATCCAGTAATTAATTAAGTAGTCCACCAAAGTTCAGTTTAAGATTTTTTGTTTATTTTTCAAAATAACAAGTCAGCGATATTTGTCACATGCAAAGATACAATCCAAAGATACTACTGACGCAGTTGCAAAGAGAATCTTTATAAACTGACTGTAAACTAATTATAAACTGTCCTGCTGATTTCTTTATATAGGCTCTATAGAAATTTCTGGAATTCTTCAAAGGCGTCCGCCCGATATTTCTCGAACATTAATAATTACTCAAACTATTAAACATGTTAAAAACAATCAAAATCAATACATAATGACTTAACATCATTACAAAATGGTCAGAAATGGAAATTAAAGATACTTAAACACAAAATTATTTACAGAAATCATTTTAAACTGTAGAAAATTGTTCTGTAGACATCGTAACTTGCATTAATACTTGGAATTACAAGCATTTAAGCAATTCTCTTGCACAATTCGGTTCTTAAACATATTAAATGGCCTTTAAACAATTTCTTTTCATAAAACAAAGTCTATATTCACTGATTTACAAGAAATTGCAAAACAAACATACCATTATATTCAAGCAAACTTCAGCTCACTACAGATACTTCATTAAATACAATTCTATTTAAAGTTCAGGAATGAGGGCTGTTACAACCCCTCCTCAGGATTCACTTAATTTTACACAGTTAAAACTGATTGAATCCGTCATGAATCTAAGCAGGTTGTATGTACACATTAGTCCAACACAAACAGGTTACCATCAATCAACCATAATAACTTTTACCATTATACAATGGACATATACAATCCTTCATTACATACATCATCTGTACATAGTTCATGACACTGATTTTGGTTACAATAATTGTCTTTTTACAGATCCAAACATCATCTTAATTACAGTTTTACACAACAAACATTCAATGCCATCACCTTAAGTTACCAATTAATTATTCACTTCAAATTACACACTTGATGTCTGCTTGTGAATGATAACAGTCTGTTAACATTTTACAGCTGATAATTTGTCACCACAATGTAGAAAGTCACAACATCATGAAAACACCAAAAGTCTCTACACAAAACTATTACAAATTGCTTTAAACAGTGGAAAGCTTACATCTTAAACATTCAGTATCATCTGAACTGAAGTACTAAAAAAAACTATCTATATATATTAATTGAAAATTTTATTTACAAAATTAGATATTTACAGTTAGTGACCCCTCCCCAAGCCATGCATTCCACAAGCTCGTTCTATAAGTGGGTTCCAGGATTTCTCTGGCAACCCAAAACCATGTAAATTACTTTTTCCTAACATTCCAGTTCTCTTCTACCTTTGAATACACATCTAATACTACATTTCTATTTACACAGAGTCTCACTATATGTTGCAAGATACACAAACTTTGCGTCATCTGTAACACAGACTTCGATTATATAATCATAGAACAGCTGAGACATAAAATGTTTCTGTTTTTACAAATTGTTTGTCCCTTAATAGCAGTGTTGCTGACTCAACTTGTAATACAATTTCACAATCATCACTACTGCAGTTCAACCTGTCATTACCTCCAACTTCAATATACATTGTCTGAATACCACCTACAGGTAACAAACTATCTGAATCAGTACCTATACATGTTTTAACATCTGGCTTAATGACTTCTTCCACAATATAATTACTTTTCTTAGCTATCACTTCACAATTAGCTCCTACATCAAAAAGTGTACAAAACATAGTGTCACCTAAGTCACATTCTGTACATTTTTCCAAATCAGAAACTGGTTCAGATAAATCCTTACTCCCACCCATTTCTTCAATATCATCATCTACACCAAGTAAAGAACTAAATAATGTATCAGCTAAGTCAAAATTAGGACATTTTTCCAACTTAGGGATTGGTACATAAGGCTTTTCAGCTTCTCTCCCTTCAGTAGACAAACATTCTAACTCACAATCCTCCTCCTCATCTAGGTCTTCTTCTATCGACACCACCATATCACCCTCCTCCTCAAGATATCTGAGAAACTCCTCGATTTCAGCACTCTTACAAATTTTCTCACCACCTATACAAGCCCACATAGTCCCAACTAGGCCATGCTGGATCCCACCAGTTTCAGATAGCCATACGACACTATGTACTACAAATTCTGCATTATTTTTGGAAATTAAGTGGTGACCATTCCGTAAATCTTCCGCATTAAAATTATTACTTTCACACACTGATGCTAGTGACAAGGTACTATGGTGGTCCCCTTTCTGCTCTATCCTATTATCAACCTGTACTTCATCAACATTATTAATTACATCTATCATATCCCCCCTTGAAAGACTTCTGTTTTCCCTCCTACGGTAATGATTGTAATACCGATCAGAGAATGATTCCTGAGCATCCAAACGCCTCAATAATTCAGAAACCCTATCCACACGGATTACGTCTAAAGTAGCAATTAAATTTCTTGTTTGCTGAGGTAGCCTAGCTCCTATCAAATCAATGAATTCCTCCTCCCCATAAGGATGGTCTAAATACTTACAACGGATCCAACATTTATGAAAGAAATCATGGTCAGAATTGGAAATTAAAGATACTTAAACACAAAATTATTTACAGAAATCATTTTAAACTGTAGGAAATTGTCCTGTAGACCTCGTAACTTGCATTAATACTTGGAATTACAAGCATTTAAGCAATTCTCTTGCACAATGCGGTTCTTAAACATATTAAATGGCCTTTAAACAATTTCTTTTCATAAAACAAAGTCTATATTCACTGATTTACAAGAAATTGCAAAACAAACATACCATTATATTCAAGCAAACTTCAGCTCACTACAGATACTTCATTAAATACAATTCTATTTAAAGTTCAGGAATGAGGGCTGTTACAACGTGCTATGGACAAAGTGATAGAAAGAATTTGTTTGTGTTAAGTTTCGTTGCTATAGCAATCAGAATGGGGAGACAGACACTCGGTTGGTCCGTTAGCAGAGTCTCCGCCTAGCCGACGCCAGGGAACGGTTGGACAGGTACGGGGCGGACAATAGACCGACAATTGTTTTGGGAGAGTGAGGCCCAATCATGGAGCAAAGAAAAGTACCTCCATGGTCCCAATCCCCTTGAGAGTGTCGCTGGACGCTGCAAATAACAAGGAGGGGTCGTCGACTGTCTGCTACCTCGGGTAGCCGAATGTTTCCGAGAGGTAGTGATTTCTTACAAACTAGCGAAAGACAACTCCAGCCAATGGAATCGCAGTTGAGAGAGAAGTTTCCTTACAGAACCAATCACCGATGTACAAACCTCCGCGTGATACTGATTTCTGTGAATATTGTTGCCATGTCGCGAATACGCCAGAAAGAGGCGAAACGTGAAACAAAAGTGGTGGGAGCGAGGAGGATGCCATAGGCCGAAGGATGGGAAGAGACTCTGTGCCAGGCCTTCGAGGAAGGAAGGCTTCGGAGACACTGAACTCTGCTTGCAAACAGTGTAAGTGTTACAGAGCAGGAGCCGTTCAGAAGAAAGATAATAGAGTCGTTCTCACAGTCTGCAGATGTGCTCGAGTTGAGGTGAGCCAGTGCTACACCATTATCGCTGTCGAAGATACAGCCGCCACGATTCACGATAATTGTTACAACGAGCAAAACGTGTGTACATTTTCAGTTAATTGAGACTGCGCTAGTAGCGATCCTGTAAGGGAAGCGTGAGAGTTTTGCCACCGATAACTGAGCTATGTTTTGTATGAAAAGCCGAGAGAAATTTCTTTTGTCTTGAAAGACGAAATAATTTTTATAACTTTCATCCTCATATTTAATGTGTAATGAAAAAACACGTTTGCGTTCGACATTTCATGCTAATATAACTTGTTTGGGATAGCAACAAATCATTTTAAGAGTAAAGATCGTTCTCTGTTTGTAGGAGATAAAATCAGATCGATCGTTTTGAGGCATCTTTGTCATTTGGCGTAAAATTTCAACATGTTCATTTTTTTTATCATGAGATGATTTTCAGTTGTTGTTTAATGTAAAACGAGGCAATGCTTTTTATTTAACTTAGATTATGATTGTATTCATACTAATGATAAATGTGCCTCCATCTGTATGCCTTCAGGAAACCTAATAAATATCATCTTATGGCAATTTTCATTAGTAAAAAGGACAACAATATTTTTACTCTATTTCCTGGAATTTTTGTAATAATTTCAGATTCACTGTGAAAGGTATTTTTAAAATATGCAACTTAACATGTTAATCTATTCCATAATCAGTGAAGGTAATGAGCAAAGCGTGATGACTTATTCAAAGTCTGCAAATAGCGATCCAAATCAATGAAACAAAAACCAACTCACCAAACCCCCTTTTACTCCAACAACCTCGGCCTAGTATTTCACCTGACGAAAACAGCGAAAATAGTTATGAAAACGTCGGAAGTAGGAAAACTTATTCGGGTGAGAAGATTTTTTAGAATCACTCACACACAAATTTTTACAACATCAAAATAAGCCGTACAGATTGTAAAACTATTCAAAATGAGCGGCAAAATGAGTGGAATCACTGTTGGCGCGTCAACCAATCCTAATACAGCATTTTATCAAACCGTCGAGAATGTTATCAATTGCTGAAAGTCATACTTAACAATTCCACATTACTAGTAGGATTTGCCACAATCCAGACTTTACAATCATATACTAATGCAAACAGAAAAGAATGAATTTAAAATTTGTATTTTGATGTTGACCTTGTATAGAGCTCTTGCATCTAAGACTATGATAAGGGTTGTATTTTTATTTTCATCATTCGAATTGTGATGGATGGCCGCCTCTCTTCATCTGACATTACTCTTTTGGCTTGCAGTGTAAGTCAATTTTTCAAAAACTTCTTTTTTGTTACTAATGTCTTCCGTGATCTTGAGTCTCTATAAATCTCCTCTTATTTCTTGTAGGCATAATACGTACGGCCTATTTAAAATATAAGTAAAATCGAATATTTTCTTGATAACTGATTTATTCCAGAGTAAATAATTATACCTAAAATTTTAGTATTCCTTTTTTTTATTGTATCTGTAATGGTCTCTGCATTCTTGTCTTTTTCTTCTATTCTTTTTTTTTATCAAAATTTCACTTTCGATCTTTTGTGATCCTGAAATTTTCCTGAGTATTTCCCTTTATTTACACGTTTTATATTATCTTGACCTGTATGTATAAATGTAATGGAATCTTTCAATTCAATTTGCACCCACTTTAAGACTTCCGAGGGGTCTGAAGATTTGCACACGTGTTTAGAACTGATGACAGTACAATAATTTAATAGCGATATCCTGATATTCTCATTATTTTGAAAGTAATAATGGAAAAATATTTAAATGTTACTGAATCTTGCAATTTAATGTTAACCCACTTCCAGACATAGGCATCGTTTAAAATGATGCACACGTATTAAGAACCGATGACAATACAATAATTTCATATTTATGTCCTGGTATTGTGATTATTTTGACAGTAACAAGAGAAAAGTGTTTGAATGTAATGGAATCTTGAAGTTCAATTTTAACCCACTTCCAGGAGTCCGAAAAGTTTGAAACTTGGTACATGTAATAAGAACTGATGACAATGCAAGAATTTTATACCTATCTCCTGGTATTCTCATTACTTTTATAAGTACGACAGGTTTAACCGTCATATGATAGAAGTGGCAAATTTTCTTCCAGTTCCAGCAGCGCTTAAGTACCTAGTTTAAGGCCAGTGACTGGCGAACAGGTTCGAATCCGGTGGGAATTTTTACGAATTTTAGAAGTTACTTTCCTTTCTGACAAAGCCATATGTGAAGTAAGGTAGGGAGCTCCAAAGTTTGGTTTCCACGCTAATCCTGTACCCAATGGGATTGCCGGGTAATAGGCAAGTGCAGACGCTATATGAGTGGACTATGCGTGGCAATCCGAAAAACCTTTGTCACTTGACGACTAGACTCTTCGGAGATTGCTGACCAAAATACCATATGCATTTAATTTAACTACCCATTTCTATACTCCGAATTGTTTTAAATTTCTCACACGTATTAAGAGCATATGATAATACATTAATTTCTTTCTCAATACGTTGACAGTAACAACTTAAAAGGGGTTGAATGTTACTGAAATTTTCTATTCAATTCTGTCGTATGATAGATGTCGCCAATTTTCAACCCTTTTCAGCAGCGGTCTGGTTGCTCACTTGAATAATGTGACTGACAAACAGACATTCCACACTTTGGAATCCCGGTTTCGGATGGATTTTTTTACGGACTTTAGAAGTAATAGTGAGAATTCGTTACATCGATTTGAGTTAGTTATAGAAGAGAGGTCTTCTACATTTTTCTGGTATCGGAAGTGCGTTACTCGTGGGAATAATATTTAAAGATGAAACTACAACACAAAGAAAAAGAGGCTGCCGAAGAAAAAACAGACAATACGATACATACTTTTGTAACAACAACTAAGAAGTTAAAAATTAAATTACACACTTTTGTAGCAATGTGAATAAAAAAATTAGAAATAATCTTTAAATATAAAGATTTTGCTTAACATCAATAGGACGTCAACAGTATAAATAATTTTTTTGAATATGCTTTAAATATGAATAAAGTCGCTGATTAAAAAACTAATGTAAATAAATCGCGGAGTTCTCTCTGCTTACTTTTCATAATGACTCAACCTTTACGAACAGCTAACGAAAAAAAAAAAAAAAAGATATGATATCCAGCACCCCACACTTTTTTACATTAAAGTTAATTTTTAATGAGTGAGTTTCCTCTAATAAAAACTTATTCAATAAATTAATTTATAATGAATTGTGGGACGTCCTATCGCTGCTAAACAAAATCATTATATTTAAAGATTATTTCTAACATTTTATTTCACATTGCTACAAAAGCGTGTTTTAGTTTTTTAAATTGTAATTTTATGTCTTCTCCAGTCTTTTTGTTTCCCACTTTTATTCAGTGTCAAGCACTTTATCAATATAGCGCATCCAGTTTAATTACTGTTGATTGGTGTCTGATTTTTGCCAGGAAATATGTGGAATTTTTGCCGCATTGGTTTTGTCCGAGTCCATCTTTCTTTGTGGGATATATTATACAGTCCGTTTAATTATATCCACTCTACTGAATATTTAAATATACCAATCAGTCAGATATTTCCCTGTTGTGGTTCTATGTATTATTCTATATTGTCTGTATGCTTAAAGTATTTAATTTTATCGTATGAGATTTCTAATCCTGCTTTAGCCCTTTCATAATATTAAGATAAATGACAATCTGTTAATACATTTTAAATCATATATTCGATATTTGAAGCTACCAAATCAATCCAAAATGCATTGGTGCTGCTAGTATTTAATGTATTAATAACTTAACTTAATACCTGAGGAAAATTTACTGTACCATTACACTTCCAGTCGCAGCTGTGTCTGAGCGAAAATGTATAACTGGAAGAGTCCTGAAACAAGCTCAGAAATTCAAAACACATACGTGATCTTTCTTCAATCACCAGCCGTTTTTACTTCTGATATTGATGCGATCCGAATACTTTCAGTGCCTGTCTAATGCTCAAAAAAATTTAAATTTTAACAATTTTTAAAAAATATCTCTGGATCTGGAAGATAGGTTAATAAATTTTTCATGAAACATATACTTACAGTTGGATATTTTGAACAAGTGGTAATATTGCTCAGATGAAATATACTTACGTTTTAGAGTGTGTTAGTTTGTTGGGTAAACAATATAAATAGTACTTAATTTGTGCCTCAAAGCATTACTATTGTTTATTGAATAATTAACGTAGGACTGTCGAGGAAGGGAGTTAAAGATGAATTCTCATGGTAGATAGATCAAAATACTGTTTAAAAACACTATAAATATTTCTGAATTGCGAAAATGTACCTCACTTCAAATTCTCTTTGATAGTAATTACAGATACAGTAAAATAGTATTAAACTGCTGAAATATTTGAATAAGTTCTCTCTTTCTCGTGATAGTTCCCTTATTAGAGAGAGAAGTGCCGCTCTTTGAATCCTTATTGTCGTTTTACCTTCTTTCCTGTTCCGAATTCAAGTGGTGGCTTTATTGCTAGGAGCAGAACCAAGCGGCAAGCGATAGCACTAATTACTAACTTACTTGGAGAGTGGAACTTGGTGTAAATAGCTGAGAAGTCGATTCACTTAACACCAGTTAACAATGTGGAAAGCGAGAATGGAATTATCTTCTCAAATTTATCGGCGGAGTCGAGCTAAATTGATCTTAAGTCAAAGGGTCATGGAGTTTCACAGATTACATTACGTTAATGTGTTCCCAGAACTGTTATCCCGAAGCCATTAATTAAGAAAGGAACTCAGTGGTAATTCTATCTGCGACTGTAGTAAGCTCTGTGTCTGTGCCAAGAGTTAGGAGAATAGATCTCACTCAGGGGACAATCACTGCAGTAGTTCAATGTGTAGACGATTGTTTCGAACTGTTTTTTCGTGATACGAGAAGTCTTTTTTGCCTTAATAAAACGTAACAATGTTTGTTTCATTATAAGCTTTGAACAACAACGAATCTACATCTAATAACCAGGGCGCTTCATTTCATTTTAATGCTGCTAAATGAAGATATTATTGAACATTTTGTCCTTGAGTTATTACTAACAGAAAACATCTATTTAGCTTTCACAAACCATCTAACAAAAGAGTAGGTTATATAATAGTTTTCTTGCAACGTTTTAGGTTATTTTACTTAACAACACAAGACGAAATTCAGAATTTAGGTTCTCTCATTACAGGTTTTAAAGTTGTTTACGTGGCGTATACAGTATATAGTGATGATATTGTTATTAAAAATTACCATAAAAAAATTGCGGTGGATGCATGAACGAAACCGCAAAAAAATGTTATTTACTTTTTATCTCTTAGAAACTTGCGTTTAACTGCGTATCTGTGTATAGGAGACGAATTCATACAATAAATTCAATCTTATACAAATCACTAGATGATTATCCTTCTTAGCTTTAACATTCGATACCATCTGAATGTTGCAAGTGACCTGATTCATTAACTATGTATTACTGGAACTAGTAAACGCAAGCCAATCAATAATCCTTGCACTAGTGGTGTACATTCCGACATTATTAATACAGTTCAAAGAGAAAAAAGTAAGTTAGGAACAGGATTAAAATGAAGATTAGTTATGGAAAAAGCCATGTGATATTTAAGCAACACTTGATTACTTTAATATGGTAGAATACAGAAATATTGTAATAACCCAAAATTGTTATTTCGAACATCCCGTGTCTAATTATTGTTCTCTTTTATCATCTTCTGGATTATATCTATCGTTCTGTATTTGTGTAAAATTTTTATACCCTTCGTATCTAGAGCGACATTAATCAGATTTCTAGACCTGAAGCGTACCGGCTTTTGTGACTACAGTTTTTAGGCGGTTTTCCGTATTCGTCAAGGGGAAGGCTGGGACGATCTCCGCCTCACAAACTACACATTGCACAAACAAAAAATACACTTATCACACACTGAACATAGTTACACATTTAGCAGATAGATGGCAACACTTCACTTCCCCCCATGCGAGGGCATGCGGCCGTAAAACCAAAGATCCAAATTTGACAATACCAACGATGAATAAAACTCATCAGTGGCAGCCAACCCCTGATGTTTGGATGAGGTGGTGAAGAAAAAGACGAAGAAATAAATTCTTAGTTGTAAGTCCTTCCCAATAAATGAACATTTGTATTTTTATACCTTCATCATTCAATAAAATGCGAATATTTATTTACAATTTCCTTTGTTAGTTACAGATCCGATTATGTGTGTTAGAATTAATAACTTGAATAACGAATGATTAAATAAATATAACTAACAATTGCTCACAGTCGGTATTCGTACTTCACAAGTAACACAATGTTGTATGCCAAGTCAGTAAATGTAAAAATACGATGAAACTAACAATTTATCAAAATTTTCCTGTACGCTGCTGACTTCAAGCCTCTTCGACGTCTAGGTCATAAGCGGTTGAAGGTGACTTCGGACAAGGAACGGGAAGGAATTTTACCATGGCCCTTTGAAGGAACCAGCTCGGCAGTCGCCTGGAGTGATTTGGCGAAAACATGGAAAATCCAAATGTGGATGTCCGGACGGGGATACGAATCCGCGTCCTCCCAAAGGCGTGCTCAGACATCACGGTCGGTCCGTTTTACGTGATAGGAAAAGTAAGGAAATGTTTAGGGTCTGCTGATAGATTATTAGCTGCACTCGGATACAAACTCATAGCTCCACGGACCCTTATGAAATTTCTCAAACTATGGCGAATCCCCTTAAGGAAACTGGCTTTTTATTTTTTATTTTTTTTTAAATAAAAAAATTTGTTTTTAAAAATGTAATACAGTCACAAAGAGCAATATGTTATTAATTAATTTGATGTTTTGGGCTTGTTTCTTGTCGTAAGCTGACGTGTATTTTGGAAATAATTTTGCTCATATTCAGTCTCAGTTCACCATGTTGAGTGTCGCACTCTCGAAATACCCAATCAGCCGCCATATCGTAAATCTAGTCGTGAACCCTCTACCAACAATTAGCGAACCTCTAGGAGTTCACGTATCCCACTTCGAGAACCGTCTCCTTGCTTTGAAAATTAGTGATATTCATTATATATATACGTATACAGTATATATGATACGACCCTGTGTCATCGTAATCGCACTGTATTTCCCGTCGTCCAAAAATCAGTTAATATGGTATAATAAATCGTCCATTATCGATCTTTTTCACTGTATTTTTCCAATGGCAACCCCAAAAGTTGTGGTGCATATTTGTAGGTTAATTGCTTTACTCTTGAAGATGGTATTTGGCAAAAATTTCTGTTATGCATTGACAGCAAGGTTACATAACACATTAAATTTTAGTTTCACTCATTTCTAATACTCAGTTTCGAAATTACTTGTGTATTTACTTACCATATCCCACAAAAACAATTCTTATAAAAATAGCACATGCTGTGTAGATTAATTCAGTGACAGAAAGCTGTGTGATCTGATTCTGAGCCAAGTCTACAGTCCACAGCGTGTGTTCACTTTCTGAAATAGAATGGTCTCTCTCGATGTTATGCATCGTTGATTTAAAATATAAATAAAAATCAGGTGACTTTGCCACATTTTTCGTAAATTAGATAGTAAAATTTCTACTAATACTTATAAATATCTAAACTGCGTTCTTTTATCAGTGTTACAGACATACAATAGCTAAGAATTACCTCGCACCTATTTACGGTTGGACAAGTCTTAAAATAAAACATACAAATTATGCCTTTCATGATGCTTAATGGCCAAGTTCCCAGATATTTTCTACTCTAAAGAGTATACGTACTGTACCAAAAAGTGAAGAGAAGAACGTAGGCTTGGTTCGGAATAAGATCTCACAACTTTTTGTCACTAACAACCACGAGACATGTCCTATTTTTACAATAATTGTTTTTCTGGTATTATGCTTTGCTTCTGATTCGCTTCACATACCTCTTTTGGTTGACAAAAACTTCTAAAGAAATCTAATACTTTTCTGAAGCAGGTAACAATCCCCTTTTTACTCTGAAGTCAGTTGTTTCTTTTCATACATCTTGATTAGACGATAATGAATGATGGGTTTCAAATTATTTTGCAATTTGATCCCTAGTATGCGCATAAGTATTTTTTTGTTGCCAAAAAAACTAATGCACAATTTTTTGTCTTTTTGACTTTACGTCTTGTAGAAACTGATGTCATTAGATGCAGAATTGAGTGGGAAACAAAGAACGAGAAGCAAGGCCTTTTGTAGGAACCGTAAAATGACCAATATCTGGATAGCCGGATGTGTATTTGGACCCGCGCTCACCATAGTAGCAGGTACTAGCGTCGTGTGGCTTTCAACGCTTCCAGTGTTTTGTAGAGTGTATGCCGAGACAAGTCTCTATTCATCATGGCGAAATGTGGTGGTAAAATATGATACTTTATATTATCTCTAATTAAATTACTCTTCAGTGTGTTGTAAGGACTTCCAGCTGTTGGGCCTTAACTAGGATTGCCAGCCATACTATAAAATGAAAGTATTGCACTGTATTTCCGGTCTGCGTACTATATATTGTTCACAAAATATATAGTAGGCCAAAATACTATATTTCAGATGTTTGGAAGAAACGTTTTTTTTTTAATTTTTGGCAACACAGAAACTAATATCAGACTAATCCTTCCCTTTGTAAAATCTGTGAAAGCACATTATGATTTATCTTTCGAGTGATGTGATGTACGTGTATTTGATCGCTCCCTAAAAAATTTTATGTTAACGACGAAATTGACACCGCCAAACAAATACCTGCTCGTGCAACTGTCTCTACTTCGGTTTTGTTTTCTTAATTACTTTCACTTGGAAGCTGCTCCTAATTTTGATATTTAATTAACATTAAATTAGTTATGGAAAGTGGTAGCAATAACGAAAGTGCATAAGTTTCAAGTGAATTGGAGGTCATTGAGCGATTATTTTATAAACAATTTATAATAATTTTCTAAGATTGTATTTTTTTTTTTATCTTATTCTAAAAATACTATCATCAGCGGAAAAATGTTAGTAATCCTGTCCTCAACATAAAAGGAAAATATGACGGAAACAACCCATTGGGAGAATAGAAAATCATGGCTGGAAAAAAAAAACGGTGGTTATTTATCAGAATATTATCAGGTACTTGCGATTGTTATCATTCGTTGACCTTCCTCAGGAGAAGGTGTCTGTAGCCCACGGCATGGACTAAATTGCCTGGGTGTCTTTATCCCACAGTTTTGGGGAAGTTGTTACATGAAAAATGCATCTCCTTCCATTTTAATATGCTGTCCTCATCGTTAGTCTCATTAGCGGATTAGTATTATCCTGGCGTGTCTTTGTGGGAGCTTATAACTCACAGAGAAGTTTGTCAGGCCATCTTAAGTTGTTGTTTAGATGGATTGTGTTACCCAGGTTGGCAATAAGCGGATTGCCTGATTCGCTGCATTCCTTGTAGAATTTCACAGCTAATTTGCGGAATCTGTCTTTGAGGCGCGGTAGTCCACTGATTTCGTGCAGACTGAATGTTGGAGTTTCCCGCGGCATTTTGTAGGCGTATCTAATGGCTCGATTTTGTATAGTTTGTAGTAAATTAAGGTGTGAGTCAGCAGCACTACACCAAACTACTGCAGCCTAATCTATTATTGGCCTTATCAAAGCAACGTAGAGGCGTATCCCAAGATGCGGTGTTAGTGATGATGAGTGGTTCAGAATGGGTTATAAAACTATCATTCTACCCGTAGCCTTGTTACGGAGGTTCCTGACGTGTGTTTTCCACATCAGTCTCCTGTCCATAGTGACGCCTAGGTATTTGGCAATAGGAGCCCACTCGATGTTTTCTCCATAAAAGTTGAGGGGTTGCAGATAAGGAATGGCCCTTCTGCTGACTATAAGAGCTTGGCTTGGCTCTTTGTGGCATTGAATGCTAGAATCCATTTGGTCGCCCAGTGTTCTATATTATTGCACGCCCGCTGAAGCTTGGTCCTCACGTGCGTAGCTCTGATGCTTCTGGTGAAGACAGCAGTGTCATCAGCATATTGGGCAGACTCGACTTGTTATGTCCTAGGGAGGTCCGAGGTGTAGATGTTGTATAAGACAGGGCCCAGCACTGAGCCCTGTGGCACTCCAGCTCCGATGGTCTTCACAGAGGAGACTGCGTCGTCCAGTATCACGCGGAAGGTCCTATCAGAGAGGTAGCTCTTGAGGAGCCTCACGTGTGTCATGGGTACAACAGTTTGTATATAAGACCAGCGTACCAGACTGAGTCAAACGTACGTGACACATCAAGGAGCGCCGCACCAAAGTACTCCCTCTTGTCCATGGCTCCCATGGCAAATTCCACCACTCTGAGAAGTTGTTGTGGTGCCGAATGGTTCCTTCGAAAGCCGAATTGCTCATCGGGCAGGATTTGTTCATTTTCTAATACCCTACGAAACCTTTTGTGGTATAGTCTCTCAAAAAATCTTTGAAATTGTGGGCAGTAGGCTAATAGGTCTGTATGATCTAGGAGACATCTTATCGTTGCCTGATTTAGGGACCGGTACTATCTCGGCGTGTTTCCATACTTGTGAAAATTGACCTCTCGCCATAATTTCGTTGAAGGTTACGGCGGCGGGAGGCATATGTCTCAGTATGGTACCCCGATCCCATCGTGCCCAGCTGCTTTCTTTACGTTGACATGTGAGAGTGCTGTAAGGACTTCTTCTCCCGTAATTACGTCGTCTGCCTGATGTTCGGCTACTAGAAACCGCTGCAGTCGGTCTTCTACAAGTCGGATGTGTGCAGCATCTTGGGATACTTCGATGGGCCGGAAGTTGGCTTCGAAAGGTTCTGCAGTGCGCCTGCTTTAGCCACAGGCTCACAGACTACGTGATTCCCTATCATCAGAGGCGGGATTTTGTCCTTTCTGCGCATTAGCCCCTTAGTTGCCTTCCACGCAGAACCGTCTTCTGTATTGAGGGACGCGACTCTGGCGGACCATTCTCGTATGCGGTGTTGTTCAAGGGCTGCTTTTATCTCTCGCCGCATCCTGTTTATAGCTCTCTTCGCTGTGGGGTCCCTGGTGACTTGCCACTCCCTTGTAGCTCTGTTCTTGAGGGAGATTGCCTCCTTAATGTCAGGTGGAAGTTGCCTGGAGCAGGCTGGCGGCTTTCTGGAAGCTGGTGCAGCAACTTCAACAGCCTCGTTAATCCACGTGGCTAAGTTAGACATTGCGACATCCGGTCCTGTTGTCGGTGTCACTGCTTCTTGGACACGTCTGGTAAGTTGTTCCTTGAACACGTCCCAGTCAGTACATCTCAGGTTGTGGTGTCGTCGCTCCCCCCGTGCCAAGATGTCTGTTGCCAGGTAGAATATGACAGGGACGTTGTTACAGGACAACGCAGTATTGGTTGTTACACCAATATTGTGGTGGAGTACTTTTGTCATGGCTATTACCAGTACATCTGGCAAGTCATGGCTGAAAATGGTGAGTTCGGTTGGACACCACACTGCTGCATCGTGAGCTTCACTTACGTGGAGGAGCCGACGTCCACTAGTGTTCGTAACTCTGGAATTCCAAGCCGTGTGTTTAGCGTTGAAATCCCCTGCCATTAAGATGTTGCTTCGCAGCCGAAGGAGCGCAGCTACGTCATCTTCAGCTATACTATGTTCAGACAGGAAGGGCGGGTCAAGGTCACTCTGCTCTATCCCCACCACGCTACATCAGCCCCTACAGGCGAAGGGGAAACAGCTGCCGCGCATGCGCAAACGTCATCACGACGTATGGTACAATATGTTGCATCTAATTTGATGATTTCTTCAGTAAAATCAAGCATGAATCGTATATGAAAGAAATTTCGTGTTTACCAACTACAATTTCATATGTTAATAAAGAAAAAAAAATATTTACATATCAATGAATAAAACGTCCAGCTCCAAGTCATTATTCCTAGTTTTAAAAGTTGCGCAAGACATTTACAGGATTAAATCCAATTTTTAGATGTGTTTCCCAGTGGAAGTTTACTCTCGAAACACATCGTTTAAATTTTGAAATGTAAGTGATATTGACTTTGAAGCGATAGTTTCTGTCTACAGAAATCGTTGACATAAACAATAGCCAGATTTCACACAACTACATAATGTATGCAGTAAATATAGCTGAGCAGAGTAAGAAATGACTTACCAAGCAGGCACTTCACAGCACGCTGTCTTCATCTTCACTGTGGCTTTCACTGGAACTGTCATCGGTCTCCTCACGCAAATTTATTATAATTTTTTCGACACGTTCATCTCGTAGTCCATCCTTCACAAAGTCTTCTTCTTGCAGACCTTCTGCATGACGAACACATTTCTTCCAGTCTTCTATTGTCACGTTGCTTATGGCATCCTCCAGTAATTTTCTGACATCTTTAATTTTAAAAGTAGAATTCTTATCGGCCACTTCTCCTTTTATTTGAGCCCATATAAGCTCAATCGGATTGTACTGGCAATGGTATGGTGGAAGCCGTACAACTTCGTGTCCCATTTCTAAAGCCAATTCATCAAGCTCATATTTCCTGTAAAAACTGCTGTGCTGCTTAACCAAAGCAAGCAACTCTGCTACAGTATGTGATGGATAATGTGGTATGCCCTTTTCTTCAAGCCATGACACAATTTCAGCTTTTCTTGAGTTAGTGGTGGGAATTTTTTCTTTGTGTTTTGAATGGTAACTTGCATTATCCATTACGAGAACACACCCTTCTTCCAGACTCTTAAGCAAGTTACAAAACCATTCTCTGAACACTTCACTATTCATTTCTTGGTGATAGTCACCAGAACTCTTAGACTGAAACACTAAACCAACCCTTTCAATGAATCCATGAGTTGCTGACCCAGCATGACAAACGATTAATCGAGAGCCTTTACCTACAGGAACCCTGAGGCCACCATTGCGCTTAGAGTGTTGCCAAATAAACTTCCTTGCGTGATTTTGATTTACCCACGTCTCGTCAAGGTAGATGACCGGTCGACGAGGATGTTCCTTCCTTAAACCGTGCATTTTTCTTAAAAATGAGGCCCTTGCTGCAACAATGTCTGTCCTTTCCATCAGAAAACGTCTACCGTCATTACATTTTCTGTATTTGAAATCGAGTGCTTTTAATAACTTATGCAGAGAAGTGACGCCTCCAGTGTAATTAATTTTCTCTTTCAGTACCTCACGCAATTTTCGTAAGGTAGGATATTCACCTCGATCATAAAATTCCAGAACGGAACGTCGAATTACATCTTTCTGAAAGTCATCAATCTCCGTGACCGGTTTTTCTCGGTGAATGTTTTTCTTTGGAGAAGAAAAGGATGGTCCTGGAACACTCAGCTGGGCTTCGCTACATACACGCTGCACTGTTCGTAACGATACGCCACACGCCTCTGCCGTCATTTTTTGCGGTTCCCTAAAAAGTATATTAACTCTCTCTTCAGAGTTTTCTAACGTCTTAAAAAAATTATACACGTCAAAAATAATTGTTTTTGACTGTCGTCTAATGTAACAACGATCTGACGCCATTTCACTTACAGTTTTATATCGGTGTATCGGAATAAACACGACAATACTGCGACAAACGACAATGCCTGTAGGCAGCGGTCTGCTCGGAGGGGAAGGGATCTGGAGGGGGTGGTGAGGTGAGGAGCGGGACGAGGGGCACATGACCTTGACGCGCCACTTGAGAGTGAATATAGTATAGGAGTCCCCTGGGAGCTCTGTAGATGGCAATGAGTACCAGTCTGCCGCGAGAGGTCTCTATAGCAACTCCCGTTGCTTCAATAGTCACTAGCTCTGATAGGACTATCGAGTAGTGCCTGATTGTGTTCCTTACGTAGACGGCTGTGCCACCCCTTGCTGTCAGACGGTCATTCCTGTAGCATGCATAATTTGGTACAGCTACCTTAATGCCAGGCTTTAGGTGGGTCACATTGACTAGCCCGGCGTCAATGCCCTCCTCTCTTAGAAAGTCTCTAAACTCTCCCAACTGGCGCCACAGGCCGTTGGCATTCCACGAGCAGGTTAAAATGTCTTCAATTCTGGCCATCGTGCAGGTTTGTTGTACCTTTGCGGACAGCCTCGAGAGCTGACCAAACTGCAGCAGTAATTTGCCACGCAATGTCTTGGATCATAGTGATGACAGCTTGCAGTAGTGATTGTACCATACTAAGCATTGAATCGTCATTCTGACTTTTCGTGTTCTGCTGAGCCCTTTCTTGTTAGGTCCGGTGGTCGCTTTCCACGAGAATCTGTTTTCCTCCTGTCATTGTCGGGGGGTACATTGGTAGGCGAGAGGTTACATCCTGAATTTAATTTGTTTGTATCATTCTGTGAGACTCCTGCGGGTGGATTGGTGGCCATTTCCGCATAGGGGGAACTCGTTGAGTCCTTAGTAGTTTGGCTGGCAGTTGATGATTCCACAGTTCACGCACTTAGGCGGAGTCTCGCCTTTCTTTATACCACTGTCTTTCGAGGAGTGTTCCCCAGCACACTTCACACACTTGGCAGGCATTGAGCAGTGCCTGGCGATATGCCCTACTCCCTGGCAATTGAAACATTGGGAAGGACCCCTCTTGCTTCGCAGCTTTTCAATTTTGACTCTGAGGGCACAGAGTGCAGTCATTTTAAAAATAACCCGGTTTTCCGCAGAGTCGGTTAGTACGACCAGGACCAGCGGGACCTCTTGGTTGGTCTTCGGGGAACGGAGCCTTACCACTGTTCTTGCGGCATAGTCTCGTTCTGCTAGTTTCTCTTTAACTTCTTCTGATGAGATGCTGAAGGGCATCCCCCTGATGACAACTTTTAAGAACTTTTCCTCCACTGAAGGAAAAATGTAGAAGGAGATCTGGTTCAAGGATGCGTATCCTGTGACCGCAGCTGCTGTCTTTGTCTGGATCTTGTACAGGTCTTTACCTGCTGTTTTAACTGAGAACCCATCACCACATAGGGTCTTCAACTGCTGGTACAGTTTCATGTAGCTGTCTTTATAGTTCAGTATCTGTGGTGCAGGCCTGTAAGTTTTGTCGCCACTGCTCTCTGGTTGTTCCTCCGTTTGGAGGGACGCAAATTGTTTGCAAGTCGGAACTGCAGAAGCAGTAGTGCTCAGTCTTGCAGTAGGATCGGTGCGTCGCGGTTCAACAAAGCCATCCGCATCCGCGACTCTTTTAGTCCGTGCAGTCTTCATGTAGGTGTTCTTCATAGCCTTGCAGGAGGCGGAAGTGGCTCTCTTCTTTGTCCGCCACTCCTGGTCGTTTCTCACTGCCGTTCTTTTTCTTGAGGTGATAGAATGGTTCTGCTCCACGACCATGTCTTCTTCCTCATCTGAAGTAGATTCACTATAATAGTCCCTATTGGATTCAGCGATAGAATCCGCATTGGTGTGCTGGCCTAGGCCCGCGTCCATTTCACTGTTGAGCTGCTGCGTTGACGGTGAAGCCATGGGTTCAGGAGTGTTATGCTGGCCCCGTGTTAACACCGCTGGGTTCCTGGGGCCAGGCACAACCCTAACACTCACACCACGGGGCCCCACTCCGCCTGGAAGTGGGCCGTGTGGCGGTGATACCCTAGCGCTCGGAGGAAGAGGGGGAAAGGCAAAGGCATACCCCAAAGAAGAAGGAGGAAGAAACCACCCTTCAGTTAGAATTGAAGCAATGGGCATTAGAAACCTTGAACACACGATGGAAGGAATGGCGGAAAGTATTTACCGATGGATCAAGGGTAATGCAATCCACCAGCGCGGCCGCTTGGGTCGATGCAGACTGTGGCGTTTATGAAGCTTGTAGATTGCCGGCAGAATTCTCAATCTTCTCATCCGAGATGTACGCAATCCTGAGGGCCATACAATATATACAACGGTCAGTACAGACAAAAGCAGTGATATGTTCGGATTCACAAAGTGCCTTACAGGCTATCATAGGCATTCCTAAAGGCCAGTGCAGAAACCACCTGACATATGAAGTTGGCAGAGAACTCTGGAAAGCCATACACAGAGGCATAGAAGTGTGCCTACAATGGATCCCGGGTCACGTGGGAGTGACAGGGAACGAGCTAGCGGACAAAATAGCTCGACGACATCTCCAGGTTCCCGATACTGAGAACATACCAGTGCCTTATACCGATTTCAGAACGATCGCCTCAGCAAGAGCTCTCAACGCATGGGAAAGAAAATGGAACGAAAAGGCCCAAGGGAAAGGGCTATGGTACCGCGCCATCGCCAGCAAAGTTACGATGAAACCATGGTTCCAGGAAGTGGATCTCCATAGAAAGGCAATCACGCTGATTAGTAGATTAAGAACGGGGCACACCTGGCTTAATGATAAAAAATTTCTAATGAAGGTCTCGGATTCTCCGAACTGCGAATCCTGCGACGAAGTGGAGGATATCTACCACTTCCTTCTAAGATGTAGGCGCCACCGCGAATATAGAAGAATCTTATTAAAAGACGCTCTTCACATAGAAAACATCGCAGATGTGATCACAACCCTCGCCGCGCCCAATAAGAAAGCGATTAGCTTAATTTACATGTACGTGGCTAAAACTAAAGGCATAATATAAATAAAAGAGCACCATTACTCCATGTAACTGGCTAAATTAGCCTAAGGCTAAAGCCAAAAAAAAAAAAAAAAAAAAAAAAAAAAAAAAAAAAAAAAAAAAAAAGAAGGAGGAAGCCCACCTTCACCTTAGCTGTTTGATCGCTTCAGAGATCGCATACGCTAACTCGCAGTATAGCTCACTAACACATGCGAATACTGATTACTGACTCGAGTTATCTTGTTGAGTATAGCCCAAAAAACTTACAAGAATTGAAGATTTTCTCGCAGTCGACAAAAGAGAATTAAACTATGTAAACAAGTTTGAAACTTTCATTAATTATAAATTAACTTTAACAACTTCTTAAACGAGCTATTTCTCTCTTTCCGACAAATTTTTAAAAGAAAACCAACCACCACCGTTTTTAGTAATAAATAATGAAACATATGGTGCCCCAGCATTTTTGGCAAGCAAAACTACTGTTTGAAACAGTGATTCCACGAAGCACTTCTCAGGTGATGTGAGCGTTTTCATAGAGAGAAAAAGAATTTTAAAATCACTTTATTGAAAAATATTACTGTTTACTATTAACAAATATATATTATGAAAAATATTATTAACTGGAAGTCTTAGCATGGTGTAGCCTTATTTTTCCTCAGCAATCCTAAATCACCGAGTTAAACTATAGACAACAAGTTTCCTTTCTTAAGTAATAAAGTATCCTCTTTTGGCTACATACGGTCATGGTAATGCTATTGAAAACTTCTTTGGTGCAGCCCTTAAGGCCGGATATAATACAGGGAAGGAGGGATTTTCCTTCGACCAAAAAATGCCCCGTGTGATCTCTGCAACGCTCTCGCTGGGAACCATTGCTCTATCGCAGTGCTTCTCATTCTGTGGTCAGCGGAAGTGCCTCAGATGATCCAACTGAATTAAAAATATAAAAAAATTGTAAAAATGAATAGTGTACTCCAAACGTATAAGGCTATGAGCAAGTATAAGCTGTAATTTCTAAAAGCCACGGAAATTCCAACGACTAGCAAAAACCTGGTATTTCGAGAATATGACTGCATTGTTACTATAATACTCTATTCTCTTAATACACCGATAATAATGGGTAGATTTGGTTAATAATATACTCAGAGATAAAAAAAATTAGGCCCTATTTAAGGTAGTGGTCCGCAGGATTAACTTTTACATTTTAGTGGTCCGCAGAATTATTTTTACATTTTAGTGATCCTCCGTTTGAAAATGGTAGAGAAACGCTTGAATTTAACAGTACAATTGAGACAATACACTTATTTCTTCCGAACTTACTTAGTGGTTGCTTCGTTTATGACCGATCATTATTCTGTAAATGTTGGTTTGTGCGTTCCTTGAAATATGCATTTGTTTCTTCCGCGGGTCCTCTACATTCGCCTTGCATGTTCTTATATTTGCCAATTTTAACGTTAAAACACTAGTTCAGTCGCGACTCGTGGCCGAAACCATCCATACTATGTTTTCTTGTTATGTGTCACCGGGTGATTATTTTGGATGACGTGTACAGCTGTATAAAATTTAAATTAATAGATGCTTTTCTTTAGGCGGTGATGATCCTTACTTCTCTTTAATGTCAGCTATTTATAGGGTCCTTTCATATATCTTAACACCTTCAGTGCTGAGGACGTCTTCGGCCGTCCGCTAGGAATCATCCCAGTGACGGTGGACGGCTTGAGACGTCCTTTCCCTACCGGATTGTACAGAAGGTTTGTGATTCCAGTAACTGGGCTAAGAGCTCACCCTTTCTTTCAGCCATTCATTAGTCTTACCTTTCACCGAGTGAAAACCGTTTTCAAATCGGACAACTGGTGTTTTTTAAATAATTTTTTAAACTTGATGTTTTTTTTTTCAAGTGCAAAATATTATTCTATTGATCAATTTCTCCCATTTACATGATAATTAGAAGAATTTTAAGGTAAGTATTATTTAAATTATTTCTTTGTAATATGTAATTTGGCATTTGCTGTGTAATTTATGCCATAATTACCGATTTATTTTTTCCCTAAACTCTTATTTAATTACTCTAATTGTATTTTTTTGAATTAAAAGTAAAATAAACAGCATAAAAGTGCAGAAAATTAAAATCATCTGCCGTCTCAGGTAAGATGGTTAATAGCGTGACGCCGGACGTCTAGAGACGTCTGCGTTATGCGGGTTTGCATTCAGAGTTAGTCACTGACAGGACTCTTCATATTGCCGGTAGCGTTCAATGTGTTAATAGTCAAAGATGGGTTTTATTCATGTTTTTTTTTTTCGCAATTTATCCCCGTATATGTTTATAAGTATAAATAGAAACAGGTTTAAAGTTGAAACTGTTAACCGGTTTCCGTCGATCATCTCCTCTTCCCATTGCATTCCTGCTATTACCTCATATCCTGTTCAGTCCATTTTGTAAAGAATACAATAATCGGGTGAACCGTGGGTGAGCAGAAAACGGGAGGGGGGAATTAATAGAATCTTAAATAATTCCTGAAAATGAAAAATACATATAATAATGATGCTATAAGGGGATCTAATAGGTTACTAACTAGAACCATGAATTTCAGACACAAAATAAAACCTCATTTATTGAGTCTTATGGCCTTACAAGGTCGGGTAGTAATTAACGTTACGTTAAACACAATTAGATCAGCAAAAACAAGCAATACCCGACGTTTACAATTCGCCGGAGTAAGCAAACAAAACTGAATGAAATATCTCAAACAAGTAATAAAAACAGCAAAGTTAACATTGAAATAACATGGCAACACAGGCCATCAAATTGAAGCTAACATTTTACTGTACAAAGGAAAATCCCAGGGGGCGCCGTATAAAGTGAATGAAAAGCATCAAAATTGAATTAACAAACAGCAAGATGCTTAAGAAAAAATTGAATCGAAATATAAATTCAGCTAGCTCAGAATTTAAGTGGCGGGAGCAGAGTCTTAACCCAGGCGTCGCTTAAGGGCACATAAGTCTGTTAAAATCCACTGAATAGTGACCGTCGTTTCTGGTACATTACCATAGAATCATCGCCGTGATGGTGAGCGACAAACACAATGCCACTGCAGCAATGGAAGCTAAATAAGCGGCTACGACCGCGTTATTAGCATAACTTCCAAATAATGGCAAGCATGCCACTCGACATCTCGCTTCCCAAAGCAAGAAATGATCAACCACAATGATCATCAGAGAGCGTGCCGGGCTGACACGTCTATTCACCAGCTCGTCTTGGACCCAAGTCACGTCCGTTCATCAGCTCGTCTTGGACAGAAGTGATCTCTAAAAATGGCTCCTTCTTCTTCCTCGGCTAGTTGCTCGCCACATGTAAAAGAACTCCACGGAATTAGTATTGTAGACCCCAATAAGTGTTCAGGATTGGCTATCTACACATTTCCGTCGTCACGTGTTTAATATCATGCGTCGCATTCGCCGTCTCCTTCGCGCGTTTCCTACGTGGCCTTCGGGGTAGTAGCGGGGTAGGGGTAGGTCACCGCCCGATTTCGAACGGGACTCAAGCCGGGCTGTCCCGGCGCCATCGAGTCGCCTCGCCTGCTCCATTGTTCCTCTCTCAACCGCCGAAATGGCAGTTTCTAGCCTTCGATATTCAGCCCTTCTGAGCCATGCGTTTACTGAGAAAATTGATTTACAATAAAATATACCTTTGGCCGCCCTGGTTTTAAACATACATTTAACCTATCCAGACAACCCTCATTATTTACAATTAATTACACGTTGCAAGACTAAATAATTAATAAATTTGAATATATTAAAAAAAAGGAATTATGAATATAATTAATAATAATTTAATTATATTCATTGTGGGTGACACTGTCACACCACAATATACCTGCTACCCAATCAAAATAAAATTTATGCCAATAATTTTATTTGAACTATTGTAACCCTACAGTTGCAACAAAATCATTGCCTACACTATAGTTTCATGGTTCCAGCTCACTCGAACTATCGCATACATGTGACCTTTTTAAATATGTAAATACGACACGTGACTCTGGTTAACATAAATAATGAAATGGTCTTATCCTAATATGCAAAGTAAAACATCATAAAACATTGACAGGTACATTAGATGTAAATGAACGACAAAATAGATCTGTTCAATCAATAAACAATAAATGATGTAAGCACAAGATATTAACATTAAAACTAGACAACTCAATTAATTATTTACAACGGGCTATGCAAATCTAGCACATGGTGTTGAAGTTAGATACAGCAACAACAAGAATAAAGAATGCCACCGAATGTCATTATCAAGGCCGACACAAGTATGCCGAAACCACATAACATGAAAATCAAATGGAAAAGAAAAATCTTCCGCGAATTTACATAATTTAATCCTTCCGCGAATTTACATAATTATCCATACAATACAAAAGAAGAACGGTTCTCGCAAAATGAACTATATTATGCTTTCCAAACTACACTCGTAGCAAAGACATTATAGCGGTGAAACTAAGCGATCAGCTGTTTCCACTTTGCCCCGCTCGGTTGTTGTCAGTAAGCGCTGTCCCGTTAAGCTTGCGGCTCAGGCTACCTGTTTTCGTTTAACCTGATTGCAATCCTTCCAGGAAAACTGGCGGTCGGCACAGGCCGCTATTCCCAAACAGTTGAGCGTCCTTTACCTGTTCTCGCTGCGTTAGCGCTACGCTTGTTAGGCAATTACGTGTCTCAAGACTGACACTCTTACTTTCTAAAGATATGCTCTACGTTATTACCTAACTAAATGTACATTGATCCTTAAGCTATATTTACAAACATCCGTCTAGGAACTTGTAGCCTATGCTGTGTGAAACGGGCGCAAATTCCGGGCATTATGCGGGCCGAGCTCCGTTCTGCCGTCGGTCAGCATGTAGCAGTTTGGGGAGATAATCCGCGCTACTGAGAACGGTCCCGAATACAGCAGAAAGAATTTGGAAATTAATTTTCGCTGTGCGTCAGACGGGGTCATAGTCCTAAGTAGCACCTGCTGCCCGACGCTAAACGTTTGCGTCCGCAATCCGTCGTGCTTGCGTTGCCGCTTCGTAGCTTTCTCTACCAAGAATTCATGTGCTTTCTTGATGTCATCCTCGGGATTCTTCTCGGGTTGATCCTTAAATTTTACATTGATACGAATCAGACGCAGTCTCATCCCGCACGAAATGATCGCGAGTTTCTCATTAGCATCGGCATAGCTTTGGCTTTGACTGTGGTGCTGTCGTCAAGTTTCTCGTCAGTATCGGCATAGCTTTGGCTTCCGTGCTGGCGTCAAGTTTTCCTTTTTCCCGCATTTTGTCGGTTGGGTTCTGTGGTATGAGATTTTGCTCGTCAGCTGATGCGCATATAGCTCTTCCTCCGTTATTCAAATTGCCTTCGCGTCCGCGGTGTCTTGCATTGGTTTGGAACTATTTATTCCAAGGCTCTGCTCACAGGCCTCATGTTTCCAATGCAACACCTCCGGAACCAAATTTGTCACCGTCTTATTTCCCCAATCCATAATGACTTTACGTTTTGCTAAGAGGTCGCATCCAACGATCACATCTTGCGGTCAAAACCGGGTACTATAAGTAGTGGCAACATTAACTCCCTATTCGCGACTTTCACGGGGATTAGCGCTTGCGTGCTAACGATCTTTTCTCTCTTTCCTATTGCAGGAACCACCCGTTACTTGCGTTGTGGGAATTACTTTTAGCCGCGGATTCTTATCTTTCAAGCGTAGCAGAAATTTCTTAGACATTACGGAGACAGACGATCCCGAGTCAATTAAAATATTCGCCCGTATGCCATATGCAATAATATCTACACGGGGACACTCCGCGCGCGCCATGAGGCTGTCGCCGGATACCATATCTTCTTCTTCGTCGATATTTTCCGGTCCTTCGCCGCGCCAATATTCCAAACTGCCGAGGCAAATGCTGTCGGCGTTTGCAGCGTCCCCCGAAAAAATCTCATTGTGACGGCGGGGAGTTAGACGCGTTGTTAACGCCGCCCACATTTTTCTCCGTCGCCTTTGCACATATTTCCGGTTCCGCGTTTTCAATCGAGATTGCGTTCACTGGAAATTCTTGTGGATACGCGGATCGGTTGTTTCCACGACCGCTGATGATTTTTATCATCCTTCCATTGTGCATTTCCGTTCTTCCATTTCTTCCCTCCATTACGATTGCCGGAATTTTGATTGGAAGATTTCCCATTCTGTCCATCAGCATAGGAAGCTTTATTGCCGCCATGCGGTCGCTTAGACTCGCTTTGCGCTTCGCCATAGTTCGTTCCGCGTCTTGTCTCGCCAGATTATCGGCCATTTTCCCGATTCTGTCTAGGTTACCGACGGTTTCTAGCAGTTCTGGTATCGTACGAATGACCACGGGGTTAATGAGTGACTGCACTTGTGGACCAAAGTGCGCGATCACCATCTCTATGAACTCTCCGTCCGTCATTTGTCGTCGAATTGCCTACACTGCACCAGCAAAGTTTTCACGTAGCTTTCCATCGAATAATGCCACTTGGGAATGTACCTTCCTTGGTACAGCTTTATCCTCGCCTGGTTCTGGATCTTTTTCGACCAGAAGGTCTCAAGAAACAGGACTCTGAACTCGGCGTAAGATAAGTTAGTTTCGGACGCAATTTTCAGCCAGAGTCTGTCTGTTTCTGAAAATGATTCCTCGACTAACACAAGCTTCATGGAATCAGGCACTCCTTTGATTTCAAAATACCGCTCCATTTCGGTAAGATAAATCCTAGGATTTACGTCTTTGCGAGACCCAAAACGTGGCAACTTAAGCTCGATATTAGCTGCTGCGTACTGCGCGCAATTCGTGTGAACAATACTCCCGCTAGCGTTGGAATTACCCACTTCCTTCATCTTGGATTCCAACTGTGCCAGCTTTGAGTTAGTGTTCTGCACGAGTGTTTGCTGTGACGCTTGCAAATCCTGCTGTGCCGTTTGTACTTGTTCAACCGAACTCGCAACCTCCGACATCTTTGCATTTACAGCCTGCAAGCTTCGTTCAGTATTATCCTTAATCTCGTGGACAAATTCCGAGATCTGACCGAGACTCTGGTGGCTTTCTTGCCGCACGTGCTCGACAGATTTTTCGGTCGCGTCCAAACGCTTCGAGATTTCCGCGCTTGATTCCTGCAATGCAGTGCATGTTGCCTGAATCGTATCTGTGCGTCTCTCCAACACTGAAACATTCGCTCGCATCTCGATTTGAATGCACTCATTTCACGGGTCATTTCCTCGCGAAAAACGGACAATTTTCCGTCCATGCCCTTCAACAAAGCATTTTGCGACTCAAATTTTTGATTTGTGCATCCAATTTCTGATTTTGCGAAGCCATTTGCTTAGTTATCTCCTCCCTCAATGAGACAGAATTTTGACTTTGTGCATCCAATTCGAATCCAATTTCTTGTTCATTTCTGTTTGCGAAGCCATTTGTCTACTTAATTCCGCCAGCATGTTAAATAGCAGGTTTTGGTCTTGGGGTTGTGCGGTCGCCGGTGGCAATTCTACCGTTATTTGCGACGCACGTGTTTCAACTTCTGCCCGCATGGGTGGATTTGAACGGTTTCATTGTCTGGGGTTGGAAAAATCCCTAACTGTTCCCCATCTAATGATGCATTTGAATGGATGCTACGCGTACTAGGAGTATCATTACACTCTTCGTTCGCCAACGGCATTTCGTGTACTTCCGGTGCTTGATCCATCGCGTCAGTTTGCTCGGAAATTTTATGAACAATAGATTGATCTGCCCTATTAATGGTGCGTGACCTCAACTTCATAGATTTGATCGTAAGATACAAAATTTCAACTCCGAACAATTTGAACAATCGACAACAAACAAAATACAACCGGCACGATTTAACTCGAAAAGTACAGCATTAAACAAATTTCGCGCATAAATCCCTTCAACATGAAATAAAACCCATCCAAAATTAAACAACAAGGAAAAACAACGATGTTTCATGCGACACAAATACCTCAAAACATGAGCAAAATCAGCATAAAGAAAAATCTTAACTTTTATCATGCATTAAAATTTCAAAAGCACTGACTCTATCTTTAATTTTAAACTAACCATGCTTGATGCAAGTGAACGAAAATATACTTGAACAACTGATTGAAATAAATCACACATTTAGATTTAAATCAAGCATGGCAAACAAAGCAAACAAATTTCAACATAAAATTTATTCTAAAATAATAAAATGAGTCAACACAGGTCACATCCATGGATTTTTTTAGACTTGTGAAATTCTCAAATAATTTCGACTTGCAACAGCCCGAAACGTTGGGTGCCAATTGTAAAGAGACCATTTGTTGGCTATCGTTAAGAAAACGTGAGTTGCCAAAAAAAAGGGAGGGGGGAATTATTAGAAATCTTAAATAATTCCTGAAAATGAAAAATACATATAATAATGATGCTATAAGGGGATCTAATAGGTTACTAACTAGAACCATGAATTTCAGACACAAAATAAAACCTCATTTATTGAGTCTTATGGCCTTACAAGGTCGGGTAGTAATTAACGTTACGTTAAACACAATTAGATCAGCAAAAACAAGCAATACCCGACGTTTACAATTCGCCGGAGTAAGCAAACAAAACTGAATGAAATATCTCAAACAAGTAATAAAAACAGCAAAGTTAACATTGAAATAACATGGCAACACAGGCCATCAAATTGAAGCTAACATTTTACTGTACAAAGGAAAATCCCAGGGGGCGCCGTATAAAGTGAATGAAAAGCATCAAAATTGAATTAACAAACAGCAAGATGCTTAAGAAAAAATTGAATCGAAATATAAATTCAGCTAGCTCAGAATTTAAGTGGCGGGAGCAGAGTCTTAACCCAGGCGTCGCTTAAGGGCACATAAGTCTGTTAAAATCCACTGAATAGTGACCGTCGTTTCTGGTACATTACCATAGAATCATCGCCGTGATGGTGAGCGACAAACACAATGCCACTGCAGCAATGGAAGCTAAATAAGCGGCTACGACCGCGTTATTAGCATAACTTCCAAATAATGGCAAGCATGCCACTCGACATCTCGCTTTCCCAAAGCAAGAAATGATCAACCACAATGATCATCAGAGAGCGTGCCGGGCTGACACGTCTATTCACCAGCTCGTCTTGGACCCAAGTCACGTCCGTTCATCAGCTCGTCTTGGACAGAAGTGATCTCTAAAAATGGCTCCTTCTTCTTCCTCGGCTAGTTGCTCGCCACATGTAAAAGAACTCCACGGAATTAGTATTGTAGACCCCAATAAGTGTTCAGGATTGGCTATCTACACATTTCCGTCGTCACGTGTTTAATATCATGCGTCGCATTCGCCGTCTCCTTCGCGCGTTTCCTACGTGGCCTTCGGGGTAGTAGCGGGGTAGGGGTAGGTCACCGCCCGATTTCGAACGGGACTCAAGCCGGGCTGTCCCGGCGCCATCGAGTCGCCTCGCCTGCTCCATTGTTCCTCTCTCAACCGCCGAAATGGCAGTTTCTAGCCTTCGATATTCAGCCCTTCTGAGCCATGCGTTTACAGAAAAATTGATTTACAATAAAATATACCTTTGGCCGCCCTGGTTTTAAACATACATTTAACCTATCCAGACAACCCTCATTATTTACAATTAATTACACGTTGCAAGACTAAATAATTAATAAATTTGAATATAATAATTAAAAAAAGGAATTATGAATATAATTAATAATAATTTAATTATATTCATTGTGGGTGACACTGTCACACCACAATTTTGAACACTTAAAATCAATTAACACGAAACATTCTTTAATATTTCTTATGCTATCTGATATATCCGAAAATCTTTGAACGAGATCATCTTTACTCATGGAATTAACGTTGTCAGTTTACGCATAAAAGTAGACTCAAAATTAAGATGTGCTTGGAAAACTGTTAAATCACAGGAAACGAATAGAAAGAAACAGTTAATGTCGACCCAATTGTTGAAGCTCTATATTTTAAAAAAAAAATTGATAAACTGTTTTATGAAAGTAGAAGTGATTTTTAGAAAATTAAATATAATTAGAAAGTTTAAACCTCGACATGTAGCTTGAAATTTTAGTCAAAGAAAGGAAGGAAACACCAATAAACAGGAAAAATAAGAAATAACATGGTACTTTGGGTATTCATGTGGAACCTGTTGTATGGCCATGATGTAGTCTTAAAATTTACTAAAAATTTTCAGCTGCTTGAAAGGTCAGCCTGTACCGTCAGAGTGGAATGTTGTGTGTATCAATTCGCTGTTTGAGGTGGGAAACAAAATCTGAATTCTCCAACCTGTTAAATGACTGCAACGGAACGAATTAATAGATTCATGGATTTAGGAAGCAAAAATGCCAAGTGACTGGCCATTGGAGAAACAAGGAAAACGAAACAGTTAAGTTACTAACGGAACGTGGTGTTTCCAGGCGGTCACCGACCCAAGTGCTAACAAAGCCCAACGTTGCTTAACTGCGGTGATCGGACGAGAACCGGTGTATTCAATGTAGTATGGCCGTTGGCGACAAGTGCATCTTCCAACAATTTAGTTAAACCCGTGCACAGTAAACACTCATGCAAACACTTGTGCCCTGATGCCGACCCAGCCATCTCTGTGAGTGCTTTCATTCGAACAAGGGACTCGCTGACGTTCAGTATTGCCTGATCTCTGATTGTCATGACTACTCCGACTCCAAAAATATCTTGGCATTACATCTGATAACAAGCTTAACTGGGCAGAACACATTGGACAGGTAGCAGGAAAAGGTTTCAAAATTTTGCGTTTATTGGAGAGAGTGATGAGGGGATGTACGAGAGAACTAAAGGAATTTGATTATAAAACTTTGATCAGACCATTGCTTGAATATGGTAGTGTAGTATGGGACCCACATTTCGACTATCAATTTAATTTAATTTAATTGCAATGGAGCACACGCTCCGGTGGCAATTTCCCTACATACTCATCTTCCCCCTTTCCTGCATCCACCTACACTTGCCCTCCACAAATTTTAACTTTAAATTCTTTCAACGTTTTCGGTAATTTATTCATCATTTCCCTTACACAGGAGTTGGAGAAGTTGCAAAGAAGGGCTGCTAGATTTGTTTCTGGAAATTATCGCAGAACGCAGTCAGTAACAGATATGATAAAAGAGCTGGAATTGGATTCATTTGAAGATAGAAGGAGGGTGAAGAGGGTCATGGGAGTGTACAAGGCGTATATTGGTATTGAGTCATGGTGTAAGAATTGAAAGTAATGCATGGAAGGGAAAACATGACCATGAACACAAGCTGGCACTCGATTTCAGGCATTAGGGTGTAGGAAGGTACTCGTTTTTAGGTAAGGGTGTGAGGTATTCTAATAAGTTACCAAGAGAAATGATGAATATTTGCCAAAAGCCTTGTATGAATTTAAAGTTAAAATTTGTAAAGGTCAAATGTAGGTGGGTGCAGAAAAGGGGGAAGATGGGTGTTTATGGAAATTACCACCGGAGCGCGCTCCATTGCAATTAAATTAATTATTATAATTATAACTAACTTGGATTAAATAAGACAACTGGAACGCTGAAAAAAAAATAAAAAAATAAGAAATCGTATCGTCAGATCGAAGAGTAGTAATTTATTCTTCATAGACTAATTAATGCAAAGATTACACATGAAGTCCGATTACATTTAGTTTGACAAGTCAGTTGATAATCTTTGGTTTTCAATAAAATAATATAAAATCACACAAGTTATACAAAAGCAGTTAGAGAATTCTAAACATATAATTTCACCTATTAAGAAAGCAGAAATGAATTGGCCAATCTTTCTTTATAAACAAGATACAAAGAGCAGGACATTAGATACCTCTTACTATTTTCACAGTGCATTTAGATTCCGCTTTAAAACAAAAAATTAAAACTTAAATCTGTCAAGTGAAAGTTACTTATATTCCCTAAGGCTTTCAAACACAGGTCATGTATTAAATTGAATTCCATAAATAAATTGTAATAATTTTTGTAAAAAAATCAAAAAGAAGCGATTTTTAAATAGAATTGTTACTAGAGTGAAATTGCTCTTCAAACGGTATCTATAAATAAATAAAAAATATCAGTTCAAAAAAATTGTGAAAGTTCTTAAATTAAAAAAAAAAAAAACAGCAGAATTTTCACTACACATTTATTACCCGATTAGTCAAATTCTGTATCGAAAGAGGCATTGTTTTTGTCGAAAAAAAATCTCCTATAGTATCGAACACGTAGTTATTCATTGCGGAAAACATAAACGTCAGAAATGTCACTATAGGTTTCCTGTAAAGTTATGAGGGGCACACGTCACTAGAGTTTGAAATAATTTTAGTATTAGTAGTTTCAAAAGTACAGGGCGATTGGATTCTTTTATAGTATTGCTAAAAGTTGTTAAAAATCATGGATTAAGAAAGTACCAAACATCTTCATAGTCGGCGGGTTGTCAGGTTTCATATGATATAAAGAGACTTTTTCCTTCAGCCTCCACTAAGACCCCAACAATTGTTATGATTTTTAAAGTTTTTATGTTTTAATCGTGTTAAGGTTAATAATACACAAACAAAAATTTCTAGGTCAAAAAGTTCAGACGTTATGACCGAGCGTGGTGGTTGAGCGGTTAACCTTCTGGCCTCACATTTGGAAGGACATGGGTTTGAATTCCCGTTCGGGCATTCAGATTTGGGTTTCCATGGTTTCCCGAAATCACTCCAGGCGAATGCCGGGATGCTTCCTTCAAAAGGCCTTGGACGAACTCGTTCCCGTTCCTTGTCCCCAGTGTTTTCCCCCCTCTAACGGCCTCGACGTCGACGAGGCGTAATGCCATAAACAAACAGAAAAAATTAGGAGTGTGAAAGTGACGGTTGAATCAATACATGTGGTTTCAGTAAGAAGCTACGGATTTCTAACGCTAAGTAGTATGGACGATGTAACTGAAGAAACAAATATCTACAAATTATTATTTGCAGACGACAAAGTTGTTCTTCCAGAGAACATACTTAATGCATCATCCACTGTCAGAGAGCTCATGAAAGGAAACAGCAGCAAGGGAACCAGTAATAGACATACATAATAGTGGTCATATGGTAGTAGAATGTGAAGTTTAGGAACATCTAACTTTGGGTGGCAGAGACGGTGATTATATCAGCTTCCTATAGATATCTAGTAATGAGTTTACGACGACTGACGGAAATTAAAAGAGTTATTGTCTGGAGTAATAATTTCTGCACAATACTGAAAGATGTTTATTCAAATATATAACTGAATTTTATTACACTTATGAATCAGAAATATGAGTAACCACTAAGTCGATAAAAAATGAATACAATCATTAAACTAGATAGTCCGAAAAATTAAATCATAATCGAATATGTGTAGTAACATATTAGATTGAAGTAATTAAGCTATTTCTGCTTCCTAAAACTAATAGTTGAATGGACTTCAAGAAGAAGAATAAAGATCTAGAACATCCCGAATGTAAGGAATAAAAGCTGATATGGAAAATAAAAAAGTTAAATCAACAGCCTTACTCCTCCTAGGCTCTATGACGGGTACTGATTCGGAGGGATAGAAGAGGGCTATAGGGTGCGTCTATATCAGGGTCATTAAAGGGCACTGGTTCAAGCTTCAGACCTGACTCACCACATGACCTGGTTACGGCTTTTAACTATCCAATCACCCCAAATTTTAACTTCAAGGACCACACCATCAATGAAAAAAAATAATTTTAATCACACAGAAAATAAGAAACACCGTCTACAGGCAAATGACAACATCCTAGCAGCCAGCAATAGGTTATGCAACAAGGCGGTTGGTAAACATAGTTGTGTGGTTATTTGAGCCCGCGTCCTCCCGAATGTGAGGCCTGAGTGTTGCGACACTTCCAGCTAGAGTGAGTATCGGACACAATGGAAAACAGACATTTGGATGACCGAAGGGGATTTGAACCCGTGTCCTCCGCTCACAAAACGCTCGTATGTCTTTCCAACGCTTCCAGTATTTGCCGAGTGCATCAGTGCGGAGCGTGGTGCCACTCTACAGGAGTCTAATTCAATTGTTCGTCAAAGCATTATGTAGATTTACAGTTGTGGTGTCTCATTATCAAACGAAATTAAATGGGAATTGGTGTGGTGCAATGGTTAAAAAAATGTCGTGGCGGGAAGAAATGCGCTGGAAGAAATGCACTGGTAATTTAGTTGAACATTAGCAGATATTTTGCATTATGTTTTTAATTTAATTTAATTGCAATGGAGCACAGGCTCCGGTGGCAATTTCCCTACAACCCCATTTTCCCCCTATTCTGCACCCACCTACATTTGCCCTCTACAAATTTTATCTTTAAATTCTTTTAAAGTTTTCGGTAAATTATTCATTTCTCTTGGTAACTCATTCCAATCCCTGACACCCTTACCTAAAAAAGATAATCTTCCCACACCCTTGTGCTTGAATTCGAGTGCCAGCTTGGGTCATGGTCATCTTTCACCTTTCATGAACTACTTTTCATACTTACTCCAATATCTTTCCATGCCTCATCGCCAGTATACGCCCTCTACACTCCCATGACCCTCCTCATTTTCCTCCTGTCTTGCAATGAATCCCATTCCAGCTCCTCTATCATATCCGTCACTGATTGCATAATTTCCAGAATCAAATCTATCAGTCCTTTTCTGCACCCTCTCCAACTCCTGTATTTGATACGTAAAATCAGGGTCCCATACTACACTAACATATTCGAGCAATGTTCTGACCAAAGTTTTGTAACCCAATTCCTTTACTTCTCTCGTACATCCCCTCATCACTCTCTCCAACAAGTGCAGGATTTTAAAACCTTTTCCTACCACATGTCCAATGTGTCCTGCCCAGTTAAGCTTGTTATCAAATATAATACCAAGATATTTACATTTCAAGTCTTGAGCAAGCAATTCTTTCCCCACCTTATATTCATAATTAACATTTTGTTTTTTGAAGAGCAACGTTCGATAATTCATTCATTAACTTTCGTAAGGAGATGGTGTATTAAGGAGAGAAAAATTAGAATTGAAGATATTTTTGCAGTCAGTATAAGAAAAGTATAAAAAAAAAACTAGATTAAAATCTTATTATTTAAATTTAAGTTCTAGTAACATAAATTTCTTCGATTCCATACAGTTTTAAATCATTTACAGTGGTAATTAATGCAATTATGAATTCAGTATTAATTATTGTCAATGTTCTTATTACATACTTTATTGCTTTACGGGCTATGCAATAAAGTATGTACAAAGACAGCCGCGGAAGTCTTAAGAATCATTTAATGTTCTTATTGTTTTTTTTTTTAATTATCAGCTATTTGTTTTCCACATTCTTTGAAATATATCATTTCTTTCTTTTGGAGGTCCTTAGATTGGTTTGCATATTCTTGTATTTCCCAATCTTAACCTTAAAATACCAACCGATTCGTAATCGAAACTATCAATATCGTGTTGTAGCATCTGACTCGCTTAGTGTATTTCCTTTGTATGACACGAACTGCTAAAGAAATTTAAAAAATACATACTTGTCTTAAAACGAAAAAAACAGTATAACGCGCGCACAGATACACAGGCAGGTTGTACTAGAATCAGGGGTAAAGAGTTTAACCAGACTTCCAGTGGTTATTTTCAGTGAAAGGCGGGAATATAATGAAGATAAGAAATTAATCTCTTTTAATCATATATATTAATTCTAAACGGTGCTTTCTTGTCACAAGGCATTATCTCCCTTCATATCTAACCGAAACCTATAAACGAGGTATCTTTTTAAAGATTAAGATCTTCGCTTGGATCACATCATATTTTAAAAAAGGAATTTTTCCGAATTTGTCCCTTAAAGAGTAAAAGTATTATTATTTCTACAAAGTATTTTTTTCCCCACGAGCCATTTATCTCCCTTGATACCAAACCGAAATATATAAATGAGGTATTATTTTGAAAATTAAGGTCTCCACTTAGGTAAAAGTATAAATTAATAAGAAATTTTTCTGAATTTGACCCTTAAAGGGCAAAAGTAATAATTATGAAGTTCGCGCATATAAAACAGTTCAGAACCAAACCGCTAGATAGCAGCAGGACATATCACAGAGATATCAATAAACAGTGTGCTTTATGGATATTTTCTTCTGTTACGGAAATATTTCTGTTTTGCTACACAATTCCTTTGTAAACATTTTGTTCGCAAAATTTTCTCACGGGCTGTGATCGCAGCATCACATATGACGGAGATATGGACACGCTGTGTGTATATTGTTCAGTTAGTTGTATTCAGTTATGGTCAGTGACAGTTTGTCATAGATATGTTTTACGCGTCCAAAAGTTTTTGTTTTGTACTATGTTGTATGTATTCTGTTACGTACCTTTTACGCTAAACAATTGCTACAAATGAGGCAGTTCTTCTTCCATACCATTACAAACGACCAACCTCACTATTCATGGTATTTAATTCGCGAAATTTTCACACAGATCACCTCGTTAACTGTAAAATAATTCCAACCATAAAATTACACGCATTTAGCAAATATTTTAAAAACTAGCTGTGACTTCACACAAAATTATAAGTCTTGTCATGTTCATTATCAACGTATAATAATACGAAACTATCACGGAGTTGTATCTGTAGATTGAAGATGTTTAGGAATAATAACTAGGATCGGTTATTAGGAGTTCACAAAGCGAAAACAGTTCTTTTTAGAAATTTTGTTTGTTGTTCCGGCATCACTAGCTTTTAACGGAACTTGCATAATTCAAAAGCTAGGAGTCTGAATGTAAATCTGAAATACATTTCATCGCATAATAACTTAACAAATTATTTAGGTACACAAGAGAAACTGGTGCTAGCTTCTTAACTGCTACAGCTACTTTACCGCAATTGTTAACTGCTAAAATATATGTTTCAGAGGAGGTTTACAGAAAGAGAATAGCCCAGACTGATCGAGGTGTGGTATCGTTATGTTCCTCTGCGAATTTCGCGTCCATCGGAGGAAGTTCAGTTCACCCCTCCCCCCCCCCCCCCCCCCCCCCCCCCCCACCACCACCACTGGGTACAGCCGTTATTATTTAAAAAATCGGTAGAGATGACACCTTTCCATATTTCCAAGGTTTTTTTCTTTTTCTTCAAAAACGTCACAAATTTTCGAAATTTACTTTTATCGATCTTGAAACAGTCTTAAATTGTCCGTGGTAGTATATTTCATACTAAATGATAATATTCTGCCTCAATTCTCGGGACAAACGAGCAGGGTACAGTCTGTAACGAAACTTTGCGTGCACTGAAACACCGTTTAGTTATTCGACCAATCGCATTCCCTTCACCGAACTATGCAGTGATGGAGAAGTTGCCGGCTAACGTACTTGGCGCTTTTAATCTTTCTCTGTAGAACGCTTTTCACACCTTTTTTTTGCCCTCCATTGAGTAGTCTTTGAGTACTAGCCGTTGCAAAATGGATTCATGTTATTTGTAATTCTGGAGTGTCACCCAGATCAGGACATAGAAGACATATTCACGTCAGAAGATTTCAATATTCTCCTCGACAGCAAGTGTCGTAAGCCGTAGCGTAAAAAGAGATACCTCAGATTAAATTCAGGGCCTTTCTCAGTTTAAAACCCCCTTTGGAATCTGTCGCGTAGTTTTAGTGGAATGCCGGAACAAATGAAAATTATAGAAATATCGTTTTGGTTTCAGGGCCCTATGAATTTTTTTTTTCAGTAATCTCTTCAATGAAAAGGCACACCTCGTTTTATGGTAGTACACATGTGGCATAATTGTTCGCTATTTGACAGCCTTAAATATATTCCCCCACGACATGTGCAATACCACCTGCCCAAGTCCAGACGCACGTAAACGGAGAAAGTGACACGGCTTGAAACAAAAGGCGCGCCAGAGAAATGGATGCTGCTTTCCTCATGTTGGGGCTGACATCGGCAACGGACTTCTCAAGTGCCAAATCGCGTCATAAGGAAAACCACCAAAATAACTGACCTGTAGCTCAAATTACTTTCTGAAATTTAAGTGTATTATATTACAAAAACAAGATTATAATTAACGATGTACAATTTCAGATTCGATATTTCAGTGCATCTTTAGTTTCGTAATCCCTTTAAAACACAGACAGTGTTATTGCTGAGATGTTTGTACCAATATAGCCTAAAAGTTAACCCCAATTCTCAAGAACAAAATACATAAAGTTTTGTAATATCTTTCAGCATTGTAGAACGTGCTAAAATGGTGCCTTATTGAATATTGGAATATACACTGAAACTGTGTTAAATTCCCGACTATTATGATTGCAGCGTTTTTTTTTACGTAGTCTAAAATTTATGAGTCTGACAAGAGAAAACAGTACAAAATGTCTTCCGGAATCAATAGAGAAAAAATCTACGTGCTACGTTTGGGGGGGGGGGGGGAGAGATAGAGGCGAAAGCCACGTCGGGATACTTGGGGGGGGGGGGAGGGGTTCTCGAGAGGCCAAAATGGAGCTTCTTGGTTTATGGACGCTTCCTCACTATGAAATTGGTTGGACAGACATCCCCAAACTTTTTATGATCTCAGAATTAAAAAATTACCTACAATTCCAGTAATTGCATAGATAAGAAGGGAAAAATATGTAAATTATAATTTATTTTGAAAATGTATGTTTTTTGGAGAAGTCCCGTTTATTTTTGATACATCCTCGTACCATAAACAGAGCATTGCTTTATTAGATGTGAACGTTATCTTCATAGCCTATCAAAATCTCTGGTGAGACCATCGATTAGAAGAAAAGTTCTCTGTGTCCGCAGCCAGACGTTTTAACCAAGTATCACAAGGCCACTGTTCTGGTACGTCAATGTCACCAGTAAATTAGTATTAACTTTAGGGGTTAATGTTGCCGTTATATTACTTGTTGCCGCTTTGCGCGTGCGTAGTTGCGACAGAGAGCCGTGTTCTGAAAGTGTGTCGCGGTGTCCTCTGTATCTTCTCCCGCGGCGTGTGTTGGCGTAACTGTCAGAGCCACGCACCGTGTCTCGTTCCGCCTGGGAGTTGCTTAACCGAGCTCACAGGTGCCACAGCCACACGTCCACAGAGGACGTCACTAGAGCAGCATCAACAACCCATGTACTCACTCAGTGACGTCACTCCCTTAAGAGACTCATATTCCTTGATCACTTTAAATTCAACATTATTCCCGTACCTCTTTTTTTCGCTATGGCTTTATGCTTTGTTGAAGTCATCAGAGTAGAGCTGTAGCATACCATATATATTCGTTACTGAGTCACCGAAACGTTAATCACAAATTCATTTCGTTACTCGTATTTGTCGTATGACTGTAAGTTTGATTTGAGGGTGGGTATTTCGTCGAAAATTTATGGATGGCCCCATACAATGCTTCATGCTAGCGCAACGTTTTGTAACAAAAGTAACGATTCGATAGTAACGAGTACTGATTGGTTTAGCAACGAATACATACTGGTACAAAATTTCTCGTTACTTTCGCAGCTCTACATCAGAGGCTGGAAAGGACTGTGGGATAGGAACGAGAAGGAATTCGGCCACGGCCTTTTGAAAGATCATGCCGGCATTCGCCTGGAGTGACTGATATTGGAAAACCATGGAAAACTGAAATCTGGAAAGCCGGACGGGGATTCGAACCTACGTCCTCCCGGATCCGAGGCCAGAGCGTTATCGTTCACCCCCCACGCTCGGTATTCCCGAATTATCTTACTGAGAAGAGTCGTCTCGGAGATCGCTTGAGTGTCTTCGAATTGCGCTTGAAGCTGTAGGTATGTTTATCAAGCAAGTGTGGTGGTTCAGACAGAGTACCAGTGGAAATTCTGTCACTATTAGGGGATTATTACTCTAAATACAAATTACAGCCCACCAAGAGAAAAATGTTTTTAATTTTTGTACTTTGAGCTACTGAACATCTATATATCGACAACTAAACGTTCAGCATGACTGTTCATACAATTTTCCCATTCAGTTGGTTAGATTGAGCAGCAAAATTATTTCTTTAGGAATTAGTCACCGCGCGTGGTGGGTGAGCGTTGTTTGCATATTTTTATGTTGCTGATATTTTTTGTCACGTGTACGCGTTTAGTTGGACACTATTAGCCTCAGCCGTTTAGGGGTTTATTAAACCATTTATTTTCTGCATTCAAACAAGCATATTAATTCATCTTTCTTGTTCAACTTTATCTTTTCAACTGCTACCTGTTCAAACTGTTTTTCTGTGTGTCTGACGCCTTTCATTTATTCATTGTTAATGATTGCTCAGTCCCTCATTATTGTTTGACAGCTGATACAAAATCTTTAATGTAATATTGTCAATAATCATATTTACACTCTTTTTCCTATTTATAACAACACTAGCCACAAAGCCCGTAAAAAATGACGGGCTTATCGGACTGTTCTGGCTATTGATTTCTTTTTAGTTGCTTATGAAAATAGAATTGTTATAAAATAAAGCTCAATGTGCTGTAATTACTTGTCCCTTGTGATGTAGCAAAAGGTTTCAGTTGTCAATTTGGTTCAGGTTGCGTTTCAGCCTAAATACAATCTTTGCCAATATAGCCGGTAGAAAATCAAAGCTTCATTCACACGCGAATTAATACATGCCCTGTATCGCATGTCAATGTCATCATGCATCGATACCGATCATGCATCATGTGATACAAACTTGATCCAAAATCTTCACAGTTTCTTACCTCTTTCTTATTGTCTATGTTGGAGATCGATGTTTTAACGCCTGACAGCTTACATCCGGCTGAAATAATGACCCCAGTGAAAACGAAGGATGCTAAAAATAAATCTTAACTACTTACGTTATGTCACGTAATAATTAGTTTTAATTGTGGTTTAGGTCGCATAGATCGCGAACAATTTGGAACTTCTTTTATTCAAACCAAGTAATGATTTCAGTAAAAAAAAATGCAACTGTATAATTAATATGCCGTTCTAGCATTACTGAAATAAATAGAATTGTTATAAAAAAAAGCTCAATGCAATTCCTAGTGCCTTGCCCTATAATAAAAGGTTTTCGTTGCTATCCTGGTCCGGGTTGCATTTCAACCTAATCATGTACTAAACTTGCTGCCAGAGAAACAATTATTCAATTACACACATATTAATATATCTACTATATAGCATTTTAGTGTTAATAAATAATTCATCGCGATATAAACAAAATAAAAAATCTTTACAGGTTATTCCATCTTCCTAAAAGCAACATATAATTAAATAATATGCCGTTCTAGCATTACATTTCTTACTAATTACTTAAATACATAGAATTTTTATAAAATAAAGCTCAATGCAGTTCCTAGTACCTTGCCCTCTAACAGAAGGTTTTCGTTGCTATCCTGGTCCAGGTTGCATTTCAACGTTATCACGTACTAAACTTGCCGCCCAAGAAACAATACTTCAATCACACGCATATTAATACATGTACTATACCGCACTTTAGTGGTAATAATAAATCTTTACGTTTTATTCCATCTTCCTTTTTTATATTCGTGATTCGGATAGATACTAACACCTTCGAATGGCTAACACAGTTACATGCGGCTGAAATATGGCATCAGTAAAAGCAAAGGAAATTAAAAATAAATATTAACAACTTACGTCATTCCACGTAATATTTGTTTGAATTGTAGTCTATGTTGTCTAGATCCGAACAGTGTGGAACTACTTTCGTTAAAACAAAGCAATAATTAAATTAACAGAACACTTAAGAAAACAAATTAAATTATTTAAAAAAATTGAATTACTTATGTCCTCTGCTGTGAAGTTCCAGTTCTAATAACAATATATAAAAATTGCCGCTAACATTGAGAAAATTCAAGCTTTTATCTTACATATCTGTGGTCAAAGATTTTAACGAATACTTTTACATAAAATGAGTATTACATAAATACAGGGCGTTCGCCGGAAAACGCTACCCTCCCAGTCTGTTGCCGTCGGCAACTTGCTCGGTCAGCGAAGCCAGCAGTTTCCGCCACGCGGCACCGTGAATCACCGCACTGTTTAACACCTCCGCTGCCCCAACAGTGCAGTGCAGTGACCTTTACATTGTTAAGAACGGTTTCTTTGCATTGTAGATAGTTTGTGACTTCAGTCTCTTATTAATCAGTGTTGTGAATAAACGTTTCTTTGCGGTTTGGCTGGTTTGGGGATTCATACTCTTATTAATCTGTACCGTGTTTGAGTGTGAGTAAAATTATGGTACGTTACAGTTTGCAACAAAGAATATTTCTCTACGATACATATGTGAAGAAGAAGTCGTTTAAAAAGTGTCGCAGTAAATTTCGTCGCGTATTTCCTGGCGCTTTACTGCCAGCTAAATCAACAATTCTGCGTCTGCTTCAAAAAGTAAGAGAAACGGGTTCATTTTTTAACAAAAAGAGACTGTCGGTCAACCGTATTCTCACAGAGGAGAAAATTGACGATATCGCTTTTCGACTAGAACAGTCACCCAAAAAATCATTAAGTCAGTTAGGGCAGCGTGTGTCTCGAAATATGTTCAGGAGATGTGAAATGTGCATTACACAAGAGGGTCAACACTTCCAGCATCTTTTATAAGGTAAGCTAATGAATTACGTCACATTTAAACGCTTAGCACATAGAAGTTTATGAAGCGTAATTATTATGAAATAGTCCGCGGCCGACGGTCGAACAATGCCGGAAACTGAGCGTTCGCTCGCCGGGAGCAGTTTCTTCCTTGTAGCGCTAACAGTGGGTTGCGTTTCCCGGCGAACGCCCTGTATAAGCATATAATGATTGATATGAAGATTTAAACGCAATACATACTTAATTTATTCGCGGATGCTTAGAAATGTTATTAAATGAAATGCTTCACCAAAAAAATGGCGTAAAGCGTGACGTAATAGTGCGACGTCATAGAATGACGTCATGGCGTGACAGGTGACGTCATACGTGACAGCACGTGACAGCTGGCGTTTTGTATTAATAGATAATTACAATTACAAACAGCTTTTTCTTTTTGTCGTGATATATGTCCCTTATTCTGTGCATAAGCTCTAACGGTGAATGGTGAATACTAAGAGTGGCCAAGATAATAAACTTAAAACTGTCACAAAGTAACCATGATATGTATAATTTTTTGTCTGTTCTTAACTTTATTTCCTGACTGATGCTCTGAAATCTTTCCGGAGTAACTGCGAAAAATCCAATATACATTCACCTGGCACAACCTCACAAGAGGCTAACTAAGCACACTATAAGCCATACACACCGAATCACCGATACACAAACACCATAAATAGCCGTCTTAAAAAATTTCAATACAAAAGAAAAAGTAGCTAGAACAACATGTTGGATCTGACATCCTTATTTGATCTGACATCCTTATTGGATCTGATAGGAGGAGAAAGTTTTTAGTCCTGGTATTTCGGAAGATTTCGGTTTACCGTGGGATCAGAAAGACAGTATAGGAAAAATTGTGAAACATAATCTATGATTTATACGCTTTTAGATCCTTAAAGATCTAGCTAAAGCACTAATTGCAAAGTTTTTTCCGTAGATTTTAATGTCCGGTCGACAGTAGTTAAAGACTTGCAGCCAGCAAGCAGTGAACACCGAGAAAAAGAAGTAAATATCGGGGAGAGATGTTTTCTTAATTAAACTGTTGCTGGTAAAAGAAACTGTATGATTTAATAGGTTCGGTAACTGTTACGTAAATATGCGGTGATGAAGATCAAAGTCTGTGATTTCCATTCTTGATTCGGGCGATAGCCATAGATTAGAGGCACGGTCAATAATGATGGCGGTTGATGGTCCCGTTTGGTTAGGGCGAGTATCACATTAGAGGCGGCAGCATATGTGATGAGTCGCCGCGGGCTGCGGGCCTGATAATGAGCCTGGGTGGGCACTGTCGTAACACAGGCAGCGCCGTCAGGCCCACACTCCAACTACCTGCTGTCTGCCCACAGCAACCGCCAGCTCGCCGTAAATTCCTGCTGCCAGGCACCGACACGCCCACAAACAACTGCTCTTTACCTGGAGAAAATTCTAAATGATCACAACGATGAATAAAGATAAATTTTGTACCCGATTTTAATTAACACGTAAACAAGTGTTTTCTGTAAACGAATATTCACGTATAATTGTGAGAATCTTGAACCGTGCGTGGTGGGTGGCCTCACATTCAGCAAGACGGATTTGGGTTTCCCATGGTTTCCCCAAATCATTCTAGGTGAATGCCGGGACGGTTCCTTTAAAAGGTCATAGCAGAATTCCTGTTCTTAGTCTCCATTCCTTTTCTGCCTCTAATGACCTCGATGTCGACGAGGCGTAAAGCCATAACAAAAAAAAAAGACAATCGTGAAGTAGGAATTCTTTGCTTGAATGGAAAATAGGGAATCGCAAGCAATGAAGAGCAGGATCGATTAGTGAAAACAGAAGGAATTCATCAACCTTGGATCCCCAGGTCTTGATAAGAAGAAACGTGTGGGACTTGTTGTATAACAAAAATCTTATGGATTTTTAAGCCACGCCTTTTAGCCGAATTGTACGGATCAGCACGCGCCTCAGGATAGCCCTCGCCACCTCCCCACCACGTTGCCTAGTGTAGTTTCAGCTACCCGGGCGTTTGATGTTTACGGACTGGGCGACGGATAGAGGCGCACCATCCCTGCCCGCAGAGACAGGTCCCCTCCCACTGCCCGCTGTCGATAGCTAGACAGTTGCGGCTGCCAAATGCAAAGGCCGTGGGCAGCCACCTTAAGTTTGGTATTCATCCAGATGGTTGGTTGGGCCCTCCTGAAGGATGTATACTTAGCCTGATACTGGAGGTAGGTGACAAGTTCCTTTCTCCGTTACCTAATCTAACACAGTTATCTAACCGGGTAAAGGGGGCCTGCAGTTTATCAAGCTCCTATTTTACCTGATTTATTCCTGAATATTCGAGTCATGAGTCTTCACTTTTGTTTTCGCAATCCTTTATCTCATCATCTTCTATAACTTCCACACTGAACGAAAGCACACTTACTATTAAATAAAAACGACAGCTCTACTTCTATATATTCAATCAAAGGAAAAATTCTTCTTCACTTAATTTATTGATATTCCTCAGTAATCTCTTACGTGAAATTTTAAGAACAGACGGAACAATACTATCTTCAGTTGATAAACAAAAATCTTTGTCTTTTCGACGCAAGGTCTCATAGACGGTTTATTATACGTAGTCAACATAATGTTTGTTTGGCCAATGTGTAGCACATGCATTTGAAACAGCGTGGAAAAATCTTGCCAAATCCAATCTTAACATATCCGTTTCTCAAGCTCCGTCTTCACTCGCCAAAGACCGTATTTTCACTCGTGCTCTAAAATAAAGACCACTACACTCAGACTTCTTTCATTTATCATAAATGTTACTAACTATTTTTTACGATATATTTTCATAATAATTAAAATTATTAACGAATCATCATTAAAACAACTAAAAATTATAATTGAATTTATTTTAGCGCCCATCCCTTACACGATTAACATGGAATTCGATTCAACAATGCTGGTTGGCATACTTCATATGGTACGGCAAACTGTGCCAGAGGTGAAAGTGGGGTTAAGGGTCTAGACAGGGATTCGAACCGGGGACCTTTCGATCTCCCGTCAGACGCGTTAACCACTGAAGCAGCAGGCAGCTGCTCTTGTGGAATATAGAATTGTTTAAAATGTTCGACGCTGAAGGGCAGTCATTTTCATCTGCTCCACCCTCGGATTTCAAAAATTAATGTCGCCAAAATGCATAACGGTCACGAAGATTGTGTTCAATTATAACAGATCATTAAATGAACGATGACTTCTTCCCTAAACATCTTCACCGGACTGGACTCATTACGTGTATATGATGGCGAGTATGACGTAGATACAAATCACATAATCTTTGGCTGCAAGAAATACTATTGTTGGATAGTAAACAGTATAACATAGGTCTACCATTTAGAGATGTTGATATTTTAGGCCCTATTCTTCAGCTGCTTTACTGATTATGGTTATTTGTGTTTTATTCCGTCTATTGCATTGGTTTCTAACCTTTTTGCCCTACCACACCCTTTTCAAACAAAAGATTACTCACCACCCCCGATTTCAGAAAAAATAACACCAACCACCCTTTTGTAATTAACAGTGTAACTCATATTGGTCCAACTCTTTCGACTCGTTACTGAAATTACTTTATTAAATATATTAACAATATCGGTGGACTATTCACAGTTTTACTAACAAATACATACTGTGAAAAAATATTATTAACTAGTGTAAGCCCGTGACCTGTTTTTTGCCTATCGTCACGGGTCTAGAATAGTTCCAGTTTTTAGGGTTAAAGATTATGACAGGTTGACCTGATCTGATCAAATACGAACCTGACCTGTGTTTCACCTTTGGGGTGAATAAAATCTCTCGAACTTGAAAAACTCAGAAGTATTAATAGACGTAGGTTTTAAACACAGACAGGGACTATCCCACTATCGTATAATTGTTTCAAAGGTCGTTGACACGAACTTGCTGAAATGCCAACTTGTAGTCCACTCTGTAATGTTTAAAGAATTCCTGCTTGCTCCGAAGGCATCACGTTGTTTTTTATTGAGACTGGGCATTCATAATGTAATGGTATCTCTCGTGGCTTTTGATTTGCGACGAAGGCTGACACGTGACACCGTTCCCCAGCCAATAGCTATCGAGGTGAGTGAGCTTAGGAAATTATATAATAGATTAGGCGGCTGAGCTCGGTGTGATGACATTAATTTTTCTATAGTTAGTTCCTTATTTGTCATCAGAGACCTTGAATAGTCGTTTTCCACTACTTCATTTTTTTTAGCTAGTAAATTTTTGACTACGCTAAATTCCCTTTTTACTGCATTTGATCATGGGAGTGCATTGAAAAACTTAATTGATGCAGCCCTCAAAGCCGGATATAGTACTGGAAAGGAGGATGTGGTGATTGTTCCTCAACGCCCCCTAAATTTTCCTTGGACCATAAACGCCCAATATACACCCTTCAACGCCCACCATTGGGCGGTACCGCTCCCATTGGGAACGACTGTTCTAGTGCAACTAAAACTTAGTATTGACGTACTCTTTTCGATTTATTCAGTCATCTTTGATGTCCTAAAACAAGTTACGTTCATATATTTTGATGGTGAACTACTATGTTTCTGTAATTATATTAATATATGTTAGCTGAAACCATTTTCAATTTTATTTGCAGTACATTCGGGTCAGAAAATTTTTCATTTCAGTCTTCTGTTCAACTTGATTTTTGCTGTTTAAAACAAGCACGTTAAATCTTTCGGTATACAAACAATGCTTATTCTCTCATACTAGTGTTTCCGACTAGCTATGTTTCTGTAGCTTCCTAACACGCATTTATTATTGCTTACAATACTTTCTTCAAAACTGTCAACTACCATGAAAATGTGCCTCACCAACCTATATTGTTTCCTAGGGTTTTAGCTATATCTGCACCAGAAAAGGGGGGGGGGGGAACACAAGAAGATCCATTATCAGTAAAGCAGCTAAGAGAAAGGGGCCTAAAATATCTGTTAAACCTTTCTAGACAGGCATTATTAACATCTTAATGTATCAGATCCAAGATGACATATCTGAAAATAGATGGAACAATTCAATATAATACATTTAACAAGAATGTAAACATAACCATGGCAAACAAAATTATGTATGCATTAAAGTATGAACAGTACAACATCAGCACAGAAAAAATTGTATGGATAAATAACTAGATTTATGCTCTCTATTCAATAAATGCACAACACTATAAAATCTTGTATTAAGCAGTCTAGATAAATCTCAAACATTAAATATCTCTCAGTTACAAAGTATTATTGAAATAATATAAAATCGCACCACACAAAACATTAAACCCCAAGAAAAAAAATCACATTTATAAAGCGATCAGGCATACGTGCACACAACAAAAAACCTCATGTCATATTGATACGAATACCTCTTCATCACTACAGATTTTCCGCCTACGTTTAGTTAATATGATTAACAAAGAGTTGACAGAGAAAGAGGAACGACTTCTAGATTGAACACTAATACATAACCTGAAACGGCCAGATACAAATAAATTTATAGAGAATACCATAATCAAAGCTAAACACATTATCACACAAGAAGAAAAGAGCAGTGAAAGATAGGTCACAATCAAAGGTAATGCAAATTAATGCAGAACACAGACTGCACCAACAAGACTAAATATTTCATATAACTGTATAGTAACAACACATCCAAACTTAGGTCTGACTAACAGCTGTCAAAAAATACATGAAAAATACCTAATTGATTTTGAGAGACTGGCAGGAAACATGGCTATCACAAAAATGCCATAGCATACACAATGTGTAGAGAACCTAAAAATTTATTATGATAACATTCTAATATAAACAGTGGTGAATTTTAGAAATGCCTCAACATACAAATAAGCTCTTTTTCTTTGTTTGTGTAGCAGGCGTTTGCTGTAGGAAATTTTCACGAGACTTCAGGTGACAAGTTCCTCCCCAACATTAACGACACTACATGAATGGAGGAGGAGGAGAGGAGTGTATGATTATGCTATAACGGCATTTTATTACTGTGTGGTAGCACTACTCCCAGCCAGGGAAGAACAGCCACGGCAAGTTACGTTCTTCTCTAATGCGGGACGTCAGATTTTGTACACGCGTTACAAATGTTTATTTGTGCTGAAGGATACTTCAATAGTTTCAGTGCAAAGAGCCATCTCGTCTACACTTACTTCAAAAACTGGTAAGTGGTATTTTTTATATCAGTCATTTCGCCCAGTTTCGGCCCTGAGAACATAATTATCGGATTGATGGATAAAAATAGAGACATATTCACTCTAGCCAAGAATGTTTAAAGCATTGATAGAAGTTTGTTTGTTTTTATGGCTGAATTTGTTTTACTCGTAATGTTAATTGAGATTGAATTTCTTTTTACCGCAAATCATCTACAAAGATGACTTTAATCAGTATTTGACTCGCTTCATTGATTGCTTGTAATTATAGAGTGTAAACTTAATTAAGACCTTCCCATGTGGTTTATTAAATGTAATAATTCATTTAATACCAAAGCAATCTTCTCTTTTCATGCTGATGACGAATAATTTAAATTAAGGAATCTTGCATCTCATGTAGAGATGGCTATAAATGTCTCTCGTAATATGGGCTAATATTAATTCGTAAATGGTGCTCCAGCATTCAAATTGGATCGGTGGACAAAACTTAGGTCCATATCGGTTAGAATGCACCTCCTTAAATATGAAGTAACTCTTTTTTCTAGTTACTACATTTTCCTCTTTATTTATATAATTAAAACAGCAATCACATACGCAAGTGAAACATTGGCAATGAACACCATAAAATCAACAGAACAAATCAAGAAATAACAAAGAAAAACTACCAGAAATATCCTGCAACGCAGAATAGATGGATATGGACAGCATGGACTTCAAACTAGAAAAACTATAAAGAAAATTTCAACCATAGAATAAGACAGGAAGAAAAAAAATAATGGAATTTTATGGTCACCTGAGTAGAATTCCGAAGGAAAGAACCTCAAGACAGATTTTAGTATACACACATATGCTAAAACAACAACCACATGGATGAAGGAGGTGGAGAAAGACCTGAAGTCTGCAGGCATTGCTAAGAGAGACGTCACACACTGAGAGATTTTTAAAAAGAAAGTGTACTCTTGGGAAGAAAAAGAAGGTAAGATCTGGACTGCCGAAGAAAAGAAACCGGTCAGTGAAAGAATTTTAAAAAATTGGTCCGACAAAAAGAACATCCCAAAAAAAATTTAATAATAATAATAAAAATTGAACGCATCCAATCAAAATTGCTTATCGTTCTCCGATATGGAGACATACGCCAATAATAATATATATATAGATCTATGTCATTAATCGTTAGACAATACAACAAGCTGTACTGTCGTGCAGTGATGTTTCCGTTTGTTTTCAACGCAGTATCTGTTTATTTACTCCGTTTTTCCACCATACCAACAAGACGCCACGTTTCTAAACAAGGAGCGAAAAGGAAGTTTGTGTCACTTTGCGGAACTGGTGTCTGCTCACCGTCACCCCCGCAGATGGCGATTCCAGTTTACGCATTCCACATCCTGTCGCTGGTCCCGATACTGAAATCTGTTCAATGTCACGTGTCGGAAAATATAAAGTGCATCCAGATCTCGTCTGCAAAACTGTAGTTATCGACGTATCACTAACTACAGTGCCCGCCGATACCTACGCTAAGGAATAATCTTTATCGTAACCATATGTTGTTCGTCTAAACGTATTTGTATACGGGTAGTTCAAAAGATATCTGTTTAAGTTCTGTTATAATTTTTGAGGCACTCCCTCCAAAACAACCTCGAATGTGAGCTACATTATAATCTTACACTCATTGCTAGTACCTTGGTGATCGATCTTCGCTCGGCACCTTTCGATATCTGTTCAAGATTTTGCATGAAGTTTGATTAAAGTCAAACTTAAAAAAAAAAAATAAAAAAAAATAAAAAAAAAAAAAAAGTTTCTAGTCCACAGTTTCTTGATCTAACCAAAGATAAGCAATCGGTAGACTTACTGATACTTGAATCATCTACAAGTTGAGTTTAGAGTAGTTTCAGAGATACCAAATACAAGAATTGCTCGATTTTTTTTTTTAATCGTCTTACAAACTTGAAAAGCAAAACGTTATCTACATATGAAATTTCATCCAAATCGTTAAATCCATTTTCGGTGTCGTCTGATTTACCCTCTCGTAAACGATTTAGCTATCATGAAAATAGTTGAAACAGTGTCAAACACCGCCTAACAGATATAGAAGAATACTTCTTAGATGGTGGTTCCCAGATGTCGACGCGGCCTTGAACACCAACAAGCAGCTTTCAGCCCTGACGTGGTGGAAAACGATCCTTGGTGAAGACACGCACTTGGACAGCATCGCGTGCCCGTGAAGCTGGTACATTACTTGGCAGGCTTCACCGTTGCATTCTTCCCAGGGTCTCGCACGTTGCGTGGGAATACGCCGAACAATCTTCCTCCAAACTGGAAATAACAAGTTGCGGTGAAAACTAAATTACACTTCCAAGTGCCAGTCTCGTTAATTAGATAGTTTTCTGTTTCATTCCTCATAATTGAATCATAAAAACTTACCTTTTAATCAATTTAGTAACAAAATCGCACCTGAAGTGATCAATAATTGAATCATTTAACACGAAACAACATCATAAAAAAAGCTAGCTGGTACTTCGTGGGGAGCTGATGCGGATTTACTACGAACAACCGCTCTCACCATGGTTTACCCTGTTGCTGAGTACTGTGCTCCAGTGTGGCAACGTAGTGCTCACACTAGAAAAATAGACGTCCATCTGAACGAGTGTATGAGAGTAATAACTGCCACACTAAAATCCACCCCAGTCCCCTGGTTATATATCTCCATAGGTAAGACGCCAAGAAGCAACGGCAGGTTAGTGGACAAAATCACTTCGTCCTGACCATCCACAGGATCTCACAATCCACGAGGTCCTAAATAACCTACTCCCTACCCTTCTTAAATCCAGTATGGCATGATATATTTGATTTCGATGTCAAGAAGAAAAGGCGACAAAGCTGGGATTCTGTGTCTGTTAAATATCAAGATATCGAAGATGCTACAACTGGACTTCCGGGATTCCATCTGAAGAGGGACCAGTGGGTGAAACTAAACCGCATAAGAACAGGCCACACAAAATGCAGTGCCATGCTTCATAAGTGAGGACTTCAGGATTCCCCTGTCTGTGACTGCGGAGCTCCTTCCCAGAGTGTGGAGCACATCATCAAGGAATGCCCTCCAAGGAAGTACGTTGGACCATTTCAAGATAGTTTCAGTACTACAACTTACTTCATAGCATGGCTGCAACAACTGGACATCCATCGAACAAACAGAAAAACCTTAAAATTTTTCTTGAGATATTCATATATTTCTCGTGTTTCAGAACTGGCAATATGCTGAATCACCAATCATGCCAAGCCAGGCGGTTGACATGAGAGACGAATACATTATTGCAGCGAATGGTTCGCTTTGAGATTTATTAATGCAGATGGCATTCATCAGAAGAATTATAAGTGACAAAGCCAACGGAGGTATCGTAAAAGACGTCAAAGACAGAATGATTATCACATTGTATTTATGCCATCCATTCTAATACTTAATCGGCCTTAAAAAGGAGAAGGTGAAAATCTTTGTGAAGACTTCATATCGTACCATCACAGTGTTGTTTGATAATTTATTGCATGTACGCATGATCATCTCTAATGATCACTATCTTAGGGAGAGTACATAAACTACGTGGTTCGGTCTAAAAGGGGGGGGGGGGGGAAGTTGGCTTAAAAGCTACGTTGAGCTACGTGAAAGGTGGGGAGAGGGGCTGTTCCTAGCCAGGCCACGTAGCTTTCCATTCATATTATTTGTCACTCTTAAAATGAGGTACAGAACACACAAAAGCAAGCAAATATTTATTGGCGTCATTTAATTATCTTCGTATGTAATTTACGATAGTATGACAAGAGAAAACAGAACAAAATGTCCTCTGAAATCAATAGGGAAAAAAGCTTCGTGCTACGTGGGGGGGGGGGGCGGTGGTAGATAGGAAAGTCACATCAGGCTACGTAGGGGGAGTGGGGTTCACAGGAGGCCAAAATGGAGCCACGTGGTTTATGGACGCTCCCTTATGAACTGCGTATAACAAAACCAAAATTTTTCAACTTAGTAGTGATACAATTTCCATGTCTACAGAAATTAGAAATTCCAATAACATAATAATCACACCACTTTCCCGACATAACGTAGCTTATTTTTATGTTCTGGCTGATGATACTGAAATATATAGTAGAATGTGTGTGTGTTTTTTTTTTTTTTTTTTTTTTTAAAAATCCACATCGAACTTTCTTCCTGACAGATACATGAAATTTCCACAAGTGACTTGCTGTGTATGCTGTCTAAAGGTAATCTATCGTAATAGCCACTTTTTTATACACGAATACAGTAACAAGTTTCCACTTTAATATTTCAACTGTGATCAAAATTACTTAGAAATTTTAAGAATGGTTTTAGTATAATAAGAATTCTAACTGCCATATAAATATTAGAACTTGATTAACATCGGTTACGTAGACACAAATTTCATACTCTGATTCGTCAATACCTGAGTTATCATGTTTGTTGTAGGTTACCAATATTAAAAATGTGTAAAAGAAAACCGTGGGATCTATTCTAAATCACCAGATCTCTCAGCACTCTGTAAGCTCTTTCCTATCTTCCATGAAGATCATGTTCTATACCTTATACGTAATTCTACCAGCTTTGCCAATTTGGGTCTTTATCATTCCTACTTCTCTCCTAACTACAGCTGTTCTTCTTTCGTGTTCGATTACATTTTCTACTGTAGTGTTTTCCGATTGTTTCAAATATGCTCCTTTCTTCCCTTAATGATCTTTACAGCACCATCCTTCCATATTTTTACTCCTCGTTTGGCATATCTTTTCCCGTTTTCTCATTTCCTAATCAACATTGGGTTCTCACCAGGCACAATCTACAACTTCTTGCTGTTCTATAAATATCTACTATCAAATTAGAATTAATTTTTCTTCACAACTTTTAATAATTCTGTCTGAAGTGTTACAGCCAGCATATTTCAAATCACGATTTTTCATCTTTCAACAAAAATATTTAAAATCTGATCGTTTTCGAACAGGGAAACACAGTTTTTGTATGCCTATTAATGTCTGTTGATAATAGAATTACATACGAAAATAAAGTTGATCATGCTTAAGGCCCTTTATAATTGTACCATAGCACTAATGGCAAAAGGACGGATGTGGATAGATCAGCATCTCACTCCTGCCACCTCATTTCCTGACTTAATCGTTACTCATTTGACAACATGTTGAGTAACTACAGTATGACTGAAACAATTTACATTCGAGGACAATTTGTACTCGTATCATAAGAGGTATTTGAATCCCTGTCCAATTCGTAGTTTTTCTGCCTGATTGAGTTTCACTTGCTGTAATCGGTGCCTGCGGGCGAAATATCTCTTCTTTTGCTTACAGTGACCTGTATAATGCGTTTATACAAAAGTCCTTCAAAATTTTACGGTAACTGTTCAACAAAGGTATTAGAAATACAATCTAATAGTAGAGAAACGTTTAATACTTTACCATCATCAGTTCTGAATTCGATTTTCTTTCCCTTTTGTTAAAATTCTCGTATTTTAGTTTACCACGTCTATTATTGAACTGTTAACATCAATGTTTTGGCGTAATCTGTTATGCTTACACAATGCCTTGTAATAATAATAAGATAGGTCAAGTTGATAATCGGTATGTCTGCGTTAACGGAAAGTTCTTTCTGGTCTTTTTTATTTCAGCAGGCTACAACAAAGGCCGTATACTCAGCGACAGCTTAAACTATCTCCTTTCTCAATTGCTGCAGCTCGAATGGTCTTTGTGACCCACATAAAGAACAATCTTTTCTCTGCACGTTTAGTCTCCTTTCTACTCTACTGACAGCCACGGCTTCGAAATTCAATACTATCTCAGCAGGGGTGACACCTGTTGGTTCCTCTTCAGGTGTCCTGTTTCGATCCCGATAGCGTCTAGATTTAATATCAAGACAGTACCTCACACCCACCAACTTGGGTTTCCCTTAAATTTCCACTGAATATTGAGTGAGAACAAATATAGCACGAGTATTTATAAAAACTTACCCCGTAGCTATTTCGATTTGCGCAGTAACATTTTGATAATTCTGACAAAGATCGGTAAGAAAATATTGCCCTTAAATGTAGATGTATGATTGTAACTTTTAATTTTCTAAAGATCATACATCACGCCAGCTTTCCAGGGTGAATATAAATGTCAATATATTTTATTATATGTGTGAATTGTCACGAATACTAGTAATAGTAGTACTTTTCGGAGCATTGTTGCGGGAAAGGAATAAAGCGGATAACAGGAGACCCGATAACAACAGAGGGATGTACAAGAGATTAAAGAAGTAATGGAATTAGCAAGCTGAAATGTAAAAATATATTATGTCCGATGGAGGACGTTGGTTCGAAGCCTCGTCCGGCCACCCAGATTTGGATTTGACATGGTTTCCCCAAATCACTGCAGGTGAATGCCGGGATAGTTCCTTCAAACGGTCATGGCGAGTTCCTTCCCACTCCTTGCCCTCACTCCCCCCCCCCCGGTCCATTCCCGCCTCTAATGACTTCGCCGTCGATGAGGCGTAAAGCAATAAATAAAAAAAATAATTAAGTTGACGGAATGAATAAAAATATATTTTGTATGTGATGCTGCAGACTAAACGTGTATTTAAGTGAAACTTGAAGTGCTTGATATTGGTAAAAAAGTTGCCGAATTTTTTTGCGTAGATAATGCAAAGAAAGATAGAGCATAATTTTCCCTTTTCTGTAAAAGAAACTACATAACTTATTTAAAATGTTACGAGAGAGACCAAATCAGACGATCCCTAAGGAATAACAGAGGGCGCTAAATGTATTCTCTTTGCTAGACAGATTCCAAAAAATCGACAAGATTTTTTTTTTTTTGATGCAAAGAAAATCATTGTATTTGTAACGACAGATGCTTTGGAATTCACTCTGTTTATAAAGATAGGAAATTTTAACAGTTTATGGATGCTTTATAAAATTTCTATTGCTAAATGACCCGACAAGATATATTATACAATAAGCAATTAACAAATTGATTAAATGATTAGTAACAGCTCCAGTTTTATTGTTTAATAGCTTTTTCGGCTATGGTACCGTCCTCTTTTCCTTCCAGTTTTTCACTGCATTGTTCTTTCAAATTATTGCATTTATCACAAATGCTGTATTTTCGTTCATGAAAATAGTTTTTCCATTAATCTAGTTGTAATTTTAGGTGCGTCGTATGAAGTGACCTTCCGCTTTGTAGCTGTTTTAATATTACAGGTAATATAATGCGTGATCGAGGGTGATTGGCGGGCGCCTTTTGTGTGACCCTGAGTACAGCTACCGTGTCGAACCGAGAAAGAAGGCCGAACCAACACGCATTCGATGCGCCGTCGTTTGCTGTCAATGACCTTTCCCTGCCGGGGATGGTGAGGCGTGACAGGACAGCTGTATGTCATCGCAACAGTGATTCGCTGTAGGAACTGCCGGTAACGTACAAACCACGCAGCTCTATCCGTAATTTATTTAGAGATAAATCTACGGTGTTGCCATCAATTTCACCGGATTTTCTTGGCTACCAAAGCCTTCAGGCAACACCAGGTATCCGACCCACAGACAATACGCCGATGATGACAGATTTTGGGGGTTATGTACCAGGCATCATATTGCGGCGGGCAATAGGTTATCTATAACATGCGACACAGCAACGTCAGGAAATATTTATTTCTTGTTCTACCGATGCAAATACTATTACGTATTCGTTTGTTTTGTTCTTTGTTCGGCGTGCACAGTGTGGAGATGAAATATTAGCAAAATGGAGGGCACGTTACGTAGATTTTTTGAGAAGCCAAGTTTGGGAATTGGTGATTCCAGACTCCTTGCATCGCAAAAGGTAACTTATCAAAACTAAACAACCACCAGGTAGCAGATGAAGTTAAAAGTAATTGCTGGTTTCCCTACAGAAGCACCCATATTGCAAAGATATTGTCCCGGTTCTGGTTAGAGTCAGTCGATAATTTGTGGCTCGGAGTCAGCATAGTGTCGATCTCTCGCTGGTTTCCTCCCGTGTGGTACCGTTCATCGCGCGTCCACATTATGCCATATGGCAAGGCATGGCAAGACCACGTGACATAGCGTAGATAGTGTGATGCGCTGTGCCATATGTCAAAAACGAGCCATGTGGCTTGTCGGTCCACTACAAAGGAAGCCATGCCATTTCTGGGGAGGGTAGACACTGGGGACGTGTCGCTTGGCCCAAGGGGGCTTCAGATGACATTTCATCCTATAGATGGAATGGATTACCGGGAAATCCTAGCATTAGTAGAACTTTATAGCACTCGATATGTTTTGTGGGATTGTAGGTTAGAAGAATACAAAGATCGTAATAAAAGACGTGATAGCAATTAGTTTTGGTGTTGATGAGGAAGAATTTAATAGAAAAATGATTACTCTAGCTGGATATTTTCAATAAAGATTAAAACAGAAGTCCTCTGTTACCAAAATATGCAGTGTAAGCGCTAAACGTTTAATGGCTGGAATAGATCTTCTAAATGATGTGTCTCGTTTGCTGATTTTCAACTTTTCATTCATATTATTTGTCATAGTTAAAAAAACCTACAGAACACACAACAGCATGTGAATATTTATTTCAGTCCTTTCATTATCTCCGTATGGAATTCACGATAGTACGAAATGTCTTCTGGAATCAATAGGAAAAAAAGGCTACGTGCCACGAGGGGGAAGAGGGTCAGAGGCAAAAGCCACGGCAGGTCACATGGGAAGAGGAGGAGTTCACAGGAGGTCAAAATGGAGCTACGTGGTTTATGGACGCTCCCTTATTCACTGAAAGTGACTCTTATCTAAATTGTGACTACGGCGGAACGAAGTGACAGGAGACCGTATGCTTCAATGGAGACTGACGCTTCAAATTTGTTAAATAGAAACTGCATACTTGGTGCCATGAAACAGTAAGATTTCTCTCTCGTGTGGGATGGATATGGGGGCGTCAATTAATTACGTGAGCTGAAATGGGGGGGGGGGAGTTCGGCAAAATCTCAACACGGGGCAGGGGGGTTGGTCAACGGAAATCTCGCGTGAGGTTTTCGAATTTTTTTGTTGGACTGTAAAACTAAAAAAAAGGTCTACAAATGATGCGAAAGTCGATTTTAGGGGGGTATTTCGTCGGAAAGGGGGGGTGTAACCGGCTTTGGAAGGGTGAGACCTAGAAAAAGGTCTCAAAAAGTTGCGAGGGCGATTTCTAGGGGGGAGTTCTGAAAAACACCTCACGTAATTTACGGATGCCCCCTATGTAATATTTCATGCATAATATCAGTGGTATACTATAATTATGTAGAACAGTAACTTACGTAGATTTGATTGTTGATGGAGAATGCATATCCTTGAGGCATACTGAATCTGTTTGTCTGTATAAACTGTAAGATTGTAATTGGAAGAAACGTAACTTAGTGCTTGTGGATACATTCCTATCTCCCCCTACCCTCCGATTTGGCCATCAAGGACCACGTGCACACTGGACACCTGTGGTTGAGGGAGGAGTTCCCACCCGAAGTCTAAACTAGCTTATTGGAGAGACTTGTGTTGCCATCTATCAGCGAAACGCCTAACTGTATGTGATCCATATGATAAGTGTTTTTTTTTTTTTTTTTTTTTTTTTTTGCGCAATGTGTAATTTATGACACGGAGCTTGGGGACTGTCAATTATTTTGGGACACCGCCTGAAAACCGCAATCAGGATGGCCTGTACGCGGACCTGGGCTCGTGCCATGTTCCTTTGTACCCCCCAGATCCCGTGTGCGGCGCATCATCGCACTGAGCCATGCTTGCGTGTAGGACTGATTTCTTTATTATATTGTCTCATGTTTTTATATGGTAGCACGTAATAACTGACAGCAAAGGTAAACCTCATCAATTTTATGTATATTTACTGTTAGCTAACAGACAAATAGGCAACTGAAGTACATCTGAAGGGAGCCGTACCCATCTTGTTAGATTATTTACAGGCTGTTACTTCGATTGCGGTGTCTGCATTAAGCAAATCGCGCTGCTGCTAGGTGTGTTCAGAAACTACAGAGGCCGCGAAACATGGGATTTACGAGGACAGCGGGGACGGCACAGTAAACAGATCAGCTGGCGACGCCGAGCACCTTGCCCACTCCGCGTAGCCTTGCCGGCGCCGCTGTGTTTGGAGAGACCACATGCGGCTGAAGGACGGCCGTGGGTGTCGCCTAATTAATGTTAATTGGCCGACAAGCACGGACCACGCTGCTACTCGTACCGTTATTCCTACTCAGCTGCCAAACTGCACACAAATCGATTTATTTCTGTTGTGGATCTCCAAGCAACAAACGTTTTTTTACGGGACTTTATTTCTTGTCGTTATAATATTTTAGCCCAGGTGTTGTAACGGAAGCCATATTATATTACTTATACCGAAAATTTATAGCGCACTGGCTGATAAAATTATTCTTCTGATCCAAATCTCGCCGATCTATCGGTAGTATCTCTTATCTCTCTCCAGTGCCATTGATTTAGGCTCGTCGCAATCTGACGTGCTGGTTTAAATCGACGAACAGCTTACATACGATATGAACACGAAATCAGGCGTTGCTTCCTTAGAAGACCATCTCTGAAATCGTTCCCGTTCTTTGGCACGCCGCCCCCTCTCCCCCCACCACATCCTTTTCGGGTTTTATGAGTTATGTTCACAACATCGAAGACCCTTCATGTCCAGAACAAAAACGAATTTTCTTTCCCAGTGATGTGGACTGTCAAGCAACAGTAAAATTTTCAACACTGTATTGACTTAGGAATATTGAGTGTTGTGGTCAGTGGTAATGCTCTGGCCTCGCATTCGGGTAGATGTGGGTTCGAATCCCCAATCGGGTATCCAGATTTCCCAAATCACTCCAGACGAATGCCGTGATGCTTCCTTCAAAATACCATGGCCAAATTCCTTTCCGTTCATTGCACCCCTTCATTTCCCGCTTCTAATTACGTCGACGTTGCCGAGGCATAAAGTCATAAATAAAAACAAAAAAAGCACTCAGACATTGGAATCTATTCCCAGTTTCCGTCGTCAATTATTTGGACACTGTTGAGCTATATCGTCAAAACCTAAGTTCATTACTAGTGTTCCAGTTTTGGGTCTTAAACAGACGTTATGAGACCAAAGCAGAAAAGCTTATCCCCGTGGAGGTGGTAGTACACTAGTGGAACAAACTACATGTGTGAGGCTACCCATAAAACTGTCCGCCTCAGTTGGTTGCGGTACCGTAATGGCGTTGGGCGCTAACACGGGGTTAGGTGATTCAAGTCCTGATGGGAGAAGAAATTTACATCGCCGGTACTTGGCCGGCAGTTTAGAAAAAGTGGCGACGCACAATTCCTATTAACCAGAGTGTGCGGCAAAGTCGTCACTTATATCCAAAACCTGTCCACAGGGAGTATGGAGTGAGGACATACGGAACCGCTGATGGAGATTCGTCCGCCGGACGGGAATTTAAGCCTGGCGTAGTTATCAAACAGTTATTCATAACAATCATTCAAAAAACAACAAATCAAAATTGCGAATTTTAGTACAAGAAAAGGTCACACCGAACAGTGATACTGGGGCTTGGCATTTGGGAGGACGCGGTTTAGATTCCCAGTCCAGCCATCCAGATTTTGGTTTTCCATCGTTTCATGAAATCACTCCAGACGAATTGGCTCCTTCAAATGATCATTGCTGAATTTCTTCCCGTTCCTTGCGCTCAAACTCCCTGCTCTAACGACCCCGCCGTCGACCAGCCGTAGAATCAGAAGCAAAATAATAATAATAACAGTAATAGTGAAAGGTTATCCTTGTACAGCCCATCCTCATTGGAGGACTGGAGCAGATAGAGCCCACAATTCCCTTTCATATGTTAGCAATAGTAGGCAGACGGTGTAGTAGTAAACACCACAGTCCTCAGGGCTCATGATTCCCTAAGTACTCACTTAAGAACGCGTTTTATTGGACCGTATGGTACGGGATATGCTGCCAGATGTTTTGTATCAATCAATTGTCAGCATCTTGATCGGGATAATAAGGTTGATCGGCCAGTTCATTGTAAATCGTTATTCCGATTGGCCTGTGCTGCAATTACTTTACGTTGATTGTGGGTGGCAAGATTTACTGGAACGTCTTCAGTGTCCTTGCACTGAGTCCAGCAGTGTGGATTAGGCGTTCCGACAGTGTCTCCTTTAAATTGCGTCCGCCGCCCACTACCTGCTAAGATCGATATTCAACTAGCGCTGGTTCGATACGGCAGCTAGCCTCGGCACTTGTGTCCTGCATGCCGGCGGTAATGAGATATTGCAGGTGTAATGTGGGTTTTAATGCGTACGGAACCCCGTAAATAGGTGATGTATGCACTGTTAATTAGACCGCTTGTTGTTAGTTACTTATTGCTTAGCTTGTCGCCGTGTACCTGAACTCAGTAAATAACCAAACCCACGCAACTTCAATTCCAGTGGGAACTGTTATCCTATGATCTTAAGACCTTTGTTAATGTAGAAGGCTACACACTATTCTAAAATCCATCAACCCAGTTCTTACACGCTGTCTTAGTATTATACAATTATTACTACTCTGCGATTCACTAAAAATGGGTGGCGCAGGGCACATTGCACCTATCCTAATGTGTAACCGTTTGTGCATAGGAAGGGATATAAGGGATATGGCAGGAGGCGCCCACGGGCTATTCTCAGGAACCATCCCGACATTCGCCTGGAGCGATCTGGGAAAACCATGGAAACCCAGGACAGGACGGCCGGAGCAGTTTATAACTACATCTATCAGATTCTAAATTTTCTCGCTCGCTAAATCCTTCCTATTCCATTCCCTAATCGCTCGTGGAGTATGAGTATAGAAATGTATCGGTTCAGGTCCTGATTTCTCTTATCTTATTTTCTCGGTTGTTCCTATATATGAGTGTTGCTGGTAGTAATATATGTATGCTGTCATCCTGAAATAGATCAGTCGTGAATTTTTCAGTTCGCTTCTGCCGAGAGTAATGCCAAGTCTTCCCAACCTAACTCCATCAACTTCGCAAGTACGCTTTCCCTCCAACTATATATATATATATATATATATATATATATATATATACATCTGTCCCGAATCGGGCAGCTATACTTTGTACCTTTCCCAGTGCCTCCATTAACCTCTTTTGATGGGGACCCCATACAGAACAGCGATATTCTAAGTGAGGACGCACCAGTGTTTTGTACGCAATCGATTTGAGATGCGGCGTACACTGTTTTAAATTACGACCTAGAAATCGGAGCATATGATTTGCTTTCCCGATTACCTTTTCAATATGTTCGTCCCATAACAAATTATTACGAATTTTTAGCCGAAGGTATTTAGCGGAAACCACACTTCTAAGGACAGTGCCATTAATTGTATAGTCAGAGCTAACTGGTGCCACCTTTTTACTTATATACATGACTTGGCATTTTTTTGTCTTGGGGAGATAAAGAAATGAGTATTTGTAAATATGGCATCGCCCACTACTGATGCGAGTGAACAGCAAGATTTGTAATTCGCTATTCAATTGTGGGATATCATTTCGATTGTAGAGCTTTTATTTAGGACGTTCTAACTGTGAAATTTTATGATATGGAACAAATTATTGAGCAGAATATGGTCAAAAAAATTCCCCATAGACATGTTAACAAACGATACAGTCTGAGTTAAAATACATATTACTTAAAAGTTCGTTTCGTAACTGTCTCATTCTTTATACTTTTTCTGACAACAGGAATCTTGGTTAGTACAAAAAAGTCAGCGTATAAATTGTATTCAAGCAGTTTTCACTTTTATCTCTTTGGAGCCTTTGATTTGCCATCATTTATACTGTATACTACCTGCGGCCGCGACTTCATGCCCATCGAATACAAGACTTTTGCTATTAATTAGCTAGTAAACTAACAAAGGGATTTCGGTTAAAAAGATATCACGAAAAGACGGAAGAACTGCATTTTAAAATTTATTAAAACTCATACAATGTTTTGAGACTGGTGGACATTTTGAAACATTAAAAAAAACATTCAATTGTTTCGATGCTACTGTACGCAATGTGTTGTACGACTAGTTACAAACTTTACCAGCTCTCACGATGACGTTTAAGCCACACATAGACGTTTCTCGATCAATATCCAGTTCTACGCATAATTTTCATCGATTACTGCTCCTGTAAAGTAACATAGTCTACATCAGGTAACAACTCTGCACCATTCGAATAGTACAGTCAGTCTTAATGTTTGCATTTTCAATTTATTAAAATGCACGGTATGTAAACTGTTAGTGTGCTACATTTCATCAGACCGAAATTGCGATTTTCTTCGTGGGGGATATGTAACTTGTCGGTACAGGAGGAAAAAAGAATCTCATCTCAGCCAATGGCATAAGCTATCACTACGTGCAATTTTAAAATAATTTATTATTTTTTCTACACGCGAGAAAAACCAAACTCTGTATGTAGGATGAGTCGAATGGCTTCTTGATTGCGCAGTTTGTGAGTCTGCGGGCTAAAATGTAGGCATTCCGGCTAGAGTCCAAGCAAACCTCCACACGCGCTAAATGTTTGGATATCTCTGCCACCAGGAATCTTCAGAAGGAGGATTATGTCAACTAAATCACCAATTCACCGTCATAGTGGAAACTCTAATTACAATGTTGTGTGTTTTCATCGTGATTGGTGCATAGACGACTTTAGCGGGTTTTTCTACAAGCTTGCACCGTTGTGGCAATGTTGGGAAAAACGTCGTGTAATATGTATCCCTCTATAGCTGACGTAGTTGGTCACGTATATACTACACTCTATACATATAGTATCAACTTCGGTAATCTTCACTGTGACGTCTGAGGTATATATACTCGGTTTTAGAAGCATTTCGAAAAGTCGAACTATGACCCATTCGGCTGTATAGTCGTTAATACTGCATTTGTGCAATGATGCAGAGAAACAGAAAATGTGTGGGGGCCGACAGGAAACACTCATATTGCACTCTTTGCATACAGTCACTCTTGTGCGAATGTGGAACGGAATTATACACAAATCACATCTTCTTTGGATCTCACAACAAACACAACAAATTACGACCTTGATAAGACAACTGGTAATACTGAAGATTCCAGATCCGACTTTGATCATCAACTAAAAACTACAACGCCTAAAACAGCTATACACCTTCCTTTTAGAAACAGAAATAAAAGTATATAAAATATATTAACGGAAAGTTACGTGCTATAGTACGTTGTCAGTCGGTTAACAATGATAAAAGACAGCACTACCGTGAAGTAAAGCAACTTTTTTCCTTTCTCTTTTGAAAGAAAAGTATATAATACCAGCATTTTCTCCCTGTTTCACACACTCAGAACTGGGTGTGTGTAGTAATACGTTTGCCTGTTAGCCTGTAATGTAACATTTTTGAAATATTTCCTATAAATTAGATTCCGCAATTTCGTTACGCTTATTGGAGAGTTAATGTTTTATGTATTTTTTTTTAACGTTTTTAGTCTGTTACAAAGTACCAGATCACATAAAACTGAAGAGATAAATAATCAAAGATATGTAGTCAAAAAACAGTAGTAACAGAATCACAAGAGTGGAGTGTTTATCTGTATTTTAGAGTGATCGTTGGGGATATCTCTTAAGGTATGTTTATCTGAGGTACAGTGTAATCTGTGGGTCTATCTGTTCTCAGTGCGCACGAATAAACATTCCTTGCTTCGTTTCTCGGGCACATAGAGTTGGAAGATATACCGCCGATTTTAAACTTTCAAACTGTGTAAGTTTTTACATGATTCCTGGACAAAGGAACAGACAGACGGTACAGCTCACAGATTTATAAAAGTATAGGCCGATTCTGTTATCTATGTTCTCTAAACTATTATAAAATATTAAAATAATAAATATTATCCTTGATATTACTTTTTAAAGGTATGAATCAGAGTCTTTCTCTATATTATTGTAATAATTATGCGACTTAAAGAGGAAATTCTGGCCTTACTTCAGAGCGTATCCATGCTAAGGCCGGCGCTAGGATTCTCGGGCCCGGGGTAAGCATTATTAGCAATCATGTAATTGTATGGGGTCCGTGGCAAATTCATCGGATGGGGCGATGGAGCCCTCCCTCAAGACGGATGAACGGCTTTTATTTTTTATTAGCTCTACAACTGCCCGGGCGACAGTGGGCGGATTAGTGGGCCGGGAGTCTCCTAAAGCTGGTCATCGGGCTCGGGGTACATTTGACCCGCTTACCCCTTAGCCCCCCCCCCCCTACCGCCGGGCCTCCTTAGGCCATGGAATTGCATCTGAAGGAACGAAGATGACAGCAGCGGATACCTCCTCTCTGTATGTTGAATTGGAGGATGCGAGCAATAAACACTGGTGAAAGAATCTCTCTGTGTATCTGAGCGAGACATGAGAAGAGTTGGTATGTAAGAAGAGAGAGATGTGCGCCTCTAGAGATTTGCGATTGCCGCGCCTTGGCGAGTCTTGTCAGTACTAGTGTGGCGTCTCCCGACAGTCAGCTGTCTCCAACAGCACTGTAAGGGCTTTAAATCTGGATCCCGGGGGATAGCTTCATTGTGTGGAGATAACCAGAGCCCCGTAGAGGCGTGGGACGTGCAGTCGATTAATGTGCAATGCGTGACAGGCTTTCAGGCGGAAGCATTACTGAGAAGTCGCACAATTCACCGCTGATTTAACAGGGTAGGTTACGTGCGAAAAAGGTCCCTCTGACACAAATTATTTCATTATACCAATGCTGTGTAAACGAGGCTTCGTTTCTTTAACTCATATTAGTGAATGTATTAAGGACTTGTGTTTTCTGCTACAGTTATCACATTCGAAGTTTTTTTGGTACATCTTGATTATCCAGGCGTGTTTCGAAGCTCAGTCGTTACAGTAATTGACTCCATGCTGGAAGGTTTAGATGAAGTTGATGTTTATCCTGGTAGGTGCACTTTCCGTATGCCATTTAAGCTGTTGCTAAAAGAGAATCTGTGAGGTTTCTATCGCGGAAATAAAGCAGATCATACCCATCACATCACTTTCAACCGTTCTAAGGAGTGTAATACAATACAGAGTTGTATCACAGCAATTGTTGTCTTAGAGCTTTCATAGTTTGGGGAGCTGCAAACTTGAACAGAATATGCACTGGAAGTGAACGGAAGTGACTTGTATTTGAGACAGTATGGGCCAATCCAATTTTCGTTTCCATGGCAATCAGAAATAATTCCCTGTAATGTCGGATTTTTTTTTATATATATATAGATAGCCTCTTTCCTTTCCGTTTCTTTGGAGGAGTCCAACGAATTGCCATCTGTCATAACCAGAATATGGGCAAATAGCAAAGAAAAGTAATGAAAATAATAAAAAGAGGTGTCTCGCTGTCGCATTCGTAAAATAATAAAATGTTTGAAGGTAGAGACACAAGTTTCAGAAACATTACTTTAAATCGTAAAAGATGTTGTAGTTCGAAAAAAAATCCAATTCTATACCTCTGTTCCGTGGTACATGATAAGTTAAGATTGGTTTCCGTATTTCTGTACGATCTTTAATATTTGAAATGTTCGATTATTTTAGTTGGTAATTGTTAACTATTTAAACGTTAATCATCGAACATTACCAATAAAGGATGGGATTAACGATGAAAATGGATTTTTGAGACAAACGAAAATTTACAATCGTAAATCAAACTTGAATATTCCCAACAAAAAAAATCCGATTAGTGTCTATTAGAACCCAAACTATAGGATTCAACAGTACGACATAGGAAATACAATCGATTCGAATGAACTAGGGATTAAACAAGTTAAGGATTTTTCGATATCGGTTCAGGAAAATGCTGCTCGATTTCTTCGTTTAAGAAATAGCCTGTTTCCTTCCCCGAACTTCGTAACAGTTCCCAGTAATTGCTCCGAAGTCGAAAACACGTAAGAGTGTATCCTATGCATAGTTTCCTCATGAGACAGAACGATTTGGCAGCAACAATAATTTGCAACCATCCCTCTCGCGATCGAAAAGCATGATTTTTTTTACGAGATGCCTACCATTTTCTTTCATACCTGTAGCTACATAAGAAATAATTACGAAAACGTTCTACATATTTCGTATTACCGAATTTCTTACTCATCTCTCACCCAATGTCTTTGTCATAACAACCGCTGCTGGAGAATGACCTGATATTGCCGAGAACACTGGTTTGATTATCGCTTCGACAATCCAGTTTCCGATTTCTCATAGTTTTCCACTATCATTCCAGGTTAATGACAGATTAGTTCCTTCAAAAATATCAACTTCTTTCCCGTTCCTTGTCAGCAAATCCTCTCTTTTAAAAGAATTTGTTTTGTTGCGCCAACTATTATACAAATCTTATTTGAGTTACGACATCACTTCAAAGATTGCTGCTATGCTATAGTTATTTGGATCATTTTAAATTGTGACGTCGCGTCGCCTTAAGGCATATACACTGATCAGCTAAAACATTGTAACCACCTACTTACTAGCATATTGGTCCACCTTTCCAACATAATACAGCAGCGATTCGGCATAGCATGGATTCTATAAGTCATTGGACTCTATCTATTCATAGGTCACGAAATCCCCTTAAATTACGGGCCAGCGGTTTTTGGGCGCGGCATCTGGGTACGAGCAGCTCGGAAACGGAGAGGCTGGTCGGCTATTCGCGTGGTACTGTAGTGAGCATCTATGGTGTTTGAAAGACGGTGAAACCACGAGTAGACGACAATGTGGTGGACAGCCACGCCACATCACAGAACGTGGAAGTCGGAGGCTTGCCCGCTCTGTAAAGCAGGATAGGGGGTGATATGTGGCAGAATCGCTATTCTTGTGCTCTGAAATACTTCTGGAAGCACTAGAATTTTACTCTTTCGTCAGATTGTGAGAGAACATAATAATATTTAATTTGAAATGATAGTAAAAATAACTGCTTCCTTATCTGTCTCTGTCAACAGGAATGCCTAAAAGAAAAATATACACTAACGAGATATGATATAATTTGTTCCTTCAATAACACTGTTCTACAAAGAAAAATTTTCTAATATGGGAATATGTGCTTCTATAATATTTTTGCATGGAGAATTCAAATCTGAAATCAGAAATTGCTCAACAGGCACATTTTTTTGGTTATATGAAAAATTGTATATTTTAGCTTCCCGATAATTTTTTGTCGTACAAAGGGATATCTACAAAAACCAGTTGGCAACAACAACTGCATTTCACTTCTTTTAATATGCAAATGTTCGTACCTTTTTCTGTACTTCTGCTACATTTTGTAAAGTAAAAGCCATTGATAAAGATTAATAACTGAGTTTGTGTTAGACTGATTGTGCAGGTCTGGACACTCCTTGTAGATGCATCCAAAATTAGTTTCAAGGCAGTTCTGCTCCACAATGGGGATGTACTCGTAATTTCTTCCATTCCAGTTGCCTACGCTAGCATGACTAAAGAGTCATATAACATTTTGGAATATATGATCACAAATATTAAATACAATGAACATAAATGGAAGATATCTGGCACTCACAAAATTATTGCCATAAAATTGAGTATGCAACAAGTCTACATCAAATATGGGTGATTCATATGCGAGTGGGATAGTCGTGACAAAAATTCTCATTATAAGAAACAGGATGCTGAGATAAAAAAATTGTCAGTGTAAGAAACTCATAGATAGTGAAGTTGAGCTTCTTCCTCTACTTCACATCAAATTATATCAAAAGAAACATTTTGTTTAAGCAATGGATAAAACTGTAAGAGGATTTACGTACCACATTAAAAAATTTCCTCATCTTACACCAGCAAAGGTAAGGGGAGGTGTGTTTGTTGGCCCCCAGATTAGAAAAATTCAGAACGACCCAAATTTTGAAGAAATACTGACTGCAGGAGAAAAACAAGCAAGAATGTATATGTTTCAAGAATGTTAGCAATAATTTTCTTGGAATACGAAGAACTGATAACTATAAAGATTTGGTAAATGAGATGCTTATTGAATACGAAAAAATGTAATGCAATATGTTGCTGAAGGTGCATTTTCTGCACTCTCATACGGATTACTTCCAGGAAAGCTGTAGCGACGTGTCTGATGAACACGGTGAAAAGTTCCATAAAGACATCATGACTTTATAACGGAGGTAAGAAGGGAAGTGGATGAGTGCCATACTGGCTGATTATTGCTGGTATTAGGGACTACAAAGACATTCAACATAAAAGGAAGAAATAAGACTATCAACAGTAGGAAAATAAACATTTTTGCCTCATGTTTTTAATTTTTTTTAACTCTGTGTATAATGGTTGAAGTATTTAATAGTTAATCTTTTGATTAAAATATGTTTCCAATAACTTTTAGTAAGACTGTACCATAGTTTAACGTTTTTCAGTAAATACAGAACAGTTTAAAAAATTAAAATCCCCATTGCTATTAAACTGTGCCTGATAGAAGAAATCTGAAAGCAGATATGAATTGAGCGCACTGATTTCCTTAAGAATCACAACAAATATTTTCCATATTTTTTTTTTTTTTTTTTTTTAACAGTGTTATTCATCAGAACTGATCATTCACCAGATGTTCTGTAGCGACAAGGGTAGTTTGTAACTGTAAAGGATTAATTTATTGTCTCTTTAACATCAACGTCAATGTTAAAATACTTCATTTTATTAAAAAAATTCGTTCGGTGAGATAACAGAAAATGTTACTGAACGTGTCTGCTTCTTGTCTTTAGAATAAATTTTCTAATTTTTTTCGAATCACTGCATTATCTTGAACAAAAAAATCGAAGAAATGATACGAAAAACATTATGAATGCTACATTTTTCTGGAACAGTGGCCAGAACTTAGATTCGTATTATTCCAAAAATGTAGTTAAAAATGGAAATTCAATGTTTCAGCGAATACAATTATTCCTACATTACCATCGGAAATTCTTCTTTTTCTCCGAAAATATGTGGCTCTGAGTATAACTGATTTCCTGTGAGGGACCCAATGTTAATATTTAACTGTACGCGTTAGTTTTACAACCTTCTTCAAATTTTGCAAAGTTAGCTTTTTTGTGTAAAACATCGTGACAACAAGGTAAAAGATAATAATTGAGAAGAATGAGAGAACTTCGAATAGAACAATTTGTCGGATATTTCTCCTGCTGCGACTTTCTCGACACATTGAGCTCGCTATGGGATTGCTGTCGCCGCTGTTGTATAGTTGCCCCAGCAAAGCGAGTTTTATGTAAATGTGTTTCTACACAGGATTATGCACGAGTCGTCCCTCGCAAAATGTGCTCTTTAAATTCAGTTGCCGGGCAAAGTTCGCACCTGCCTCAGTGCGCGCAATAAAGAAGCTAGCAAATGTCTCTCTCTCTCTAATTATGCTGTAATCCGCTCCCGTACGGCTTAAGGCGGAGACAGTTTATGTGACTTTCTAAAGAGAAATTATTCCGGTACAAAGAGGAACTGCACTCCGTACCAGGCATGTTGTACTCGACACGTATAACAGCGCTCATACGGATTCAAGTACTGCGATCTGTGGGTGATTGTGAAGGGGTTTAATTGTGTTTATGGCTGGAATTAACTAATTTGTGTTCATACTTTATCCCTTTGTTGAGTTCAGATCGCTAACACTTGAATGTGTATGACTGATTGCTGCTGATGGTTTTAGAGGCCCCCAAAATGTAAAATAATACATTCCTACCACTTTCTTTGATGTCTCAGCATTTAGAAATATTTGGTTACAACAGAAAGGAAATTAAATTTATCTAGATACTCTAAGATGATTGAATGCCAAATTTGGAAAAGGTGTAAGCAGAGGGTTTCCTTTTTCTGGGACAATACAAAATGTATGTTTACTGAGGATGCTTTTCCGACGGTGATGCTCCCTATAAAATAGAAAAGGTTAGAATTCGCCCTACAGCAAGGCATTCGGAAGGATGTGGGTAAAAAAGAAAAGAAAATGATACACTGAAAAACGTCGCGAAAGTAAGTTTCCTTTCGGGGCCAGGACGGATAAGATGGGGAGAAACATAGAAGTATTTGAAATCAAACGTTCCAGAAACATGGACGTTCTACTGTTTGATACCATTCAGTATCTGGAATCTTCGATGGCCTCTTTTTCTATGTATGGTTCCTTTAACAGGAACTGCAATGTCTTACTACATACCTTAACCAATTTTCTTCCGATTTTTGATAATTTTCAAAATGTTTCTCACCTTGCCAATTAGCATCAGTACCTCCTCATTCTTTACTTTATCCACCCTTTTCCATCCTCCGATACAACCACTTTTCAAAAGCTAGTCTGTTTGCTTCTTCTTTCCTTAGAGTCTATTGCCCTGCACCATACTAACATAGAGCCACGCTCCCAATGAAACAGTTAATTATTCTTTCCCTTAACGATTTCACAAGGAATCCACAAACTAGTCTTTTCTTCGTGTTAAAAGCTACTTACGTAAGTGCAGTTTTGCATCTTATTTCATGCGCATAATTTGATCTTCCTTCAATAGGAACCAAAATATCTTAAGACTTTCACTTTCTCTATTACTTCATTACCTTATACACTTAATGACGCCCACTTTCACTTTTCATCCCCAATTTTTCAAGTGCATTATCAAAATCATGTCATTAGCGAATCTTTCCAAGAATCGTCACTCCTTTTTACCATCCAGATAACTGTTAATATATAATTTCTTCAAGATATATGTTAAAGAGCATGGAAACAGAACAAACTCGTCTAACTCCTCTGCCAATTATTACTTCATCCGATATTTCACTTCAAATCCGTACACATTACAATAAAATCACATTGTTAGTCTCCTTTCTTCAAATCTGTTTATTATTCTTGAAAATATTCATCGGTCTCTCCCCTCTTACTCTCACAAAGCCAGTTTTAAAGTCAGTAAAAACATTACGCATTAGAATATTTTTTTAAAAAGACTCACAATGAATATTAACTTGATAACAGAGCACACATTACAAAGGATCAAAAATAAGATGCTATAACTGGCAGCGTACGTTTTAATGAGTGGAAGTGACGAGTTTAACGTAGGACTGCACTAAATGACACACAAACAGTCGACTTGCAACTTTTTATGTTGCTATCTAGCTGGTATCTGTTTCTTCCGCTAGTTGCGTCCTGACAGCTAGCTATATTAGTCGGCCCTGCTACTTTACGACACTAGTTTAACGCTTCTGAAATGTCGCTGACTAGATTTAATGCTCGACCTTGTCTGTCGCGCCATCAGTTGTAACACATTGCGCGCTAATGTATTCACACGTATCACTCTCAAGCGCCGTTAAATTATCCGCTTGTGTAGTTTCACCAAGAGTTGTTCCTCAATGCAAATTACTCGTAATTTCCGCCCAATAAAGTAACAAGTATATCCAAGTCCCGGTATTATTAAGTTTTCCTTCAACTCAAAGATCTGCCGTTTCATCCAATCAGCCCAAATATTCATTTTGCTGTCAATAACTCCATCTACAGTTCTTTTACCTGCCTTATTGTAAGTTGGCAGTGATAACATACCATCCACTACTTTGTGCCACCAAAGCGATTTCAGGTACATCGGATCAATATTGATTTCAATTTTTCACTTCACTCTCCACTCAGAAGTCAAACGAATAGAGTAAAGAACAAAATCCTGAAACATATTGTATGTTTCCTTTTCGTGAATGTCTCCTTATTCGTCTTATCATTCGCTGTAATATTTTAAATATCCATCACGTAGATTTTTTAATCATATAAGATTTATCACATCCAAAGAAATGAATAAATTCATGTCAAAATTTCTCTTATCGCATTTTCTCTGTCATTCCTGTATGTTAATGCCAATGGTAGTAAAACGTGTTTACTGTAATCGTGAAATAAATCAGTCAAAAACTTCCCAATTAGATTGTCAACCCAACTCCTTCAACATCACACTTACGCTTTCTCCCCAGCTGTCACGAATTGGGCAGCCCTCCTTCGAACCTTCTCCAATGCATCCAATGCAACCCTCTGCCACACACTTTTAGTGAATCGTAGAGTAATAGTAATAGTGATAGTAATCCATTTTTGACGGGAGCTCCACACATAAGAACAATATTGCAAGTGAGATCTCACTAGTGCTTCTGTAAGCAATCGATTTAACATTCGGCGTAAATTGTTTTACGTCATAACATAGGGAACGCTTCAAATGGTTTGCATTCTCAATTCTCAACCCGTTCATTTCACAACACATCCTCTTCCAAATCTGGCGGTCACACCAGGTTTCTTCCTGCACTAATTGCATCAAATCCCTTCGCCTTACCGTCTTTCTTCATCTGGTCCATCCATTTAGTCAGTGGTCTTCCAATAGATCCCCCTTCTGTGTTCAATATAAATTATTACAACTAGGTATTTAGCGGAATCTACCGTGCTGATGACTGTGTTGTTAAGTGTTATTTATTTACATTTTAGTGATCAATTTATATGAAGTAGTGATCACCCAAGGGTCGAAATTGGACCGTAATTGATTAATTTATTTAGTTTCTTTAATGAAAGAGTAACAATCATTATTTGAATTTATTCTATTGCGTTTGCTGCAAGCATAGTTATATTATATACTGTATACACTGACGCCGTTGGCTGCGAGCGTGTACCAATACGTTATTAGCGTGTGTTGTTTGGCTTAATTCCCTGCAATACCTATAAAATTAAAACGATACACTCCACGCGTGACTGTATCCTAAATTTGAGCTTCTGAACTAACCACAGCAAATGATGAAATGTATTTATCGATGGTTCATTTGAATTTAAAATATTCGTTTTAACTTAAGGCCGGAAAACTGCTTTAGCTTTATGAAACTTGAAGTAAATGCTGTCCTTCACCTCAAGTGACTTCTGATTCGAAATGTTTTGCATTGTGAAACTTTTATTGTAAATTCGAAACTATAAAACTTTTTTGGAATGACATTCAGTGCGCATCTAAATCTATCTATCAAAATAATTTCGTCATTTTGTGTGTTCGCTCTTTAAATTTGACTATTATCATTTTGAATTTCACGCAAATAAGTATTCCTTCTTTCTGGTCTCTCTCTCTCTAATGAAATTACTTAAATTCAAAAATAAAAAAACACTTAACTTTTATTTAATTTGATATATTTGTAACACATATTATACACAAATTTTAGCTTTCTGCACTTCTTCTACATATAAAGTTTAACTACGCCAAATCTCACACTTCTCCGTGCGCGCAATATTCTTAGAAAGGGATCCAAAGTTTTCGCTTAGCGTATTAATATATAGATAATTGTCACTCCAATGCAATTGAATTTGTAGTTTTATTTCCCTAAATCGATATTTTATATTCCAGTGAAAGTGCTACGAAATTATCTATAAAGACACAACAAACACCTGTGATGCAAACTACTGCTGCTACAGACATAACTGATGCTGAAATACTGTATAATTACAAGCAAATGTGAGCAATGAAAAATACAGAACCGCTGAAGATGCTTCAGAGAATGAAGTGAAACGCGTTCGGGAAATAAAACTACAAATTCAATTGCATTGGCATGACAATTATTCATAAAAATTGATCCTATCGCAATTGAGGAAATGGGCTACAATATCCAGATCCTTTTAGTGATGATAATCATCAGTGTATTACACATTCAGGTATCTGTTAAATGTATGCTACAAAAAGGTCATTACAAAACGCATACGACACCTTAGTTACAATAGCAGACATCTTTGGCTAGCCTCGATAAGACAATTCTCACAATGGGACGTCCATTAATTACGTGAAGTTTTTTTCTGAAATCTGGATCCTCTCATGGTGATATCTGGCCGTACCCTCTCCCCTCCTCCTCCCGCTTCCCTCTATGGTGAGATCTCCCGGGTGACCTTCTAGGTTTTGGATGGACGGTTAGACCCCTTCTTATGTCGGGATTGGAGTATTTTTTAGACCTTGTTTTTTGCTCCATTGTTCTTCCAAGAATTAAAAAGATGACGTGAGATTTCTGTCGACCTCCCCCCCCCCACCCTTGGTGAGATTTCGCCGGACACCCCCCGCCCCCGCCCCCGCCCCCGCCCCTATTTCACTTCACGTAATAAATGGACCCCCCCCCCACGATGATAACAATTACGCTGGTGGGACAGGCGAACAAGATTTTGACAGCAATGAAGAGTATTATTGGTGTGACAGCCTGCCTTTGCGGAACCCCTGGAGAGTCCCCGCTGACCGCAGACAACGTCGAGGAAGGCGCGCTGCGAGGCACCGTGTGACGTCACTCGGTGGGCGGAGCAGCGGCCGCGCGACTGGCGGCCTCGGCAGAGCCGAGCAGTGCGTCTCCAGCCGTCGCCCAGCGACAACACTCCAGCGGCTGTCTGCTCGCGGTGAGTAAGTCGCTGTGCCGCGTCCTTCACTGCGCAATCCACAACTGCTTGCCACCCGATCCGGGAGCTTAATGAGCACCCACGAGTTTTTACCACCCAACAGTTCTTGTCCTTCGGACTGCGCGATTAAGCGAGAACAGTTCCGGCATCAGTTTTTGTCCGATGCTTGTCTCCGTAGAAAAACGTGTGTGTACCCCACAAATAATTACGTATGACCTGATAGGTTAGCAATGAAAGGGGTAGTTTGTACTGCAATCAAATCACTGGAAAAGATTTTTCTCAAACGTTCATCAGTAAAATTAAGGTGATGATTAGTTATAGCAGACAAAGTAGAAAATTTTAAGTAAACTCGCACAGTAAGTAACTGTCATTTCTTCTTCGATTTTGGCCCATTTAAGGACCACGAAAAGTAAATGCATCTCGATGCTACTTTTCTTGACTTCCAATAGTTCTTCACCTTTAACTTTGTTGTTTCCTCCTTTCTTGGGTTTAGATGTTGTTATCTTTTCTCTTCTCCTCCTAGAAACCTTTGAAGTTTTGTGTCAATATTATGAAAGTAGCTCTGTCTTGCATTATGTCTTCTGTTTTTTCGATCTCTATTATGTAGTCCTTTTTCTTTTCTTTTTTTTTTGGCCAATGGTTGCTAGCCTTAATCTTGTAAACGTGGTTGAAAATTCTTGCTGTTATCCATCCGAATTATGTGACCCAAAAAAAAACCGATTCTAATCTCTCTAATTGAGTCCGACATCCTTTAATTTCTTCTTCTTTGTTTAGATCTCTATTCCTCTGATAACTAAATTCTCCCTTTCCAGTTATTTTTCTGCCTTTTATTAATAACTAAATGAACAATACTCATGGTTTGTACTGCCCATCCTGCTCAAAGACGGAATTTCTAACAAAGCTTCGAATACTTCGCTCTCTTTTTACTTACAAAAGGTTAGCGTGTTTGAAAAATGAGTGAGTTGGTGATTCGAACCATAATTCAAATTCTATTAATTTGTGAATCTGTCTATATGTACCAATTTAGGCTTTATAAGTAGTACGATATTTGTTAGCATTCCGCTTTCGTTTCAGTGTGACTTTAATGGATGTTTTTGCCCATCAATCTGCTAAATTTACTGACTTGTACACGCTCGTATTTCACAATCCGTGTATTTAATTTTGACTTAACCCAGTCATTCCATGGATGACTGAAACGGATTTAAAAAAAAAATATTCTAATCTAATTTCAATTGCACTTTTTTCCTCCCGCATACCATACAGTTCAGTGTTGTGAAATGTGAACATTTACCACCTGATTATGTTCATTAATCAGATGTAGCATCATCTACAAGGTTAGGTTGCTTTTGATGACTTTGCTACATATAGTCTGACACTACATACCGAACATGTGGTTACCAGTACAAAATATGTTACAGACGAAATTGTTCAGTAACTGATTTTAGAGTTTAGAAATGTGCAACATTCTATATTTGACAGTATAATTCAAATAAAATATTTGTGTTCTCTATAAAGATAAATGGAATCCACGGAAAAGTTAAATTTCTAGTGTGAGAAGGAGCTGAATCTGAAAAAAAACGAAAGTAAGTTGCCATTGCTCAGTTTAGATACAAATAATACTGTGAAGGATGTAATATTATGTGTGACACACCTGGTGGCTGAGGTAGCTCACGCAATGTTAGTGTTTGCATCGTATCTCAGTGATGTATAAATTTTCATCATTCGGTGGTTACTGGCAGCGTATGGGAAGTGACCATCCACAGTTCCTGATCACTAGATTGTGCACCAGGTGCCTTGATTAAATCCCGTAACTCTCCGCTGGGTGTATGTAATGAACACATGCGTCACTGTTGATACTGCAGTCATTCGTCCGTCGGATAAGGATCCTAAACATGGCTGGCTGGCAGTTTGGTTTCTTTCTGGAGAACAGGTCTAAATAGCAAGGTGCCGGATTTTCTACCTTATTTCATCTACTACGCATTTCATATACCCATCACCTATCAAATATGAATGTACTGATCATGCGGGCGGACAACATTCTTAGGATCCGCAGAGGTAGAGCTACTTTTTCCGTTCTTGACCTTCGCGCTTCAGAGCTGCTGACAATTCACTCGATGTTTGCTTCTCGGTAATAATTGTATAGCACGTTGATTGGGCCTCTGGAGCAAACATACTCACGTTATTAATATTGTGTAGAGGGCACACATTAAGTGTATGACCACACCTTCCATGACAATATAGAGGGAGATCTGATGATATAACATTACTCTCTCTATATTCAGGCATTGCCACGTCTTTCCGTTCTGTTCTGTACGTTATTTTTCATTCCATCCAAGACGTGATATTTTATTTCACTTTATGGAATTGATTTGGTGAATACAATTGTCAAATGTTTATGCACAGAAAGGCATTGAAGAATTGCCGGTTAAATAGTAATTATAGTATCTGCTGGCAATATTTCGGCATTTGCAACTCAGAAAGGTTGTAGCTTGGAACTGTGGCAAAAACAACGATGACTGACCGTGTGTCGTTCTCACGTGTACTTTGGTCACGTATTTTTTTACACACAAATTTCGTGCACATTAACATGGGTCAGTGCAATAAATTCTTGGTTATCTCAAGGAAATCACCATTAATTTTATCTCAGAAACTATCAACCAATAATAATTATGTTTTTAGCTTTGATTGAATCCTTAGATAAAGTGGAAGTAATTTATTGTTTTAGTAGATCGTTGGTGGCGGATGTACGCTAATATTTCGTTTCTTATAAGGAATGGCAGTTACCTTCTGGATTGGCAATACAGTAATACTCTTTGTCATTTCCCTGAGAAACAATAGTGGGTGACATTAATCGCATGTGAGAAGTGGTGTCGATTTACATATAAAGTGCTCCTACTTTTTCGGGTCCTTGATCACTCCATTGTTTATGGTCTATTTTTTAAGTATACCTATTTTCTTATGTGGGAAAGAACGCAGAGCTTAAGAAGGATTATTGATAAGCAGTGTGAGTCTCAATTCATATTCGTTTCTCTACGCTAAGGATAAGGCTCATAGGTTGTTATTATAAGCCCAATTCAGTTCAATTTTTATTTCATAAAAGCTCTTTAGTACGATTTAATGTGTAGTATTTTTCGAGCGCAGCAAGAGTTGTTTGTTGAAATTACCGCAGAAACCAATCATTAACTCATATGATAAAAGAGCCAGATTCGAATTCACTGGAAGACAGGAGGAGAGTGAAGAAAGTGTACAAGGCGTATGTTGGTGATGAGGCTTAGAATTACATTGTCCGAGAAATTAACAGTAGTGCTTGACCATGAGCATAAGCTGACACTCGATTTTATGCAAAAGCGAATGGGAAAATTTTCTTTTGTGGGTGAGGGTGTCAGGGTTGGAATAAATTACCACGGGAGGTGATGAATAATTCACCAAAACCGCTGCAAGAACTTAAAATTAATATTCGTGAATGGCAAAAGTAGATGGGTGGGAAAATTTTACACCCAAAATATAAAAGATAATAGTAAAAAATAAAAATAATGAGGAAGGATGTAAATAGATTATCAGGGAAATTGCCACCGGAGCATGCGTTCCATAGCATTTAAATTAAGATTTATAGTACCTCCTTGGTGACAGATCATTCTGCACTAAAATCACAAAAAAGTTACTGTTAGAGAGACTATTTATTCCATCCATTTCAGAATTCGTCATCCCGATATTAGCAACAGTGAAATACGTCTTCGGATTTTCTTTTTAAGATCAACGCCGATAAATTATGAAATACAGATTACGTATAAAGAAATGGGGAGTCTAGTTGTATGCTGAATACGATTTACGGCAATTAAATAACATTCGAAAGTATTATAAATAAATAACTTAAATATGTATAATTATTTAAAATTACATTAAAATATATCTGTTTTTGATATTCCCAATCTCTGATATGAATACTTGTATTTTGAAAAGAACTAAAATAGGTGCCTGTTATTTATTTTTAGAATCTCGAATTAAATAGATTAAGGATCTTCAGTATCAGCAATAACAGAACGATTAAAACAGGCCCTCGGTTTTACGAAATTTTCTATTAGTCGTATGTAGTATGAACCCTTTTTCGATACTTATCAATAATCTGGTTTCAAGCCTTTATATTTGCGTAACCGCTTTACATCGTAATTTGCGTTAGCGTCACTTAAATAATGTACGAGAAAGGAGACTGGTTAGATTTACAGGAGAATTAAATAAACTGTAATTAAGATGAAGAAGTAGAAAGAGAGTTCTAAAGAGACAGGTGTTTCCGTTGTTCTCTGATGATATCACACGCTGGGAAGTGGCATCGCAAAGTACATTCACCTTGAAAGCTATTCCTCAACGAAGCCACGTGGGTGAAATGATATATTTCTCACTGTTTTGATTTCAGCAGCCAGCTGAAAATAGTAGAAAGATATGATTAGTTTACTAGTAATTTTATGTTCAGTAGCAAATATCCAGAACAGAAATTATCAGTACGAAATACGGTTCGTAGAATGAAGAAGTTAGACCGTACTTCTAGATTCCTTAAGAGGATTCACTGTCAAAGAAATCCGTTCGTTTGCTTTAGATACTACGCTCTTGTTTTTTTCCGCTTTATGTACTTTGCTTTTTGAGGTGAGGGAACCTGAATGGTCATCACACTTCGTACCAATTGTAGGAATGTTGCTGCGGCGGGATGGAATTGCTTTTCTTTCTGGCTGTTCCTCAGGGATCGCAGCCTTTTAAGGGTTAGGGCAATTAGACCCTTTGTTTCCTTATTACCAAGGAATCGAAGCTCCTCCTAGTGACTATAACGTTGTTCCGAGTTCGGCGCTTAGTCTTTGACTATCACTCAGTAACCAGAATCGGCTATGGTGGATATAAGCACTATCCGTCACTTGACGTCATAAAATTAGAGATGTGATGAGGTTAACTTCGTAATTCTGATAATATCACAAAAGATAGTGGAAGTTGTTTCCTACACGTCCATGTGGAATGAATCGAGGAATCCAAGGGAAATCGAATTAAGGATGGAGGAACTGGATGAATGTTTGGATAAAGGAATTGCGATCATGTCATTACAGAAACAGCCCAATAATTTCTACATGAAGCAACATCTTGGACTTCCAGCTGCCAATTACCGTACAGAATGCATATCTAATATTATTTATCCTATTTGAAAGGCGGATACACCTTCTAGAAAGCGACTTCTCGGCACATAAAGCACCAATTAAAGCAGATGACTATGTGAGGTCAACCAAATATGTGAATCGTAAGCTGACTTTAAAGAGCTGCGCACGAATGTATTAAACTTTAATAGGTACAGGTTACCGGCTGTATAGCTGAACGTCACATTTTAAAGCGGCCAGTTCTATATCGGGAATGTTGCCTCTTGACAGTTCCGAAGCTGTTTACACGGACTCAAAAGGCTTCGTCGCCCGTTCTCACACTGCTTATCAAGTAGGCGCCAATGCTGCCAGTTTATTACTTCTGATGACGTAGTGTTTACTATCGATTTCACCATCAGTGAAAACATGTGTGGAATTTTTCACTGGTGGATTTCGTAAGCTTAACAGAAGCAGCATATTCCACTGGTGGCATTTTAGCTCTGATTAGTGGAAGTTTTACCTACACAAGCTAGCTTTTACACGAAATAACTGAATATCTTGTGCATCGCATAACGTCAAATTAAACTGACATATTTGATACCAACACAGAGGCTAAATGTTAATATTTCTAAACTGCTATTTAACACTTCATTCATCTTACATTGTGCCATTAAAATTACATCAATCCTTTGTATTTTCGAACGTAAGTTTGCGAAGTTAATTGGCAGTGGACCAGTACCAAGATCAAGAAATAATCGGGATAATTTTAAAAATAAAAGGTTGTTTTATTTTTTATAATTAGGGTTTTAAGTCTTGTCAACGACGACGTCATTAGAGACGGGAAAGGATTGTTTGCAAAGAACTCGAAGCAAATCTGTCATGGCCTTTAAGAATGAACCGTTTCGCCTGGTGGTATTTCAGGGAATCATGGGAAGCGGAAATCAGAATGTTTTGGACCGGGAATCGCACACGGAACTCGGTTTTTCCCGAATGCAAGGTCTGAATCTAACCATCAGCCACTAGGCACCGTTTGAAAATCTTGATAATTTCGAATCCAGGTTGTCAAAGTCGGCAGATACTATTTCGCTCTGTGATATAACACGACAAGAAGCGAGATGTCACAATCAGTATTATACTACAGTTCTATGTTTCCATTTTATGAATGAAGCCGGATAAATAACATTGCTTTTATTGACGAGAAGTCTTCAGAAGTATTCAGACCACTTATTGACATGACATAAAATAATACGGTTACGTAGTAATACAGAAAGTGCCAGTAGAACTAAGATATCCCTCGTGTTCTGTTATACCGGGTAACTAAGGCAAATTCTGATCAACAGCCGCATTCAAACAAAGTGGGAAAAAGAAGAAGTCGTGAGATTTGTCTACAACTTGATAAGAACTCTAATTTTTTTAACATCATTTAGAATTCTGCACATGAAATTGTTTTTGTAATACATTGTTGACAACTGTTATCTCTAATTACATTCAGGTGTTGTAAATATTGTATTGAGAAGAAGAAAAATGATAAAAGATTGTGATTCCATATTGTTTTTTTTTTTCAGTTTTAATTGAAATACTATTTCGAGTTTTCAGTCTGTATGTAACATTGGTGCGCGAACTAATTTATACAAATTGTGCAAGACAGTAACTAAACTTTTACGTAAATCGTTATATTCTGCCAAAGCAGTCAGCCATTTTGCTACATTTTTCATAGCGAAAACATGCTACGATCTTATGCATCAACTCAACATTCAATTAACGGGATGTAGTAGAACTGTGCATTAAAACCCTGTTGATGGTAGATCAAAAATTACAGACCTTTTTTTTCTAAAATAAGATTGAGGAAAATATGATATTTGTTCACAGACATTCAATAATAACGAATGAGTTAAAACATCATCACTCTAACATTTTTATTAATACTCGGCACTAAAATTTTCCCTCTGTTTCGACAGCGCGGGCCATAGTGTGCGTATTAAAGAGTTTGCCTTTTATTTCTGGTAACAAAACATAAATGTTTGTATTGTAATATCTTCTTAAAATTTACCGGAGATTAAATTCCACAATTTCTTTACGCTTATTAGAGTGTTAATCTTTGATGCAGTGGTTTCATTAACGATTTCTGTGTACTATAACGTAATATATTTCGTAAAACTGGAGAAATAAATACCCAAACTTACGTAACCAAAATAAAATATTAACAGACCCAAAGGGTGGAGTATTTATCTTTGTTATAGCGATATCTTTGGAGTGGTATATCGTAAAGAAGTGTTCATCTGAGACGGAATCTTATTCCTGACGTTTGTCTGTTCTCGGTACGAACGAATTACCAGTTTTTGCTCCGTTCCCCGGTCACGTGGGGTTCTGTAGTTTTTGTGTGATGCCTGGATAAACAGACAGACCGAAGTATTCTGCTTGCAGATTTGTAATAGTATAAATTTTGTCGTAAGTTAATTTCATAAAACTGACAGAAAAATGTGTTTCAGATGTAATGATAGTAAGTAGCTAATTGAATTGAGGATTCCGGTTATATGGAGGCTCTTGGAATAAGTCGCTCCAGGCGCTCTGGCAAGACTCCAGCAGCCGCCGTCCAGAGAGAAAACAGTTCATTAACTGCTGCGGCCGACTACCTGCCCGGCGTGTATTCTTAGCGACCAAGCGTCCACTCGGATCATTCTCAACGTGGGAGACGGAACATCAGCTGCCAAATCTTTATTAATATCATCACACAATCCGCTGAAAAGTAAGACCATGTGCGCGTTCCAAGTCAACCGGACCGTCAAGAGATGCAACAAAATGCACGGAAGAATAAAACAAATTTATAATTCCAATAACTTCGATGATTTCATGATCTATAAATGCACCACGCCATCAACAAATGCTTCAGATTGTGTTGATATGAATAAATTTAAGAGAGAGGTATCTACATATTTTGCAAGTCTTGGTATATGCCCTATTAAATGTAGTTTAATTTATGTTTCTTGGCAGCAGTTTGCACCAGTTACACTAATCTCTTATTTAGCTACTGCTTCTAGGGTAAAACTGAGATAAATATTTGGAAAATCTTCCTTATTAATGTTTTGCATGCAATGCGCAAAAACATTTTATCTTAGACTCTTTATATTAATTTTTCGTAACTTGTTTTTATTAGTGTTCGTGGCCTATTACCAGATATATGTATATTATTACTTAGCAGGTTAAAAAGTTTTCTATACGATCAATTCAATGTTGTTACTTCGACTCACTCAAGATTTGTGTCCTTCTTAGGAGGTCTAGATGGATTAAACTGTAATCAGACAAAGTAATTAAAAAATATCTGAGTCTGACGTCTATAAATTTGAACTGACGTTTGAGTTACCGCAGATTTATTGCATGTTGAGAAATATACCGTATGTAGAGTATGTATACTGTTTACTTTTAATATATCCATTTTTTTTTTTTTTTAAATCTGAACTAACATTCTGTCAGTAAATTCTCGCTGCGTCGTAAATGGTTGTCTTTTATCTGCAGGTTGTTTCTTGTTAGTATTAATGCACGAGCTCCAACCAGAATTAGTGGATGAGCGCTAACGTTTATGCCAGACGTTCGGGAGGACTTGGGTTCGAATTCCCATCCGGTCATCGGATTTCGATTTTCCATTGTTTCCCGAAATTGTCCCATTTGAATGCCGCGATCGTTCCTCCACAACACTATGGCCGAATCCCTTCCCATTTCTTGTCGCCAGTTCTCTCCCACCTCTAATATCAAAATTTTCATGCGCCGGTAGCGTGCGAGCTAGACCTAGAGGCTAGCTTCACCTACTGCGGGAAGCCGTTCGAGTCCGTAAAAATGAATCATTGTGTTCGTCTATTGTTTTTCATGCTGTAAGATACGTAATATTACTTATACTCAGGGGAATAAATATAAACACAATATCATCAGCTTGTAATTAAACCTATGTAAAAATAAGGATAATATTATTAATATTAGGAATTTTAGATACTAAATGCTTTTTGGGAACATTTTTGTTAGCAATGAGAAACAAAAAAAGGATTGTTGACAAACTGAGATAAAAATTTTGGTTTAAGGTGGGCAGATTTTATTGAGATGATTTTATGATGGACGCATTAAAAAGGATGGTAATATAAATGTTGAGAGAAGCTTGACAAAGATTTGTTAGATTGGTACCGGCTACGAAAGAGCTGAGAAAATATTATATAAATAGTATGACATGAAACATATTGAACGTGATTTATTTAAAAATAGTTACGGCTGTGGCCAAGGAAATATATGTTCTTGTAAAAGTTATATTGAGTTCGGTGCAACGTGTAAAACAAGTCGTGTAATAAATGTGTGATCGAATGCACATAGTAATAAAGTTTAATATTGATTGTAGAATCGACGGTTTTCCTCAAGAAAGATCAATAGAATTGATTTCAGGTATACTATACGATTTCCTTCCAGATAGAAATAGGAAGCACAGTAGATAAAATTTTAACTGCAGGGCGAACGTTAAAAGTCATGTTAAGTTTAAAAGATGACATAAAATGCACTCATTCCTGTTGAAAGCAACAATAGAACACGGTGCGGTAAAAGAAGAATTATACACATTTAAGTTGAGACAAAATGTTTATTTCAAGTGGAGGGAAGTGACTATAGTGAATATTCTGTTACTCTTTGTATATTTACTGACTAAATGAATCTCCTGTTTCTAAGACTGTGACTGGAAATTATCTAAATATTCGCACCGCAGGTGAGTATAGGCAACCGCTTAAAACTGCTGCTTTTTCGCAGAGTTTCGATACTGTGATCCTCTTTTGTGATATGTTCCGAGCATTCATTATGACAAAATTGTTCTGCTGCACTAAGATTTCATTTCTCCGCCTCTACCTCCTGCTTCTGACCCACTTTTCGATTCAATATAAATATAATTACAGAAGCTCAGATTAACTTCGTAAGATTGATGATTCTTGTATATCTTCACATCCAGTCGAAGTCGATGTGATTACAGCTTAATTAACAACTCATAATCAACCAATGCTAAAAAGATAGAGAAAATAGCAGTAAAAAAGGAAATGATGCCTAGCAGAGGGAACTGCAGGCTTAACGAAGAAACTCGCTACAATCGTCCTCTATATTAGTTGTTGGTGAAATATATAGTTTTCTCGGCGGAAATCAGCGATAGTCTCAGCATTACGGAAAAGCCTCCAGCTTATGATGCACGAATCACCATGTCACAGGTTTGAAACCTGAATCCTTTGAACGTTTCCTTGTTCTGTATGGCCACGCTGTTAAATTAAAGTAAGCTATATTTTTTTCCGATAAATAATACCTGCTCAGAATGCTTCTTCCATGTCCTTTCATCATATTTGTAGAGACCTGGATTGTACGGAAGAGTTCACCGAGTCCTTTCATCACGGTGGAGGACTTCGCAACAAGCTGCAGAGGAAGGAACAATGTTATGGCAGTCGGTGAGTGAGCAACTGCGACAGGGAAACAACGGGGTCAGTGAGCCCTCGTTCCACACTGCAAGCACCGCGCAAGGCGAGAACTACAGCGCCGTGCCTACTATACGCAGATCACAGACATTTCGCAAATACTTCCAACCGACAGTAACACTGTATAAAATAAGAAATCGATAAACTGCTCCGTGGAGGACTAAAAACGGAATACTTGTGGTTTGGAAGGAGATGTGAATTAACAGAGAAATAGTGGTAGGACCCAAGTGTCCGTTCTGGCCTCGCATTCGGGAGGAAGCGGGTTCGAATCCCCGTCCGGGCATCCAGATTTGAGTTTTCCATGGTTTCCCCAAATCACTCCAGACGAATGCCGGAATGCTTCCTTCAAAAAGGCCATGGCGAATTCCTTCCCGTTCCTTGTCCCCAAACCATCCCGCCTCTAATGACCTTAGCCGTCGACGAGGCGTAAAGCAGTAACTTAAAAAAAATGGTCCCTCAGACTTTGTGATACTTAATGAAATATTCTCAGGTTTCTAACCGCGTCAGGGACGTTTCAAGAACATTGCCGTTCTTATTTTCAAACTGTTCTGAAATTAAATTGGCAGGTAAAAGGTTGCTGCTGGCTAAGAAAATCAGAATTGTTATAATAATTAATAATTCCGTGTGGTCGCAATGAGCTAGTTACAGGGTTTCTATTGGTTGCACATTTCGCCCCTATCAGAGCCACCTTAACCTAACCCGGTAAACCTGCCAGGTACAGTGAAATTCGGCTTAAGTGCCTAGGAAAATCCACGCCGGGACAGAGATTCGAACTGGGGACCTTCTGCTTTCCAATCAGACGCCTTAACCACTGAGCCACTAGAATTGTTCGGAAACTTAATGAGTAACAACATAAGGTGTGATGGAAAAAGAGAAAGTGAAAGAAATCAATGACAGATGAAGACCAAACAGAAGGAAGAAGAACTCTATTTTTATGGCCTTATGCCTCGTCGACGTCGAGGTCATTAGAGGCCGGAAGATACTATATACAAGAAATGGGAAGGAATTTAGTTATGGCCTTGTCGAGAGGCCACCCCAGCATCCGCCTGGAGTAACTTCAGGAAACTGATGGTTGGACGGGGATTCGAACCTGCGTCCTCCCGAATGCGAGGCCAGAACGTTACCACTCACACCACACTCCGTAGAGCTGTAATATACCTACACGATCTCTAACATACAGTAACAGAAGGACATTTCAGGTAGCCAAGAATAGAAAGAAAGTAGAACTAAGTAAAAGGGAGCAGGACAATACTTCAAACACAGCTACCTACTACGCTTAAACCGCATACATGACCCTCAATTACACTGTAGATGTGTTTTTGTAAATGAAACGCCGTATGTTAAAAACTTAAAATAAAAAAAAATCAGACGCGTTTCTCTCGTGAGATATGGGGCATCGTCAGTGAGAACGTGGCAGAATCAATTACATACAGTTCGGAAACAGTACTATTTGCACTTCTGCAGAGCTCAAATTCATGTTGTGATTCAACATGTTCCTCGTACTTTCACTGATTTTTCTACTGCTCGAACTTTCTGATCTTGTATGGTTTCATACTCACGTTAACAAACTGTGACCTCCAAGGAGTTATGCAAACAAATCAACTATAGTGACGTGTCGCAAGAGTCTCATGGTCACAATATCACGTCCTCATACTCTGAAACGTCACCTGCCTCATCAAGTCTCCAGTATTAACCTCGTAGACTTCAAGCTTGTAGATTCAGAGATTTCATGCTCTCGTTCTATGTTGCGTTGGCAATGTTATTGTTATGACGTCCAAAAAGCGTTGTGTCAATTATTTTGCTATTTTCGATACTGTTCAAAAAATTCAATGTTGAGGTAGTTTCACCTTCATTTTATAGGATATTGTTTTTCCGATCAATGTCCTAATATTTTCAGTTCCCTTATTTTTTAACAAAAACTGAAGTCAATGAAGTTATGAGTCACAAAAAAAAAAAAAAATAAAAAATAAAAACGAAAATGTTCAGTGTAGTATAAAGGATCACATACTTATCATATAGGTCACAAATGAGTGGCCTAGTGGTGAATGGAGATCGAATCCCTGTCTAGACGGGATTTTCAGAGTTCCTTAACCCAACCTTCTCCTCAGACACAGGTTGCTGTGAATTGTAAAGCACGCCAGAACGCTTCCGTGGTTCGGATTTCATGTTAAACTGTTGGTTCCATTTACCCGTTAAGATTACCTGGTTAGGTTAAGTAAGAAGGAAAGGAACTGGCTACCCTACTTCCGACACCAAGCTTACCACGCTTCCTTCCGGGGAGTCCTATCAACCTTCGAATGGACGCTTAGGATTAGGTAATAAAAATTCGTTTTGTTGGAATCAAGTTATTCTAAGAAATTTCTGGAAAATAACTAGTGTAAAATTTTTAGTTTTTAATCGTGGATTTAGGTATTCTACAGCCAATAATCCTGACACTGCTTTTCTTTTATGGTTTTTTAAGTAGTTATAAACTATATAGTATGTAGCTTTTATGGCCATTGTAAATTATCATTTTTTCTTTCGTATTTTGATGTATTTTGCCGAAAATATCTGAATACCTTTTGATAATCCACGTACGGTGATTTACTGGGAACATCGCTGTTCCCCGTCGTTGATAACCTGTATTAAATATTTTTGAGGGAGTTTCATCTCCACTTAACTTGAAACTAGAGTTTCCCTTTCGGCAGATTTAACACTGGAAATCAGCGTGTATGATGTGATATAGTGGTCAGAGTTTTGGGTGTTTTCCGTATTGCTTGCTGGTACATTGTGGCCTTGGTCGGAAGCGGACGAGAGCAGTAAACCTGTACCTCCAGCTAGCGTGCAGCAGTGAGTGACTTGGAGATGCATGCAGGCATGAGAAGTGGGACAGACCTCCATAGCGGTAACCCTGCATGATGTGCACAGCACAGCTACTAGACGCAGTCACTCGATTTCATTCCTGTACTCTGGATGCCGTGCTTTACGCAACTAATCAAAAACCTTTCTGTGGCACCGAGCGTGGTGGGTGGGTGGTTAACTCTCTGGCCTCGCATTCGGGAGGACGTGGATTCGAATCCCCGTCCGGCCATCTAGATTTGGGTTTTCCATGGTTTCCCCAAATCACTCCAGGCGAATGTCAGGACGGTTCCTTCAAACGGCCATGGCCGAATTCCTCCCCGTTCCTTGTCCCCAGTCCCATCCCGCCTCTAATGACATCGACGTCGACGAGGCAACCAGGCCGCTTGTTTATAGATAATAACATATCTCAACAAACGAATACTGATAATATTGTTCACTTTAATTACAATTCTTTTCTTTAATTAGAATTCTTTTATTATAGCTTAATATTGATAGGAACTGTTCTAGAGTTACATTCCCAATTATTATATTACGTAACATTTGGGCTATTTTCGGTGGATATTTTCCTTTTATATGCTGACTTTATCTAATATGCTACAATATTTATTTTCGGTCTTTTTGTGCCATTCGCTATTCATTTCGCAGAGTTTAAGTCACCCGGGATTGTATACAATCCAAACAGCGCGTGTTGCAGACAATTGCAGACAACTGGGGTTATTATTCATTTTCCAAAATCGTTAGTTTTTAATTTCGGTTGGATTTTAAACATAAATAAAATTGTTCGGGTTTGAATTATTGTTTTCTTCATATCCCATAAAGACATACAATTTTAAATATACAGCATGCAAAACGCTAGAAAAATTTTAACCGCATTGTTTCACATCACAGCACGTGAAAAGGCGAAGACTGATTCGTGTTATCATAACCGACACTATGACACTTGAAAGATCTATAAGTTTTTACAATCATATTGACTTGCCACAGACATCCGGAGTAAGAAGGCTATCTTACAATATACATAGTGTGATCTGTCGAAAATACTCTGCTAACCGAACTGATATGCGGCCTCGTATGAACAGAATCGCCACATGTGGTTGATGAGCGGTAACTTTCTGCGCTCCTATTCGGGAGGACGCGAGTTCGAATACCCGCAGGCCATCCAGATATCGGTTTTCCATGTTTTCCCTTAATGTCGGGATGGTTCATTGAAAATCCCGTGTCCAAATTCTTTCCTGTTTCTTGATTCCTTTCCCGTCTCTACTGACATCGATGTCGATAAGGCTTGAACCATCAGAAAATAAAATAAAGAATATCTGATCAGTAGAGCGTAGTTAGCGTATAACTGATTATCTGAAACAGATACTGTTTTCCAGTGGTAGAAGGTAGATATGTATCAAACGGGTAACTCTGTCAGTGATATGAGTGTAAATTGAAAGAAATTAGGAAAAATTAGTATACGTAGAGTTTAGAACAGAAAATCGGTAGAGGAACTCAAGTGAAATTAATTAAATTTAATGATTAATAGTAATGACACATGGGCTATAAAGAAAGTACGCAAAACGAAAGTGGAGTTGAAAGAAATGAGAATGTTGCGTAGAATAGTGGATAAGGTATGCGACTTTTCTTTTAATTAAAGATTTACGCTCTGTCGACAACGTGGTTAACAGAGCAAGGAGAGCATTTAGGAAAAGTAATTTGAAGGAAACCAGCCACTTTATACAAAACCAAAAACAGAATTTAGGAAAACCATTGAAAGCCAGTCACAAAGCTCTGTGGATGAGCGATAACTCAAGGGCCTACCTATTGGGAGGACGTGTATTCTAATCCTCAGCCGGCTATCCAGATTTCGGTTTTCCATGCTTTTACAATATCACACCAGGTGTTTGCCATGGTTGAATTCCTCCCGTTCTTTGCTCTTATTTATTCATTTCCAACTTCTAATGATCTCGAAGTTGAGGAGATGTATAGCCATAAGAAATGAAGGAAAAAAAAATCCAGTCTATGGATGATTGGGCAGGGACCCAAACATGGGTGATTCCGAAAACCCAGCACAACAATAACAGCTCACCCAAAGGTTCGGTAAAAAGATAAATATGATAACGGACGATGAAAGAGAAGAGGTTACTGTGGTAACAATGATATTTTTAAAAAGTTGGAGGCCTCTAACTGTATGTATGTCCTGTACTGGTTAGACATGGGTGACAATGAAGACTGACACCCATTTAAGGGACAAGGTCAGGAAGAGAGTCTGTCTGAAATAAGAACATTTCGCCAAAGTATATACAACTGCTTCTTTGCTCTTCTGATCTGCAGTGGCCCTTCATATTATAGAAAGTACTTTGACCATAAACAGAGCAAGGCACAGATCAGAATCCAAGGTAAAAGTGACATCCAGCCCTGTCTCGCGTATCCGCTGTGTGTGGTGGGTCCTCGAAGCCGTTTATCTTTCGGAGGAATCTACTGAGTCGCTCTCACCGGTCACCGATAACGCTGACCTCTCTTCCGGTTTCCCAGAGCGGGGGAGTCTTCCTCACACAGTGCCTGCATTCTCTGCTTTATCTCCACTCCCGTGCTGACAACACTTAATCTCACCCCTTACGTACGATGAAAACACGTAACTACTAACGCCTCTTCATCATCATCTACGTGATCAATAGTCAATATATTTCATCGTTCTGGTAATGACAATATATCTAGCTCCTTCCCCTCCCCCCCCCCCACTCTACCTCCCACCACTTCCTTGCTGTAATTGCTATTCATTTAAGTATAGGAAAAACGTAATGCTGATATACTGGCGAAATTAGTGGCGTTATTTATTTAGTTAGCTTATAGAAAAATACACAGTATATACAATGTAAGACAATAAAACATAACGTGTCGTACTAAAACAATCAACAATTGAAATAATACAGTTTTAAGTCCAGATTGTGTAACCATTGTGTAGCAACTCTAGAGGCTTGAACAAACTACTCCAGCGAATCTGGGTACGCCCTCTCACTATAGTCAGTGACAGTATGCCGGATCGTCACGGCTGCGTGAAGTTCTCCTGTCCCATTTATCAATCAATTAGCGACACCGCCCATGCTTGGTTCTAATTCCGTTAAGGGCAGTCCTTGTTGAAACCAGCTGGTGGATTTTGGCCCTAAACAGTGACTGCCTCTGCTTGAGAGCTACAATGTTCTATTCCTGTAGCAATTCTACAGTAATAACAAACCCCCTGTCAATCAGCTCTTTCGTTTTTATTACGGATGGAGAACGTAATTTCAGACACCAGAATCTATGAAGCATGTCTTCATTCATGGGAAGAAGAACGTTGTTGATATTTTGAACCAAATACTAGAAGGAACTTATTTTTGGAAAATCATTAATCAAGTTCAACAAAACTCAAGTAAGAAATATACAATCTCAATATCGATGAAATACCACGGTATTAGTGTGTTCGCAAACCTGTTAAGCTAAGTTGGAATTTTGTCAGCAGTGAATTTTAAGGAATCACCATAGCAGTCTGATTATACAAAAGCAAGCTCATAGTAAATATTATTTAATTTAAACATGGTGAAATAAGCATCTTTCTATGCATCTCAAATAATACTCATATTTTATCGGTTTCTGGTGCGTCTACAGTACTTATTTACAAATTAGTTTTTTTTTTTTTTTTATTTCGGCTTGCTGTGGAAAGCTGGGGTGCTTGAAGTTTCTTCTTAAAAAGGTCACGCTTTAAAATGACTGCAGATGTGATCCACACTTATTCCATAAATGAATATCATATAGGCCTGTTGACCTATTCTGGTTTCAGGGACTATTCCCATCCCTTTCTTAGTCTGCCTATACTACTTCTATCTTTAGGTCTATATTAGTTTACTACGTCTGGTAATCATGCCTCATCCATTCTATACAGATGGTCTCTCCAGTTTTTCCTATGTTCCTCTATCTCAACATTAATATTACATAATTCCAATTCCTCTCTTACTGTCTCGTTTCTTACAAGATCTAGCTCTGCGGTCACATATCTTTGGAATTTCGTCTCCACTGCTCGTATGCGGCTTTTATCTCTTCTTTACACTACCCATGACTATTCTAGGGGCTACCTATCGAAATAGAGGCGGTAAAAAAAATAATGTGAGTTTGTAAAAAGTAAAAGTTTTTGTTACTAGGTCTATCTCTTGGGTACTTGAAATTTGTCTCCTATATCAAGCATATCTTGTGTTCAAACGCAAAATAGTTGCATAATACAGTTTGTAAGTAGTAAGCTAAGCAATAAAAATCTTTATTTTGCGATTATTTTGCCAAATATTAATACTATTTCATTGAACGTGCTCTTAAATCAGAGTGTATTGCTTCCTAATAGATGAGATAGATGGTCTCTATAACATATTTGGTTAGAACTGAACGTTTGCACGTTCGAAGCGCATGGAATGGAGATCCTAACCTCAAAACATGTGAAATATTGGTTATTGCGCCAAACAACTGCTGACTAGCTTGCAACATTAATATCTTTTAAGGTCATTTAAGTACGTAACCGTAATCAAGCGAGATAAGATTCGCTCTTGGCTTATTTTACTGGGCACTACTTATACAATTATATCATGCAAATTCCATCGAGGTGTATGTTGTGTCTTTAGTTATAGCAGTAACATAAATCTGATGGTATTATTAAAATCAATACGAACGTCAAATCTATGTCGACTGTTGTATTTCTTTTCTTTTTTGCTGGCTGTTCCTTTCTTATGTTTTTCTTTTTGAACTTTTAAGATATTTTCCTTTGGCAAACTTTCCACTGACGTCCACGTGAAAAAGTCTGGATGGAAGCTCTGGCACTTGCTTGCTTGCCACTGGCTGCTACACACCCGTCTCCTACCTCAACACGGGGTGAATGCCTCACGCCTGCTCGCTTGGCCTCTTTTTACACCGCTAGTGAGGTGTTAAGCTTCTCTACGTTTGCCGTCGAGATCCCAATGGTCCGTTCTCCGTCTTTCACAACTCGTTTCTTCTCCTTTGTAAACTTCCTCCAGATACGAGCAGCTTACTTCCACGGAAACAAAATATTTCTTTAGCGCTGTGTTCGGGGCCTCTGGCCCAGATATTCTCTCTGCAAGGGTGCTGACCGAAATACACGACTACTGGACTATTCATAAATTGTTTTCTAACTCGCAGGTACCTTTGGCGAGGATCTTTGTAGTAACATGAAAACATATAACAACCCAAGTTAGAAAGTGTTAAACGTGGAACGTTCCTGTGAAGAGGTCAAACCTTCAAGTGAAATGAATACCTCCTTGTTGCTGGCGTCACTACCATAAGGACGTTTGAAACCAATAAGGGCATTAACGAATATTGCGAGTTATTCTTGAATAAGAACGCATTATGATATATTTAAAGCAATTCACGGATTACTGATTGCTATGCGAGATTCTGTTCTTCCATGTATATTTGCTAACAACAGTGCTTGAGTTACAGGTTCCGGATTCCAAGTTAAACTGTACGTCTTATATAACCGGTAGGATTACTGGGTTAGGTTACAGCATCCGGCGAAGAGTACGCATGCGCGGCAAATCGAAAAAACTAAAATTTGTCAGTTGGCGTCTGGACCCATGGAGGATTTTCCAGCCAAAAATACTGTACGTATTTAAAAATTGTGTTAGCACTTGGGTAATTCCTTAATGCTAATGACAGGTCGACCATTCGAACAAAAAAATAAGTGTAATTATGAAGACTTTAACAAGGGATAAAGCGCTCTGCCATATTTCTTCTCCCTGAAAAGGAAAAAAGATACACAACTGTTTCTTCGTTATAAGTTATACCATGGTATGTTTATCTTTGTAAGAGAAAAGTAAAAAATATATGAAAGGGAAAAAAGTTATTTATTGCATTAAATTGTGTTTATGGAACTAGCTACTAAGTTTTAATTTCATTTAGAAATATTTTAGATAGTACCATATCATAAATCTAGATTTATAAATAAATAAACAATGACATACCGTTCGATAAATTCTATATGTTACATGAAATAAAGTATTTTCTACGAAAAATAAATAAGATATTTTATAATAAAGTACACCAAGGAGTATCTTCGCACGAAAATCATAGAACCAAAAAACTGCCTCAGTCTGGAATCGAATTGGCTATCTGCCAAAAGTGAGGCTTTGCTGTAGACATTTGTCTAATCTTTGATTGCCTGACCAGAAGTCAAATCCAGATCTTACCGAATACCCATTCCGAACTGTAACACTCCCTCCCCCCTCCCCTTTCCCCAGGCTAGGACACAGCAACAAGATCATGAGGGGCACCAGCAATGTGTCTCTGTGTTGCGGTCCCGAATCAAATTTACTTTTTCGACTTCTAAATCAACGGGTACCCGGGAACAGGCAATCGCACTGGGGCCGTTATGACGTGCAAGGAACCCTGTGTTGCGGGCGGTCGTTTCCAGTATTCATGATACGCGAGATTGAATAATTCATAGCCGAGGCGATAGCGCCGCTGCGGTGACATTCCGCTTCGCCCACGAGTCCAGCAGACTCCACTCAGCATAAACCCGTGATGGAGACCCCGCCAAAATAGACTGTCTAACGAGTCTTCATATACGGCGGTAACTTCTTTAACACCTCTCCGCTTTAAAGTCTTGGGAGTTGGAACAACCCTCGCCTTCTTTTTGCTCCCTCCAGCACATTATCAGAGTACTTACTGTGCAGCATTTATGATGTAATTTATATAATGGCTGTTGTTTCTTTAAAGCTTCTTTTGCTTGTGGAAAAACTTCGAAAAGCTTTCAGCGAGTTTCTATTAGCAATATCATGCCTATTTGCAATGCGATACAGGTTTTTTTTTACACTGGTAGTTATTTCTCTGCATATTATTTCCTCAAGTACGTAATAGGCCATGTTGTCCCCTAACTTTTCTTCTGATCAACGGAGATATGCTGAGTATGTTTGATAGGTGCACCCTGAAACCTCAAAGCAACCAATGAAATACCTTCAGCATGAAGTGTCTTACACTCTAATAGATAGGAAATGTTAATTTAAGCTGCACAGAGAACTACGAAATCCACCGCCACGAAAATTAAAAGAAGAAGATCAATAGCATTTATTTATTTGCGTTCAGGAAACAGATTCTGCTTAAGATACAAATATCTTATATCGCTTAAAGCATATACATATATTTGTTGAATGTAATCTCATTTGAATGAGCTAAATTTCTCGTTGGATTATTATAGTTTGAAATATTCGACTTTCATTTTAGCATGCCTGAGAAACATTCAGGACATACAAGTAGCTTTCACAATAACCACTTTGTCGGTGAGTACCATATGCGAAGGATTTATAAAAGGAACATTTGATGCACTTCCCATGGTTCCCTTTGACTTCTACAAGGATTTTGTGATCGTCTGGCCACTTGAAAACTTGAATTCAACAGCGATGAAACGAATGCTTCAGTGGCAATTTCCGTGTTCATCTATTCATCTCTTTCTTATTATCACTATACACTTTATATGTAAAATTTTCCATACGTCTACTTCTGCCGTTTACGAATTTTAATTTTTAATTCCTTCAGCATAAAAAAAAAACACTTGAAATAGAGTGTCAGCTTTTGCTTATGGTCATCTTTTCCCCTCCATGCAGTACTCTTAATTCTTTGACCAATATCTTTGCAAGCCTCGTCACCAACAAATGCCCTGTATACCCTGTACACTCCACTTCGGTAATTTCCACAAACAAATCTAGCTGTCCTTTGCGCACCCTCCAACTCCTGTATTTGATACACAAAATGTGGTCCCATTCTACACCACCATATTCAACCAATGGTCTGATCAAAGTTTTGTGACATCCTCTCATCACTCTCTCCACTAAATGAAGGATTTCGTAACCTTTTCATACAACCCATCCAATGTTTCATGCCCAGTTGTGTTTATTATCAACTGTAATGACATGATATTTGTACTTCAAGCCTTCAACAAGCAATTCTTTCCCTACCATATAATCATAAACAACCTTTAGTGTTTTGTCAGCGTAACTAATAAGCTGACTCTTCTTGCCATTTCCCTTTATTCCAGATAGATAATAAAAAGCACTTGTAGAACTATTAGTAATGCAATAGATAACGTAAGGAGCATGTTGCATTTCCTTTAACCACCTTCAATCGATACATTGCACAAGGTCTGAAACAAATGTGTTTCATATCATTTACATATGTCGTACACCATGAAATGAAAGCTGTAACTGGGATAGATAGCCAATACCTCTTTATTTAACTTTATAATAGCCTCGATGTGCAATTTTGTCCTATTACATCGTAATATTTCATATGGTTGGCATAAAGTGTTCCGTGAAGAAATGGCGCGCACAACTGCTTGATTCGCAAAGTTCATTACGCTGCCGTCAGTAACGAACAAATGAAAAGCGTGTGCGCTGTCATTACTTCGCTTTCAGTACAACTGAATTACGCAAACTATGTAAAATATGTACCTACGGTTTGAGGTTTTCTTCTGACAGGACTGATTTACAATGCAAAGCAGCTGAGCGAAAGTTGCCAACGTCTGAAACTAACAAAGCGTTGTGTTTAATGTGCTCCTTGTCGAGGTTAATCTGCTGTGGGAGTCGCTTCCACGGCGTGAAGAGAACGCGCGCACGAGCTTCAAACCACAATTCAAGTACACGAACACGTCTCCAACGAGTATGTTCTCACTGTTAAAATTCATAAATGTTTCTTTAAATTGAAAGTGAAAGTATGTTAGCAGTTTACTAGGAAAGTTGCGTCAATACTGAAACAACAACAAAATGTGATGTCGACATTAGAAAGGCGGTAATCTTCGGAGCTAATTTCTCAACTCAGTTTCGCCTCCTGAGATGTTTCGAGCTTGTAACAGGTGTAGGTGCTGCGGAGAGAGCGGGGATGGAGTGGGTACGTTTCGGTATGTATCTTCGCACGCCCCGAGTGATGTTCGTAGCCTAGAGGCCTCGCCCCCTGTAAATGTCAAGGCGGTGACCCGAGTCGACCTCTCTGGTGCCTCGAACCCCGGTCCTCTCGGAACAACTCACTCTCTCTCACTTTGTAATGGGTCATTCGTGCAGTGATGGGTACCACACCATCCATTGGTGAACATAAAAAATAATAACTGAAAATTCTATCTCCACAGTATTAATAACAAGGAGCTAAGTTGTTTAAATTTTTACTTCACCAAACAAGAACATAAGTATTCTGTGTAATACATAATACTTTACGTTATAGCGCATGCAGTTGGCTCAAAGTCAGTCTGCTCTATCCCCACTCCGCTGCCTTTACCCCCATATATGAGGGGGAGGGGGGGAATTGGAGACTGGCGTACTTGGACACTGAGCTCAGCTCGGAGTGATAGACAGGGAGGGGGCAAGGGTAAAATTACCTTGAACGGCCAGTTCAGAGTGAACGGGACATAGTTAAGAAACTGGAAATAATAAAAGCATGATTCCTCGTTCGAACAAATTAAATTACACTCAGTTACTACACAAAATCTCCACTTTTAAACGGAAGGTACCTTTGGTCAAAAGTTCGCTGCTCCGGTTCCGGGTTCAAATCCAGGTGGGTGCAGGAATTTTTAAGAGTTATGTTGTATCATACTAGCTACGCCAGGTCGATCCGTTGTTCGGATTCCACGTTAAACTGTAGGTCCCAGAGGAAAGGAACTGGCCGTCCTACCTCTGACACAATGGCTTAGTATGCCTCCTTCGTGAGGATCCAACCAACCTTCGGGTTGTGGACGAAGTTAGGTTTTACTTTTTAGATACTTTTAAGCACAAATACGTGTATGGTTTTCTTGTATGATAACATTGTTAATACTCCTGGTGGGATGTAAATTGCAACCGAGCTTGTTAAATAAAGGATAACGTTCGGGCCTTGCATTGGGTAAGGTACGGGTTCAAATTCTCGTCTGTCCTGATTTAGAAATCCATGTTTTTTTTAAAAAAATCACTGCAGATGAATGCCGCGATTGTTCCTTCAATTTAATTATGGTCATAGTAGAATTCCTTCCCGTTCCTTGCCCTCATCCCTCCCCTTGATGCTTAAGACACGTTAAGCCAAAAATAGTCATTGTCTATCATTGCTCCGAGTGTTATCGATATCCACTGAAGCCACAAGAAGTTCAAGATTTTGAAATACGTCGATCATTCTCTCGCTGTGTACCATTACAATGCGTGAAATAATTAGATTTCTAAATTTGTGTTCATAAATTTGATAGTGCAACCTGCTGCAACCTATTCAGCTTCTGTGATCAGTATCGAAACCTTCAAGCTCAATGACTGTCGTCAGAAATTCTATGCATATCAACTCGACAACAACGTAATATTTTGCTGCAATAATAACAAAATTTCAGTTGTTTTCTAACAATAAATCTGTGAGCAAATAGGAAATCGTTTTGTTGAAATTATTTCCACAAACCACGGAATAAGGCAATGCTTATTGGCTTATCGATAGTCCCAATCATCCTGATCTGGGTTTTCCATGGTTTCCATAGATCACTCCAGGCGAATGCTGGAATGGTTCCTCACAATAGCCCATGGGCGCCACCTGCCATATCCCGTATATCCCTTCCAAACCATTACCTTTCCTGATAGGTGCAATGCACCCTCCGCCAAACACTTTTAGTGAATCGCGGAGTAATTGTAATAGTAATTAATAGTAATCATAAGCCATTTCGAATACTATAAACTGAAGAGTATTAAAAAGCAGTCTAAGCGTAATAGTTCACACGTGTCATAAAAATCTGAAATCTATGATAAGTTTTGGACAAATGCTTCAGTAATAACTTTAACTAGGCTTGTAATAATCTGTCAGGAATGTGTTCTTTATATTTGATAGACCTTTCAAAATCCACTAAATCGACATCCTAACTCTAAATCAAATGATTCTAGTCTGTAACCATTCGAAACGTAGCCCTCCATCTTCGCTTTGTTTTATTTAGAAATATGCGTCCAGTCTTGATAACGCAGTGTAAAATTATGCCTGCTGCATACTTACCTGGTATACAGTGGAACTATCAATTACAATTTATACATGTTGTGGTAAACTTGGAACCAAATACCGTAAATAAACTCGACCTAAAATATGAGCAGCTACAAAGTTGACATTATGTATTCTGTGGATTATCGTCTTGTCTGAAACGAAGGCCATTTGAGGACATATTTGCTAACGCAAATAAATGACTTGTGTCATTTGTTTACGAAACGTGGAAGCTCTACTAATATTTGTTTTGTTATATCGATTGAAAAAAAGATAGTGTACTTGAACAGCAATAGGTCGACTATCCGGACACTGGACTACATGAAACCAATTTAAACCCGTAATATTGGTTGTCTTTAATGCTGTTGCGAGACATGAACCAAAGCTGTACTAAAATTCCCATACCCAGTACTGTAATGCCTTAACGTAACTAGCCAATCTTGCCATTTATAATAGTATAAAATCACACTGTTTGTAGGAAAACACTGTATCATATTATTTTGTCATTCTTCTTTCTTTTACGGTATTAACTTTTAACACGGAGGAAAGTAAACGAAATCCAGTCTGCTGCGAACGACATTAAATCCATGCCATATCGTTGTCGGTAATTTTTTCCCTTGTTGCTTCGTTATTTAATCAATACTAACAAAACGCTACTTTGGTCATGGTGTCGGTAACGCTGAAATCTGTCTTCATTCCCGGATTAACAACAACCGTAGAGGTTACTACAAAACACAGGTTATGAACTTTATTTTATTAGTGTTGATTCTATTTAGCTAAGCTAGAAATTATTCTCAAGAATATTGGAAAAAAGTGCCGCGTACCGGGGTTCCTGGCAGTTTTCCCGAATCATCTAAGCGATTGCTGGGAGGGTACTCAAATTGCTCTTCATAAATGATATATTTCAAAAACAAAAATACACCAATTACAGAAAACACTAGTTACCCGAATCGCAAACAGATGGCAACACCTAAGCTCCCCCCTCCACCCCTCCACCCCTCCCCCCCGTTGGAATAGGTTCCTCCCAGCAAGCAGGAGGGTCACCAATCCGCTACTGAAGCAGGCCTGATGACTGCGCTTCATGATGATCAATACTCATGACTTCATCTGCTCGCGACTGAATATGGCTGGTAAATAGTAATATGTTGTCGTTGTGATTTTATATAAGAAAGAAGTTTTAACTATCAAAAATCAGTATTAGTTGAGGTTTTTATTAGACTGAGATGTAGCCTGGGTCAGAATGGCAACTGGCATTTGTCGTTGCAGTAGAGAGAGCATGAGTAATTCAATTTTTTTAAACTGTATCTTAAGTTGCTTTCATGAGCACCATGTTACTGACGTTATTACTTCATGTGGATGAAAGTTGCCCCACATTTATCGCAATCTGTGAGGCCGGGACAAGCAATAAAACTAATATGACGCGGCATTACGCAAGTCGTTAAGTTATTTTTTCTTTTGTTTTCTTTTCAAAGACGCCGTATTAATGAAGTCATTAATTCAGTCGCATGTAAGTCGTTCCAACTGTATCGGCTATTCAACGTTTACTATACGAATGTGAGTCGTTGGTATTAAAAAAGAAAAGTGTAAGAACACGTGAAAAAATTTAATTTCCTTTGCCTTCACTGACACCATGAGACTGATGTCTTTATTACAGACGCATCTAAGTAATTCTAAGTGTAAACTGTGATCTGGTGTCACGTTTAAATCTGAATACAGTAAATGAATGCGCGATAACAGCTATTAGGATTCCTCATTACAACAGAGGAAATCAGTTAAAGTTAAAAAAAAATAAAAAGTTTCTTTGATGTACCCCATATTCCTAAACTCATTAGGGAGCGTCCATAAATTACGTAGCTCCATTTTGGCCTCCAGTTATCCCCCCTCCCCGCACGTAGCCTAACGTGGCTTTTACCTATATAATTCCCCCCCCCCTCCCCCTCTACGTGGCATGTAGTTTTATTCCCTACTGATTTCACAAGACATTTTGTACCGTTTTCTCCTGTCAGACTTTCGTAAATTATATACGGAGATAATTAAAAGACGGAAATAACTATTCGCATGTTGTTTTGCATCCAGTACGTTATTTTAACTGTGACAAATAATATGAATGAAAAGCTACGTGGCTTGACTCGGAACTCCTCTACCCCCCCCCCCTTTTCTCAGTTGCCCTGCGTAGACTTCTATACAACCCCTCCCCCCCCCAGACCGATCCACGTAGTTTACTTCATGTGGTGCAGGATTAAAATATTACGCGATACAACATAGGTTGATAAGATTCATTTTTAATTTTTTGTGCTTTCATCGTCGTAATATTACTCAGATCATTACGAAAACTACAGCTACAAAATTTACAACGTTACAGTCTGATGGTTATGAGAATCGTGTTATAACAGTTCTATTTAGTTAAGCAACTTCAAAGAAACGACTTCCCACAGCACCCTGTTCAGCACGTTATTTTTGACTGGCTTTGAAGCTAGTTGTTAATAAAGAACGTCAAAGCAACTCTTTTTTTATTTGTTTCTTGCCGCAAGCGTTTCATATCTCATCGAGACAGCTCTAGGTGGAACACGCTTTGTTGGGAAAAAAAGCATAAACTGCAGCTACCAAACCTAATAACACCAATGTAAATAATTCGTCACTGATGATATCTCGATAAGAGGCGTAACGTGTATACCAATAAACAAAAAAAAAAAAAACAAAAAAAAACAGTGGAATTGATACTATTTTTAACAATTAATTGATATTAAATCTATTAATATAATCTCAGATGATTAAATGTTTTAAACATCCTTTAAAAGTATCAGCACAATGAAAACTTATGGAGTCTCAAGAGCTCTGAACTGGTCTAAGAGTTGGTACGAATATCGTGCTCAGGTCACTCAAATCGTAAACGACAATTTGAATTAAACCGCTACGATTCCTGTCTAGTTAATATTACTTTATTGAAGTTTTGATGGAGGGGGGCGGGGTTCTCTATTGGTTCCGTACGAGGAGGAATACTACCTGTCTGCCACTGTGTGTCCTCTCTCTCGCCGACTTCCTGTCTATCTGCTCGTTAGACGACAACATGAACGCAAGCAGGTGATTAGCATCTCAGCCATTTGTTGTTGTTAGGCTGCCTGGACCGCTGCCAGCGGACCGCCGCGCCGGAAGGACCTCTTCAGATATTTCAGGACGATGGCCAGCACTCTGGCCACATAATCCACGTGGCTTCTGTAGAGGATATAGACTCCCCTCTTAGCTACGTTCGGTGTTTTCATACGAAAAAAAATGTACTATCGAATCTTCACTGCTTAGGGGCCACAAAAATTAGCACGGTTTCACGCTCATTATACATCATTCGAAATTACCATAAAGTTCTTATTTTTATTGATGTGGCGCAAAGCACGCTTACTGGGCAATCAGGTTTTTATTTATACCGGCGAAATTGAGAATGTGTTTTCCAAACTTGAATTTTAGGATGCTCACCCCATCCAATACCCCAGTCCCACACTAAATCTGATATCAGATAAGTACAGCCGGTTTACGAGATGTAAAGTGACATGAGCGTTGTGCTCACCTCCTATATACTGATGCCAAGGTCTTCGAAGGGAATGTGGAGCTCTGCCGCAACTAATCCAATACTTGGGTTACAACGGTAGGGACTGATATCAGATATAACATTTTTACTTCGTTTATTACCGGTATGAAAAGACGATTAAGAAGAAGGTGCACTGCCAATGAAGATTTCCTCAGAAATCAGCAACACCCCAGCACAGACCTGCGGGATCACAGCTATTCTAACATTACACCAGAATCTATTGCTCTAGATTTTTAGGGAGCGTTGCACGTTTTCTTTTACTAAATTTCTATCATAAAATGCTAGTAACCAAAACTTTCATACTGCATTTAATAAAGCGTAGGAAATTAAATTTTGGATTTATAGTATAAATTTTGGCTTTTTATATGATTTACTGTCTCCTGGACATGTGCCATTTCAATAATAAATTAAGGAAATTCACGAGAAAAAAAAAAATATTTGATTTGGTTTTTTATGAAAAATCACCTTGTACACAATTGTGCTCATGTCGATGGAAGAACATAAGCAGACATTTAAAGACAGTAATACCATTTAGTGTGCAATATTAAACATCTCTTAGCACAACGTAGTCCATGACATGAGCCCTTTCAATAAGGAATTTAAAGATAAATTTTGTAGAGGGAAAATGTAGGTGGGTGCAGGATAGGGGGAAGATGGGTGTGTAGGGAAATTGCCACCGGAGCCTGTGCTCCATTGCAATTAAATTAAAAAATAATAAACGAACATTTAAACATTGTACAGTGTTGAAACAGGAATGCTCCCTTTCAGTACTGAACAGGTCTACATACTTAAACCCAAATATAACAAAACATATTTTTTAATGAAAAATGGACAATGTACCCCTCAAAATAAACGATTTGGCTCCTGCTCATACTGATGTTGTTTTTAATTTTTTTTCTATTTGCTTCAGGTAAACTACAATCTGTTTTCAAGTGCACTCGAAGCAACACTCCTGATGTATCCCGGTTGTTGCATATAAGGATTTAAATACATTAAAAAAACCATTCCTACAGAAAATAAGATAATGATTGGTAGAAGAACGCACAAAAAGTAAGCAGATAATTTGAGTCTGAAGCTGCAAATTCCAGTGAACTGTGCAGCGGGAGTGTAGAGATGCTAATCAGATAGCCTATGCAGACGCATCGGATGCATAATTCCACGTTCAGTGTAAAGGCATACGTGAAGTAGCGACCCTTATGCGTGTAATTACGCCATTTCGGGCCTAACAGCAACTTGGAGTTAAGTAATAGCATGAGTTCTAATCAATTACACCAGGAAGGTCATGCGGGTATATTAAGGCCTGTAAAATTATACAGTCTCATGCATTGTTATTAGCCATGGTCGGGCAGGTCCTTGACTTGGATACTGCGTGACGTCTTCGCAAAACTCTCTCTCTTTTTTATAAAACTGTGCAGTGACAACACGTGACTTTATTAATCGTACAATTTTAATAATAAGAAAAAAGTCGTACTATTTCAAATTATATCTTGAATTTATCAAATAATAATAGGAAAATACCGAAGTTGGCATCACTGACCGTGACGCAACAACAGATTTAATACCAGCCGAATTCAGTCGTTCAGCCGCCAACACGGAATTTTTAAATTTCTTAACAAAATTGTGAAACTGTCAGATAGTTTAAAAAATTCTGGTAGGAAAATTTTGGGCAGTGAAATCTATAAATTGAGAAACGAAATAGAAAAAAAGCAGCAAATCACACTTTATTCTGAAAAAAAAAATCATGCCAGTAACTTAAGGGCTGCCCGAGGATGAATAAAAATCTCGAAACTTTCTTTTTAATTATTCAGAAACACAATGCTTTCTGCGCAGTTCATATATGCACACTTGCACAGCCATTAAGATACCTCCTGTGTGTTATTAGTATTCCGTTTCCTAAAATTATTGTTTTTTTATTATATCATTAATTTCGCCTTACGACATCTAATTGTGGTAATTTGCCTCCTTTTTCTTTTGCTCAGTGTGTTTGAAGTATACATTTGGTATCAGATTAAATAATCATGAGTAATCTTGTTTAAGAAAGTAAATTCATGCATGTTAAAACCAGTTCACAAATCAATCCATGCGGTTCTTAAATAGCGCATCAAATATGTACTCCACGTTTCTGTTATATTGTTCAGGTAACTCATATTGTGGCTGCCGAAAAATGGTTCTTATGTATGAGTTATTAACAGTGATTAGCCAATGCTGCTTTATTTATTATAAAAAAATAAAAATAAAACTATCGTTTGAATATGGTGAAGGAAATAAGGTAGACGATATTAATTTTTTTTACCTAAATCTAAAAATCAGCCGAAAATATCGGACTAAGGGGCAGAGTTCTATGTAAATAGCAACAAAAATATTTCAGGTAAATTAGTTTTTGAATTAAACTACATAGCTGTTCTTCTTCTGGTTCCTATCCATCGGATGTCGGCAACCATCTTGCCTATTTGGTTTCTGCTAGTTGACACTCGTATTAGCTCCGTAGCTGTTAATATTACCAAATCGCAAACCTGTGCAGAAAATGTTAAACAATTGATTGTTATCATTCAACTACACAAGTTGGATTGGATTAAACTTCTTCTGCAATGGTAATGGTATTAGCAAATTATAACTTCCATGTGTTCATATAACATCGATTTTGTGCAAATGTATGAAAACTATCCCAGTTATCGCATTTGTTTGAAATGCTTTGTAACAAATTCGTACTTAAAAACTAAAGAAAACCCTTAATCAACTAGGTATTAAGTGAGGACGTTTTAAAAAATGGAGAAAAATGTAAACTGGGCTAGACAAAAACCAATGAAAGCACATTTTTTGTTATCAATTTTACATAATTAGTTCCTAAAATACGTTCCTTAAAAAAATCATATGCAAAAACAGAGTCAGGCAGATGCATACTAGTAAATCATCTTTGAAACGTAAAAATAGATAAATTTAAACTATTCACCAATATAGTACTTACTACATGCTACTGTATACCAAGAAAATTAAATTAAATTAAAAAAAAAACTAGCTGTATTCTCATTTCTATGTTCTCAGACAACATGTACAAGGTACGAAATTGTGTTGTGCAGTTTCTTTACCACATGTTTTTATTTCCTAAGAAAATATTGTGTAGGAAGGTGCGACAGACAGCTGCAAGTGGCATACAGTAATTTTCTTCAAGGACACAGGTGTTTGAGAACACACTGCAGGCACGTGACAGAAATGTGAGCAACAGGAAGCAATATGAAGCTAACCACTAAGCGATTCCACCTGCCACTGCGCAGTAGATATTCTTTTAGGAATCAGTAAAATATCCACATGAGGGAACAATTTTATATAAGTAAATCTTGCTTCACAAAACATGACATACAAGTATTAAACAGTGTCTTTATCATCTCTGTCGAGTAACTAATGATTTCTAATAAAAGAAAACACTAGCGAAATCACAAGATTATGTGAAATTCTCCGTTGAATTTCTTAGAAAAAAATATATCTATCAAAATTTCCTATTAAGGGTTCATATGCGTAAGGTACCCTTTTTGGAGGTTTTAAATATTAATTCACCTGCTACACCACAATCGTTTAATATTCTCTTATTAGGTGCAACAAAACAAACATTCACTTAGCATTTAATTGTTCCAGCACTACTTTTCCAGCCTCTCCTTCCATGATTCACTCCATTCTGGAGGACGCGGGTTCGAATCCACGTTCGGGCATCCAGATTTGGGTTTTCCATGGTTTCCCCAAATCACTCCAGGTGAATGCCTGGATGCTTCCTTCAAAATGACGATGACCAAATTCCTTCCTATTCCTTGTCCCCACTCCCATCCCGCCTCTAATGACCTGAGCCGTCGACGAGGCGTAAAACAAAAAGAAAAAGAAAAAATCATGATTCACTCATTGTCAGCCTCTATTATCTTATTATTATTTTGTGACGTTTTCTCATACTTCTTCAGCTTTTACTGGCAATAGTTTGTGCCGCTTACCTATTGGTTCACTAGTTACACAGCATATTGTTAAGATTTTAGTTATTGACTTAAAAGTATTGTAAACTGTTAATTTATATGAGTTTATTTTGTTTACTATTTAAACGTGTACGATGTAAGGTAGGTCTTCTTGCCAAGCTAATTAAATCTTGAAATAAATAAATAGTTTTGTTAGTTGATTTTATTCAAAGAGCTGCAATTGCCTTGACTCACTGCTACGTGAAATTTTACTCAACTTTTACGGAGTATTAGTCGATAGAGCGTAGGTTTATTGACGTCGGTTATAAAATCTTACAAGAAAGTAAAATTCTACATATATCCCTCGGTAACGTTCCAGCAAAATTGTGTGAATCTGTTAGGAAACTCTTGAATAATCCGCCAAACGGCCCTTTGAGAGATACGTTTCAAATGTGTTGAGGAAGTGGAATACGAAATAATACAGTTGCAGACACAAATAAGAATTAAATTTGGGCATAGGATATCTTGAAACTTGTATCCTGTTTGGAATATATACCTTAATTACCGCGGACATTGTGCTGAAAAATAACCAGCAAGTCAGTTTCATATATCATATATCATTTTGACATTAATTGCAATAAAAATTTTGTTTGTAGATTTTGTCTTACCTTCTTGTTGATACCGATCAAAACTCATTAACGCATCCCCTTTGTGTTTCTCCCATGTGGTTACCTGTCGATGATTTGGGCACCCAAAGAACAAGAAAATTTTTTTAAAAAATGAACGCATTCCATTACTATTTATTTTTATTTTATTTTTATTTATCAATTACTTGGTGCAATTAAGACCAATACGCTATTGGATTCTATTCGTGTGATTCATTCCTCATATGATCTATTGCCAAAAACGGGTGAAAATCATCATGCACATTGTTACTAAACAACGCTATTTCCTCACATTTTCCTCATTCATTACATTTTCGCAATAAACTTCAATATTTTTTCTGTAAATTTCCGATGCACTAACCTTTTTGCGCACAAAAACGTATTATCGATCGCACTTCAAAGCCGGCGAGATTTCCGATTTTAACGTCCATTTTAAACTGGTATCACGATATGACAAATGCTTAATAAAAATATCCAGCAAGCAGAAATGTAGTGTAATATACTTAAGAATATTCAATACTAAAAAAATATTAAAAAATTGTTTCCAAGTTTTTTGGCTCTGTCGTGATGGTAATAATAATAATAATTTCGTGTGGTCGTAATGACCTGGTGACAGGGTTTCTATTGGCTGCGCATTCCGCCCCTATCGTAGCCGCCTTAACCTAGCCTGGCAATCCTATACCGGGTAGAGGGGACATACAGTTTACCGTGGAATCCGAACCACGGTAGCGTTCTGGCGTAATTCACATTACACAGCAATCTGTGCCTGAGGTGGAGACCGAGTTAACTGTCTACGTAAATTTCCGCCGAGACAGGGACTCGAACCGGGGACCTTTCGATCTCCAGTCAGACGTCTTAACCACTGAGCCACCAGACCGCTAGTCGTGATGGTGATCAGCGCTGACACGTTTCTTTTTTTGTTTTTTTATTTTTATTATGGCTTTGCGCCTCATCAGCATCGAGTTCCTTAGAGGCGGGAAAGGAGCAACGCGAAGGAATTCGGCCATGGCCTTTTGAGGGAACCATATGGTCATTCGCTTTGAGTGATATTGTGGAACCTTGGAAAACCCAATTCTGGATGGCCGTACGGGGATTCGAACCCACGTCATCCCGAATGCGAGGTAAGAACGTTAACCGTTCACCCTCTATGCTCGGTCGTTGACACGTGGTTAGCTCGTTCGAGTCCTAGTGGAAGAAATATTCATCAGGACTTGGCGTTCGGGGTAGTGTGGTGGTGCACAGTCCCTAATCAGCAGATTGTGCACCGAAATCCTGGCTTCAATCCCAAACGTCTCCGCAGTGCTTATGGAATGATGGCATACGGCACTGTTGATGATGATTCGTTCGATGGGGGACGTTAAGCCTGGCGACCCTCCGTGCTTTACGAATGAGTAAGCCATAATGGACCGGCACCGAGTTTCACCATCTCTCTTCTTTGATCTCCCCTTCAGAACACAAACAACATTCTTCACTGAATACACGCACCATCACAGTTGTCTTCACCAGCGGTTTCCAATTTCTTTTTGGCCACGGAACCCTAATTGATCGTATATTTTTTGGCGGAGACCCATTTTTATAAGTGTAAGCTGAAAAAACCAGTCTCACAACGGTAAGTAGTCACAAACGGCAGCAGACCCATTTTAAACGAATATTTTATTTTATTCTCGGATGGACCACGGAACGCTCGTGACCCTTCGACTGAACCACAAGGTTCCGCGCACCACCATTTAGGAACCACTGATCTACTCAACTGCACCTACGAAAAGTATCACACTGGGGAAGGCAACTGGAAATCACTCTCGCTCATCTTCCGGGAAGTCCAAACGTTCCCATGGTGGGGTAAAAAACCCCTAGGCTAACCCACGCCTGGTCATGGGAAAGACATTTAAGAAGAAGAAACCTTTTTTCAACCAGTCGATTCCACTTTATGGACGCGTCTCGAACGTGTATATTATTTGTTGAGCTGACCTCGTTTGAAGAAAGACGGGGTCACTATCTGAAGGTGTTGTACCCAAACGTGGCTCCCAGGTGTGTTTTGGATCCTCAAGGTGAGTGGAAGACAGGTAGCTAGGTAGGCGCTGAATGTTGAGTGATTCATCGAGCGCGCCGGCAAGCTGCCACAGTTCCCCGCCAAGGTCAGGGCTGGCCGTGTTTGGAGGCACCTGACTGTCGGCCAGTAGGTGGCAACTGCCACATGATCCACCAACTCAGAACTTACACAGTGGCTACGATTTCATTAAACACTTTGTGGAATGGGATTCGAAAACTGTGGTATCCTGGACTTTTTCAGGGTTCGTTTTTTAATAGAGATTTACTTCTTGTCTTCGTAGTGTAACATGACGCGCTGTCGCCACGTTACAAGGTGCATTTTTATTATATATGTCATAATGTTAGAGTAATTTACATAAATCTTGGGCGACCACCTAAATAGATTTTTGTTGTAATTTTCTAAAGTACGCAAGATTCCAAGTGAGGACTGTAATGAAATGATGAACATACAATGTATCTCGGTAAAGCGAATATTAAAGAATTATTGAGCTATGTAGACTTGAAGCTAATCTTGGTCTTCCCGAGCCATGGTGACAGGACGTCGCGGATTTGGGGTTTGCCGGACCACACACTCTGCTCCCTGGGGATGGGTCACTCACCTGGCGGAAAATGCCTGCCGCCGACACCCGAATGTGCTCTCACCCCGGCGAACTTAGCCGAATATGTCCGACCTCTGTTAGATACGCTGGGCAAATCACATATCGGGGATGTCACGTGACATTAGGTGCCGACCTGAAGATCCAATCCAAATGAGCGTATAACTTAAAATCCTGGGAATTTCTGTTATATGTGAGCTTCGAGACTACAAGGGGCGGAGCGAGAAGTTTCCTCGCGGAGAGAAGAGCGACGAGCGTCAATTCGATCTTCGAGTCCTTGCTATGCGAGTCTAGTCTGAGGTTGACTTGGAAAGTTGACTTCTTTCGCCTGCTATACGACTTCTGGCGGCTTGATGGAGCAAGCTTATCACAGCAACGCAGCCGGTAATGCGATGATGCGCATTGTCAGACCAGAGATGCCTGTAGCCGACTTGTGAGATAATCACACATACCGTGGGTCCGCTCCACCCACCGCAGACATCAGACGCAGAACAACAATGGTAACTTATTACGACCAAGCCATCTGATTGTGCTTTCCGTGAAACAGAACCCTTAAACGACTTTGAGAGGATAGATTCATGTTCTCACTTTGTAATTGTAAAAACCCCTGAGCTAGCGGCATAATTTGCCGGAACTAGTTATTTTCGAATGATATATTGTTCATTCTGGCGCCCATGATTGTCCTTTTTAACTGTAAAGTCACAGTATTATGATGCCTTTGTCTGAGGTCGTCATAACTTGTATTTTTCATTGTTTCCAGTTGTTATTATTTCTTGCATTTTGATTCTGAGATATATTTAAAAGTAAATATACAATTGTTTGCTTGCTCATGACGGCTAATTGTACCTCTGAGCGTTGCTTTTATGATTTTTCCAATTTGTGTTAATGTTAACGGTAAATTCGCTCAGACTTGTAATCGCCAGTGATAAGAAAATAAATGTCATATTGTGACAATTTTTCCTAAATTCCAACTAACGTCGAGATTCTTGCAAAATTAATAAATTTTCATTCCTTCATAAAAATTAAAATTAAAAATCCACAATTATTAATCATTAAAGGTATGAAAGATAATTGTAACGTAGTTGGCCCACTAAGGCACCCACTACAGTAGAGATTGAATGTGGTGAGTGAATGGTACAGCTCCGGGAGGACGCGGGTTCGAATCCCAGCCCGGCCGTCCAGATCTGAGTTTTCCAGGGTTTCCGCAAATCACTCCATGCAAATGTTTGGGTAGTTCCCTCAAAAGAACATTGCTGAATTCCTTCCCGCACCTTATCCCAGTCCTTCCGCGCCTCTAATGACCTTGACGTCGACGAAGCTTAAGGTCATTAAATCCGAGAGAGGATCAAGAGGAAGGAGAGAACAGGAATTGGGCCGCGGTTTTGAAGGAACCATCCCAGCCTCTCCACTCGTGTTCAAATCCCCGCAGAACCATCCAGGATTCGGATTTCCATGGTTTCCAGTAAACGCTCCAGGAAAATGCCAGGATGGTCCCAAGAAAGACCATGACCGAATTCCATCCAGACATTCACCAGGAGCGATTTGGAGAAGGAATGGAAAATCGACTTGTTAATCTGGGGAATGGATCAATCCCTCGTCCTAACGAATTCCAAGCCGGAACCCCGTACGTGTTGTTGTTTCCTGTAACTTCAGTGAATAAGGCTTTAATCATCAAAGACATTGTTATACCAATGCAGTCGCGACTGTCGTTACTGTAATGATACTAGTCACTATCGTTTGGCGCATCCAGAAACCAGTTATAAAGATACAATTGAATCGTGAATATGAAGTAATTTTTTTTTTTACTTATGGCTTTACGCCTCGTCGACGTCGAGGTCATTAGAGGCGGGATTGGACTAGGGATAAGGAACGGGAATCAATTCGGCCATTGCTTTTTGAAGGAAGCATCCCGGCATTTGCCTGGAGTGATTTGTGGAAACCATGGAAAACTCAAATCTGGATGCCCAGACGGGGATTCGAACCTATGTCCTCCCAAATGCGAGGCTAGAGCGTTAACCGCTCACCCACCACGCTAAAATCAGGAAACTTTTAAACGGCTGTTGAAATTACGAGGGGGTATCAAAAAAAAAAAAAAGGAATTATTTTTTAAAATCTATATATTTTCAATTTCTTTACAAAAACAACCTTAACTGCTTCAAAATACTCTCCATTACAACTAATACACTTGTTCCACCGTTGCTTCCACTGTTCGAAACATTTTCTGTAGTCATCTTTAGAAATGGCTGACAGCTCCTCCCTCAGTGTCCTCTCATGCCTCTTTTCATGCGTGGAAATAACAAAATGTCAGACGAGTAAGTGGCGTAGCTAGGTCAACAAAGGCCCCGGTGCAAATAAGACCCTAAGGGCAGATTGGGCGACCTTTTTTTTAGCTCTGCCAAGTTGCTGGTAGGGGCTCCCTGAGCTTTGCTTGGGGGCCCCCTGAGCAGTAGCGTAGTGTATCTAGTTTCACAAGACCATCACAGTTTTTTTTTTTTTTTAAATAACCTCAACTGCGTTCGGGGGCCCCATGAATATGGGGGCCCCGGTGCACTGCACCGCATAGCCCCATGGTAGCTACGCCCCTATAACCATGTCATTTTTAACCAAAAACTGCCTAGCAGAGACAGCTGTGTGTGTAGGTGAATTGTCGTGGTGGAAGAACCAGTCTCCTGTCTGACACAAATATGGTCTTTCTTGATGAATCTTCTTAAAACTTCCAAATAAAAGGTTTGATTGACGGTCTGATGTGGGGGAACAAACTCTGAATGAACTACGCCCTTGGCATCAAAAATCAAATGAGTATTGTTTTATGTTTTATTTGACTTGACGACATATTTTTGGACGGGCTGATAATGACGTCTTCGATTGGCTTGACTGGAGCATTGATTCTGGGTAGTCATAGCACCATAGCCTTTGACAGAAAATCTGGATCAATTTCAAGCTATTGTTTCAAAGCACGTCATGTTTCAACTAGATGTTCTTTGGAATGCCTATTTTTATTTCTCAAGTGGGTACACATATAGAAAACAGACACAATAACATGTACAAAATAACTGAAAGATAATGATTTTGATTAATTATATAATAAAAGTTTATTCTGGTGCTTTGAGTTATACAATATCTTCCGTCTTCTGGAAAAGCAAGTACCAGCGTTGCTGGCGAAAGTTCAAAATCTGATAGAAACTGTAGCTTTCTGTAAAGAACGTTGACAAAAATTAATAGGGTGGAAAGAGGGAGGGAGACTATTTTTTCTGCTTGTTTTAATGTATACGTGTGCAAAGGACCATTGAAATCGGATGAAATCTGTGGATATGTATAAATAACGTTTACAAAAATTAAGAGGGTAGAAAGGGGAAGAGGGGTTGGGGTTTCTGAAAACCAAATTTTGACAGTATTTTTCTGTTTATTGTAAAGTATACAGAAGCAAAGTTCCAACGAAATCGGATGAATAATGTAGATTAGTATAAAATTAAGGGTTGTGAAAGGGGAGAGGGTATGATTTTTTTATAATTTTTTTTGTCACAAACCTTCACACGCTTGCACACAATAATTCACCAATGTTTCATCGTCATCTGCTGAATGGTACAGGAACACATGGAAGGCGAACATAAAAACAAACATTAATTTTTTATATATTCGCTTTGTATTTTGTGTGACTATAGTCCTCGCATTTGCAATGCAGTTCAGCCAGAGATACCATGAAAATAAATTAATGTTATATCGGAACCGGGACCAGTTGCACAGTGCCCGTGGTCCTGCTGTGGGGTTTCCCGTTAGTGGTCGCCCACAGTCGCGCTGGCCCGCACAATGGACTCGGCTGTCGGATCATCCTCCGCAGCCAGACAGGTAGGCGAGCCTCGGCAGCCCACGGACCTGCCGCCTGCCGCGCCCTGGGGCCTGCTGGGCTGCAGTGAGGCAGGCGGCGTCGGCTTCCACACGATGCAACAACACTCCACACAGTACCTCACAAGGAAAATCTTACGCTGCTCAGTGGTGCTCCTTAAGCTGCGTTCCCACGACACCTTGTAACGGTGACGGGACGGGACGGATACTCAACAACACGCCATGGGAACAGGGCCGCCTCTGCCAGCGGAGATGATACGCAACTACTCACTCTGTGTCGGTAAACATTACAGGCGTGAGTAGTGGAGCGCTGTTGCCATCGGTTTGCAGCAGCGGTGCGCACCCCTGCAAGTGTTGTAAAGTGTTCTGTGTCAAACTACACTAGGCAACGTGATGGGGAGGTGGCGGCGAGGTAAGCGAGGACTAATCTGCGGCGCGATCTCGCCCCTACACTTCGGCTAATGAGGTGCCGCCTCCGTTACAAGAGTTCGTGGGAACGCAGGTTTAGCCTGATTCATTGCATCGCTACTGGAGAGCATCATGAGCAACACGAGAGTCGTAGTAACAGCGAATGACAAGGAGTTGTATGCGGATAATGCTTGGAAGAAGAATTGATAAGCTTAATCCATTACGTAAATAATGTTACCAAGCCTAAAGATGGGTAGTTGTTTGACAAACTGAATAGAAAATGGTGCACATAGACACTCGCAGTGTAAGTAGGAGGAACGATAAGTCGCTTTAATAAAATGCGTTCTGCCTGAAGACTGGACGTGAACTGTATAGTTCGGCAACATTCGGCGAGCGATGACGCCCGAACGGTTAGTTGCACTGGCTGCCACCACAGCGCTGTTTGGCTAACCAGGAAATTTTATATAAATAACTGCATTTGAAATTATATTTTTGAAAGGAAGTATATCTGCGATGCCAGCTAAACGGCAATTCCCTGTTGAGGAAGTAACTGCACGCAAATACGAAGAGGAGATATAAAAAATATGACAATACAAAGACATTATACGACGTTTGTTAAAATTTATATGTTCATTTTGTTTATTTGCGTCGATTAAATGCATTAATTTACCTAAGGAAAAGAGTATCTGATTTTTACGATCTATTCCCTGTACCAGTTACTAAGACCACGTCACAACATAACCTAAGATTTTTTTGGCAGAAGGTAAGAAAGACTCAGATAAATTTACACGTAACGTAAGAAGTCAGTAAATGTATCAAACAAATAAATAAAAATTTGTTGTTTTTGAAGTTATACTTAGAGACTTTTTGTCAACAATAAAAATTTCTCTTATTCTTTACGGGCTTTTTTCAAGTGGTACGAAACCGAAATACTGGGGTAAAAAATATTTTCCTGCACCCACACTCGTCGAATGATCAGGACAGCGTGATACTTTGGCGCCTTCAAGGGAATTTTGCGGGTTGATTCTCGATTCACACTATCTGTAACCGCTTCCCATCAACTCGAATCCTCCCCAACAAAATGGTCATGCGGCGTCCTCGCATCTCATAACCTGCACGACTTTAAGCGAAACCTTTCAGCTCAGAGCTGGAGAGATTATTCACGGTCACACCCGTCTGCTGAGAAGCCAGTCCTCTGCTCACTTTCACTGTTCGCCCGCCTACCCGACAAGACGGGCTCGCGAGGCGTGTCAGGGTATCAGGCAGTCACACCGTCCACCAAAAATTTCTTGCACAGTTAATAATATTAATATTTAATTAAACTGCGATGGAGCGCACGCCCCGGTGGTAATTTCCCTACACACCCATCTTCTCCCTTTCCTGCACCCACCTTGTAACCTCCTCACCTCTTTTAAATCGTTTTGTAACTTATTTATTACTTGTGAGTTTGTTGGATCCTTTTTTCGTACGCTAGTTATACGTACTGGATGGATTAACGCCAACGGTGACATATCTGCCCAAGCTTAGTACGATTTCCTCAGAATTCCGCGCACTACAATGAGGAAAGGCGTGTTCTTTGAGACCTAGCCCTGAAAAACAGCCTCGTAACACATAGATGCCTGCAGATATTTCATACAATCAAAAACACAGCCATTACGTGCTGGCGAGAATATATAATATGATCGCTGAGTCAATAACGTGCTAATTTCTTATTTTTAAAAAAATTAGTACACAACACAAATATGCGTTATTACGACCATTAATCGCATAAGAAGTTCATTGCAACCGTAATTATTACAACACGCACATTTACATTTCGTAACAATACTCTCTCTACAATTTACAATTGTTTCTAACATCGCTCTGGAAACGGGTGTATAATGCAGTTCTACGTCTTCCACCACTTGGGGCGTGAAGGTCTTTTATGATTTCACTACCAAAGAAGGAGGTCTGTTTTCTAATAGGTTGAATATTCAGCGTAGAGATCTGCAAATTGGAAGGTGAGACCTGCTGCAATAACAATTCTTTAGAAGTTGACGATATTTAATTGTTCACACACCAAACGTGTAACCTTAGAAGTACCATTTACTTAACTCGAAGAGCATCATCTTTGCCTTCATGTCTGTAGTGGGTTACCGGTTTTAGTCCAAATTCAGCTTCGTATAACCTGAAATTGCAAGTCGGTTATCCTTCCAAGACTTGGTATACTGCATCCTTTATCTTTTAATATTAATTCAGTCTGCATTTGTCAGTAAAGCGTATTTGTTCTTCCGTTGTACACACTTTACAATATAAGCATAACACAGGCATTCTCACAATATTAAATGCTATTTTACTATACGCAACTCATTATCTGTTCTATCTTACAGTGTCCTTAATTTTTAGTTCATACTCTCACAACATGAAAAGTCCTCTATCATCCAAACTGGAATCATCCTCATTTCATTACTACTTGGATTCGGTAGATATGTACTCCTCTTGGTATTCCATAGAGCAGTACCTTATCTCATATATATATTTTTATTAATAATCTTTTTTTGTTTATGGCTTTATGACTCGTCGACGTCAAGGTCATTAGAGATGGGAACTGATGGGGGTAAGGAACAGGAAGGAATTCGATAATGGCCATTTGAAGGAAGCATCCTGACATTCGCCTGGAGTGATTTGGGGAAACCATTAAAAATCCATCTGGATGTCCGGACGGTGATTCAAACCCGCGTCCTCCCGAATGCGAGACCAGAGCGTTACCGCTCACCCACAACGCTCGATAGTAATCCTTATCATTCGTCATCGTTAAATACAGTATATTACCAACATAGTGGGTATCATTTTATCCATGATGAAAAATAGGAGTGTTACAAAATATTGATAACAAATTACTGTATTTGCGTTTAATATCCAACCGCAATCAATAACAGGTATTTCGACATCCTTCGGAAATTTTATTCGCTTTTGGCTGCAAAGTAATGTCCACTGTGGACTTAAAGTGAGATTCTTAGTCGGTAAAAACTGAGTAATTGGTTTTGTTACGAAGACACACATTTAAAAGTTTAAAAACCTGAGTGTACTAACAATGCCAGCACAGTATGTATACTCCGTACTATCATTTGTAGTGGAAAATCATGAACACTTCAATCTTAATGCTGACATACATAGCCATAATACTAGGAATAAATATAATATTCACAAGGATTACAAATCACTGCCAATTGTACAGAAAGGGTTAACGTTTACTGGAACTTCCTTATTCAATGTCTTACCAACAGAAATTAAATGTTATCTACAAAAACCCAACTACTTTAAGTCCAAACTGAAAAAGTTTCTGCTTCAGAACCCATTTTACCCTGTGAAAGAATTTTCTTCTTGGAATTTGGTAACTAAGAATGACTGATAAAATAGTATATATGGTGTATGGAAGGGGAAGGTGACAAAATTATGCACAATTACTAAAATGATATATGGTTTTTCTTTCTGTTAAAACTTTTGACAAATGAACTAATTACACTGTTTACAAAATTTCAGTCATATATAGTAATTAACATGGGATAGCATGCACTCAAAAACTGCTGTGAAAAATTATCATACTAACAGGTTTTTAAGTAATTGACTGCTTATGAGTTGCTGGTAATATAATTGATATTGCTAATAGGTGTGTGTACTGTTCCACATAAATGACAACTAACATAATATAATATGTAGTCACAAATTACAGTGAAACTTATCATGGTAACTGGTTGGTAAGAAAATAACTGCTTATTAGATGCTGGTAACAAGTGTATACACTGTTCCACATAATAAGTATTAATTAACTCGGGATTGTATTTGTAGATTACAGGAGATATTGGTTATACTAATGGATTGTTGCTAACTTGTTGTCAATATATAATAATATTATCAATTATATAGTAATATTGACATTACTAGTAAGTGTATGTACTGTTCCACATCCCCGAGATTATTCTCACATGGGATCAAAGTGAACATATCTATCTATCTATCTATCTAAAAACGCTGCTACTGCAGAAACAAGTGTCGGAGAATGCGCTGGACGCGTAGACAGTAATATCAGCATACAAACGAGCGAGAGAGTAGTCGTGGTAAACACTCTCTGCGCCGTAAGAGGAGTGACGGAAATCAAGAATCTCCTGATATGGTCAACACCTGGGACCTTACCATCCAGACACCGAGCCACAAAAAAAATCCGTCTTCTTTTTTTCCAGAGGACTTTTTAATGTGCTGAGTAACACATTCAGTTCCGGCCAACCGAAACAGGCAGTCTATAATTCTTGTATGTATATAGCTGTATTTGGTTGAAATGAGGTCCATAAAGCTTAGCCGCTGAATAAGGAACTACTCGGCGAGTAACTTTGCAGCCTGAGGTTTATAATGCGTCTGTGGACAGCGAACAGAATTGTCATGTGTGTAAAACGCTTTATGAATACGTTAATGTAAGTGTCTCAGGGGTGATAGAATGCTGTATTTATACTTGCAGTGGCTTCCATTATTGACTAGTGCTGTAAACCGGTTTAAAAAAAAATTGCGTGTCTTTAGCGCAGGAAGTGGCTCTTCCTGAACTGGAGGAAGATATTATCTGATAATTAATATTCAAATACTGCCGTCACATAATTACAGAGTGAGGGCCAGACGAAATTAAAATCCCGGTTTTGTTCCTACAGCTTTCCCTTTCAGCTCAGATACGGAAGGCCGTAATGAATGAACATCTTACGTTATATGTTTTCACTTTATGAATTGGGTCGGACATAGTAACTGAAAATAAAAAGTAGTTGAAAACTAGCACATTGATTTTACGAATGTTAGAGCATGGTGGATGAGTAGTAACGTTCTGACCTCGCATTCCGGAGGACGCGGATTCGAATCCCTGTCCGTCCATCCAAATTCAGGTTTACCATGGTTTACCCAAATAATTTTTTTTAACTGCTTAACGTCTCTCAACAGCGAGGTCTTTAGAGACGGGAAAGGATGGGTTCAAGGAATGGGAAGGAATTCGGCCATGACCTTTTGAAGGAAGCATCCCAGCATTTGCCTGGAGTGATTTGGGAAACCATGGAAAACCCAAATCTGGATGCCCGTACGGGGATTCGAACCGCCGTCCTCCCAAATGCGAGGCCATAACGCTAGCTGTTACACCACCACGCTCGGTCCAAATCATTCCAGGCGAATGTCACGATTGTTCCTTCAAAATGCCGTGGCCGAATTCCTTCCAGTTCCTTGCAGCCAATCCTTTCCCACCTCTCATAACCTCGAAGTCACCGAGCCATAAAGCAATAAGCAAAAAAAAAAAAAAAAAAAAAAAAAAACCGCAAATGTTAGACCATGAATTGTGATTTAATCACAAACATTCTTATATTCCTTCGGAATATCTGTTTCTTCAACTCTGTAAAACGCTGAAGACAATCAAAACATATGATACTTGATACTGACAAAAGTACCTTTACATATTTCAAAGGAGCTACAATACTGTATGCATCATCATCGACTCTAGAGATCTTTGGAAAAGTTAAAAGACAGTTTTCAGTTTAATTTTAAAGATTTTTTTTTATAAATCTATATGGTATTATAGCAAAATAGCAGTAGCAGTTACTGACTATGAGTAAGATCCATGCATATTAGAGAATGTAGTTATTTGTGTATCGCTTCACAATTCGTTGATTCTTTCTATACGAACACGAAAGTTCTGTTTTATGCGTAGCAAACTAAAACAGAGAATTGGAAAAGGAACACCAGTAAAACGTCCAAAAAAGGTGCGCAATTATTATGTTTAAAAAGATATGTACTAATTAAGATAATAGTCAGTGTTATGTTAAATACATGACTAAGTCTCTTAAATGACATCAGCACTTACAAAAACAGTCTGTCTCGTAATTTAGTTTTTAGGACAGTAGGCACCATCTTAACAACAACAATAATTTTTCATTAGCTTCTTATGTATGTACTTGAATAAACGCTTTAAGCCGGGTAATTTGGAAATCGTAACCATATGTCATTTAGTAACCCAACTGGTACCCCCTCGTCATATCACCTAATTGTTTGTTTTGTTATTGGCATGCAACAAAATGTCAAGATCAAAAATACTATTCACTTTTTACATACTGCTATTGATAGCGATTAGAGGAAATAAAATTTGAATGGGAAGACTGCAGAAAATAACTCTTGGTTCATTAAGATTTGTAGATGCGTCAATGCAGGTACACCACAGAAAATAACATGAGATCTGCTAATTTTTTTATTATTTATTTATTTATTTTTTACGCCTCGAGGTCATAGGGGCGGTAAAGAATTCGAAGCAATGAACGGGAAGGAATTCGCTCATGGCCTTTGATTGAACCATCCTGGTATTCACCTGGAGTGATTTGGGAAACCACGGAAAACTCAAATCTGAATGCCCGGAAGGGAATTAGAATCCGCGTCCTCCCGAATGTGAGGCCAGAGAATTACTGCTCACTCATCACATTCTGTGCACATTTCTTAAACGATTTAGTGATTATACTCATAAATATGCCTAAAGTCCAAAGCCATTTACGAGCTCACCAAATGATAAACACAGGAAGCTGACAACTGGTGAAGTCTACAGTATAATTTGAACACATAATTAATTCTTCATGATTTCAGATACACAGATTGTTAGACGATCGCAAAGTGTTTCGGACAATGGTATGGGTAAGGCTTCAGATTATGGTTTATGTGGCGTAACAGTATGGTTCCCATGATAAGTGGATGTCGTACAAACATCTCGCTGTAACAGAAATTCATGCTTTTTCTGATCATCTTAAATCCTTCAATTTTAAAATAAGCTACAATTAATCCGTATCCGTCTGTACTTAGAAATGTATAATAATTGCAAATACAACTTCATATTATTGAAGCAAAACTTCTTTGGACGTGGAGGGAGAAATTTGTTAGCATTACGCGTTAGAGTTACGTCTTACGATTTACGCTTTAAATAATTAGCGATACTTTGATGCAAGCAGCTACGACATTATATAATTGATCAATTATGTCAGATATCAGTGTTGTTGTAGTTTCATTCTGAGTTGAGTGGTGTTGTTTTGTTGCTTTCAGTAAAGCATCTTCTTGAGAGGTAATGCACCCGGCTAAGGCTGGCTTCCTACCAGCTGTTTTGTTTACAGTTGGCTCCAGATCAGATCACAGTGGGAGAGTAGGCGCCTAATAGCCGCCCACAGAGCCTCTCCTCTGAACACCTGGCAGTCGTTGTGATTGTCCAAGGTCGCAGGAATCCTAATCTACTGCATGGGAGGAACCTAGTGCGTGACTGTGCTGCCGAGTGTTGCTGTGCATCAGAAATATTTCCCTGTATCTCTTGAAATCCGGAGTATCTCGAAAGAGAAGCACAACTCCTACCTGCAACCACTTTAGATGGCTTTCGAAACATCTGTTGGGACAAACTTAAAAGTTTGATCACGGATGTTAGCTTTTATTATACATTTACCAAAAAGATGGAAGTCGAGAATTGCGGGGTACAATCTATTTCAAACGTGCAGTGATCGTTAAATTGTTAAAACAGGGAAGAAAAAGCAATCTGTAAATACCAGTTTGTTGCAGACTTCAACCAGTTAGCCAGTACGTGGAATATTTTTCTTGTTCACTTTCTGCCAATCGTTGTTTTTACATCTTCTTTTGACAAGTTAAGGAACAAACTGGAGAATTGGTGTGAATAGTTGAGTTATTGGAAATTTTCAGATGAAGCTTCGAAAGGACTAAAGGATTATCACAACTATCAATAATGAAATTCAAATTAAACCCACGGTTACAATATTAATCAGATGGTAACAGAAGTGTCCACTACCGCTGTAACTTCATGCATCAGTCTCAAATGTAACAGTCAACATTGACATGCGCCTATGGATAAAAAGATATAAATCGAGCACGCTCTGCCATCGCATTCGGGAGGACGTGCGTTCGAATCCCCATCCGGCCATCCAGAATTCGGTGTTCTATGGTTTTCAGAAACCACTCCAAGCTAATACCGGGATGGTTCGTTTAAAAGGCAATGGCAGAATTCCTCCCCGTTCATTGCCTCCAATAATTTCTTCCCTCTACTGACTCAGACGTCGACGAGGCTAAAAGCCCTAAGCAAAAAAAAAAAAGCGAAAAGACCAGATAGTGTTAAACATAATCTTTATTCCCCATAACACATCAATAACAATAAAATAAAGAGTTTCTGCATAATATCATCCAGAATTCTTTCGACAACATCCACTCTCATTCCACTTAAAATTTTAGGCGCCTTTCATCCAAACTCTTAATGGGTTACGTTAGGGGGCGTCCATAAATTACGTGAGGTGAAATAGGGGGGGGGGGGATCCGGCGAAATCTCACCAAGGGAGCAAGGGTGGGGGGGGATGGTCTACGGAAATCTAAATCTCACCTGAGGTTTTGGAAAAATTGTCGGACTATATAGCTGAAAAAAAAAAAGGTCTACAAATGACGCGAAAGTCGATTTTAGGGGGGTATTTCGTCGAAAAGTGGGGATGTTACCGGCTTTTGGAAGGGTGAGACCTAAAAAAAAAAAGTCTCAAAAAGTTTCGAGTGCGATTTCTAGGGGAGGGGGGGGGGGTCTCACGGACCAGATCTCACCAGAGGGGGAGGATCCGGAAAAACACCTCACGTAATTTATGGATGCACCCTTAGGCGTTTACTACACAATCGAATTTCACAGTCTAATGAAAATCATCCACTACTTGCGTAGTGTCACACGCAATTATTACTGATAAGTTCAAATTTACCATCCACATAATAATTTGTTTCCTTCGTGTGCAGTATATGTCGGTGGGAGCATTTCTCCAATAAACTGAAGGAAATAAAAAACACCTCTAATATTTAGGCTGAAAATCGTAAATACAAGTGGTTGTTGTCAAAAACAGTATAGTTGAAATGAACCAGCTTTAAGCATAAACGGCGAATTTTAAAAGTTCCCTTAAAAGAAAACCAGGAATTGTGGCTTAAAGCTACATAGTTCCTTATGCCTGGAAAAAAAGTTTCCTATCTTGTCGTATGTGTGAAAATGAATGTTTGTTTGTTTGTATGTTCGTCTTCTATGAGTTTCTATACCATTCATCCGATTACGATGAACCTTTGGTGAGTTATTCTGTGAACACGTGCAAAGTTTTATAAAAAAAAAAATCAACCCCTCTCCTCCTTTACAACCCTTAATTATACACAAACTCGGATTTTTTATCCGATTTCGATGGAACTTCGCACACGTATACTTTAAAATAAACCTAAAAATACTGTCTACATTTGTTTTTAAGAAACCCCTTACCATCCCCATAATTTGTGCCAATGTTTTTTTTTATACAAACCCACAATTTTTATCTGATATCGACGGAACTTTTCACAAGTATACTTTAAAACAAACAGAAAAATTCTGTATACATTTGATTTGAAAAAAACCCAACCCTTCTCCCCCTTTCCACCCCCTTAATTTTGGTAAACGTTCTTTACACATACCCACAGTTTTTATCCACTATCGACGGAACTTTTCATATGTATACTTTAAAACCAACAGAAAAATAATGTCTATATTTGGTTTTCAGAAATCCTAACCCTCTCCCCCTTTCCACCCTCTTAATTTTTGTAAAATTTTTTATACATATCCACACATATTGTTTGATTTCAATGGTCATTTGCACATGTATAATTTAAAACAAACAGAAAAATACTGTCTAAATTTGATTTTCAGAATCCCAACCCCTCTCTCTCTTTCCATCCCATTAATTTTTGTCTTAGTTCTCTATACAAAGTTACAGTTTCTATCCGATTTTGAAGGAACTTTGCACACGTATATTTTAAAACCAACAGAAAAATAGTGTCTACATAATGATTTTCAGAAACCCTGCCACACTACTCCTTTCCGCCCCATTATTTTTGTAAACGTTCTTTACACATATACACAGATTACATCCGATTTAAATTGTCCTTTGCGCACAAATTCATTAAAACAAATAGGAAAATGCTGTCTAAATTTGATGTTCAGAAACACAACCCCTCTCTCTCTTTCCACCCCATTAATTTTTGTCACTGTTCTTTATACAAAGTTACAGTTTATTTCCGATGTTGAAGGAACTTTGCACGCTTAAACTTTAAAGCAATCACGAAAGTACTATCTACATTTGGTTTGCAAAAAACCAACCCCTCTCCCCCTTTACTCCCACCGATCTTAATTTCAAAAGGTTTTTTTTAAATAAAAACTCACAGTTTTTATCAGATTTTTGATGGAACATTGCAAACGTTCATATATTTTTTTATTTTATTTTAATTTTTTTAGTTTTAATTTAAGGCATAAAAATCATTGTCTTTCATTTATTTAGTACATGTAAATCTTTATGTTTTGTGAATGCATACCCAATTAACAAAGAAAAACAGTCATTATAACACATGCCAGACAATGCTAGTCTTATATAAATGAAACTAACTTGTCGTTCCCTTCCTACTAGCCCCCTAATACTTGGGACAACGGTCCATCCGTAAGGGGCTTTCGGAGTATCTGTCAGTTTCTTTGTATTACAAATGAGTTGTATTTTGAACATTTACGTGAAGATTCGATTTTGAGAAGATACCAAAAGTCAGAAGGACCAAATACGGGAATTAAGTAGTTTGATGAACAACATACCGCCTGTCTTTAGAAAGTTCTATTTCAGAAGTAACATTCGTTCACTCATTAGAGTCACAATGAAATTGCAGCGGGCTCATTCAACATCAACAGATAATTTAATGTTCAGTGTCGCTAGAGCGAGTTCTGAAAGATTTTTAATACACTTTATGGCTTTCCATAACAGTGACCACATTCTTTGGTTATCGAGAAGGAAATGAGCCAAAATTCTTTTAAAAATATATATCTGTATTTATAATATTCAAAGGCTTTTGAGCTACGTTTCCTGTGAATATCCAAAAAGTTTATAATTTAAGGTCAGTTTTGTTTTCACAACATTTTTTAAAATGGAGATTTTCCGTGTCATACGGACAAAGTAAATCTTCAGAATAATCTTCATAGCGTATCTGTCGTTGTTGTTGCTTTTGGGGAATTAGGATGCGTCAGTATCGATGTCATTAGCGCCCTAACAACATTTCAATAATGATTGTGAGGATATTCGGAAGGTATAGTATTCGGAAGGTATATTGTACAAGACATATCAGTTGATTTATAACAATCATCACCGATTCTTTCCAGGCATAATGGTGCGTTTCTGTATATATATATAAGGTCATACATTCTATCCCGTTAGAGGTGACAGAAATTTCGTGGCGATGTAAACACCCGAAACCCATATTTACGGGAGCGGACATCAAGCAACTTTTGTCTCGATTGTTCTTTGCACAATGAATTAATTTTGATGGAACTGGGGCTACGTAAGTATTAATCACAGGGATTAGTCTCTGAGTATAGTGACACTAACCCGAAACCAGCCAGCTGTCTCCTGCCGTGAAATACACCTGCTGCTACTCCTGCTGGGAGACTACCCGCCCGGCATGTTGATACACGTCGCCAACAACTTTCACTTTGACCTGAAGCGCCCTCTCCTCGATATCCATCGTAAAGTCGTCTGACGACTTGTCTGCCATTACTCAGGAGACTTCAGTGAATCTCCATCTGAGTATTTCCGGTGAAAACTCGAACAGCGTTGCGAACTGCAGTTGGAAACTTTTTGATAACACAATGTTTCGTCTAACAATTTTAGCTTACTAAACGTTGAGTATTGGCAAAATAAGACAATAATCTAAATTTGTTTGATGTAATTTAGCACGAATACTGGTTGCAACAGGAAAATGCTAAATACCAGATGAATATAATTAAGAATTGAGGACTAACAGTAACTACTGAATCTTACTGTACAATGTGTAAGGCACACTAGCGTTATTTGAAGCCTTTAATTCTGTTGAGAAGAATAATCGTAACTTTTATTTCACAAACAAACAAAAAATACATTTATCATTGAACGCACAAAGCTACACGTTTTGCAAAAGGTGACAACACTTCACTTCCTCCGTTAATAAGTAGTACGAACTGGCAGTAAGTATGAATACTCGTCATCAGCAAGGGCAGTGTAAAATTAATATCTTTTATTGTTACTCATTGTTACACACAAATAACATTAACTTTCAGCATTCATTCAACATATTAACGGGATATTTCGAAGCACATTTCGTCTGCTACATTCACCTCTTTTTTTTTCTACGGACTTGCTCTGTCCACCAAAGAAGTTCTTTTAACCGACTGCTCTTGCATAATAACTATTATCTTTTTCTTTTATAAAAGTAAAATAAATTAAACACAAAAATTCTTACCTTTAAATATATACAGAAAACAATAGAACTGAAATAATACAAACAAAAATGTAAGGGAGTATGTCTCCTTACAGGATGCGGCCGTAAAGCCATTGCTCGAAATTAACCCATCAAAGGAACCTAACCCTTAATGTTTGATTCTTGACTATCCGGGTGGCGCCGCGTCATGTTTCTTGAAACCGACGTTTCGACCCTCGTACTGGGGTCTTCTTCCATGGCAGAAACATGACGCGGCGCCACCCGGATAGCCAAGAATCAACTGACTCTGGCCGCGGAAGACTACGATTACATTTAACCCTTAATGTTACGAAAACGTGGTAAAGGTGAAGAATTATCATCAACATTTGGAGTGAGACTGGTCATCATCACTATCGTTAGGGACCATCTCCAGTTTCCCTGGTGTGGTTTACGAGCCTTCATGTGTTTCCGTCTTGGTTGTTATAGACGATCGTGAGAATGGTGTTATTGTAAATACCTTTCCACTTTAAGGATCTGAAAAACCTTTATGATGTTTGGGTGCTAAAGAAGGCAGAGTGTCAGAGAGAAAAATTATTATTAACGACGTGCTCACTTATTTTAGGTACTGTTAAAGGTAGCGAGGACGCCTAGAAACGCAATAGGCGAAGACACTACAAAAATTTTTTTTTATTATTCAATGAAAACAACTTTGAGCTGAGTGGCCGAGCGTGGTGGTTGAGAGGTAACTCTCAAGTCCTGCATTCTGCAGCTCGTGCGTTCGAATCCCGGTCCAGCCATCCTGATTTCGGTTTTCTATGGTTTCCCGAAATCACTCCAGGTGAATGTCGGGATAGTTCCTTTAAAACAGGGCTTCTCAAACTGGGGGGGGTCGGGGTACCAAGGGGAAGCGTGGTGTGTTATCGGGTGAAACATACTTAAACTTGATATAATTTTTTGAGGAAAAGGACAAATAATTAAATTGTTGTGTTTTTTCATTAATCCATCTTAATCAGAATCGTTCGTTACGACTGGAGACTGGACGTGAACTGGATAGCTCGTCAATCTTCGGCGAGTCCGATGATGCCCGAACTGTTAGTTATGCGGCCCCGGTAGCGCGGGGCTAGCGAGTTGTCTTCGCGTTGGAGGGGTCGCTGGTTTGATTCCGACCCAGGGCATGGGTGGTTTTAATTCAGTGTTGTGTCCCTCCTGTGTTCACTTGTGATCATTAGTAACAGTAAAAGATTCTAAATACAGAATTGAGGAATAAAACAAACAAAGTTATTAGCATAATGGCTGTAAAGCCGAACGCCATTTTTTTCAAATATTATTTATAATGGTCGCCACAGTAATGCTGCTTGGGTTGCTAGGAAATTTCAAATAAATAACTGCATTTGATATTATTTGCACTTGTATTGTTAAAAGGAAGCGTAAATTTCAAGTAAATAACTACATTTGATTTGTATTTACAGTGCTAAAGGAAAATATAACAGTGATTCCCAGTTAAAGGCAATTGTCTGTTGTGGGAATAACTTCACAAAAATAATATGGCAGAGATAAAAAAAAAAATATTATGCGAGGCAGAGATTAAAAAAAATACATTGTGAAATACGTTTAATTTTACGTGTTGCTTTTTGTTTACTTACGACGGTTAGATTCAGAAATTCACGTAAGGAGAAGAGCATTAAATGCTTATGCCTTGCCCGAGTTCCTTCCCATGACTGGTCCGAGACCTTCTAAAGCTCTAATCAAAAAAAAAAATCTTTCAGTTATACTTTATCGCCAGGAAACCAATCTGGCTTTGCTAAAGAACCACTTCAGACAACTGTGACTGGGCAATCGCAGTGAACTGTCACCTGTCAAACATCACGGGAGATTTGCATTCCGTGGACAGCGAAGAAATACTAGGAGCCTGGCGCATACCTCTATCAGTTTGTTGCAGCATTGAGTGGGTAGTCTGGGAGATGAGTCTGGTCATCTGGCTTCTTTGAATGGGAAGCCGCCTAGAGCTACAAAAAGAGAAACGAGAGGACGGCAGCGGCAGGTGTTGTGTAAGAGGCGAGTGCCCGCCGCGCCCCGTCCACCTGCCAGTGAAGCGGCAAAACAAAGGGAACGTCTTCAAGGACGCGTCATTAACTGTACTTACCTCTCAAGTGCTTCTATTGGAAAAACATGTCTATGGAATAAGGAGAAAACGACAAAACCTGCTTCATTGGGTTCAGATCCAGCTGATACTTATTTCTCGTGTCCGTGTTTTCCTTGTGATTATATCTACACATCTGGCACACAATCAACCATAGTAACGCAAAAGGCTTTTACCCTTGATTTTATATACAAAATGTACTTTAGACAAAACCTAGGATTCTTAGATGCGAAATTAAGATTTAAAAAAGAATACGAACAGTGCAAAACATATTTAAAATTTACATCCCCGTTTCCAGCTTTTTATTGTTTTCTGAGAGTAATTATTAGTTCTCCTTGCTACTCCCATTATCACATTTCTTTTGACCGAGTTGCCCTTGTGATAACATCTACACATCTGGCACACAATACACTACATTTTTTTTTCCTATAGCTTTACGCGGGTGGGGTAGCATATTCTCCACCAGCGAAAAACTGTTACTGACCTGTTGAAATTTGGATTAACTGCTTCCATATAATGTCCTCTTCACGTTTTGCATTTTCCTATTCCGGAAAATTTGCCACCAATTAAATTAAAAATGCCGAAATGTGGACGCTCCGCTACGGCAAATTGTTAGCAGCACTGCAAAAATGACACAAAAATTATCGGTACAGGGATCATATCAACCTAAACAGGTTTGTTTTGTGATAGCGATCGTGGTTAGGTTGAAATTCGGCCTGGACCAAGAGTAAAAAATTTACGGGAAATTCGTTCTGCGGCAGCCATCTCGGAAACTGCGCAATTGTATACAACGGAAGCAATCGATTATCTCTGACTGCTTATATCGACTCTAAGATGGCGAGCGTTGTCGTACTGCATTTCGGAAACATATTTTGTATCTGTTAATTTCATGCGACGTTTTACAACGGAGTGAAGCTAAAACGGCAAGAAAACATTACAACAACGGATTAAACCAACATTTCAAGAGATTATCATTGATTTCGCAGCGCCGACGGGATCTACAACCTGCGCTGCAATGTCATATTTAGTGTAATTGGTGGCGAATTTTTCCGGAAAACGAGAGTGCAAAATGTGAAGACGACATTATAAGGAAGCAGATAATCCAAATTTCAACAGGTCAGTAACAGTTTTTCGTTGGTGGAGAATATGCTACCCCACCCCTTTACTCCCCTTCTACGGCGTGGAGGAAAAGGACTGGAGGTAAGGAACGTGAAGGAATTCGGTCATAGCCTTCACAAGGAACCACCCTGGAGTGATTTTGGAAAACCATGGAACACGAAATATAGATGGCCGGTCAAGGATTCAAACCTGCGTCCTCCCGAATGCGAGGCCAGAGCGTTACCACTGAAAATACCATGGCTCGGTTGATATATACAGACCCGATTCGTGAAATTCTTCCTGACATCAGAGAGAGGATACGTATGAAGCACTTCAATCCATCCCGAGGGTTAATACATTTCCTCACCGGTCATGGACCGTATGAAACATATCTTCATAGGATCAATAGGACAGAGAATGATCTATGTGCGTGCGGATCTCCAGGAACACCTGAACATAAACTGTTTGAATGTGCTCTAGTCGATGATCAAATCAAACAGTACAGAATGAAGCTCATGGGGAAAACTGTCAAGGAAATTATGAAAGACAACCTCCTCCTGAATGAACTCGACAAGCTGGCAGATGCTGTGTCAGATGCAGCCAGGGAGCAGTATCGGCTTCAGCATATCCAGCAACCTGCCGGAACACAACAAGCCATTTAAGGAATGAGACAAGATACTCTAAACGGACGAGACACAAACAACTAAGTGGGACGCTGATGCCGGAAGTGTGGCTTCTGGAATTTACCGAAGCTTATTTCTTCAATGGATGCCAGCGTTAAACGAACTTTTGAAAACTCAAGATGTTCAGTTATTTAGTATTAGTGGGTAATATTTTTTACTAACAGGTTGATAAATTACAGTGTGTAGTAATAATAGTTAATTGTTTGTACCATTTTCGTAGTATATAGGATTTGTGTTAATTTTACAAAATTTTTGTTTATTATAAATTTCAATACAGTATTAAGAAATAACGGTTCGTTGTAGACTCTAGATAACGAACCATCTGAATGTACAGTTAAATAAATAAATAAAAATAAATAAATAAGACCCGATTCGTCTTGGCGATTGAGTTCCTTTTACTCCAGGTAGGCCCAGCGACACGAACTACCAGTTGCGTCATAGAAAGGGAAAACTATCGCCGACTCCACAGCTAATGCACTTAAAAGCCTACATCAGTAGTTGACTTCAGTTCAACTTACCGAGAAGAATCTGAGGCATCTACAAACATATAATATGATTAATTTTTTTACTTTTTTCCAGTTGGATTATGTCTATTTCGATCATCTTGTTTATATTGTTTTATATTTATTACCTCAGAAACAAATTATCCATTTATGTATTCTCTGTTCTAATTAGGCAACATTTTGAGCTAGAAAAAAAAAAAAGAAGGATAAGATACAGGTCTCAATATGTTACCCTTTGAGTTGGGTTATTCTAATTGATAGTATCTCTGAAAAAGTCTCTTCAGGTTACATCTATCAACACATCAACAGTAAGCAGGAATTTCCATTTGTAAACTGCTTAGCATTCATTGCATTATTATTAATTCTGCCAGTAAACGTCCATAGTAGGTATCTTTCAACATGTTGAGATTCAGGCCTTTTTCCCTTAGCTCTTTTAATAATAAGGTTTCTGTGAACTTATCCGTCTAGTGCAGCTAAATAAAAAACTTCGTTTTTTGGCAGACGCGTTTCGATTTATTGAATCATCTTCGGTGCCCTAGAATTTTATTTACATACTTTGACGTTGTTTGAAGTATGTTTATAATTCTAATCTGTTAATAAGTGCTATGAATATTACATTCTACTTACAGTTTTTGTTTCTTGTTTTTACATTGAAGTCTGGGGAAATTCCATTCCAGTGCGTTTTATTTGTTTCCCTCTACACTTCTGATGTCTTCAGCAAAATTATTTTTGATGTTTTACTTACACTTTGAAAAAAACAATGCACCAAGCGAACAAAACTGACAAAAAAACGACAAGCAAAACAATCATAACATGCAGTTTGGCGGCTGCAATTGTATGTATGATATGTCAATGCCGTTGTTATTTGCGTAACAGACCAAGTTGTCATTGGACTATTGTTTCGCAAAAGATAATAATAGTTTAAATGTGTTAATAATTCAGTATCCATGAGAGATGGTGTCAGTATGAAATAAAAAGTATGAAATATTTATAAAAATACTTTGCAATTTTCAAACAGAAAATACGTTTGAAAAAGTATTTAAAATAAAATAGAAAATACTATTTATATTGGGGGACTTTTAAGCACAAAATGGAAATAGGTATTTTGCATTTTGTATTTTGTATTTGCATTTTAAGTGCACGTATTTGAAATAATGTACATCTCTGGTTGCATGCTGGGTTCGCCCGCTTACAACAGTTACAACAAGTTCGCTTTCAGTTAGAAGGTTACGTTCTTGCCACTAAAGCAAATACAAATTGTGATTATCGTTGTATGTAGTAAATTACAGTCAGATCTAAGATTTCCTTCTCGCAGTTAAGAGCATTGGAGGTCCAGTCATAGTGTTGCCTGGCTGAAGATATAGGTATCATATCTAAACAACACTGACTCCATTAGAGAACAACTTTTGTTTGCGTACAGGATATAGTTACATTCTGTTTCAAATGAAGTCAAAATTGCAGTGAAATAATCAAAAGTTTAAGAGAAAATATGAAATAATGGTTCCGCTCCTTGAAGACGAGATAGCTCGTATCATTCAGACCCGTTACTCACCTAATTAAGGCGCCAATTAGCCACGGGAGAAAAGTGAAAGCAACGGGCGGTGAGAAGAAAATGCAAGCTCTTCCTTTTTTCTTTCAGACATGACGAACAGCAACAAGTTATGCCTACCGTACAAAACAGTAACTCCAAAATTTGTACTAATATCTATGAAGAAGTCTTTCATTTGTTTTGCGTGAATTCTTTCCAATAGTGTTGATTACGATATACTAGAAGATGCTAACATGGTACTGAGAACGGAAGATTTTCTTTCATAGGTAATATCTTAAATTTATTCTTTTCCGTGGTGGTAAAACAAGATATTAATATTCTCACTAAACGTTAGCTAGAACTGTAAACCGTTTTATGGAATGATGATCTACAAAGTGTTCTTTATGTATATTTACAGTTTTTATTTTACAGAAATATGAACAGAACAAAATCCTGAAAGGCAGACAAGGGACTAAATATTCTTTATAGTGTCACAGACAGGAGGGTTTTCAAATATCGTATTTGATAACCTAAGTAAGATTAATTACTAAATGGTAAGAACTTGAAAATAATGAAGCAATTTCATAAAGTTGGCTGTTCCGTTAGCTATTCTCATTAAAAAAAAAATGGGGTGTGGGGGGAGAAGTATAGTGTCATGGCAACTCCAAAAATGATTTTCAAGTAACTCTTTTAAAACTTTAAGTACTCAACAAGCTTAACGAGACAAAACTTGAATCATGAAAGAATATCATCGGCTTGTCTGTTTTGTTCTACATCTACCTCTATACTCAGCAATTCACGAATATTATGGGTGGCAGTGGATGCTTTGCAGCAAACCTAACTCTGTGCAATACAATCCCGAATAGCACGAGGAAAGTAAGATTTCATATAAGAATCATCTAATTTCATCTTTCATCTCATAGTATTTCATCACACTCGTAAATAAAAGGTGTTGTTCTCATGTTTGCGAATAAACTCAAATGAAACCTACGACATCAATCCGCCAAACACTCGACCTAATTTCTGAATCATCAGCAAATAATTTCAAATCGTTGCTAATATTGTTTCGAAGACTTTTTAAAAATTAAGAAAAGAAACAGTCCTATCACATTTCCTTGAGGGTCACCCGATGTAACATCTTCTTTCTAGAGGCTTCTCCTTCAACTACTATGTTCTCATGGACTCTAATCTTTATCGTTTTTGGTATGTTTTTATTTTTGCAAATAATTTTGATTGATAGCTACCGACATTCAACCACCATAGGCCACAATGGGAGACTCGAAGCTGATATCACACACAAATACCAGTGATTTGGGCAGGGTATTTATGGCTGCAAAGCAAAATATGGGGACACGCATGTCTTTGGTCGAAATATGTAAATGCTCTCGGTCGACCACTTTCAACCTTTATATCCCCCTCACCCCCAAAGCTACCGACATACAACAACCATACTGCACGATGGACGACTCCAGGCTACTATCACACACAAACGCCAGTGGACTGCGCTAATCAGTTTTGGCTGGAGAGTGAAATATAGGGACACACAGGTCTATTTTTATATCATGTCTACCACTTTCAAGCACCATATCTACCACACCCCAACAGCTACCGACGTGCAATTACCATAGTGCACTATGGACGACTCCAGGCTACTATCACACTTAAACGTCAGTGGTCTTCGCTATGCAGTTGTGGCAGAAAAGTGAAATATACGGACACACATGTCTTTGGTCGAAATATGAAAATTCAAACACAATATCTCCCACACCCCCAAAGCTCCCGGCATTCGACCAATTTTGTGCACGTTGGGAAACTCCATGCTACTACCACATACACACACACACACACACACACATATATATATATATATATATATATATATATATATATATATATATATATATATACTAGTGTAAGCCCGTGATTGTTTTTCGCGTATCGTCACGGGTCTAGAATAGTTCCAGTTTTTACGATGAAAGATTATGACAGGTTGATCTGATCTGGCCAAATATAAGCGTGACCTGTGTTTTACCCTTAGGATGGATAAAATCTCTTGAGGCTAAAGAACTCAGAAGCATTAATAGAGGTAGGTATTAAACACGAACAGGGACGATCGCGCTATCGTGTAACTGTTTAAACTTGCTTAAATACGAACTTGACTTGTATTTGACCCTTAAGGTTCACTCTCCAAAATTAAAAAAAAAAAAAACTTCTGTTTACTTCGAAAGCATCACGTTGTTTATTATTGGTCATAGTATATGTGACGGCCAGAGAACTTAATACACATTCAATATTATGAAACGGTTGAGCAACTCCGCAGAAATAAGTTGCCAGAATAGTTGATTCGGTAACATATTTGGTCTGATGTCCACTTAAAATAACCTAACAACTCACGTACAGTGAACATGAATAAAGACCATCGACAAAAGTGGTCAGTAAAATACCTGAAAAGCAAATAAACCGTAATGCATAAACTTTTGTCAAGCAACAAATTGAAATTTATGCTAAGCCGGAATGACAATTGGCATTCATGGTTACAGTAGATACCATGAGTAATTTAATTTTTTAAGTTGCTTTCATTAGCAACATGTTATTGAAAATCAGATCAACGTTTTTTCAGCCGCAAAATTAATCGATATTTTTTTACTATGAAACGGTACGGAAAGCAAACCTAATGACAGTATAATAAGGCTATTAATTTGGTAGCAGTTGCTTAGCTATTAAATTGTAGACATAACCTGGAATTTCTACTAATGGTACCTCTGGTCGCTGTTTTGCGATCATAGGCTGACACGTGACACCATTCTTCAGCCAATAGCTATCGAGGTGAGTGAATGAGTGAGCTTACGAAATTATATAGTAGACTAGCATTTGCCCGCTGCTTCACGCGCGCGTGCCTTGGCAGGTGTAGAAATTATTTACCGATTTTATTCTCTTATCAGACATTAACGTGGAAAGGCATGAACTGTTAATGTATTCTGAATAGTTTCGTTTGTTTCGGTTAATACGTTAGGTTCGGTTTTCATACTGATGTCAGAGAGTTGTTTTATTCATATTTTAACATGATGCAATTGATTCAATAGTAGAAAAGGTTCCTGAAAAATTAACAGTAGTAATTCGTGGTTGTAATTATTGTGCGAAGTATAAACATTTATTGTTTAGAAAGGCATTCACGGTTCAAAGGACGTTCTTTCTTCTGTGCGCTTTCAGAAGCTATGGATTTAGCGTATAGAACCCGGTTATAGGTCAATCGCTTTTCTCGGTGCAGGTTACTTTCATTTGCTCTAGCTATTTCATCTAGTTCTCTTTGACGTTGCAGACGATGTTGTCGGTCTATTTCACTCTCATTTAGCCGAATATTATTTCTGAAAGCAATATTTAACTCAGCTAAAACATAATATTTTTAAATGCTGATATGGAGGATTCCACGTTAACCGTGGTACCGAAAATTTAAATGGATATATAGCAGTTGTAACGTTAAGAAAGCTGATATTATAATCATTATGTGTAATTTTTTTGGCGATTTTATGTGTAAACTTTGCCTGGGATTATATAGCTAGGTATAAGCTTTGTTAAGGATGTATCTGTGGATTTAATGAAAAATATTGTTTCCATGATACTTAACTAAAAAAAGTTTATTTTTAAATGTGGATACCGAGGATTGCAACATAACCACGGTGCCATAAATTTATGTAAATATAGCAGTAATCTACGACTTAGTCCTCTTGGAAGTGTGCTGAAATATAAAAATTCGTTACCAATAATCACAGCATCTCAATTTTTCTGATTTATTTATTTTTTGTTGTTTTTATTTTATGTTGATACACCATCAATTATTCCTGCTTTAAAATAGAAATTTACGTGAATTGGAGCTACTCTTGATTTCAAATCGTCGTATCATTACTGTCATTATTTCAGTCAGATATAATTAATCCAAAAATGTCGAGATGTGATCATGGTACAGTTTATGTAGTAACCTGCATGTAACTGAAACAATTATTTCTGAGTGGCAACATTATCGCAAGTTGTGAATCGCTTGAAATGCAACCTGACAGCTGATATGATGCTTTGTTATAGGCCTAAGAGACGATGCCTGCAGCTTTATAATCTACGCGGTGTAGCATTAGGATATGAAACATTTTTAATTTAAGTTTCTTTCAATATAGCCGTATTTTCTATGTAATTATTTCAGTCGCATGTAAGTACCTGGCGAAACAACCGCCTGGACCAGATGACAATTGACTCGTTTTGTTTAGCATCAGGCATAACGGATTTAGTTTTAAAATTTACGCGGTGTAGAATAGAATTTTAGGATGCCTAATTATATTTGAAATAAAAATTCGTTACCAATAATCACAGCATCTCAATTTTTTCTGATTTATTTATTTTTTGTTGTTTGGATATTGGTTTTATTTTATGTTGATACACCATCAATTATTCCTGCTTTAAAATAGAAATTTACGTGAATTGGAGTTAATCTTGGTTTCAAACCGTCGTATCATTATTGTCATTATTTCAGTCAGATATAATTAATTCAAAAATGTCAAAATGGATCACGGTACAGTATATGTACTAATGTGCATGTAACTCAAGCAATTATTTCTGAGTGGCAAAATTATCGCAAGTTGTAAATCGATTGAAATGCAACCTGGACAGTGATGACAGCTGATATGCTTTGTTATAGGCCAAAGGGACGATTCTTTTAGCTTTATAATTTACGCGGTGTAGCATTAGGACCTGAAAAATTTTTTTATTTGATTTTCTCTCAATATATCCGTATTTTCTATGTAATTATTCAGTCGCATGTACCTGAATTTTCGGATGCCTAGTTATATTTGCACGTTATAGCCACGAGACATATTAATCGAATAAAGTACTTCCAAATATGTGCAATTCCGCACAAGTCATTACGAAAGAAGTATGTTTTATTACTTGCTGATATTTATAATAGCTGTTTTTCAGACATCGCTCTTCGAGAAAAAACTGAATTTCGTATTGTGGCTGTATTGTACAGAATTCACGTAGCAATTTTGTTCCAGAGACAAACTGTATAACAGTCTACCAGAGACAATACGTCTTCAATATTTGTAATAAAACTTTTTCGTAATTCAACAGACCTGTTACGATTCAAGTAAATGCTGATTATACTTGATTCACGTATTCTTTTTATTTTGAAGTACTGCGGTCCAGAAAAATGAATCGCAGAAGTAAAAAAAAAAGGGAAATCCTAAATTTTGTGGTCTCTTTATGAAAGGAGTGACCGTCTGAATGTCTATAATTATCTGTGGTCTACAGTTTCACATTTCTGAAGCTTTTTACTGACTTTCTTCTTCCCATGGTACATATTAGTCGTTAGCTACTTCTGCAGATGTTGATCAGCAACATTAGCTTTAAAAATTTGGAAACACCATGCAAATTGATGCGGTAGTTTTTGCGTTATTAGAGATCAAGCCTCACTACAAACGCAGCTTGCTTACAGATTTATAATAGTATAGATATATACGGTTGAACACTGCAGGCAATTAGCGTACGTGAGTTTCTGATCCAAATATTCTACTTATAACTACAGAATAAAGTTGGAAGGGGAGCTTTACTTTGTACGCTAATGCGTTGGATGGTGTAAACACAAACAGGCATCGAATGTAATGGAAAGAGAGAAGGTTTAAGATACGGGAGTTTTTTCATTTTCCAGCGTGACAATGTGCGGGCGTAAGCGACCTTGCCCGCGCGCGGGCAAGGGCAGGTCATTGTTCCGCGGGTCCGTTTTGTATTCCTCCTGCCGCGCCGGGCGAGACAGGTTGAACGCTCCCGGACACGGCTCACTGGAACAGAGACAGAGAGTAGAGCCCCGCCTCAACAGCTACTACGACAGTGCAAACAGAGACTAAAACACGGCATTACACGCTGCACCAGGTTCTCGTGTTTCGAGGCCGCTGAGGCCGCATTCATACTCGCGTCTTTCCTCGCGCCTCGTCGAAATGTTCATGTATGAGCGCTCACACGAACTGCCGTTTACACTCTCGCTGGAGTTCGTTCATGGATGACACATAAATAGGAATAATAATAGTATATAAATTCAAAAGTTATATTTTTTGCTGAATAAAATAGGTTTATACTAGTATGGTTATGTTTCATTAAACACTTTTACACTTTCAAGAGAAGTATAGAGAAGATGTTTTAAAAAAGACTCTGGAAATTCTTCCAAATTCTTAAGAATGTCACAAGTTGGGTTTGAACTTCCTGTGAAAAAAACTAAACCCTTAACATCAAAATAATTTAATAGATTCAGGATACTTCTACCAGCAAAATTTCGATTAGCCATAACCGTATGGTTTTTAGCTACTAGAGACAGTTTCAGAAGTACTCTCTATTTGATCAATATTTCAATCACAGTTATATCAGTAATTGTATATTAAGTTTGTAAAACTATTCATATTGTGGATGAAATAAAGAAGGGGAATAAAAATGTGCTATACTTAAATAATCTAAACTTTTACTATACTTATTTATTTGGCTTACTAAAACATAACCGCATGTATTGATTAGTCTTCAAGTAAAATACAATTTCTTACATTTATTAATAACATTATTTTAATTAATTATATAGGACGAATTAAGTGGATAAAAAAATAATATGTCCGAACATGTAAATATTAATCAGAGCTCTAATTACGCAGGATTGATAAGAGTTTTTTGCAAGCCGTCGTTCAAAGCTGTTACAAATGCTGAATCGTTGCTACAGTGTAAACAATGTGCTCGCGCCTTAGACTCGTGCCAGAAAACCGTCACTGAGGTGAGCGGCGGCATTGGAGAGCAACAACGCAAGGCGAGCCAACGCGAGCGCACAGTCCTGTACGTGCTGACTCGCATCGAGTCGCGCTTGCGCATGGCTTTACGTCTCATCAACGTCGAGGTCACTAAAGGCGGGAAGGACTGGGAGCAAAAAAGAGAAGGAATTCAACTATGGACATTATGAAGGAACCATCCCGACATAGGCCTGGAGTGATTTGGGAAACCATGGATAACCCAAATCTGGATGGCCGGACGGGGATTCGAATCAGCGTCCTCCCGAATTCGAGGCCAGAGTATTATCGCTCACCAATCACACTCTGTAACTGCGTGTTAATGGTTACTCTGAAGAATCAAGATGCTAAAAGTTATACGAAATTTAAAGCGCCAGTGATTTGACGTTGAGGTGTGTAATTTAAATTCCTAGGGCCAGATGTTTTTCTATTTGGAGTTTAATGGCTTTTGGAGGTGGTCATTAGAAATAGGCAATGAACAGAAAGAAAACTGACCATGTCGTTTATGAAATAACCACTCTAGCTTGTAGCGATTTCGGAAAACCAAGGTACCCTGAATTACTCCAGGAGAAAGTGGAGATGGTTCTTGAAAAAGACTACACTCTAATTCTTCCCGGCTGCATGCTCTCGGGATCTAGTGATCTCAACGTCGATGAGCAGTAAAGCCCTAATAAAAATAATGAAATGCTGAATCTGGATGTGTGCCCCATGCTCTGTTATGTTCTTACTTTTCTAAATCACCAATTAACACTTTAATTATTCCTTGTCAGCAATAACTACGTCCTACCAGACTTCACATTGATAGTCGTATAACCCCACTGACGATCGTCGCCATTTCAAGTTATATCGTTAAATAAAGCTCGACGTCTGACGTGCTTTAAATATTCTGTCATTTTTACATCAAGTACAAATAATAAGAATCCATTCAGAATTAATGCCTGGTCCGTCATCATACTAGGAATACGATAGTAGTTCCAGCGACTATAACGTTATAATGAAGTCGCACGTCTTCGCTGGCGCTTTCATTAGTGTTCGCTAAGATACTATGCCTGAGTCCACTGGTGGAGTGCTGAGTGCAAGTAGCGCCGCTCTATCGGCGTCACTCCAACATGATCAAACGGACATCACCCAATATGCAGATCAGTACGTTATAGGTCACGCATCACGATTGGGTTTTCTCATGGGACATTAACCACTCCGTCACCTCCGCAAATCTTAGCTCCCATACCTAAAGTACGCTAGGAGGCCTTATGGTTCAACCGAGCCAAATGGCACAATGATCAAGGTGCTAAGACTGGTTTTCGAAATGGTTGATTTTTCAATTTTTTTTCAAAATTCCTCTGGAATGATTCCTTTACATGAGTCATGTTTTATTTCCTTCCAGCATCTTAAAAATAGTTACTGCCTTCCCTTCTTTGTTCATGGACTCTAATGTTTCCGATAGCAGTGATTAATAAAGTCCATCTGTTTTACTTACCACCTCCTGCTTCTGTATCACTATTAAGGGGGTGTCTATTAATTACTTGAGCTCAAAATAGGAAGGGAGCAGTTCCGGCTAAAATCTCATTAAAGAGTAGGTCCATAAAAAATATCACGTCATCTTTTTATTTCAGATTGCCAGCCTTCAAAGAGCAATAGAGCGAAAAAAAAATATATCCTAAATTTTGAGGGGAGGGGAGTTCACCAGTGGGTAGCGAGAATCTAAATTTAAGAAAAAACACTTGGCATAATTAATGGACGCTTCCTAAGCAGACTTATGATTAGGTTAAGTCTCGACAAAAGTGCAGTGGGGATGCAAGTTGAAACTTTATAACTACGTCATCGAGACAAGACGAAATTCGGTTTAGGCGAAATGTTGTTAATAGACCACTGATTATTGTTTCTCCTGGAAATTAGACTATATTACTTTTTATTATAAAATACTTCAATTTTTTCTGTGGCTCTGGTAGTAAAATATGCATGTGTGAAGCTGAAAAAAAGTATTAACCAAGGTGTTAATGGACAATTTCATAAAAAAACTTACCCAACTCGCCGTCTTCATTGCTGCAGAACTGAAATCTTGCTTTGCGCTCGAACCAATATTGGCTACTTCGACTCTAGCGACTTTCAGTAAGTGACACTTAGACAGCAGTGTAGGAGAGGTAATGGTGCACATTATAATAAGTGGACTTATCTTAATCAGAAAGGCCTGTTAGCAAACACCAGAGTTGGTCGTGATTCGTCCGACGGATGGGAATGTAACATATGGAAGCCCCGTCGCTCTTTTTCTCAATAACAGCGTTGACTGTGATATCGACGTTATCAGTAAAATTATGGGAAAGGAAATTAGAAAACAGCGCAGTACAATTTTTATATATATATAAAGTTCCTTGCACTTATCCTGCTGTTGCAGAAACGGCATTTTTTCAGGATGCGATGTATTTGGGATCTGGTCGGCTTGTCGCTGGACTGACGCCTCCCGGGGAGAAAAGTTGTGTTGCCATCTGTCTGCGGAATGTGTAACTATGTCCTGCGTGTGATAAGTGTATGTATGAATGGACAGCATTCACCATCTACATCTACATCTACATATATATTCTGCAATTCACAAAATTGTGGGTGGCAGAGGGTGCTCAGCACCAAAGCTAATCTCTTTCTTGTGCATTCCAATCCCTAATGGTACGAGGGAAAAAAGAATTCATATAAGAATCATTGCGGCACCTTATTTCTCTAATCTTATCTATCCTGTCATTCCGGCTCAAATAGGTTGGTGGACGAAGTATTTCACTACACTCGTGAGTGAAAGTGGGAGTACGCATGTTTGCCAATAAGTTTAAACGAATCGTGGGTCGTCTATCTACCAGAGACTCCCAGCCTAGTCTACTAATCAGTTCTGTGACGCTTTCATAAGGACTGTAGTAAGCGGTCACGAATCGAGCGGCTCTTCTCTGTACTTTCTCTATACTTTCGATCAACCCCTTACGAAACGGATCCCAAATAGCACAACAATAGTCCAAATGTGGACGCACAAGAGATTTGTACGCTATCTCCTTTGTTTGTTCATTACAATTTTTCAATATTCGACCTATGAATCGCAGCCTAGAATTAGCTCTATCTACCAACAAATTAATGAGTAAGTCCCATTTCATGTTCCTTTGTACTGTTACTCCCAAATATTTCATAGAATCGACCATATCAATAACTGAATTGTTTAACTCGTATTTCTGAACAATTGGATTCTTTTTGTTAGTTATGCTCATTGTCTTGCACTTTTTACAATTTACCGTAAGTTGCCACTCAGCGCACCATGCCAAAATAATATCCAGTTCACGCTGAATTTCTAAGCAATCGGTCAAATTCCTTACTTCCCTATAAATAACCGCATCATCAGCAAACAATCTAAAAAGGCTTTTCACTTTGTCCCCGAGATCGTTTATAAAAATTAAAAAAAGAAGTGGTGCTATTACACTTCCTTGAGGTACCCCCGATGTAACATCTAGACTAGAAGAACTTTCTCCTTCAACGACGACATACTGCGACCGACCAGTTAGAAAATCCTTTATCCATTCACAAAGCTGATCCGATATACCGTACGCTCGTAGCTTTGCTAAAAGGCGGTTATGTGGCACAGAGTCAAAGGCTTTCTGAAAATCTAAAAAAAATGGCATCTACTTGTGAACCTGCATCAATAACTTTCATTACGTCGTGTGTAAATAGGGCCAGCTGTGTTTCACATGATCTCTTCTTCCGAAATCCGTGTTGATTTGTTGTAAGAAAATTATTATCGTCTAGAAATTTCATAATGTTCGAGCATATAATATGCTCCATAACTCTACTACAAACAGATGTTATAGATATTGGACGATAGTTCCCAGGATCACTTCGATCACCTTTCTTGAAAATCGGAGTTACTTGCGCGATTTTCCAGTCTGAAGGTACTTTTCGCTCTTCTAATGATTTACTGAATATATCAGACAGAAATGGGCCGATTTCGGCCGCATATTCTGAAAATATTCTTACTGGAATTCCATCTGGGCCCGGTGCTTTCCCCCACTTCAGGAGCTCTAATTGCTTTATGGTACCTGCAGTATCTATCCGTAATGATTCCATCACCAACTCGACACGGCGTGGGAAAACGGGAACACTATCCTTATTTTCATCAGTAAATGAATTTTTGAATACAGTATTTAGTACGTTAGCTTTATCGCGGCTTTCGTTAACCACTGAACTTTCACGAATTAGTGCTGGAATATTGCTATTGGTAAAATTGACTTTTCGTACATACGACCAAAATTTCTTTGGGTTTTCTGTGAGACTTTTAGAGAGAGAGTTGGAATGAAAATCGTTGAAGGCCTCACGCATTACATTCTTAATACGTCCTCTTAACTCAGCTCAGGTTTCTAAATCCTTCTTGAGCGTGCGTGTATCCTCCTTTGTTTTTTGAGTAATCTTTTGACTTCGCATGTGTACCACGGTGGATCATCCTCCCCATTTATTATCCGCTTCGGTATATGTATATCCATACCTTCCCTGACTATTCGTATAAATCGATGCCACATCTCTTCAACGGTGTCATTTTTTGACTTGAAGTTATGGTAATTATTCCTCAGGTAGGTTCTAAAACACTCCTTAGAGGCCTTACTGAATTTGTATACAATCCGCCGTTTTCTCCTTTTTCGCTTGGTCATTAGTCTGATAGTTGCAATTACCGCTTTGTGATCGCTTATACCTGTGGTCGTTGAAATTTCGGTAAATAATTCTGTCCTGTTGGTAACCAGTAGATCTAAAATATTTTCGGTACCGTTATGACACCGCGTAGGTTCATTAACTAGCTGCTCGAGATGATTATTTGAGAACAATTCGAGAACCAGTGTAAACATTAAAGTCCTGCGTGCCTGGGTTAGCACAACGTTTTTTTTTTTTTTTTTTTTCAGGGTGTCAGCAATATCTGCAGGAATACTCGAACACTTTATTTACTATCTCCGTAGAAACATAATAACCCTTATCCCTAAAGCAATTAACCATTTTATTCGGCTTCTGAAACGGGATTTGTTAATATTCCACCAGCCTTCTTCCGGTAGCTGAGATATTTTAGTCTATTATGTTGGTACCGTCAGTTATTAGAAGCTGCTGAGTATATGACACCAGCTTCCTGTTGAAGTTCCACCCACCCGTCAGAAATAATCAAGCATTGGTGCAGTCCCACATGAAACGAGGGTCATTCGCATTCCTCAATGTTTACGGCGCACACGGCAATGTCGTGCATTGCCGTTCGAAAGGTGCCACGCATCCCAAGACTTATTCTGCAGTACGCGTTCAGTCACAGATCTCACGAGCCAACAAACGGGAAAGTACTGTCATAGTTTCCATCGCACATCGCAATGAAATAAAATCCCATTTAATGTTATCATGAAACGTCAGATGGATAAAACCTGTAATGGGAATCTTGTTTCTTATGAATTAAATTATGACATATGTGATGAAACTCCTCTCAGGGGTGGAGGAACGTGTACGGAAGATAGTAAAGGAGATGGTGACAGAGAGGTGTTGGGAAGAAAAAAGCTGTATAGTGATGATATGTAATGAAACACTTCTAGAATTAGTGAGAGATTGGTATGGTGCAATTGTTGTCGCACCAAATACGCGGTTTCGGTCCCACGTCTGGCTCTGCAGATTTCGGTATTGCACGACTTTTCAAAATCCCTTCTGGGGAATATTGGGATGGTACCTTCAAAAGGTCATAAGCGAATATATTCCCGTTCCTTCTTCCAATCCTCCTCCGGCAATAACGATCTGGACGTCGACAAGCCGTAAAGCCTTAAAGGAAAAAAAGCTACTTCCGTAGACAAGCAAATATCCAGCAGGCAGTCATCGATTCCGATTGGGGCATTAACGTCAGTGGAGTAGGGTGGAGGTAGTCAGTACTCCATATTTTCTCTCAGGACCTCGGAACTGAAACAGCGGTGGCACATTGAGTATTTTAATTTGACAAACTCGAGCAAATACGTGCAAAGAAAAGAGAAAAAACGGAATTTTTACCCTAGCTAGCCTCCACTTGCCTTGTTCGTATTGCATACGTACTTAAACCGCAAACTCAAACGCCAGAAATGTGACATGCCACCAAGTGACCAGTCCGGGAATGTAACGAGCATTTCTTACGTTTTTCACTTCCTTTAGAGATCTAACAGATCCGCTGATGTAGATGAGACCTAGTGAATTTTAGATGCAATAAATAATTTACGTAAAGATGATCACAGTACTAACTTACCTATAAAAAGGATAATTTACCGAAGGAGTGAAAACAATATTCTTTATTGTAATTCTTTTAATTGGAATCTACCATTAATGGAACCAAGGGGCACTAAAATGAGTAGAATAGGGTTATAGTTAATTATAACATTTGAAGATGCATTCAAAAGTTTAAAGAATTGCAAATGAAGATAGTAATGTAGCACAAATTTTTTAATAAAATGATTTCTAAGGGTTCCGTAGCTGTCTTTGTTCATGATTAATAGATTTTCGGGGTATACCGCGTTGTTTATTTCATAATCTGTCATAGTTCGGGTACGACATAAAATTTGAAGACATGAGGCTGCTGTGGAGAGAAGACCAGTGGTGGCCTCGACGTGTGAAAGAGGCAGCAGAAATTTTAAAGAATACCAACAACATCAACGAAGATAGCGACCTTTTACTCTCCGATGCTTGGCGCTCGTTGTTATGTCAACATAAACAGTATCTCTGACGAAGGCTGTAGGACGGCAGCCGAAAGCTCAGATTATCAAATAAACAACCGGCATAGCCTGAAAACATTATTGATTGTTGAGGCGAATATCGGGATGCTTACTTCAAAAGGCCATGGACGAATGCCTTTCTATTTCCTGCCCCCAAGTCCTTTACCGCATCTATTGCCAATGATTCCGACAACGAGTAAATCCCTAAGCAATAAAACAAAAACAAAAAGTTCCATTTGAATTATATTTCCTACAGAAACCGCCAAATACTGACATTCAGTTTCTTTCTTACTCTATTCTGCAGTGCGTTTCGTCTGTGGTTTCTTACACATGCCTGCTGGAAGCCCATTAAGTTCCATTCAGATGTACGTGTAGAAGAAGAGGAAAACTCGTGTTGTAAAGTGAGGTATAACGTCTTCGCTATTTTGTTGGCTGCGACGTTGTACCAGGAAGTTGTGGAGCCTACACTGTTACATGCTCATTGACGCGGTTGACCGAACACAGCTACAACGGGTCCGTGTCAAATTCCTCGCTTCCTCTTATAAATACCTTTTCTTGCCATCCAATCAGGTAGATGCTTAAAATTAATCATATACCTAAACTTCCGAGAGTTTAAAAGTAAGGCACTAGTCATTATAATGGCAAGTCATCTCAGTAAAATGTGCCATTAACTTCATTTACGCAAAAATTTTTGTAACATCTACCGGAACTCTTTGTATTTGATACTAGCTGATACCCGCGACTTCGTACGTGTGGATTAAGAATTTCTTGCCAGAATTGAATATAGAAAGTTGTTGGTAGCGAAGGATTGGTCCCAAACAACACCGAGTCGGCATAATATGGCCGGAAAGCTACCACTATATCATTCTACCATCGAACCTGTCTCTTAGAGAGATCAATTTCCAACATATTTAAAAACAGAAAAATAAACGAAGGTGAGGAGATGTGGGGGGGGGGGGGGGGGGTGTTAACTAAGGACAGTTTTATTTCAGTTTGGTCTTTTCTTCTTTCTTCAGCATGAGCATCCGATTCTTGGGTTCTAATAACTTTAGATGCTCGTGCTCTGCTAGAGTTACAACTTCGGCCAGTTTACGCCCGCAAGGCATGTCAAAAAAGAAGGCAAAATAAACTGGTGCCAGAAAAATTTAAACAGACACAAAGTAATAGGACAGAGAAAATCGACATCTATACTAAATAATACGTTTTTTCTCTAAATAAAATTTATTAACAAATTATGCACTAACATAATGCGCGAGAAGCACAGCCTTTGCAACCGACGTAACATTATAGACTAACACACACATCCGTCTCTCTGTCACCATTCGATAAGTTCTCAAAATTTCGTGACTACAACTGTTAATCATACCAAAAAAAAAAAAATGTCCTGTGCCCTCCCTACAGATTTTCTCGTCAAATTCCGTCAATATCGGTATAGGTATTTAATCATCAAAACGTACTAAAAAGACAGAGACTTAATTCCGCATTTATGGTATTATTACTGCAGATCATAGACACACTGACTGCAAATCACCCCTGAGGGATCAATATAACGTAGAAAAGCTTACACCTACAGCATTGCAAGACTACCTACGATTTGATAAAAACTTCTCGGGTTTCAAGCCGCGTCAGAATTGAGCCGTCTGGCGACGTTTCGGAAGCTTGCACTGCTTCCATTGTCAAGCCCCCGCTTAACATTACTGTAATGTTAAGCGGGGGCTTGACAATGGAAGCAGTGCAAGCTTCCGAAACGTCGCCAGACGGCTCAATTCTGACGCGGCTTGAAACCCGAGAAGTTTTTATCAAGCATTGCCGCCGCGAAAACGTACATAATTATCTACCTACGATTTGTCTCGCATTGCATCCGTAAATTTGTGATATCTACAGTTTAACATTCAATCCGAATAACCGACGGTCCAGGCGTAACTCTTACGACCAAAAACAATTTTTAAAAATCATTGCCTCCACGGAGATTTGAACCAGCGACCACCACCCAAATATTAGTAAGCAAGCGCGCTAACCCCTGACCTACCTGACCGCTACACGGAAAAACAGTACAGAGACGTCCATATCCAACGCGTCTGTCTATCGCCATTCAGTAATTTTTCGAAATTATAAGACAACATATATTATTTATACCAATAATTTTTCAACCAAATGTAGACAGTACTTTTCTACTTGTTTCAAAGGATAAGTGTGCAAAGTTTCATCGAGATCGGATGAAAACTGTGTATTTGTATGAAGAACAAACAAACCAACAAACAAACAAACATACATACATTCATCTATATATATATAGAGAGAGAGAGATTGTTTCAACTAGCCTTAGAAAAATGTATCCATTCCTGGCAGTTGCAAAATCGTGCAGGCGTAATCTGTTTACAGGCTGATATTTCTATTAACATAGCCTTGTCTTTCCGGTTGGAAAAAAGCGAAAACGATGGATAAATTATACGAGGAGAATAGTCAACCTCAATCTGACCCTCGAATAGGAACATATGATCTCTCAAAACTTACTGCTTTAAACGTGTGGTGAATGGTCGAAGCGTCATTTTAACTGATTTGGAGAAGACTGGAAAAAGATTTCGAGACGGATAGAGGAGAACATTTCAAGTTGCTTTTCATAATTTTTTTAAGACTTATATATCACATACTCTTATTTCTGTCTCAACTTGTTTCCTTTATATATGACGCATGATGGTGGAAACAAAAACACAAATGTTCCATATACTGAAAAAAAAAACAACTAGTAACCTTCTGTCAGTAAATCTAGACCAACAACGATATCATAACTCCGCCATTGGAATGCTGATTTAGTGAACTCATTAAGTTTTTTTTTTCACCTACTTAATGAAATGAATTAATCCCAGTATATAACAGAGATATTATGAAATTTGGACTTCTATTTAGTAAGAGAGTTGTGTGTAAATCTCTCTACCAATTTTAGAGATGACGATGTTATCAATATCACTGAAAAATTAAAATTAACAGAAATTTATTCAACCATGGCGTAATGGACAGGATACCTTTTGCCTAAAGCCAAATAACTTTTCAAATCACAGTATTTTGTTACTTAGCTAGCGAAAGAAGTAGTTTGCTGATCTGTATTAATTAAAAGATTTATAACTCAATCCAAACAGCAAAAATGGTGTAGAAACAGTAGAAACCGACGTTTCAAATCAAAGTTATTGATGAATGGTTCTCTGCAGTGGTATATACCTACCTCCACACAGCTATACGCAGTACATTCTGATAATACTGAATCCTGCCAAATCCCCTCTCACTACTCTAAGCTCCCTTATTATTCACTAACTGGGCTATCAAAGCATTAACTGAAGTGGTTTTATCCGATAATCTTCGCTGTAATCTCACCATTGAGACCATGCATCCGCCGCAGTGCTCCACAATACATTTCCTGTCATTGATATGAATTTAGTGTGGATGAAGAGCTGCTGTTGAATGTGTGAGACAATGAAACTGTGTTTCGGACTTGCGCCCGTTACGGATTCGGATGAGTTATTCACGCGTGTTAACATCCATCGCGAGAACTTGTGTTTGGGATATAGTTCATATATCTACAAGCCGGTGTGACAGTAATACTGGCTGCATCATAATGAGTTTGCGATTAACAAAACAACTGATCAGTTAATACCCTAAACGTATTTGGCAGAAATCTGAGGCATTCAATAGTACAGAACTCAACTAATTTATAAGATTGTTCATTTATCTGGAATATTACTGTCTGTTCCTACTTCAAATGTCCCTTCCGAAAGAAATGTGTGCTTAAATTGAATGCCGGGATGCTTCCTTCAAAAAGGCCATGGACGAATTCCTTCCCGTTCCTTGTGCCCAGTCCCATCCCGCCACTAATGACCTTAGCCGTCGACGAGGCGTAAAGCCGTAGTAATAATAATAATAATAATAATAATAATAATTTTGTCATAAGGTAGGTCTTTTAGAATCCCATAAAAATGATACATCTATAAATTATAAAGTTTTGTTTCCTCTCAATAATTGAACTGCTGAGTGAGTGTGGTAGAATAGAGAGGCTTATTTCCGATATCGTCACTTGCTATAGGCATGAGCTTGCTCAAAGTCTTCATCTAGTAGGAAACAAATTCAACACTGCTCTGTTAACAGGAATTTGACCCATACTTTGGTACGCAAATCCTTCTGCGTTATTTTTTGCACCCTGAATTTTTTTTTCACCTTTGTAGCACGAAATTTTTAACCACTGGTTTAATGACAATCGGCTATGGTATGGACACCTTAGAAACTGTAAATACTTCGTAGAGGCGCAGAAATTATTTTTCTGCTACAGTTTTACCTTACAATTCTTTTTTATTTTTGTTACACCAGATCAGCAAAGAAGGGTGACAAACGGATCCAGGTGTCTGGTTGAAATGATCAATGAGTGTATGGATAAGACACCGGTTCCAAAAATTCCGATGCGTAACTTTTTTTCTCAATACTGTTTTCGGGGTAATCTAATTACTGCTTTCTTGTATTACATGTAGGAAAAACTATTTTATATCACTATCAGGTATAATTTTAATGTAACTTATTTTGTCGTTCTTCCAGTTATAAATGTTACTGTAACAGGAATATTTTTCTGAAATTAAAGTGGAAAAATTATCTCGCTGTAAACCAAACAACAACGATTGCCTCCGTTACCACCAATTTTTTTTTTCCTCCTTCCTATTTTCTTCTCTCCTTGTTCAACGACTCTGACAGTGCATCAGTATTCCTTGCGAGTTTACAGTGGTTTATCTTGAGCTATGAATTTAACGTCCAGGCTAATATTTTCTTTAATTTATGCCCTAAATGATTTTTAGGTTATTCATAGTCACTTGGCTTATCGTTTACCTCAAGGGTGAAGTATGTGTTTGAATTCCCCTCCAACTTATCAAAATTTGCATACAAATCGAATTTTATAATCTGTAATGAATTACAGTGGGGAGCTTATTTCGTTCTTAACGAGAATTTTAGTTCACAGACGTCACAGCACGTAAAGATATTTATATTGTAAGATAACGGCTTTGTATTCGTAGAGACTGCAAATTTTGAAAGAAGCTTTCAAACCATAATTCTTGATTGGGAGCTCAAATTGTGTCTTATTAACGTCTTCAGTATATTTTCCCCCATTTTCGAGTATATAATAAATCAGTGGTGATTTGATAATTCTGTGAGGATTATTGAGTTCCACCGCAGCGTTGAAGAACGACTGGTTTGAAAAATTCGAAACCCATTAGATGTCACTATCTAGAATTCGAAACTTGAAACAAAATCTCCTTAGTTGTGAAAATGGCCTTGTGTAAAGTACACTTTCAGTGTTGTTACCAGTTATAATTATTACCAATTATTAGTTTGCTAACAGATCTATCTTGTATTTAACTTTAATAAAAACGTAAAACGGTTATCGTTCTGCATCTAGTCTGTGAAGCTATTTACTGGAACCTAACGGCTTTCTCTTATGTTCACACGTGGCGAAAACTGTATCATGTAATATCGCCATTCTTGCACCATTACATAAAATAAAAATTGTGTTTTGTAAAATACGCTGTGAAACATTATGAAGACTTAAGGAGCAAAAAGGAGATGAATCTACTGTAAAATCTAATCTGGCATATAGATTTTTTTGTACTAAGCTTGTGTGAACGCCTAACAGAACAAGTAGAACCAGCTAAACAGCTACTGGAAGGAAACATTGGTGCATGATGACCATATAAATCATATATGGGCAACCCCCGGCCCCCGGGCCGGATCCGGCCCTCCACCAGCTTCAATTCGGCCCGCGAGAGATTCAGAAATTTCAAATAAGCTTCAAACTCAAGTCTCTCATTAATTTTCATTTGATTTTTCTATCTGTTGTTGTTAATTTGCTTTTTGTATGTTTGATTATGCTATTGTAATTCTAATAAATAAAAAATGTGTGCATTTTTGTCGCCTTTTTATTCACTACTACCTACTTATTTCTTACCGATGGCCCGCGATTTCTTACCTACGGCCCGCGGCCTGATTAAGTCCCGAAATTACGCCCTCAGCTAACGAAAGGTTGCCCATACCTGATATAAATGATCGACATATATATTTGAGATCTTTAATTTTTTTCTTGATCCGGCCAACTGGTTGTACGAAAATCTCGCCCAATGAAAATAGCGCCCACTGAGGATTGTGTGTAAATCGCGCCCGGTCTAAAAATTGACTACCCCTCGAGACATACCTGTCCCATGAGTCACACCACCGCACCGGTGTCCTGTAAATCGCGCCCAGCACAGTCTCTACCTGGGGTAATTTCTGGCTAGAACGGAATTCCTAAATAAAAACTATTTATGTACAAGTTAAATAAATAAACTGATTCCCATCACACTTTGTTCAGGCTTTGGACTGGCTAAATGACAAAAGTAATCTTTCGACATTTAGGCGTGTTTAAAATCAGCTTAAAAGCATCGTCAATTTTTTTTGTTTTTCTTATTTTATATTTTTTTTTTTGTAGTTTTGTTTCTAAGATAAAGACTTTATTCTAGTTTTTGGAGGTGGGAGATCATTCTCAAACAAGTCCTGATGTCACCATCTTCCTCGTACTTTTTTACTGTTTTTTCCAGTCTTTCGTCAAGTTTCATGTACTTCTTTTTTTCTTCTTTTGCCTTCCATGTTCAACTGTGACCTCATAAATACACTCGCTGAGTTTTCTGCTTCTTTCTTCATACAGTCGATCACATCTTTGATTTTAGGGTTTGGTTTCCCAAGAAGGTTGTTGATCTTGTTGTGCCAGCCTTCTACAGCATTGGTGGTTCGATGACGCCTCCCGTAGCAGGTCCAAAGATTGATTGGGATCTCAGCATTTTCTAACCATCTTTCAACAAAATAATCGAAAAATTCCGTAAGTCTGGGAGCATTACTTGCATGGGAATGTATCTCGGCCCAGCCATCTGCGACATCTTCAGGTCGGAGGAAAGCCAACGCAGCACACATGCGAACTTGCAGTTGTACTTCTTCATCTTCCCTGTACACACAAGTAAGTCCAAGGTCTTGAATTTTCCTCCACAGACATTTCTTCATGTGGAAATAGCATCCGTGGATTTCAACTGATGGAAAAACTTCTTCAAGTGCTGAAATCACTGCTGCTTCGAAATCAACTGTTACATTTCTTGGCTTCCATTCTGGAATGATTTTCAGTATACTGTGGAACATACGGACATAAGTCTGTTTTTTTTTATTTGGTAACAGAGCAAATGCCACCGGATGGATATTAGTTTCTTCTTTCGAACTTCCAAAGTCTGCATGGACTGTATAAATTTGTGTAAACTGCTTACTACAGCTTTTAAATGTCCCGTCCATGAAAAAGTCTTGTTTACTTTTTAAAACTTCTGTTCCTGATTTTCCACAAAAAATTATGATTCTCTCCGCTGATTCATCGTCGCTGAGAAGAAAGGAGGTACCGTCACTCATAGTTAGTTCTTCTGCTTGAAGAGAAATTTCTTGTGATAATTTTGGTTCCTTCTGGTTTCCTTGCGATTTTGCCCGTTGGTTGTATAACGTTCCCTTTGTTACATGCTGTTCCGGCATCTCCGTGACAAAATTATATCCTCGATTATGTAGGTCACCCATTTCCTCTGAATATACTTTACTAATCGGAGTATCTTCCTCTCGTGCTCTCTTCTTCGCCTTGGTTACAGCCTTCTGTACTTCTAGGCGAGCGTCATCCGGAGGTCCACAATTATGATCGTTTGAAGTGAGTACGTTGGTGTCTCTCGTCTTCAGCATTCCTCGACACTGCTTCGATCGTTGTTTTGAACATCGCCAAACAACAGTTCCATCTAGAAGTGATCTTTTTATGATATGCGAGTATCCTTTGTAGTGGGCACAAGGCTTACCGTGGCTGGTCGTCAAAAGTTCCATGTCAGCTGAAGCACACGAACCGAACTGTAGTAAAGTTACTGCAATAAATCTGGAGGGGGTTGGTAAGAAGGAATTTCCAAAGCATTGTTCAGATGTCATACTCTGGGGTAAAACCGAAGGGCCAAACATTGGCAAGCAAAACTTTCCCACAGCTGGTGCGGAGGTGTGACTCATGGGACAGGTATGTCTTGAGGGGTAGTCAACTTTTAGACCGGGCGCGATTTGCACACATTCCTCAGTGGGCGTGAAACTTAACCCTTGTAAGTTTCTTTCTTCGTCGAAGGAATTCCGTTTTAGCCAGAAATACCCCAGGTAGAGACTGTGCTGGGCGCGATTTACACTTGGGCGCGATTTTCACTGGGCGCGATTTACAGGATACGGGCCAACTAGAACCACGTGCCACCGGCCTGTTGTTGCACACAGGTTGCCAGTGTGTATCATGAGAGGGGGAAAGAGACTTGTGTCCTGCCCAAATTCAACCCGGGTTTGTTAAACCCGGCGTACCTAACCTCGAGGAAAGCATGAGTTGCCATCTGCTTGTGAAACGAGTAACTTGATGTGTTCTGTATGATAAGTGCATTCACCTAGGAGATTACAGGAAACCGCAGGCAGGCCGTACCTCCCCACTCCAGTGCGTTACTCTGGCGGGTTGATGTGTATATATCTGTGTATGGATATTATTCGTGAAGTTTTTCCGGCTATTACTTTGAGCAAGGTTTCTTGAGTTCATTTTCCAAGTACGCAGCTACTGCACCGATGGTTATAGAAATTAATTACTCCTAATTGAGATACTGAAAAGACCCTCAGAATTAAGTTTGATGAAAACAGAAGGGGAAGCCGAGAAATGGGGACGGCGAAGGGTGCAGCGAGACGTTAAGACACTTCATCAATGAAGAAAAGGGAGGAAACGGAATAAGAACAAGAGTTATAGCTGATGCAGAAGAGGAAGCTCCTTAAGAAATGAACTAATTTAAGATAGGCAACATTTATGTAAATTATACATTTTATCTTAGTTTCAGTTTAAAAAGTGTTAGGGTAAATGCGGTGTCTACTGAAACAAATCATAGGATTAAAATAACGAATGTTAAATTAGTTAAGCGATAACTTTACCTTAAAATAATACGACTCAAATTCTATGGAACACTTTTCACTGATAATAAATTACATTGGCTTTCATGATACTCTGATTTTGAGTTAACACAAATTTCATGTATTTCTGTACTGCTACCAATCGATGCACAAAATAATTTCTTCGATTCACATTTCACATGAATCTGACTCAAATGTTTATATATTCAAAGAATCATTTTTCAGTGTTTACCACAATTGTTCCTTATTTCATTTTTTAATGTGTTCAATATATTCTAATATTTGCTCGTAGTTCTTATCTTCACATAGTCAACTCCACCAAAAATTAATCAATCTCGCATTTCTTAAAACGTTTGTTAACAAGCCTAAGCCTCAGTAACGAAGGGGCTAAAGTGCTATCTCCACGTACCGATGGTCACCGGTTCGAATCCGGCACAGGGCATGGGTGTTTAGGTTAAGTGTTGTGTTGTGTGGTGTATGTCCTGTGTTATCCTGTAATTGAATGTTCGGCTGAATATTCGGAAAGATTCATTAACAATATATAAAAATACATTGATTCATTGATTGCTGACTGAGTGGCTGTAAGGTCGATTGCCAAATACAAGAGAGGGGGGGGAAGGGGGAGGGGGAGCCTAAGCCGTAGTGTTTGGTATACTGAACTTCCGGAGGTACGAGTGACGTAAGTCGGAAAGCCGCTACCACATCCCAAACGGTTGGAATTATTACGGCTCTCATTCTAATTTCCATAAAACTCTAAGATTTTCTGGGATTACTTTTATTCGCAGATAAAAAACTAACTATTTATGTAAAAATTGAGTAACTAAAGCTCAAAATACGAGTATGTTATTTCTGGTGACTTTTCAAAATCCCTTATTAATTTTAAAAAAATATGGCTACTGAGACAGTTGGTTATTTCAAAAACTTCTTCGATTAGCCTACTCTATTTTTACTTACATGATTTGTTTTTTTTTTCTTTTTTTATGTGATACTTTTTACTTCCAACCGTAGGCGGTTAACATGGTGGATGTCACGTCTGGGCTGGTTTCTCGCTGCCTTTCCGGGTGTGACAGTGTTCTTAAGCGTTGTTTGTAAGTCTGGATAACTGTGGTAATGTGCTTGATCAGTGTAGACTATTGTTTGTGTTGTGGATGAGCGATGAAAGAAGGGAAGACTGAAACCCAGTGCCGACCATTCAGGTCTATTCTTCCAAAAGATGAAGGGAAAACGTTTTTTAATTTTCCTCTGTTGCCCGAGAGTAATCTCTACATGCATAAACATGGATGCGTGTGTATGTATTTTTATGTTCTATATACAAATCCAAAGTTTTCATCCGATCTAGATGAAACTTTTGAAACGTATACTTTAAAACAAGAAAAATAATACTGCTTACATTTTATTTACAAAAACTCACACTATTTCCCCTTTTACCCCCTCAAGCAAAAATTACGTGAAATTATTATGTTTTTCGCAAATGTGCTTTTGTTTTATCAGATTTTAGTGGAACTTTGCATGTGCACTTCGAAACAAAGACAAAAAAAAAATACATTTCGTTTACAAATATATAAATACTCGCCCCCTTTACCCCTTCAAGCAAGGTTTACTCATGATACTATTAAGTTTTTAACAAATATCTCGAAAATTTTGGGGAAATCGGCCAAAGTGGATAGCGATATTTTGATTTCCCATAACATTTCCTGTCGAGATGGCATTGGACCGATTCTGCTCGGACAATTGCTGACCGAAAAATTCAAACTTCAATTTTAAAAATTGTTTGTAAGTTGGTGTGGCAACAACATATAAACAATTTGTATCCGATCTCGAAGGAATGTTTGTTTTAAAATAAGTGTAAAAATAATATATAGTACACACGGTTAACAAAACTGTACCCGTTCTCCCTCTTAACCTCCCCCCCCACCCCCACCCCAAATCAAATTTACACGTGCCACTTTTCTGTTTTTTTGCATATATGTCGAAATCTTACGGAAATTGGTGATGGGGAATGTTTGCAACATTCCGATTAAAAGAGATAAAACTTCAGAACTTTAGTATCCAGTCCCCTGTTAACGCCGAAACCTTCATTTCAGGTTTCCTTTCCTACGTTTGCGTATCGAACATTTACGAAGCTCAAGTAAAAAACCCGTAGAAACAGGCAATGTTTCAAAGGCGAACATGGATCAAGCAAAAAGATGAAGAACAAGATTATAACGTCCAGCGATCGTCTTTTATGCCTGCTGCAGAATCTAGCTGCTGAAGTTAAGTGCTTCGGTTGAAAGCCCTTTATTCACAGCAGCCAGCAGCTGCCAAGATTGATCGCATTATTTAAGCCCTTTAAATCCCGTTAGCCAGCGAAAATAATGCGCACTAAACGCATTAACACAGGGCGGAGGGCTGGCTTGACCGGCAACCCCACGGCGGGAGATGCTGCGCAGATAAGCCTACCCACTCAGCACAGTAGTAATTGCGCGCTGCCCCCTCGAGACTATTGTGTTCACAGGTCGCGTGACTGCCGTACAATGCTATCGGTCATCTCAAACGTTCACCGTTCGAATCTGCGTACTGTTTCCTTCTTTGTATGTCGTTACAATACTGACAGACAGAAAGGCATGCTGTCCAGTGAATAGCATAGCCTTCCAGGCATTTCCTGAATATTCTGCTGCACTTACTAAGAACACACAATAAGAAATGCCTAACCACACATTTTTATTGAAGTCAGCTTTTATTTACATGCTATTCAGAAACATTATCCTCAACAACACGAGTGTACTTCACAATCGTTTCATCTCTTCAGACATTTTACCAGATTTTTCAGGGAGATGCCATAATTCTGCATCGATATGTACATTTAGTTATTTGAATCATCAGTTTCTTAGTGTGTCATAGCATCTGGCTCAGCAATTGACACGACACGGATTTTCACTTAATAACTTACCAACTTGAGCGATAAGTACGAAATTTCATGCTTTTGCCTCTTACACCTATAGTGACCTCAATTTCTATGAACCGCAAGGACTTAAAAAAAAACAAAAAAAAACATTAAAACAATTAAGTTACGGAATGATACATGGATATGAAGAGAGTAACAGAAAGATGAAGAATAACGTCAAATCTAGTTGCAAAAATCTAAGACAATTTGTAAAAAAAACAACTGTATCGGATGCTGTGATTAACAAAACTCTTTCCTTACCTTTTATTTAATGATCCCACGAAGATTAATATAAAGCACAATAAGATCATAACAGGACGAAGGAAGAAAAAATGTTCAGATTGCGATGTTATACGGACGCTAAGTCCTGCTGCACCATTAATATAGCGGTGTTTCACCTCTGACACAAGTCCAGATGTTCTGTTTCATTTAATGGTATCGATTACAATTTTTATGTTTCATGGAAGAAGTAGCATAAAGTTTCGTACGACGTTGTTAGACAGAAGAAAATATTGTGCTCTGGCATGTTCTTGCCTCTTACCATAAATGCCGGAGTTAGTTCAGCTGTCTTATAATGATGTTTAAGTTTATAGAAAGTGTTAACAAACTTAGAGCTCTGTAAAGAGAATTATGATACCAATTATTCACAAAATTTCATGTTTAGAAATTGAATGGTTCACAACACAGATAGTCGTTTATGTCTACTCCACCATCCATCGTCTATAGATTTTCTCAGACGTAACGTAAAGAGCTAATTACGAAGGCACAGTGTTTTTAGCATTACGATGTGAACAAAAAAGTGCTATAGATTACGACCAAATAAGTATTCAGTAATGGGCTGTCTACATAAGCAGTCAGTGTTAATTTCAAATGTAGATCAATACCGTTGACCAAATACATGTACAGTCCGTATGAATTCGTAAATATAAATCAACACCATCGGGAAACGACAACGTTGTTGTAACGTTGCGCAACATTAATAAAAAAATTCTTAATGACGGAGTTTAATTCATAAACATTCATTTAAACAACATTAACATTTCTTATACAACTCAATAATTAATTCCTCTTTGTGCCCCCACCCCGTTTGCTCACGAATCCAAAGTTAACAATTCAGTTGTTGACACTGTGGATTCCCTGAAGTATCTAGGCGTAACAGTACAAATCAACATGAAATGGGACTTGCACATAACTTCCGCCGTACTGTCGTGAGCAGACCGTCGTACGGGTAACATCGCCTCCGATACGAGGAAGTAGTGTGCGCGATCGCGGGTTGACTCGACGGCAAGTGCCAACAACATAAACAGTTTTCAACTTCGTGTGGTGGACAAGAAAAGTGAATTGATAATCAAGAAACAACTAATATAAGTGTTAAGTGACATTGGCCGCCATGTATGGTGGCCAGTGTGGTGAAGGCGGATACGAACAGGTACAGCCGACGCCGCACATACTTTTATATAATGGAGGTAACGTGAACATTGCAACAGAAGATAGCTTAGACAGTCAAGTGCCATCCCTACATCACAACACAAGTGAAGATGGAAGGGAAACGAGATACATCATACAATCGTCATTCGAAACCGTCAATGTACCATCTTTTGCTGCTAATCTTACCATTGACCAAACGAGACAACAGGAACTACGACTTGTAGGAGAGGAAGATACGACCCCCACCTGCAGCCCAGAAACGCCCCAGCACACCAACAATCGAAGACATCAGCAACAACTGCAACTACAAAGTACCAAGAACAGCAGAACAGCCGAAACCTACAGACATCAGTATGGAGACATCACCAGCTAGCAACACACAGCAAAACCAGACTACAACCACAACAGTCAGCCATGATCAACAGGTAAATAGCGCAACGCCAGTGATATATGAAAACTATGACCTAGGGCCCTATTATGTGATTGTAGAAAGTGTCGATAAAAACATCAGTAGACTGCATCCAATGGCTATAGGTCGCCTCATTAACTCCCTCTGCCGTGATACAAACAATCAAATATTACAGATAACTACAGCAGGCCGTAACCGTGTCAAAATTGAGGTGAAATCGGTAATAGCAGCCAATTCTATGATTCAAAGCTCAGTCTGGAAGCAGAACGGTTTGCAGGCGTATAATCCCATACTCGTGCACCACACAACAAGGCATCATTAGAAACGTAATGACAGAATTATCAGAAGATGAAATTAAAGAGGTAGCGCGATGTGAATACAGGGTGATAAACGTTAAACGATTTGCTAAGAAAATGGTAGCAAACGGTCAACCTACAACAATCCCACTTCCAGTTTGCCTGATCACTTTCAAATCGCAAAGACGGCCCAACTATGTTTACATACACGGCGTCCGCTGTCCAGTCGAACCATACATAAAACCTGTTATGCAATGCTTTAACTGCCTGCGCTATGGCCACCTGAGCAAGCAATGCAGAAGTAAAAAAAGATGTGTATTCTGTGCTGGTGCACACGACGACAATGATTGTTGTAACCAAAACAACCCCATTTGTATCTATTGTAATAGTGGCCACCCATCTAATGAAAAAAGATGTCCTGAATATGAAAAACAAAGAAAAATCAAACAGTTAATGGCGTACGAGAACCTAGACTATAAACAAGCCCTTAGAAAGATCAACGCCGGTACGTATGCCGGTGTACTAGCAAGACCGGCCGCAACCACCCAAACCACGGTCGTAAATTCGGAATGTTACGAGCAAAGAACCCCCATACAGGATAACTTAAATATTGCCACAGTGCCTGTAGGGACATCGCAACAACAACATCAACAACTCCACCAAGAACTACCTACCCAGACGTCACAATTGGCCACCAACTCACCTGGCATGTTAACAAACATGCAAATAAATCCAATGCCTACTAACCAGGCAGAATCCCCCTTAACGGAAAGACATAATAGGCACTACAGAGCAGGAAGCAACTCTAGGGATCTATCTTACAAAAATTATTGGATCCCTAACAGCAGGAATATACAACCAATTGCGTACAACCCATACCCACCCCAACCTCACAGCACTGTACAAAGCGCAAGCACAGCTGATATCTTCACATACAAAATGATCGAAATCATAATGCATATCTTAAACCAGTATGTCGGTAACCAACAGATCGATCCACTGCAATTCGCTCCAAGTATCAAACAGCTTATACAACAAACACTCACCAATGGGTTCAACTGAGAACACAAGAACGCATTCGATACCCGTTACTGGAGGCTTAGATTCCATGTACCAAAATAATATACCACATAATAATCCCCAAACGAATGAAAAAATTGCAATCAAAGAACTCGGAATCTTACAATGGAATGCGCGCTCAATCAAAGCCAATAAATTAAGTCTGATGCAATATATGCTGGCCCATAAAATCTCAGTAAGTGCGATCTCAGAAACTTGGTTGAAACCAGGAGAATCTTTCCTTTTTCAAAACTATAATATCGTGCGAGCAGACAGAGCGGACGGTTATGGCGGCACGGCCCTATTGATACAGAAATCAATCCAATTCCAGCCCGTAAACATTACGCCTACTAATCTGTCTTTTGAAGTTTGTGCAGCACGGATCCTCTTTAAAGACGAATATATGACGGTAGTATCTGTATACAGGTCACCAAACAAACCAGCATTAAAAAGATCTGAATTGGAAATACTAAAAAGACATCTAGAAGAACCAATTCTGCTCCTTGGTGACTTAAATGCCCATCATTCCTTATGGGGAAGTACATATGACGATCGTAACGGGCGACTAATTGTGGAAGTAATGGATGAACTAGTTGTACTAAACGATGGCTCTGCTACTCGAATCAATAGACCATCACAACAACAATCATCTGTTGACATATCATTAGCATCGGCGACTATTGCCCCACACCTAACATGGGAAATCATAGAAGATACTCTGGGATCGGATCATTTCCCGATTCTGCTGAAGCTCCCCTGCACTAAGCTGATAGGGCAAACTATCTTTTCGCACTACAAATGGAGTATCAAGCGGGCGAACTGGGAAAAATACCAACAGGAAGCAGAAGCTGCATTTTCTCATTACAAACCTACAGACGACATACAAAATGATTATAAAGCCTTCATAGATTGCTTTGAAAAAGCCGCAGGCTCCAGCATTCCAAAACAAAAACAAAATTATGTAATCAACACAACACCAGTTGAATGGTGGGACCAGGAATGTGACGATGCAATAAAAGAAAGAAAGAAAGCTGTCAAAAATTACAGGCAACACCTCACAATCAGCAATTATATTGAATGCAAAAGGGCATGTGCGAAAACAAAAAAAACTCCTGAGAAAGAAGAAGAAGAAAAACTGGGAAGACTACTGCTCAAAACTGAGTCTCAACACGCCGACCAAAGAAGTGTGGAAGAAAATACGAAGGCTGAAAAATATAAAGGAAGCGAGGGTGCCAGAGCGGACACCCCCACTGAATATTCTGACTGAGATATTAGAAAACATAACACCACCTTATGTGGACCCTCAACCCCTAAACGTACAGGAAAATACACAGCACATCCTATGTCAACCTTTCAGAAGTGAAGAGCTCAGCAGAGCACTCTCCTCTGGCAAATCATCAGCACCTGGGCCGGATAACATACACTACCCCATGCTCCGCCTACTCCCTGCCAACGGGAAAGCATACCTACTCGACCTCATTAATCGTATTTGGGCTGAGAAAAGCGAGATACCACCTTTGAAGACGGCCAGAATAATTATTATAAAAAAGCCAGGAAAGGAAACTGAATGTGCCTCAGCATATATACCCATATCCCTCTTATCTTGTGTGTTCAAAATTCTCGAAAGAATGATAAAGCATAGACTCGAATGGTGGTTCGAACATAATACATTGCTGCCGCATACTCAATACGGCTTTCGTCATAATACTTCAATATGCGGACGACATCTGCCTGTATACAATAGGCACAAGCATCGAAAGATGCCAAGCCATATTAAACGAAGCGATGTGTAAACTAGTACAATGGCTGTCAGACAATGGACAGGAGATCTCAATAGATAAAAGCTCAGTCTGCATATTTACACGCCACAGGATTCCTCCAATGACCCGTATGACTCTTGGACCATACCAGCTCCCAGTTAAGAATAGCGTGAAATATCTAGGCCTGATAATAGATAATAAACTCAAATGATGTGAACACATCAAACAAATAGAAAAAAAAGTCTGCTCAAGGAACAACCTTATAAGAGCAGTAACAGGACTAAAGTGGGGAGCAAGTCCACAAATAGCACTAACTCTATATAGAGTCCTAGTCCGTCCACATTTTGACTATGGGTGTATTTGTTATGGTGCGGCCTCCCAACGGCCTTTAGCGAAGCTTGATGTACTACAATACATGGTACTACGCACCTGCCTAGGGGCAATGAAATCTACGCCCACAAATGCACTATGCGCAGAAGCAGGGGAACCTCCTCTGCACCTACGTAGATCCTACCTAAGTTCAAAATTTTTACTGAAACAGAGTCAGTTGACGACCAATAAATTATATAATTCCATACACAACTTATCCATAGACTGCCTAACAAAAGGATATTTGAAAAAACAGACGACTGCCACCGCTAGCTTCAGCGTATCTGGAAACCAAATCACTATACGACAAAGCCAACAAGAGTGAACAACTATACTGCTATGAGGCTCCATTATGGCATACATGTAAAGAAATTACAGTTTTTGGTCAAATAACGCAACAGAGCCCCTACAAACAGACATACCTAGAAAAATTGAACAAATAGCTTCCGGCTGGAATAATATATACAGATGGGTCTAAGAACAACAGTTATGCTGGTTGTGCATACATCAACCTTGATAGCATGGAACAGGGCACTTTCCAACTGCCTAAAGAATGCTCTATTATGACAGCGGAACTGATAGCAATATTAGAAGCACTTAGATATGCCGGGAGCTTACCGGATAGTAACATTATCATACTATCTGATTCACTCTCTGCCTTAACGTCATTAAAAAATCATCACATAAACCAAAGCAACAACCCGATCATATACGAAATTATTAAATCAATCATAGACCTGGAACAAAGTAATAAATTAGTAGTACTTTCCTGGGTGAGAGGCCATGATGGGTGCAGGGGCAATGAAATAGCCGACCAGCTGGCAAAACAAGCAACTGAGACCGGGGTAACTATACACCGTAAGATACCTACTTCGGACCTGATTGTGACAATAAAGGAAAAATTATACAAAGATTGGGACGTAGAATGGAGATATCTGCTACGAAAGGTAAACACTACGCAAGGATACATTCTGAAGTTACAAAACGGCCATGGTTTCAGAACATCCGGTGTCCTAGAAGCCTATATATCTCAATTTTTCGGCTTAAATTCGGACATTGCCGCCTCAAGAAGCACTTATGTAGAATCGGTGGGTAGAGGAACCGTACTGCCAGTGCGGACACGTTGAAGACGCTAATCATATATTCTTTGGTTGCCCATTTAACAAACAAGCCTCTGACAACCTCATCAAGCACTTGGTGCAAGCAGGACAGCAACTCCCGGCAAGTGTTGAAGACTTACTAAATACAAACAGATTTAAAATCTTCTTCTTCATGTACTCATTTTTACGGCAAATCAAACGAGAACTGTAACAATAATCAACTGTATAATCAAGTGTAACAAATCCTTACATTTCATGTATATATGAGTCTTTGTAAATAAGTTTATTTTTTATTAATTTGTATTACCTTTTTCTAAACTTAATATTTTAATGTATATAATGTAATATCAAATGGACTATTTTAATGTATGTAGGCCTATATGCCAAACAAAGGAACAAAAATTAACTGTATAATCAGATGTAACATATCCTAACATTTCATGTATATATGAACCTTGTAAATCGATTTTTTGCTAAACTCAATATTTCAATGTGTATAATGTAATATCAAATCGTCCATTTTAAGGTATGTATGTGCCAGACAAAGTTACTACCTTATGCACCCAGCGTATTACGTAAATGTATTAGTTCTGGCTTTTAATGTGTGTAAGGTACTATGAAATACGGATAACCTACAGAGACAATGTATATTAAGATTTACTGCTACGATGTGCAAAATGTTACAGATGTAATAGACAAACATGTAATAAACGCTTGTACACTTGGTAATGGCTAAATGGCCAGCATGGCTAAAGGCCAAATAAATTAAATTAAAAAAAAAAAAAAAACTTCCGCCGTATGCAAAGCTAATTCTAAACTACGTTTTATAGGTCGTATTTGGAGAAGTTGTAATTCTCATACAAAGGAAATAGCGTTCAAAACACTAGTTCGTCCGCATTTGAATTACTGTTGTGGAATTTGGGATCCGTATCGCAAGGGATTGATTGACACGTTAGAGAGTACAGAGGAGAGCCGCTAGATTCATGACCGCTAGTTACAGTCCTTACGTGTCACAGAGCAGATATGTGGGTTGGGCTAGGATTGTTTGGCGGACAGATGACGTCATTTTCGTTTGATTTTGTTGGAGAATATGCGAAAATCATTTATTTACAAGTGCAACGAAATATTTCTTTCGCCAACCTATTTAGGTCGCAATGACAGGAGGGATAAGATTAGAAAAATAAGATGGCGTGCTGATACTTTTATGTACTCTTTCTTTCCTCGTTCTGTTCACGATTGGAATGCGCAGAATTAGGATTGGCGCTTAGCACCCTCTGCCACTCACAATATTTGTGAATTGCAGAGTATAGATGTAGATATAGATCTCGTAATTTCTCCGTTCACCACTATTGCTCCAAAGGTAATACTCCTCTTCGCTTGTCTTACCAACCTCAGAAAACCAAAACACTTAATTTATTTATCGTATGATTATTTAACAAGTTACACAACAGGAAATGTACATATCACAACCTTGTACAATTTCATATCTCTATATCTAATGTTTTAATCCAGTCAACTGTACTGATCGACGCATCACGTATTTCCGCTATTGTTCCCTTGTAGGCCCGGCACTCCAGGTGAATGCCGGGATGCTTCCTTCAAAAGGCCATGGCCGAATTCCTTCCCATTCCTTGCCCCCATCCTTTCCCGTCTCTAAAGACCACGTTGTTAAAAAGGGACGTTAAACTGTTACAAAAAAAAAAAAAAAAAATTGTAGGCCCGAGGATGAGAGTCGATTGATTGTCTGTAAGGTGGCTCCACAGTCACAATTTGCAGAATCTACATAGCCCCATTTGTATAATAAGTAGGTACATCTGCCTTGTCCTGTTCGAATCCGATTGATGATTTTCCACTGCCGCCTGGGGAGATCTAAACCTTGTAACATTACTCAACTAGACTTTTATTGGCTACTGATGACTACTCCCATTGAGTTGTCCACAGCTTGTTGATGTTGAAAGAGGACTCTATAAGGTTGATTGCTGTGCGCCATGGTGGTTTTCTTGATTTCAAGCGTTGGTGTTTTGCTTGAATCATGTCTTTTGTATCGGCAGCTGAGGGTTCTTCAGGATATTTTTCCAGATTTTTTAGAGAGCTTCTGATCTTCTTGGTGCTGGGGGTGAGATGTTGCATAGAACTGGAAGCCATATGGTGCTGGTACTGTGAATACATGCCGTAATTATCCTCAAGATTAAAAATTACACGAACATATCTTAAGGGGAAGCAAGCCTGTTGCTTCACAGGTGGAAGAGGATTATGGTGAAAGATCTGGAAGCAATTCGGCTGTGGTCTTCTGAATAAACGTTCAAACAATTTCCTTCAGAGGAATTCGGCTATTCGCTTGAGTTATTTCGGGAAACCACGAAATATCTGAATCTGTATTAGCCAGACGTGTGATCGAACCAGCGTCCACCCGTATGCCATGTCCGAGATCAGTGGACGGCGTGGACACTGTGTTGTAGATTAAGGTAATCAGTTTAGCTGTGACGCACTGCTGGAACCGGATCCCGAGACTGCAGAGCAGCAAAGTGGTGTGGGTGAAGCCACCCGAGCCGCGTCTACCTGCGGCAACTCGACACCCGTCTTTATCAGCGCCGTGAGAGCGCCGGCCTACCCGCCTCCCACGCACACACCTTCCTGCAATAATCCACACCCGCAGAATGTTAAACACACTTACAACAAAATCTCTGATTCCCCCAGCTGATAAACAGAGTCGAGCAGATCTTCATCTTCTTGACCACTTTTTCCCAACATTTTGGGGTCTGCTTCCTTCGATATGGGGGTGTCCACTTAGAAAGTACATCGATGTTTTTATTCGATGTAAAACATGGGAACCCTGCATCGATGTTTTTCGATGCATCTCTTAAAAACATCGATGTTTTTTCAACATCGAATACTTTTATATTTTTCTTAGCTCAACAAATACAAACCAACAAAAATCGTCGGCAAATGTCGTTTCATTTGTCTCCTACCTGTTCCTTTAAAATCGCCAAGAGAAAATGTGATAATAGTTGATATTCACTGTTTCCAGTTGAACGCAGATAGTTCAATGTCTTTCGTTTGGTCCGTGTGAACACAGAGTAACACTATACCAGCAGTGTAGAGTTGTAGCTGTAATGATGTGTTTAATTTTATGCTTTTTTATTTATGGCTTTACGCTTCGTCGACGACGAGGTCATTAGAGGCGGGAAAGGACTGGGGGCAAGGAACTGGAAGGAATTCGGTCAAGGCCTTTTGAAGCATTCACCTGGAGTGGGTTGGGGAAGCTATGGAAAACCCAAATCTAGATGCGCGGACAGAGATTCGAACCCGCATCCTCACGAATGCGAGGCCAGAACGTTACCTTTAACTTTGGTTAAGTAGTGTTGTATGACTGAGGTATAACTTTATGAGTGAAACAGAGATTACAAATTAACAGAAATATTTTATTACGATACCAGACCATTATAATAAAAAAAAAAAACAGACATTAAATACTTAAGTCAAAATCTGCCTAAAAATGTTAATTTTAAGTATTTTACCCCTTAACACCAAAGGTGTTGAGGCAAATTTTGCAGAAACAAAAGTTTTCCTTTCACTTTATTCCTTTTCTGACAGACTATTTGAGCAGCCTTCGAAAATAATCGTTCGGATGCAACAGAAGTCCCGACAATAGTCAATCAGATGTTGTCCCAACCAGGTTTATATCTAAATATTGATTAGTATTACGTAACACCAAGTTGGTTTAGAGTAATAATATGTTATTTCGATTCATAGCAAGAGTGGCCGCAAAGATTATTCATTGACTCATACCGACAGGATAGCCAACAGCAAGAAAAATTCATTTTCACTGTTGTTATGTCCCGCTAATTGCTCATAGATGTCGCCACCTGTTAATGACAGTTACTTTAAATTGAAATAATCTTTAATAAACTTAGTAATCTTAACATTTATTTCTATTATTTTTGTCATTATTAGCCAGAGTTAGCCTTTTTATTTATTCGATGTTTTTATTAAAAAATTCCATGCATCGAATAGAAAAATTCTTTGTCGAAACATCGAATCAATCCGATGTATCGCACGGTAAACATCGAATGGATACGATGCATCGATGTTTAGTGAATAACCCTACTTTGATGAGTTTCAATCACCATTCGCATGGTAAAATTTAGAGCTATAGTTTTACTGCCGCATGCCGCGTTTTATACTTACTGCCAGGTCGCAATAAGTAGTAATGGGGGAAGTTAAGTGCTGCCACCTGTCTGTGAAACGTGTAACTATGATCGGCGTGTGATAAGTGTATGTTTTGCTCGTGAAACGTGTAGTTTACGAGGCGGATATTAGGACCATTCCGGCATTCACCTTAATGGCTACGGAGAATCGCAGTCAGGTCGCCTGGTACGCGTGCGCCCTGTCTGTTGTACTGTACGTCCTCTATCCACTGTGCGATGTACTGAGCCACACTAGTGGGTAGAATCCAGCCGTTGGAGGGCATAAATACTGATCTATTTGGCTGTTGGTACCTTACGCTCCCAAATGACTTTTAAAATGCTAACAAATAGAACAAACTGTTTTTTTTTTCGGAAGGTATCATTGTTAACAGGTTTAATAAATATTAGCATTTCCCCACTACTTCGGTTGCAGTGACCATGATGTGTGTATTAATACATTTACCTTTTGGTTTTTCTTCTAGCAGCATTCTTTACCGTAAATTAAATTCACCAATTTCGTTACGCTTATAGGATGTATTGGCATGTTTAACGGTTTCCGTAAATAAATAATTCACATAATTAAAAACAATACCATGAACTATCTTAGTCCACAACACGACAGTTGGTTGGATCCTCCCAAAGCAGGCGTACTGAGCCATTGTGTCAGAGGTAGGACGGCCAGTTCCTTTCTTGTGGAACCTACAGTTTAGCGTCGAATCTGAACCACGGAACGTCCGGGAAAAGCGAATAATATTAAACACAGCTCCTAAAAATTGATGCCCCCATCGGGATTTGTGATCGAGCGCAATAACCATTGAACTAAAAGACCGCTCCTTTCTGCTAGTAGCCAAGCATAAACGTTTGTGATCTAATATCTTTATTACCTTATTGAATTCCACAAGTTTGTTACAGTTACTGGTGTATTAATCTTTCATATATTGGTTCGATAAATCTTTTCCGTACTATAGTTCAGAAAACTAAAGAAATAAATAACCAAAGTAATAAATAACCGTAGTAATATATATATATATATATATATATATATATATATATATATATATATACGAGGGCTGTCCAGAAAGTAACAGACGTTTTGACCTGGCGCAACAATGGGTGCTCCTAGCGCCGCCATCTTGGCGTCAGACTGTTCATACATTCAGTACGCAACCAGCCGTGGTAGTTTGCACATCGTTCCTATCGTACTTTGAATACAGTAGAGTGTTAAAATGAGCGCTGCAATTAAAAATCCCGCCAGTTGTGAAGTGCGAGCTGTAATACGGTTTTTGTTGGCGAAAAATCACAAACCAATTGAAATTTATCGCCAGATTTGTGATGTGTACGGCCAAGGAATAATCAGTGAAAGCCGAGTGAGGCAATGGTGCATTGATTTTAAAAATGGTCGAACCAATGTTCACGATGAGGACCGCTTGGGTAGGCCTAGTGTTGTGAGTGATGAACTGGTGGTGAAAATCAACGAAAAAATCCGTGAAAATCGTCATTTCACGATTACGGAACTTTCAGAACATTTCCCCCAAATTTCATGGAGTTTAGTTCATGAGATTGTGGTTCGTAAACTTGGTTACCACAAATTTTGTGCCAGGTGGATTCCGAAAATCTTAACAGAAGACCACAAAAAACAGAGACTTGCTGCAGCACTGACGTTTCTGGAAGACTACGCCAAAACTGGAAACCAAGTTATCGATCGTATCGTAATTGGCGACGAGACTTGGGTAAAGCACGTCACCTGTGAAACAAAACGGCAGTCTATGGAATGGGGACACACGCATTCGCCCAAGAAACCGAGGAAGTGTCTGCAAACGCTGTCAGCAGGAAAAATTATGGCTACTGTGTTTTGGGATGCTAAGGGTGTGATTCTCGTTGAATTTCTTGAACGTGGCCAAACAATCACTTCAGAAAGGTATTGCGAAACACTCAGAACATTAAAACGCGAGATACAAAACAAGCGTCGGGGAAAACACAGTGAGAAAGTTTTGTTTCTCCACGACAACGCTCGTCCACACACGGCCAATCGTACCCAAGAGCTCATGGATGGTTTTGGATGGGAAGTTTTCAATCACCCGCCATACAGCCCGGATTTGGCACCGAACGACTACCACCTGTTCCCGGCGATGAAGACGTGGCTCGCAACACAATGGTTTGAAACTGACGCTCAACTGCATGCCGGTGTAAACTAGTGGTTGAAGTCTCAGGCGGCAAATTTCTACAGAGAGGGTATCGAAAAGCTTGTACAACGTTATGATAAGTGCCTTAATTTAAATGGCGATTATGTTGAAAAATAGCCTAAGAGTTTACCTCTAAAATGTATATAATAAAAATCGTTTTTTTTTCACTTTGTTTATTTTTTATTACAAAACGTCTGTTACTTTGTGGACAGCCCTCGTAAAAATGATGGAGTGTTTAATTATATTGTAGTGTGATGTTTGGTGGGTTTCTCGTAACACTAAACTTCATCTGAAATGCAGTGTGATCTTTGGTACATATCTGTTCTCGGTACGAACTAAATATCATTCCTTCCCGCGTTCCACGGTCATGTAAGGTCATCAGATACATCGCAGATTTTATGTTAGACTATAAGTTTCCAAATTAACAAATCTCATCTCGATTGGTGAGGTATTTTTACGTCATGCCGGTACAAAGGGGTGGACATGCGCTGTCATCGTACAGATTTATAATACTATAGATAATAAGGTAACCCACCACGCTCCGTAAAATATAGCATAATATCGAATTAAAAGAAATATTTATCTCAGCCATTGCAATTATGAAAAGGAACGAACTTTTGCTAAATTTTTAACTTTGTTGCTGAAATTGGTGCAATATACCTGTATGTTTTGTTTTTTCAGGTTACTGCAGTTTTCCGGGGAGTGTCTGCGAAGTAATCTTAGAAGTCAACAAGGTGAGGAAAAATTTATTCTCATTGGCTGGTTTCTACCCATGTGTCTTTTTCCTACATTTTACAAATAAGTAACTGCTTTGCTGTCAACCATTTATACAGATGCAAATAGTACGTGCTCTTATCAGTCGGTTTGGTTGGAGCATATAGGGAAAATACTATATCTTTTATATGCACAGAATTTGAATAGAAAATTAATTAGTAGCTTGGAGTTTTTTAAAAAAAAATAAGTATTTAAAAAGGTACCAGATACCATGAAGAATTGTGTATGCCTCTGCCTCTGCAGATATCTGGAACAAACTGACAGAATTACTTCGCATGGAGTCGCAACATCTTTAATAATCTTTTATCTGGCAAGGCGATCTCATGGGCTTGCATCAGCAGCATTTTATAATAACTCAATCCACTATAAATTGATGGAACTAAAATACCATTTGACTGTGAAAACTTACAAAGAACATGTTGCTTGAGATCCTCTTCACCAACAGAGGGATAGTGAGTAAAAAAAGTTATTTATAAAGCAGTAGAAAGTTGTGTTGCACGAGAGCAGCATTACCAAACAAAGGGATAAATGGTTTATAATAGTGGTTCCTGGCCAAGGTAATCACTAAGATAACTTTTTAAAAAATACGGAAATTTTACTGTCTCCAAATATATTTTTTGCACATTTGTTGATTTTCTACTGGATTAAAATTTAAGAAATTACTATAAAATGGTTTCATTTTGTATTGTTCACTTCAGCTGTAAGGGGTATGTGAGGCTGAACTCTTTCTTGAAGGGATACTCGGGAAAAACTAATTGGGAATCACTGGTTTAGAACGCGTGGCTTTTGCGATTTATGGAAGCAAAATTCCAGTCGATTTGAGTGAACTCGTTGCAACACTTGTTCAGCGGTTGCGACAACCTGAAATTCCTTGGCACTGTGCGCGGCTCTCGGTTCATCCATTATTCCCAGCGCTCGCCCACTTGGCCCCAGAAATCACTGCTCTGTGGAGGAGTAAAAAGAACTGAGCGAGGCAGCCAAGGCATCGATTTACTATTCCGCTCCCGTGCTCATTCCACGCGGCGGTGCAGTCAAGTTGCAAGCCTGCCGAAGGCTAGATTGCTGTTTTATGTGCAGGGTCCACGTTACGACCCCTCCGGAGTGAGGAGGGAAGAAAGGGGCCTCGCCCTAGCCTTTCCAGTCCACCCCCTCCCCCCGCCCGACATATTTTTGCTGAATTTCATTCCCCACTAACGGGCTGCCTTCAGAATTGGATCAGGAGAAAGTACGCCCTGGGGATTGGTGAGGAGGAAATAAGGATTCGGACTGCCTGTGACACGGCAGCGGGAGGGAAGACAGTCGCTTAGTATGGGGACCGAGCGGAAAGGTTTCCACTCGCAGGACTAGAATTGAATGGCTACGTGACGAGAGGCCAAAAGAATCGAGGGAAAGTGAACGCAGCATCCAGTTATTGCAGGAGCAGAAAACATTTCGCAAACATTTCGTAAATAATTTAATACATCCACATCAGAAACTTTGCGATTCACAACGCCGTGTCTTGAAGAGTGATCTTTTAACATTTGATTCAGTCTGTAATTATACTACTCTACGAGTGGTCTGGTAGCTCAGTGGTTAAGGTACTTGTCAACAAAATTGAATCCCGATGCAGCCAGGGACTTTTACGACCTTCGCTTTTGCTTACATAATATATACCAGGACTCTCCGTAGCTCGGATTCCAGATTAAACTGCAGATACACCCACAACAGAGGCAGAATGCGCGGCAAATTGAAACTCTATCGGTTGGCAGCCGAACAACAGTTCACGGTTTCCCGGCCAACCATGTCATACGCATTTATCTTATTACACTACACTGTCCGAAAAATTCTCGGCAGCTGAGACGCCGGTTATTCTTACTACTGATGCCAAATAAATTTACAACATCTATAAATTTGCATATGAAGATTGTTAGTCACAAAATCTTAGCGTAATTAAACTTATATTTGTCTGTAGCAAAACTTAGTGAAATTGTGCTATCATCGCGATCTATGATAAAGGCCAAGAGAAACTAAGAAATTCCATATTAATTAATGAATTCGAGCTTAAAACTCAGTGTCTCAACTTTTGTTTTATTAAAATTTCATACATTCTGCTACAAGCCGTATCAGCCAAGCAGAAACATGCATCTCTGTTTTATTAATAATATATTTGTAATTCGTACTCCTTCTACAGTGCATGAGATGTACACAATCATGGTTCATTATAGAAACTAACTTTTCCGTCTAAATGACTAATACCGGTCCGCACAATCTAAGAAAAATCTGTATCGCTTTAAAGCATCAGTATCACTTCATTCCCTGTATATGTTGATTCTACACAGCAGAGGAACTCTTAAATTGATCTCGTTAAGTTACTGTTGAACTTCCCATGTTTTTGGATACTATCATGCCACTGGGTCATAGTAGCTACCAGTTACTTCCTGATGACATAATTCAAAACAAATCGTTACTACCAAGCAGTTACAAGCGAAAGAGTTTGACGTCACTTCCTTAACCATTATGCTCATCTCAAGTGACTGAAAAGGTAGACGTTTGATATGAACGTCCCCCAGCAAAGAATAACAGTCTCTGCTCTTAACAAAATTTTATCTCTGTTTAGCGACAGGTGTTTTCAAAATACTCAGCTCCACTATAAACAACTCAGTTCATACTACACGATTATAACGCTGGTCTTTCCAAGTATTTGAATAAAAGTTACACCATTTAGTATGTCCTTGAAACCACCTATTTTGTCGTTTGTCATCTCGTAGTACAGAGGATTGTTTGGGAAGACTTCGGTTTCACTTTTCTATCCAATGAACAGCCGAACAAATATAGAGGAGAATAATCGTTCAACAAATAATGTTTTAGACCGACACCACTGTTTCTTTATGGACATACTAGCCGCTGCCATAACTTCGTTCCCTTGGTTTTTTTTTGTTTTTTTTTTATTGTGTAAATGTTATGTGAGTGTGTTCAGGTCATCAGCCAAAGAAACTCTCACGGACAATTTAACCTACTAGTTTGCACTAAGCACATAATCGGCAACTTAACAAATACAGTGAAAAATCCAATGGGGTTATCGGCTACACACTCTACGATACCTTATCAAAATCCAACCAAACAAATATACCGCAACCTTATGTAAGTCCGTCCGTTTAGTGTTGTCTGATTCGCACTCTACTAAACAGAATTTGTTTCGCGCTGTCAAATTGTTTGCACCCATCTATAGATAGAAGTCTGATGCGACATCGAAACATTATCTAATTAGTCTTCTTCTGAATAATTCACACATCAATTACTTCCACCACAGACTAGACTTCGGTCTTGTGGATATTGGTATTTAGAACCCCAAGCCTGGTGAAGGAACAATAGGGTTTTGGAGTGGGTTTAAATTGCCGTACGACCATCCTTATTACCGTTTTCCACGGACTGACGAAAACACTCCAGGCGAACGCCGGTATGGTTCCTTCCAAATACCAGCTATTTGCCATCCCCCCCCCCCCCCATTTCCCAATCCTCTACCTACTCTAATGACCTAAACGTAAAAACAATAAAACCAGAAGAAGAAAAATGAATTATTCAAACCAAGTTTCTCATAAGCAACATCGAGTATCTGTCATGTCACCTAAATGGAAGAGATAATGAATGTTCTCAGTGCGTTGTGTCCAGCTACATTGTTCCAAGCGTCCGCAGGCTGTGTTATGATTCACGACAGGTAGCGGCGACCTTGCTACTCTGTACACTGTTGAAGCCGTGCTCACGTGACCCGCTCGTGTCCCAGGTGCATTTCCTTTCTGGGCCCACGTTTAGAATGCTGTCAGCGTGTATTCACTTAACACAGAAACTTCCGTCCTACATTCACTTAGACTACACCACGGCATCCCCTGACAACTTACTACGAGGGAAGACTGAAAATAAATGCACACATGCTTGTAGGACACGAATAAAAACAAGTAGCAAGTTCGGACAAAAAGTACATTAAAGTACAATTCTTAAGCTTCAAAATCACATATTTATTTTTCAACACAGTCACTGTTACGGTTAACACATTTCTCCCAACGTGGAAGAATTTTTTTTATTCCTGCACTGAAAAATTTTTCCGACTTTTCTCGAACCCAGGATTTGACAGCTGCCTTCAGCTCATCGTCCGAGGTGTAATGATTATCCTTGAGGTCTCTCTTGAGTAGAGGAAAACAATAAAAAATGCAAGGTGCAAAATCGGAAGAGTAAGGGGGTTGTGGAATCGGTTCAAACCTTAGGTTTCGCAGATACGGCGTAGTACACACCATGCACAGATTTTACAGTATTCCAGTTGTTTAGTAATGAAGCCGACACGTTCCTTGGATATTTCAATACAGTTTGAGATAAGTTTCTGACTGATTCGCAAGTCGAATCAAATCGTTGACGAGTTTACGATGTTTATCGTCTGTGGCAGTGATCAGACGTGCGCTGCGTCTTTCGTCAACAATTATGACTTTTCCAGGCTCGCAATTACGAATTTTAGTGCTCACCGATTTACAGTATGCCTATCAACAGCACCGTCGCCATAAACGTCGATGAATGTCTGTAGGAGTCACTTTTTCAGCAGTTAAAAATTCGATTAAAGCACGCTGTTAACTCGCGTTGACGTAGCACTAGAACTCGTCTCCATACTTCCGCTTTTCAAAATAAGCTGGATGAATTCAACGACTTCAATCCTGCGCATGCGTATAGTGGGAGAATGTTACTTCCACATGCCACCGGGCGCGACGTCCCCACGGCGCGTGTTAAGGCCCGTTCCCACGATCCCTTGTAACGAAGGCGACACGGGACGGGACGGGACGAATACTCAACCACACGCCATGGGAACAGGGCCGCCTCTGCTAGCGGAGACGAGACGCAGCTACCCACTCTGAGTCAGTAAACATCACAGGGCCGGCCTCGGTAGCGTAGGGGCTAGAGTGCTAGCTCCACGTGCCGAAGGTCGCCGGTTCGAATCCGGCCGCGGGCATGGATGTTAAGTGTTGTGTGTCTGTGTGTGTGTCCTGTCCGTCCTGTGGCGTCCGCACTTTGAAGACTATATAAACACTGGAGCTAACTGATACACTGGAAGCTTTAATATAACACATTGAGCTGGCTGTATGGCCTCAGCTGCCAAAAGCATTAAAAAAAAAAAAAAAAAAAAATAAATAAACATCACAGGTGTGTGTAGCGGTGCGCTGTTGCCATCGGTTTGCAGCAGCGGTGCGCACCCCTTCTGTTGCTGTAAAGTGCTCTGTGCCAAACTACACACGGCAACGTGGTGCGGAGGTGGCGGCGAGGTAAGCTTGGACTAACCTGCGGCCCGCGGTCGTCCCTAAACTTCGGCTAATGAGGTCCCGTCTCGTCTCGCCTTCGTTACATGGGATCGTGGGAACGCGTCTTTATAGATCATTTCGTGCGCGCTCTACAAGCATTTACGCAATTTCTTTTCATCCTACCCTCGTGGTCTGAAATATTTCCAGCCACAGCAATACAATATTCTAAACAGTGTTCTACATTTTAGAGTATGATCTAAGGCATTTAAAAGTTTTCGTGGAGGATGACTAAGTTATCACCAACTTGTGTAGAAAATTAATACTTCGTAGTTTTTCTATACCACCTTCTTCTGAATTGTAATTTCAGCAACTCTGATATAACAGGTTGCCATAAGCGTTGTTGTAATTAATACTGCCGTAACAACGGACGATATTTTCATGCTATGTAAAAGTCCCCTGTGAACAGTCAGCTTGCCGGAAAGTTATTGCAACCGTAGCAGGAACAGTCACGTTCCGCTACTTTACCATCTGTGAAAGGAAGATTCAATTCGTGAACGGAATCAATACGACGAGAGTCACGCGCTGGTGCTCTGGAATCTGATCCGAGCGGTATAAGCAGAGCAGCTGGCCGAATATCCCGCTAGCCAAGAACCACTCGATGCAAGTTTACAATCGTAAATTGCACTAACCACGAGTCACTTTATTTATTATTATAGAAGAAGAAATGCAATCTACACTAAGGATACAGAGACTAAAGCCGTAAATTCTGAAATTTTTGTCTGACCGTCGAAGCAATACGGAGAAACTATTGGAACAAAGCAGCGAAACTTACATACGGGGTGTTAAAAAAAAAGTGTAAAATATTTTACAAGGTGATAGCACGCATCAAAATAAAACAAAAATGTCTTCAATGCACGTCATCACGTACAGGACAAACCAAGATAGTTTCAAGGAGTGCGTGATTCCTTACGCAGAAGGGCTGAGGCATGTACTTGTATTAACGTGGACGGATGTCACTTCGCGGACATATTATTAACTCCGTAAGTATGATTTTGCAAACCAAAGTTATCAGACATTTTTCTCTTATATTGATGCATACTGTCACTTCCTAAAATATTTTACACTTTTTTTAATACCCTGTATATTGGTAGCTTATGCCATGGGTTAATGCTTTTGATATAGATACAGTCATATAGTTCCAACAGAAAACGCCTAAAAAACACGTGTCTCAAAACACTATTAGTTTTTACGAAATGTTACTCATTGATAGTTTACGTATATACTAACCATCATAAAACACATACACACACAGGAAAACATCTTAGTTACTTTTACCTTTGTATATGAAGGTAAAGTTCTTTTACTCTTATACATAAGAATAACATTACTTACTTGCAAACAGACGGCTACACTGGTATGTTTTACGTGGTGACAATGTGTAAAGAAAGCACAAACCATACGAGATTGACTTTGCAATACAGTTAACCAATACGTAACGGTTGTTGTTACCTTTGTATTAGAACGCGTAAGTATGGTAACGCCCAGACACAAAGTAACAGCCCTCAAACCTAAACGTTAACTGGAATAGTATTTTATGAAGCATTTGTAGCAAGCTAGAGTGTGATTGAAAATGGTTTTGTATCTTTGTCTTGTATTTTATTGTGAATCAGTGTAAATGGATTTTGTTTAGTGAAAAGAAATTATGTAAATACCATTCAATATGTTTAAGAACAGAACTATGCCAGAGAATTACTTAAATGTTTGTAATTGTAGGTATTAAAGTGAGCTAAAGGACAATTTACTACAGTTTAAAATGATTTCTGTGGATAATTTTGTGTTTAAGTCTCTATAATTTTCATTATTAAGCATTTTGTAATGATTGAAAATGATTATGAATTAATTCTGATTGTTTTTAATATGGTTGCAATTGTTTAAGTATTGTTAATGTTCGAGAAATATCTGTCGGAAGCCTTTGTAGAACTTTCGATAGAACTTATATAATGCGATCAGCAGAGACAGAGACAGTTTAGTTCAGTTTCCGTCGGCCAAGGACTATGTTGAACGAACAGTTTTGGTAGTATTGTCATTGGAAGAAGTTCCGACTGTAATCGTTGGAGAGTTGTGGTTATATGTGAACTTTATCTTGAAGTCAGATGCCTCACTAACAATAAAACAAGTTAAAATTTGAAACTGGATAGTGGACTATTTATTTAATATAAGTAATTAAAACCACGAGCAATCTAATAACAAGGCGTGGCAATAGTGGCATTACCACTTCAAATTTTGTTTACAGGGAAGCTGTGGGACAATACTGAAGTGTTACTTTGGGAAAGTCCATAAACTATGTGCCTCAGTCTAGAGGGGGAGGGGTTGGCTGGAAAGCTACGCTGGGCTACGTGGGGGGGAAGGGGGTTCCGAGCCAGGCCACGTAGCTTTTCATTCAAATTATTTGTCACTGTTGAAGTTAGGTACAGAACACATAACAGCATGTGAATATTTATTTCCGTTATTTAATTATCTCCATATGTAATTTACAATAGTCTGACAAAAGAAAAAAATGCAAAATGGCTTCTGAAATCAATAGGGGAAAAAAGCTACGTGCTACGCGAAGGATTTTTTTTTTTTTTTTTTTTTTTTTTTTTTTTTTTTTTTTTTTTTTAATATATGGCCTTCGGCTTTTATTGCCATTTAGCCAGCTTCACAACATTTCACTATTAAATCTACTAATGTACAATGATTCTTCAAGTCTACGTCATTTTTGTAACTGAACATGTATTATCTCTCAAATGTTTTTATTCACAATAGTATGGACAACACAAGACGGACACAACATTTAATTAAAACCACGGATGCCCGCGGCCGGACTCGAACCGGTGACCCCAGGAACTCGAGGCCAACACGCTAGCCGTTACGCTGCCAGGGTCGGCACGGGGAGGGGATTAGAGGTAAAAGCCATGTCAGGCACGTAGAGGAAGGGGGGTTTCACAAGAGGCCAAAATGGAGCTACGTAGTTTATGGACGCTCCTTTTCGGTCAAGCATTGCCGTGAAATTTTCTGAAGCATTGGCACTTTCAAACGAAAAGTAGAAACAAATAAGGAGAATAACCATGTTTAAAAGATTTGCATACAACCGAAAACAAGAGAAAATGAAGAGAAACAAGGAAAAATAGAGTGCTGTTCATCTGCTTTTTTGTGGTACCTACCAAGGCAACATCTCTTGTACAGTTCATCTGCGAATTAACAACAGAAAACTTAAATTTCACTTAGAGAAAGTCGCAGACACACTAAGAAAAACTGAATTAAAACTTAAAAGCAACTCTCCTCGACCTTTAACTTATTGTATATATTTATCACTATGGTGAGGGTATTCTCGATACTTTCAACATAAAGGAAGCAGATCAATCCGTTCTAAACCCCGGCATAACATCATAGTCAAGAACAGTGAAGTACTTCAGCTTTTTTAGCTATTCGGAACGCCTGCTCGAGAGGAACGATGACAATGTTGTTAGTGTAGTAATCCTGAGCGGTGTCCAGACTCATTAACGTTCTCCATATGCGGACTGGAAGCACTGGGCTCGCAAGTTAACCTTGGAGCTGATGAACGGGCGGTGTCACTCTGGAGCGTGATATCGCGCCTGTGGGGCGGCTAATTCGCCGAGTGGGAGGCGAGAACAAAACAAATCAGATTAGACTCCTCGACCTTCACAGCAACGCTCGTCATGCCGCAGTAATAGGTGTGCCATCACACGCACACTGCACCGTGTTTGCTCTTCGCAGTGTGACGAACATGAGCAAACAGAAAACCTCAACTCCGCTTCTTGCGGAGCTGATTGGTTTGCTATCCCTTTCAGACTCCAGAACTCCTTTACTCTATGCCATGTCAGGGGGCATCCATTAATTACGTGAGGTGTTTTTTCGGAAATCTTAACAACACCCCCTCCCCCCCTCGGTTGTGAGATTTAATGAGATCTTTTTTTTTAGCTCTCCTATCTTCAATGACGGCTAGACGCCGTTTGTAGTCCTCTCTTTCTTCTTTTTGTAGCTCTATTGTTCTTCAAAGAACTAAAAAAATGACGTGAGTTTTATGTCGACCACCTCCCCCCTTGTTAAGATTTCGCCTGATTTCCCTCCCCCCCCCCCATTTCACCTCAACTAATTAATGAAGGCCCCTTAACAACGAAAGCATTTCTGAACATCATCGCTCCTGTGTCATATACAAAGCTGTCTTCTTATGATGCCATGCCTGATTCTGGTTGAATGCGATTAACATGGAGGATGTTAAAGTCCACATATGACGGACAAATCACTGTCCACCGTGGAGTAAGCCCTCGCTCCATACGCAGTGGATTACTTTAGGTATTAAAGTTTAGAACACAGCACAATTACAAAACTACCTTTCGTGATTTAATGAAGGAAAATCAATATTTCAAAGTAAATCATTTTCTATATTCATTAAAGTCTGGTCATATAGGCGCGAGGCCCCAAGTAGGTTCGCGGTGAGTGTTGTCTGTCCTGATTTACCACAACTCCACATGCAATTCAGATGCCCTGTTTTAATTGGTTGAATTTTGCTTTCTTCACTCTCTTATAATAAGACAGTGGAGACTGGTTTTCTCAAAACTTCGGCGACTTAACAAATGTGAGTCTAATGACATTAACGTTTCCGATGTCGTGGGAAAGAGATAAACAGCTTTTAGTTCACACAATCTATAAACTGGTTTGTTGTTCCATGAAGCGTCTGATTAATACGATGACATCGTTATTGTTAACTGCATTACATTGCCTCCACCCGGCATGGACTCCTATGTTTTGTTATTAAAATTAGTTGGTTAAAAATAAAAAAATATGTACTTTAAAATACGTCTCTAATGTACGGCGGAAGCAAATACTGAATGTCTGAGGTGTTGGTTAACCAAACAATTGGACTGAAATGGTTCACTCACTTCCCGACGATTAGCTGAATATTAAATCCCCAGTCACCACACATCCGAGCTGGTATCGCAATAGTTTCAGAACTTTAATCCCTCGCAGAGCCTCCTATTCATGTTGCTTGCAACTAATTCTTGTACGATCAGAGTTGAATTTGGCTAGGATCAGGTCAAACTGATTTTGATAGACTGGAACTGTCGAAAATTGATAAAACTTGAGTCAGTTAGCATTGTATAAATGCATTACGTATTAAGAAGTTGAACAAATAGTGGTATTAATATCAATGAGGTGGAAGATTGAGTATGAAACGGTACTTAGATTAATAGCAGAGCAAGTACCACACAAGTGACGGAAGGCCAAACACAGAATATGGTTGAACCTTGTTCAAAATTATTAGAACTTAAATAAGCAATTTAATCTACAGACTTTCAATGGAAAATACACTGCGTTTCAGATACCGAAATATTGAATCGACTAGGAACGAATTCCAGTTATCAGTTAGGTATACCATGTTCACGTCCCAATATAAATTATCAAAGAGGAATAAAACTATTTGGTTTAAGAGCTTTTTCGTTAGTATCCTTGATATAGTGCGTTCAGTTAAGAGAGGCGACTCAAGGTCACTCTGCTCTCTCCCCACTCCATTGCTCTTACCCCTACATGCAAAGGGGAAACAACGCCCGTTTCCTTGGACACAGTTGTCTGTAGGTAATGGACTAGGGTGGTGAGGTGAGGAGGACATGACATTTAGCCGCCAGTTGAAAGTGAATAGAGTGTAGTATGGAAGTGATATAATAACCTGTGCGAAAAATTCTCGGCCTCGGCAATAGCTGGCGTTGCTAGCGGCATACTACAAAACGTGGAAATTCAAGAAAATTCGTTGAAAGTCATTTTCTAAAGACAGATTAAATTTTCTGAGACATTTAAAAAAAAATTTATTCCTATTTGTTATTGCTCTTGCCTCGCATTCGGAATGACACTGGTTCGAATCCCCGTCCGGGCATCCAGATTTGGGTTTTCCATGGTTTCCTCAAATCACTCCAGGCGAATGCCGGGATGCTTCCTTCAAAGGGCCATGGCAGAATGCCTTCCCGTTCCTTGTGCGCAATCCCATTCCGCCTCTAATGACCTCGGCGAGGCGTAAATCCATAAGTAAAGAAAACCAAAAAAAAATGTTATAATTATCGACTTTTAAATTTTTGAACTGTATGGTAATACTTCCCTGAAACTGATGCACAACGGAATCAGGTGATCTTTTCGTCTTGTCATTTTTGATTGGTATCAGGCACAGACTACAACAACAAGAAAGAAGAGAGAAAAAGGTAAGGAAACAACGCAGTCGCAGATTCCATCCGTAACGACCGTAGCTGACTGCGCTGTGTAGATTTATGAGAGGAGGGTGTTACGCTATACGGCAATATAATTACCACAGCATTATCTGATCCCGGCAATATGACGTCGTACCTCTGCGATATTATTAACGGTCGTTAGCAGAGTTATTACCACTGCTGCCTCTCGTAAATTTCTTTGTCCTCAACTTGACGGTCCATTGCAACGCTATCAATGGCGCACGAGTACTGCAAAACCAGTCTGCGCTATTGCTTTGTGTGAAAAAATGTTCTATGACTCATGTCGAGCAACAACATTCCTGAAATATACTTGTTAGACGAGATGCGAGACAACGCGGTGGTCGTTAATCCGTTAAATGTCGGCAGAGACATACATCACAACCAGTTTTGTCTACTCGTTGAAGTCTCCAGCGGCCGCTTTAGGAAAAAAACAGCGTGGCGAGATAAACTGCAGCTGAGGAAGCTGGCGCGAAGCCAGCCGCATTGTCGCCCCATTAAAGGAGCGCACCAACTCGAAGAGATCCGCCGAGAAAGGAATGTTTAAATATAAAAAGCCAGCGTTCGGGAACGTCTTCATTGTTCTGCACGTTCCACCTTCTGCTCTCCACAATTCGCAATTAAGTTACTTTGAGCAGTTTCACTCACTTCAGTAAATAATGAAATGATATTTTCTGACCGCTGGCATTACAATCTCGAACAGTTGGAATCATACTGTAAGATCCTGACAAACTGAACGTCATTGCGAAAAACTTCGAGCACTACCATCCGGTATTTTACGGAACAACATCATAGTAAGTAAATTTGTAAGGTCTGACGACCAGTGACAGAGTTTCGAGTTGGATGCGCATTGCATCTCTGTCGTGGTTGGACCAACAGCTTAACGTGAATTTCGAACCTCCAAGCGTAGTACTCATATGAAAAATTTAATGGCCCAGCGGGGTTTGATACCGAGACCAGCAATTCTGAATCCGAGCTACCAGGACGATCATGAGAATCGTAACGTTCCTCGTAATTTATTCAGTTACTGCGCAACTTATTTGTTACGGGCTTCTGGTTGTGTGTAAATCTACGGTTAAAAGTTGCAAACATTTTTTTCTTCTACCGTTTTCATAGTCTGTTGTAATCTCTTCGTCTTACTAACTAATTACAACTTTAATTCTTGGTTAAATGCATCAGATACAAAAAACTTTTGGGAGGACTTGTTTTCAATTCCCCATCCGGTTATCCAGATTTTTTTTTTCATGGTTTCCCGAAAACACTCAATGCAAATCCTGGGGACATTCCATCACAAGGCCATGTATGAATTCCTTCCCGTTCCTTCTTTCCTCTCCCACATTTAACGACTTCAACGAGGCATAAGGCCGTTTAAAAATCCCTGTAGTTCTTTGTTTCAATATGCCTTCTAATTTACTCAGTCATATCCATTTAATAAAAAAATGCGTTTCTTAATGACTCCTGAGTTATCACAATTCTTTGAAGTACCATTTCGTCTTTTCCATATTCCTTAAGCTCTTCGAATTAAATTTTAAAAGGGTTCTTTGTTTCTTTGTGTTGTGACTTCGATTTTAGATGTGCGGAATCCCATGGGTCAATTTTTTATAGTTGAGGGTTTTTTCCCCTTTGCTAATATTAATATTAGTTCTGATTTGAAATCCTGTCGGTTTTAATCTAACTTCCCAAGTTTTTTAACACTTCTTTAAACGTGTTCCGGTTTTAACAGGCTTTACTATTCTCTTAATGGCTCCTGAGTTGTCACCACTCTTTGAATATATAACAGACGTCTGATTTCACCCTTTTCATTATTCCTTAAACTCTTCCTGATAATCATCATTAAGTTTGAGTAGGGTCTTGAATTACTATTCATATCCTTCTTTCGATACGTCGTTCAGTATTTTCCCTCTTACTAACCGAGAGAACACGATCATTAGAAACTTATAAACATGTTAATTGTCTGTCTTTGAATCTGTATTCCAAACCGAAAATTTCCTTTCTCTTCGTTTACTGTTTCCTCTACGCACGAGTTAAATAACTGAATCACAGCCTAAGTATGTTAGCTACTATTTACATATAGTTTAGCCCTTCCTTCTTTAGATTATAAGCTTTCACTGTACTAACATTTTCATTAACTTATTTTCTTTTCCAAGTAGATGAATAGCAAGCATTTATGCGTTTTTTGGTTTTTTTTAATCTCCCATGTGATATCAAAATTGTTGATCACTTGTTTTTCCTGGAGTTTGTTACAAAAACGTGTGCCATTCTTAGTGAATATTGCTTTGCTGTGGAGGTAGAGTTGACAACCATCTTCCAATAAATTATTCTTTCCTCTTTATATGAGATTCGGCACATCATCACTTAGCTAACAACAATGTTGTTGTTGTTTTTCTTACGATCTTACAAAAAATAGTAACAAAGAACCGAATGGTGTTACTACGAAAGCGACGAATTTACAATTTTGAACTTGCGAGTGAAATAAAGCGGTCTGTTCACGGTCCAACTTATAGGACATCCGTTTAGAACTACCGTAGAGTGCGCTACTAGAAGGGATCAAACAAAATGTTCCAAGCAATCGTTGACACTCGTATTTTCTCGCCGCACACCATGTCCTTATCACACACTCGTAAGATATTTCCTTCCTCCAATCATGATCCAACACCATATCTTGTTGGACGGCAGGGACCCCCACCGAGGGTGGTGGTGTAACGGATAACATTCTGGCCTCGCATTCGGGAGGACGGTGGTTCGAATCCCCGTCCGGGCATCCAGATTTGGGTTTTCCATGGTTTCCCCAAATCACTCCAGGCAAATGCCGGGATGCTTCCTTCAAAAGGCCATGGCCGAATTCCTTCCCATTCCTTGCCCCCATCCTTGGCCCCCATCCTTTCCCGTCTCTAAAGACCTCGATGTTAAAAAGAGACGTAAAGCAGTTAAAAAAAATCCTTGCCCCCATCCTTTCCCGTCTCTAAGACCTCGCTGTTAGAGAGACGTTAAGCAGATAAAAAAAAAAGGCAGGGACCCGTGTTGGTTATATACGACGTCCTGCATGTAGTCCTGTAACCTCTTTCACGGACTAACAAGAGTCCTTTATTAGAAAATCGAATCATCGCAGGCCCTACAAGTTGTACTGTGAATGGGCCGCTAGAGTGGTGGAAAGGTAGGTGGCGGGCACGGAGATGTGTGGTGGCGTGGCCTTGTGCTAGTCGAGTCGAGAATTCCGAAAAGTTCATATAACAAAGGTTGTTTTGTGACGAGTTATGTAAATAATTTAATTCACTTGTGAAATCATCACGCGTTTTTTGTTGCTGAAAGATGAGGCAAAAAAATAAATCAGTATTGCGGCATTATGTGGGAATAGACTTTGTTTATGAGAAAATGTTGAATTTGGAATAAAAGATATACTTATTTTGATTATAAGTTTATTTTTGATAAAATATTAAAATCTGAATAGTTATAAATCCATTTTTCCATCTCCGCATACGCTTCCGCAAAAACATCCGCATCCGCAAAGATGACTTCCGTTATGACCCAGTCCTTACACGTCGGGATCGAGAGACAGAAACAATCCTGTGATATTATTGGCTAGGATATCCCCGAAGAATCGGCAACCGTTTGACAGAGTTTCGACTTGCCGCACATGCGCCCGTGTCGCGGCCAATTAACCCAACTCTGTAATCCTACCGGGTACAGGAAACCTACGGTTTAACGTGGAATCCGAACCACGGAAGAGTTCTGGCGTACTTCATTTTACACAGCAAATCGTGCCAGAGGTGAAGGTCTGGTTAAGAGCCTTTGAAAACCCTCGCCGAGAAAAAGATTCGAACCAAGGACCTTTCAATCTCCAGTCAGACGCCTTAACCACTGAGCGACCATAGTGCTTTGTTTTCTCCTCGGTGGGTTTGGTAATTCTGGACGGTAAGGACATATGTGTAAATGACGTATATCAATATCCACGAGAATGATGGTTGCATTTCTGACAGAAGTAAATCTATGGCAGTGGATAGTGCGGAAGTATCGGCTGCTGAGCGAATCGTCGGGCCCCGGCGTGTTCGTTCCACGTGACTGGTGTCCAGTGAACGCTTTGATGACGGTGAAGGCCGCGACACCTGCCCAGCGCTAACGAGACAAAACACAGCCAGCCAGGAATGGCCTGCTTCTTCACACGGTGTCAACATCTCATAGATATGGAATTTCGGATACCAGCTTCGAACAGTCGCAAAATTTTATTATTGTCTATATTTAAGTTACCAAAAGACAAAATCTAAACTAATTTTTATAGGAAAAAAGACTTCATTTTTTAATGCGTAGGTTAATAGGGTATTTTTTTGATAAAATTACAGAAAAAATTGGGTAAAAATAAAACAAAAAGTATGCAACGTTTGTGAAAGTTTACCAAAATTATAAATTTTTAAAGAGTATTAGAGTCCTGATATGGAATAGAGATGTGCCGCAAAAGAATATGGAGGTCATCTATAAAATCTACTTTGCACCGATTTTGACGTATGGATGGGAACGTGGGTGATGAAGGAGTGGGAAAAAGGAAAGTACAAACTATAATGAAGTTTCAGAGGAGTAGAGCAGTAGTAACCAGCAGGGACAGAATGAGAAAATCAGGGAGATGATCAAGGAGATACTGTTACAACAAAGAATAGAGAAACGAAGGTTACAGCGGTATGGTCACGTGAGGAGAATCGGAGGGGAGAAGATACCAAAGAAGATGCTGGTCATGGAAGGGGAGCAGGCTCAGAGGGAGACCGAGGGACAGATGGGTGAAAGGTGTTAGAAAGTATGTTGAGGAAAGAGGAGGAAACTGGATGACAGTAGAATGGTGGATGGATGGGAAGCGTCGTAAAGGCTTTTGTTCCAAGCAGACCCGGTCAGTGGTTCGAAGCTGCTCTAGATGATGATGACTCACGAAAGAATGGGTACTCTGTTGGAAAGCGTTATTTGTTTCATTAAGGCCGGCGAAGTAGTTAAGAGTTTGTAGTTAGGGTCAAATGAGAGGATGGAGGAAGAATTTCTTGTTGAAGACTTAAGGTGTAAATACCAGAGTAACCAGGCCTAAATTGGGCTGGGGGAAGGGTGAGGTTTCAAAATTCTTCTTTTCTTGGAAAGAGTGATAAGTGGGTGTAATAGATAAATAAGGGAGCTGGCTTACAAAAGCTTGGTCAGACCACTGTTTGAATACGGTGGTGTAGTATGGGACACACATTCTGGGTCTCAAATACAAGAGTAGTAGCGGGTATAAAGAAGGGCAAGTAGATTTGTTTGTGGAAATTACCGTAAAATGCATTCGGTAAATTACGACACTGAAGCTGAGACAGGATTCATTGGAAGAGAAGATACGGATTAAGAGAATGCTGTTAATATATAAGGCGTATACTGGTAGAATAATTAGGAATAGATATGGAAGGGAAGAGAATACCATGATCATAAGCTGCAGTATTATCTCAGGCGTAAGGTGTGGGCAAATTTTCTTTTATATGATAGGAAGTCATGGATTGGAAGAAATTATCAACGGAAATAATTAATAACTTAGCAGCAACACTGATAGAATTTAAAATTCGTAAAGCGAAATAGTATTTAGGTGGTTTTATTGTAATCAATGAATTTTACGATTAAAAATTAAAACGATAGGTTAGGAATGTAGAAGTGTAGCAAAATTATCACCGTGGCATGTGCATCATCACAATTAAATTAAATAAATAATCAATTAAAGTCACACATTACAGAAACATACATCTATAAGTTTATAAATGTCTGAGTTGCAGTTTCTTTCCTGAAATGAGATCGTGTGACAGTCATTACGAACGTAATACTCTACGTACCAGTGGAGGGGTCCTTTAAGAAGAACTAATGACGCTCATCAGAATCCGTGAAAGAAGGAACTAACTGTAGAGACCTAAAACATTAAGAATCGCTACAAAATTCGTTCCGAAATTGCTTCTTTCTACGTCTGAAGAATCATCTCCAAGAATTTACTGGTAATGTGACGTAATGCTAATAAGTAAAACAAGAAACGCAGTGGCTCGAGGTAACATCGTTAGGTGGGCATCCGAATCTCATTAACACAGAAAAAATCTGGGAGGCAGATTCCAGAACGAAAAAAACGTAATAACCGTGACAGAAAGTAAGGAACTGACAAGTATTTTTAATATCTGTAACAGGATGCAAAGTAGGTTGTAAGATAACTGTTGGTACAAGCTGTTATTGAGTTATAAATCCTGTCCAGTGGTCGTCATTTGAGATAACTATTGGCCTTGTTAATTAGTATGGGGCAACATTTCGGTTTTCCATGTTTTTCCGAAAAAACGCCAGAAGCCCATGACCAAATTCCTTGCCGATTATATTCTCGTGCCTCTAATTACTTCGGCGTCGATGAGGCGTTATGCCAAAATAAATTTCAATCATGGCGAAGTTTTCTTTTTGTCGCGTGGAACCAGTTAACCTCGGAACGCACGATCTTGTTTTTCTAACCGCGTATACCACTTCGATCGTGGTAACTAACCTGATGTAGGAATATAAGTCTTCCATGGCCAGTATATGGTGTGTTCTGCATCACCAGTGTCAGATCATTTTCGTTGTGTGAAACGTATTGTCTCGGAGGCGAAAATTGACGACCCACACATCATTCATCGTATTAATTTCGGGAAATAAATTGAAAACGGCCAACAGGAAGGCAGAAATGTCAGCTCTGAAGTATGAACCTAGGGTTTTTGTCTTCTCGAGTGAAGTCCAGCCACACTACAACATGCGATGTCAAACTGGCGGGTAAGTACATCCGGCATCGAGACAACTAGCCCCATGTTTTTTTTTTTTTTTTTTTGCTTCAAGTAGAAATTAACACAAAGTGCGTTCTAGCAAACCTCACATGAGCAATACGAAGTTCATAAAATTTCTCGGCAGCAAGTATATTTTAATATAGCATCATGAATTCTCGAGTACCATAACCAATTAACTATCAGACCAGTTATTCACATTACCAACTAACTCCAAGCATGTTGCGTGAGGGTTACCGCTGTGGCCTCGCATTCGGGAATACAAGGGTTCGAATCCCCATGCGTACATCCAGATTTCGGTTTCCATCATTACCCGATCACTCCAGGCTAGTCTGAATGGTTGCTTTGAACGTCCATGACCGAATTCCTCCCTGTTCCTTGCCCCTACTCCTTTCACGCCTCTAGTGACCTTGACGTCGACGAATCGTAAAGCCATAAAATAAAAAACAGAGAATTATTATTTTCTCCAATAACAGAGCTGTACTGCCAATGTAGCTTGTGCGTTGAGGCACTGCACACTGGATCGAGTAGATACAACGGGACAAGTTTCGAGGCCTGGGCCTTGCGTACCTACCGTCCTGTTGCTGTTTTTGGCGGTTTCCCGTAATGATCTAGGTGAATTCTGGTACGGTCCTCAATCTCCGCCTCATAAACAATACATTTTACAAACAAAAATATACTTATCGTACAGAATACAAATAGTTACACGTTTCCCTAAGAGATGGCGACACAGACCTTCCTTCACTAGGTTCAGTACCCCTGGTATAACAAGTACGATTTACATACTATGTAACAAACCGTTCGTTTTGGGTTTTTTTTAGCTTGGGCTTTACGCCTCGTCGACAGGGAGGTCATTAGAGGCGGGATGGGATAGGAGCAAGGAACGGGAAGGAATTCGGCCATGGCCTATTGAAGGAAACATCCCGGCATTAACCTGGAGTGATTTGGAGTAACCATGGAAAACCCAAATCTGGATGCCCGGACGGGGATTCGAACCCGCGTCCTCCCGAACGCGAGGCCAGCACGTTAACCGTTCACCCACCACACTCGGTGAAACCTTCGTCCCTTAACGATGAAATGCAGAGTAAGAATTTTGAAATTTTTATTAAAAAAAGAACTTAGACTTACAATAACCATAGTTATTTTTTATTTGAGAAATAATAGTGTAAATAGTTCTGGATTTAATAATTAACGGCTCAGAGGAGCAACTCAGGGAAAAAACTTTTAGTATTTTTTTTTTTTAAGAAAACTCGCTTCCCCTTCGGAAGTGGAAAGTTGCGTCTGGAAGTTGGAGTGTTCTCCGGTCCCCGAGCTCGTTAAATGTTAATCACTGCGGTAATTAATTTGAAGTCGTGGGTGGCAGGTCCCGGGGAGGGATCTCGATGCCACTTTCTCTGTTTGTTCCACCCCAGCGCTGGTAGGGCGCCCACCCCAAACGGAATAAATTCACGCACACACTCCTCTCTGTTGCAAACTTCTCAGAGAAAACAGTTCTGCGAATCCTAAGTGCTGTCTTAAAGTCTTCTTAAAAGGAGCACGGCAGACGACAGTGCTTTGTAAGACATTCAGGAATCTAGCAACTTAGTATTAGTAATGCACACAACGTGGGTCAAAATTTGTCTGGTTGACAATGGGGGGCCGCCAATTGTAAAATTCAGATTCGATTCAAACTGTGTATTATAAAAGCTCATGGCAAGAGGTGTAATGTTGCAAAGCAGTAACATGAGCTTCTTCACCGTTGTCGATAAAATCGGCATTGAAATATTCTATTGCCTTTAAAATCTACGTTATGGAGATTTAAAGGCTAGCGTGGCTCATAAGCCCGTCGTTGCCAGATCGAATCTTGCGGCACTCATTTTTGTTTGTTTTTTGTTTGTTTGATATTCAAATGTGTATACGGATAATCCCCAGCAATCAGTTTCAAGCATATAATAAGTTTTTTAAATGTCTTTTGTTGTGTAAAACCGATGCTTTCGAACTTATTATGTAGTTCTGTAACAAAGTTATATTTTAAAAATAGAAATATTTGTTGCGGCTGGTGTGAAATACAAATATGGTTACTCGACCGTTACAGTTATAGGGCCCAGATGACGGGAGGGTCGAGACGAGACGCCGTAGGTTTTTCCACAACAAAAAGACATTTATAAACTTATTATATGCGTAATTGTTGAAATCGATTAGGGGGGATTTATCTGTATACATATTTGAATAAATAAATGAAAATGTTGACCGTAGTGAGATTCGATCCGAGGACGACGGGCTAGTGAGGCAGAGAGCTTGCTCGCTGCGCCAAGCGCGCCTTAAAATCTCCGTAACGTAGAAGGTATTTTAACTTAACGGAATATTTGAATGCCGATTTTTCTACAACGGCGAAGAGGAGCATGTTACTGCTTTGCAACATCACACCTCTGGCCATGAGCTTTTATAATACACAATATGATCAGCCTCCCTGTGAAAGTGGTTACGTTGTCAGATCTGGTATTTAGGAAGACAGTGGCTTGATCCTCTGTCAATTTTTCCGAAACTACTTGTAACGAGACTGCTGTGTCATACTCGCACAATGTTTTAAATAGTAACAATAATTCATATTGAAAGGAGGGTTGGAATATTTTGCTCCAGAGTGCACAGAGCGAGACGGTATTTTTGCTTTAAGTCTGGAGGGAGCCACCTGTAATGGTAAAATGCGACCCTTTTCCATACCTGAGCTGAGAGGCAACATATTTCACAATAGTGAGGGAAGGATCCCTCATCTACGGCAGGTGCCGGCCTAACTTAGCCTTCTCCGGTCAAATGAATAATTCGACTGGACGATCTATTGTGCATTGAGATGAGAGATCCCCGCACCTAACGGAAAAGTTATGGCAGATCGAAGTGTGAATCACGCGCGTGACTGTGAACTCCCACTCAAAATGGATGTTACAAAATAAGAACTAGCTGTTTGGTATGTTCTGCGTCCACTTCTCTTACGAGCCGACGAATTGGATTTCGACGGAGCTGGTGGGGATTCCGATACGAGATCGGAAGAGAGGGACGATTTTCCGGAGGTCTTGCGGTAGTGTCTGATGGACAGAGAGGTCACGCCATCGCCTGGTCTTCGTTTACGATGAGACTTATAACAGTAGGCCTACGGTTTGAGCCACATCTGGCTTGCGGTACCTGTTGCTGTTGTCTCAAGGAACTGTGCGTGTTACCACCATAAATACGGACGCAACACCGATGCTGCATAAACGGTAAAGACATTCAGCCATTAAAAAGAACTCAGTGTTGATCGTTCCTCGACCCGTTACGGCATCTGAGCAGAGTATCACTCTCCGACAATCTTTCTGAGCGTGTTAATAGCCGTGAGCAACCTGATTCGATACGTGAAGACTGTCATAAATTCTTATCAATCAGAAAATATTATTTTATTTAAGTCCAAGACATAATGGCGATCTACTTCAATTAAGATACATAAATTTATTTCTATAAACTTGTATTTGTGAACAGCTTTATAAACTATTAGAGGAATTTTGATGTTAGATTCCTTTGTACAATTCTTCATGTTAGCTAAATTCAATCTTGACATAGTGCTTAAATTTCACATAAATAGTCACTGTTGTTTGTTTAAAATTAACGTACTATGTCTCATACTGTAAGACCCGATGGTAATTTGTTTGAAGCCTTGATTTTTATGTATTAAGTCAATTGAAAAATACACCGACGCCTGTAAGCCTTCAATGCTGAATGTGAATAAAATCTGTCAGGTTATGACTTTATTAGTGATGCAAGATAGCATATCACCTTGCACCCTCTTCCTATTTGATAAAATCAAATGATTAAAATATTAAATTGATAAGATCAAAATATCATTAACATAAAAATTAATAAAAGCGTAAATAGAAAGCAATAAATATAATTACCCAGCAAAACCTCCTCTACTGCTCCATACTGCAGGCAAATGTGTAATGGTTGGTACACAGAGGCCGTGGTCTTGTTCCATGTCACATACACTGTACCAACTCTAATTACATGGATGTAAACTATAGCTTGTTCAGTTAACAAAGACAGTTCAAAGTCAGTCTGCTCTATCCCCTCTCCTCTGCCCTTAGTCCTACATTCGAAACATTTCCCACACGCCTACATGGACACGGCGGTCAGCTCGTAAGGACAGGAAGGGAGTGGATGGTGAAGTAAGACGCAAAGTCAAGGGATCACGAACAGAGTATAGCAGTACAGGCTTAATGCTTAAAATGTTTTAAAGGAAAAACAAAGAAACAAAATGTTAGTGTCCTACGACGTAGCATGAAACAACAAACTGTTTTAATCAAATGACGTTTGCTCCAGTTCATTATTGTTACTTCAAGATATTTACAACCTTGTCAACAACCAAAATGCTACACGACTTTCTTCAATTTATGAAAAAAATACTAGAAAACTTGCTGGATAAGTGTAAACACACTTATCCAGCAAATTCTGTTGGTGAAATTGGAAGACCAAGGACGGGAATAAGAAAGACATAATGCGCACGAAATGATATGAACATCGAGGTATCATTTTCTGAATGATCCAATTTCAACTCTTTGATTCCACATGAAATTGGTTTTGGCAGTGTGAAACCCTACATAGTTTTTTAAGACAGTAGAATCAGCACTAACTGATTAGAATTTAGTAATCATACAAGTCAACCCAATCTGGTGGTGTGATTCATTATTGCTCCTTGTATTTCTGATAGTCAGTATATTACTGCTTTTGTATTGGTCAAATACATGATATTAGTTGTATATTAACAAAAAATAAAGTTCGACCAATACAAAAATTGGTAAAACAGAGACGTTTACAAAAATACAACGGGTAAATTCCCTCTGACGATGCCCTATTCCATAAGGACGAAACGCGTCTCAGATTATATGAATTGAAAAACAGTTCTTAACAGACAATGGTTTCGTTCATAAACTTTGGAAAATACTTATTCCGAAGAGTTCTGACACTAATGAAGAATTGCTCCTTCTTTGCCAGGCGTTTTAGGTCACAATATAACTAATTTTATTAAGAAATTACGAGCTTAATCGTTACTTCATTGACTTGTTGCCTCGACTCCGAAGTGGCCAAGTACTCAGATCAAAGGGCGCGAGCGGACAAAACATACGTGGCCGTTAGGCACATTTTCATGTGCGAAGTCGTGGAACTAGTATAAGAACGTCCTGTTCCATGTGTTGTATACTTTACTCGAAAAAAAAAGTGTAAAGTATAAAGACCAAAAATGAAGTGTGATACTTTATTATAAATTGTGGTTGTCAACTCTACTCTCAACCCCTCTCCCAGCTCTAATGACAACGACGTCTGGGAGCCCTGAAACACGACTTGTGCCTAGTAAGGAAGGATACCACCTCACAACAAGTACAAGCTAACATCCCACCTGACAACTCTTTTCCTTTGAAGTGATATTGAGCTCATTACGTGTCAGCTCGTTCTCAGCTCGTGTTCTTGGTAGCCAGCGAGGAAGTGTTGTTGCCAGGGAGCGGATTACCCGCCCCCTGGGTTTAAGGTAACTGATCGCTCCCGCGGTATCTCGTGGGGCGCGCACAGTGAGTCATCGACGGAAGCGATCAACGCCGACGAGGAGAAAAATGGCCACTGTCTCCCACTCTCCCACCGGCTCCCCGTGGGAAATTACAGGCTGGGTGGGCGCACAATACAGCCTCCCACACCGCACAGACACGATGGGAAACTCGTCTTGCTGCTTGCGGGACACAGTAATGTTACATTCATGTCACTCAGTCAAAAATTCATACAACCAATCGCGGAAACGAGCAAAATTGTTACTCGTGGACTTGAAATTTTATTGCTTGAAAAATGAAAGTTACGTAAAGATGTCCCACAAACAGACTGCGAAAAAAACGAAGCCTGAGTAACCGATATAACATATAGAGACTTACACACTCCATCCGTCTGTCTGTCACTTTTCGGTTATTTTTGCAAATATTTCATAACAAAATTTGCTACTTATTGCAACAAAAGTATCCAATGACCTACCTAATGAAACATACAGTATTTCCTTGTCAAATTTCCTCAAAGTCCGTTTGGCAGTTTAGTTGCGCTTTCGTAACAGACAGGCACGGTTATTTTCGCAATTATAATATTACTAGTGCAGATTGCTTAGAAAACTTTTATACTAACTGACATCCTGTAGTACTCTTATTCGCCTTTCCTTTAAAGTTTCCAAAATCCAACAATGCTTTAAAGACAGTGGTACAGTTACATAGCTTATAAATTTCATATAGAACACACTAGTTGTAAGAACGGAGACTTTTGGCGTATGATTGCAATGAATATTCACGGGTGTACTGTGTGATTGTGTTGTAACAACACAATATTTTGACGGCTACCTCTGTCGTGTCTCTCACGCAGGAATCACTCTGTATTGGTCCACGGACGAATAGCTTGCGAAACTTATAACAGTTACAGAGCCATTAATGAAGTAAGTAATAGTCCGTAGTTTTGTCAGATTATGTCAGTACTGTGATAACTGTGATCTATGGTTGATGTCTGTAAGAGACTGCGTTGAGAGACAGAGGAATCTAACTGATGTCAATTTGTTTATTTTTGCTAATGGCTTTACGCCTCGTCGACGTTGAAATAATTAGAGGTAGCAAAGGACTTGGGGCAAGACATGAGAAGCGGTTCGCACATAGCATTTTGAAGGAGCCATCCCGGTATTTGCCTGTAATGTTTTGGGAAAACCCAACTCTTGTTTCGTTAACACACTTTTAACACCTTTCATCCATCCGTCCCTCAATCACTTTCAGGCATTTTCCTTCTGAGCTCCATGTACAGCATTCTCCTTGGTATCTCCTCTTCTCCCGTTCTCTTCACGTGGCCATATCACTGTAAACTTGATTCCTCTATTCCTTGTTGTAACGGTTCCTCCTTGATCACCTCGTTTCTCACACTGTCCTTCTCGTTACTCCTACTCTACTCGTCTGAAACTTTATTTACATAGCTTGTACTCTCCTTTTGTCTCTCTTATAACTTTACGATAATCCGAACGTACTTACGTGAATGAATTAGATGTAAACGTGTTGAAAAAATGAAATTGTCTCTATTTTTGTTTGTATCATTTTTAACGTTTTTTCGACATAATTACTAAAACACATAATACTTTTATATATTAAAATTAATACTTCTTGTTGCTGCTTTAATCAATTCCACATCTTAATATGCAGCTGCCCAATTCATATTTTCATACACTGCGGTAACTTCTCTGAAACTCAATCTTTGACTTCACTTCCAGCGATAATCACTGGTACAGTTTGACCAGAGATACAGCAGCTCTCCTACTCAAAGAAGTTTAACAGATACGGATATTTATAGGTTATTCCATGGCATGCAAGCATACTTATACACATATAGATTCCTTTGGATTTGGTTACGTTCGTGCGGTTGTTGTTTGAGAGGAGGTTGGTTGCTAAGAGTGACGTAATTAAGCGTACAGGGTTGAGTAGTAAAGTTCGCAAATCAGATATACGAATCGGGAAGTATCAGGAAGAAGTCCGATATAAAAGTAACGGTCTTAGTTTCTTCTGGTGTTGGCGGAAAAATGTGAAATAATTAAGTAATTGAATAAAAGTTATCACAAGAAAAGAACAATTAATAGTTTGTGCATCTTTTCATAGTTAGATGCTTTCTATGACAAATAAACTAAACAAGAAAGGCGACCGTGCTCGAAGAGAATAAAGTTATTTTCCACAAGAAATTACGAAGTTACGTAAATCAGAGGCACCAGACTGAAACGAAATATGAACAAATCTAATACAAGTTCTGTTACAAATTTAATTTAATTTTAGTTTTTAATTTGATTGCGTTGGAACATTTGTTCCAGTGGCAATTCACTTAGTCATCTAATCACCCCTTATTTATTTTAATTTTTTAATTATTTAATTTAATTTGCGTGTTAAATTCCTACCCCATCTATTGAGCAATTTACGAATTTTAATTTTAAATTCTTTCAGCGTTTTCGAAAAATTATTCATCTCTGCTTTAGTAATTAGTTCCAATATCCCTTACTCGCAAAAAAAAAAAAAAAAAAAAAAAAAAAAAAAAAAAAAAAAAAAAAAAAAAAAAAAAAATCCCGCTCCCTTATGCATGAAATTGAGAGCCAGCTTGTGGTCATGGTCGCCTTTCCCCTTCCATGCACTATTCGTAATTCTTGGACCACTATCCCTCCAAACCCCATCACCAACATTCCCAGCACTCTTCTCACTTCCTCCTGTCTTCTACTCAAATATGAAATGTGTTGCCGCCAGTTATAAGGTGCTTTCTTATACCCTCCTTCATCACCCATATTTCCGATCCGTATGTCAAAATTGGCACCAAGTAAGTTTTGTAGATTGCTGTATTAATACGGGCTGAAGTTGTGTGGTGATGCCATAGTAGGGAGTAGATGTATGCAGCAGTGTTGGAGCTGTAGGTGCGCCGCCCGTGAGAGGTCCACCCACCTCGTTGACAGCAAATTGCCGGCCGCCTTTGTTCACGGCTAATGCCCGCCCCTCTCAACTGGAGCAGCGCCCGCTGTCGTTTTCCTAGCCGCATCGATTAGCCACAATTAGCCGCGCTCCACGCTTTTTGTCTGCAGCTTTGTTCGCTGCCGGCGGGGAAAAAACCTCCACGTCCGCCCAGGGCAAGTTTCGGCGCTGCGTCTGACGTGGCATCAGTTCCTAGCGCAGAGTTGTAACAACTGTTAGCTCACGCTGTATGTCGCTGACACTCTCGGAGAACTAGGAAACTGAATAAGGACTAGGTGCGCCCGAATTCCTTCACCAGCGGTAAAGCTCTGGCTCAGCATTCTAAAAGAAGTGAGTTCAATTCCCCAGTCGGCTTTCCAGGTTTTGGTTTCGCATGGTTTACCGAAATCACGCCGAACAAATGGTGGGATGGTACCTGCAAAATACCATGGCCAAAATCCTCCCGTACCTTGACTTCATCCTCTTCCGCCACTAATGACCACGACTTCTACGAGGCATACAGCCCGAAGGAAAAAAAAAAACTATTTGCTATGGCAGAATCTATTGTTACTCACTCATAAGGTTAGGATATCTACCATTACAGAAGTAAAATAAAAATCTTAAGTATTTTGGCATATAATCATTTCCTTACCAGCAAAATTTATGGCATACGTTGAAGCTAACATATGTGAGGTACTACACACTTGGCTGAAATGCAAACCACAGGGGTGGTGTACGAACTGTGCTAATTAACGTGTTTGGACGTCTCTCCGTACTCAAATAGGTCTGCGGTTCTGAAGCTTTTCAACCTGAGAGCCAGTAAAATATTAAAAATAATTCTGCGAACCATTTAATTATATGGTTACCTACTTGGGGACATTTTGTACTGTGCTATTATAAAATGTATAAAATAAATGTAAAACCATGTGTTTGTTTTTTTTTTTTTTTACGCCTTTTCGACGAGTATGTTTGAATATCTACCGAAACACAGTTATTAAATTGGAAGTAAGCTATTAAAAGTGCATCACATATTTAACACACTTAATACAGATTAACCAAATATTAGTAATGTTATGAACCAATATATGGAGAGAAAAAACTACGTAAACAAAATAAAGACTAATAACATTATGTTATTACTCATTCGTAATTTATTTTTTGTTTTCTATAATTTAATTAGAATTAAATTTTTAATATTCTGCCTGCGTACCATCTGTCACATCTTCAAGGACTGCAGGTTTAGAATCACTGACCTGGCTAAACGCTGGGACCATTCCCAATCTTTGTCTCAAAAAATGACTGGTTTTGATGGATTAGCGACTAACGTTTGTGCCTGGCACTCGCTAGTAAGCGGGTTTGATCCCCGGTTCGACCACTCGTCATTGAAGTCTACATTGTTTCCCGAAATCACACCACGTGAATACCGTGGTCATTCCTTTAAAATGCCACGGCCGGAATCCTTCTCACCTATTCTCTTTGCAAAGTGCGTGGCAATTGCCCTTCGTGTCTGTCAGTTACCTGGTAGGAGTTTCTCAACCCAGTTAAGTGGAATGAGCAAAGGCTGGATGCAGCTGTATTCCCCCCACTCTGCTTGGCTTGGACGGAGTCAGTAGGCAAACTTGTTATATTTTCCTTAATAACCAGCATTGCTCTCCAAGGAAGGGGAATACAGAAATTCTAATTTTCCAAAATATTGATTGATGTGTAGGTTTGTTAGTACTCTGATTATTTTTGTCCTAACAATACCTGGTATTGAAAACTTTATGTTTCATTCAGTATATCTAAGTGAATACACTCACAAAACACTCTCCTCATCATGTTTTCAATGGATGGTACATATAATCCATCTCCTGTGTGCGTGCCACTATTTTTATTCTTCCCTTTACATTATTTCTATTTATCTATTGAAAAATCTGATGTTTTCCGCCAGAAAAAACTTAACAACTGCACAGAACGTCTCAGGTGAAAATTCGATTTTATATCACTTGGTCAGATAGTAATATCCGTACCGTAATATCAATAATTGAACCGAGCGTGATGGGTGAGCGGTTAACGCTCTGGCATCGCATTCGGGAGGACGCGGGTTCGAATCCCCATCCGGGCATCCAGATTTGGGTTTTCCATGGTTCCCCCAATCACTCCAGGCCAATGCCGGGATGCTTGCAAAAGGCCGTGGTAGAATTACTTCCCGTTCCTTGTCCCCAGTCCCATCCCGCCTCTGATGACCTGGACGTCGACGAGGCGTAAAGCCATAGGTAAAAAAATCAGTAATTGATACAAACCCTTCTTCGCAGAATTTGCATTGAAATCTAATATCATACATTTGTTTCAGGTTATGAGCGGAACTATTACTCAAAATTAAGAACAGTATTTCAGGCAAAACTGGCTAAAGGAAACATAATAAGAAAATTTTTATGAAAGTATAAACATTATTATGCCACTCATTCGCATTTCAAACTACTGTATACCGAGCCATCACACTCGTCGTCTAATTTTTATGAATGTTATTGCTGACATTGAAGTAAATTTAACATACGATTCTTTCGGCTTTAGTGATAACTTGACACATTTAAGCGGAGTGATAGCGAGTTTAGGGAATATGCCTGAACGAATCAGTAAAACGGAGAGTAGATACCAGTCTTAACTATCGTGAAGTTATTCAGTTGGACATCTTAATCTATAAATTCATTTGAATGCTAGTATCAGTATCAAATTTAGCTGTAATATACAAACATACTACCCAAAAGCTCGAAACTTTTGCAAAGAACACCAAATTTCGAAGTTGTTTTAAAATTTAAGAAATTGAGCTATTACAGCACTTTAATGTAACAGGCGAACACGGAATAAGATGTAACGCGTTAAAGTAACGAATAAAGCACACTGTTGTTGCTAAACAGTCGAACGCCAGAATGAACAAAGTAAGAGAAACCAGTGTGAAGCGGAGTACGGCTGGACATGAAACTTGTTTTTGTCCGAGTAGGGAGAGGCAAAGGCATAAAGCGTCACAGCACTCACAAAAGGGGCAGGGAGGAGGCAGTAAGCCGGCCAACTTCCCTAATGCAGATTCACGGTGCTCGCGTCCCGAATCCATATTAGCTGCCTCGCCATTCACAATATGTGACCCGCGCGACACGCTCGCAGCACGCCTCTCCTCCCAAATGGAAATGCCTGCTGCTGCTGGAACCAGGTCTATTGTTCAAAGAGTCTCTCTTGTCTATATATATCTACATTCTATATGGACCAGCAGGAAGCATTAAAGTTAAATCGTAATTTATAAATCTGCAAAACATAATCATCAAGCAGGCAAGTAATACAGTGTATTTCCCATAGTAACCTCTCTTATTCGTAAAGCAATCAGTAACATGAGAAAAGTGAAACTATATGAGACGGTAAGGGAGCGTGCATAAACCACGTAGCTCCATTTTGGCCTACTGTGAACGCCCCCCTCCCCCCCCCCACGTAGCCCTACGTGCCTTTTGCCTCTACCCCCCCCCCCCCCCCCCCCCCACGTAGCACGTAGCTTTTTTTTCTTTTTGATTCCAGAAGACATTTTGTACTGTTTTCTCTTGTCAGACTATTAATTAACTGAGGGAAATAAATGTACACATGCTGTTGTGAGTTCTGTTCCTCATTTTAACTGTGAAAAATGTTATGAAAGGAAAGCTACGTGGCCTGGCTCGGAACCCCCCCTCCCCCCACGTAGCCCAACGTAGCCTTCCAGCCAACCCCTCCCCCTCCCCTGGCCACAGCCACGTAGTTTGTGCACAGTCCCTAAGGTTCACCTCTACTATCCTCTGAAGAAAACAGTGCGCTTTATTGCCATCAGTGTAACGCTGTTTGCTGTTTTAATTACGTAATTTTTTGTGGCTTTACGCCTCGTCGACGTCGAGGTCATTAGAGGTAAGGAACGGGAAGTAATTCGGCCATGGCCATTTTTTGATCGAACCATCGTGGCACTTGCCTGGAATGATTTGGGGAAACCATGGAAAACCCAAATCAGGATGACCGGACGGGGATTCCAACCCACGTCATCCCGAATACGAAGCCAGAACGTTAACCGTTCACCGCCACGCTCAGTAATAACGTAAATGTCCTTATAACCCCAAGAAAAATCATATACTTGTTCGGATGACGAGCGGGCGTATTTTATCGATTTTAATAAAAGGGCATCTTGGTCTTCGTGTATTCTTCAGAGGGCCAGTAACGGCAAGAGATGTTTCCATTCTCTGTCCATACATAACGCTGTTTTAGCAACCTATGGATGAAGTTACTCTTTTCTCTGTAATGTTTTATTATGTTTAAATTGCAAACCAACCGTAAACTTAACTATGTATTCGTTTAAATCCACATATTAATTCTTAATTTTCTTCACCACTTTTTTACGACATTTTGGAGTTTCGCTTATCGGTGGCTTGGTAAAATTTGCAGCCTTGGTTTCGGCCGCATGCCCTCTTTTTAATTTCATTCTCCCAGCTGAAGGCCGCTACGGGGAGGGAAAGGGGATAGAAGTCGGCCGTGGCCTTGTAAGGTACCATCCTGGCATCCGCCTAGAGTGTCTGAGGGAAACCCCAGTCAGAATGGCCGAACAGGATTTGATCCCCGTCCTCCCGCATGTCAGGTAGGAGGGCGATTTCGCCGTCCTCCCAACATGCCCTTGCTGACGCTCAGCATTTTATACCTACTGCCAGGTCATACTCCATACTTATGGGCGGAAGTGAAGTATTGCCATCTTTCAGTGAAACGCGTAACTATGTTCTGTGTGTGATAAGCGTGTTTTTTGTTCGTAGAATGTATTGTTTATGAGGCGTAGATTTGGTACCAACCGAGCATTTGCCTTAATGGCTGCGGAAAATCGCCCAAAAACCGCAGCCAGGACGACTGGTAAGCGAGTACATGGGCTCGTGCCCTGTCCCGTTGTACCTCCACGACTCAGTGTGTGGTGAGTCAGCCACTGAACCACACTGGTTGGTTGATTCACATATTAATTATTGGTCCATCTTCTTTATTTACATTGGTTAGATGTGAATATTTTCGTTATTTTCTCTATTGCTAGATGTAGATGTTATAGCAAAGTAAAGAATTTAGGTTACCTACTTATGTTTTTGAAAAATTGCACTTACTTGTCTCTTTTCGGGTTTGCACTGCGTTTTTTTGCTGATGTCGACAACGTTTCGTTACCAACTTGGAGCCTTCGTCAGGGCTTCTGTCTATCTCGCAGTCTTATACTTTTTTAATAAACTTGACACTTAATTTCTTTACCGGTGAAAATAAACAGTGAATTAAGTGTTCAAATTTATTATTTTAAAAAAAGCTCCAGACGGCGAGATAGACAGAACCCCTGACGAAGGCTCCAGTTTGGTGCCGAAACGTTGGCGACATCGGCAAAAAAAAAAAAAAAAAACGCAACGCAAACCCGAAAGAGACAAGTAAGTGCAATTTTTCAATTATGACGCCTGCCAAAAGTGTGATATTTTATATTTATGTTTTTGTTGTAGTTCGAAATTTTTTGCCTTTAAATTAAAATTTGAAACCATCCATAGAGAAAGGTATATATTTCGTATAAATCTGCATGTTAATTGCAAAGAAGATGGAATGAGATGGAGCCGAAATATTTACAACATCAAGATTATGAGCGTTTTATTATGACAGTACTACTTAGTTAAACAATTGAGAAAAAGTGAATTGTCACAATAGTGTTCAAGCTGATCATTTTTGACGGCTTTAGAAGCTAGTACTTCTTGTAATAAATAAAGCGGCGGTTGCTCACCATTTTCACTAAGCCTGTTCTGTTCTTTCAAGCCTCCTTCCAACTTTGTTGTTACGTGTCTTAGAGAGTAAATGTTAGGAGCGATGACTGTAACATAGATCAATGCGAGAGTCAACAATCTAATCGAAAATTTTTATCTACAGTAGAATCTATTCTTACAGAACCGTTATGACTAAGAACCTTTTGCTCCTTTTTTGAGTTAATGACGAACGTGACGACGTAAACACGACTGTACATACAATCAGATCGAGCGCAATAGGATCTCCGAGATGAGCTGCTGTAGGAAATCGGTTGACAAGGTTTACTGCAAACGCATCGCACGATTATCCTCCACAGATAAGATTATGCAGCCACCATGGAATTTAAAAATAAAACAGTCTTCACTGCTTGTTAGTTATGTAAAAGGTGAGACGGATATTTGCCTGTCATTCGACATTGCAGATAAAGCGATAAACCAAGGTTGGAAGTACCGTTAGTAAGGCGTGAGACTCCAGGTTAGAGCCGGTAATGTCAAGGTTCATCTCCGAAGCTCTTCCCTTCTCCGACAATCATCGGCTGGAAAATTGGAACTCCTCACGCTCCTGAAAACAGCGTCTTCTCACCTTGCTGCTTGCAATACAGAAATAATTTATTGAGGTGTGTGGTAAAGCTCTGGCCTCGCATTACGGAGCGGGTTCGAATCCCCGTCCGGGCATCCAGATTTGGGTTGTCCACGGTTTCTCCAAATCCAGGTAAACGCTGGGATGGTCCCTTCAATAAGAAAAGACCAAATTCCTCCCCGTTCCTTGCCCTAGTCCTACGCCGTCTCTAATGACCTAGTTGTTGAGGTGAAAAACCAGAATAAAAAAAAAAGACTTAATTTTAGATTAAAAGTTAAGAAATGATTCCACTACCTTCTATTTGCTAGCACCAACTATTTTCTAGTTTTAAGAATACCAATAAGGAAGCTAAGATCTTCAATTTTATTATTAAAAAAAAAAGATGTATTACTCATACAAATATGTGAGGCAAGAAATGATTTACGCCAATAGATAACCCTAACTCGGAATCTAGAACAGCATTGTATATTATTTTTGGACATGAATTAGTTATAATTCTTGAATGGCTTAAGTAGCCTGGTGGCTAAGGCGTCTGAATGCGTATATGAAGGTCTCGGTTCGAATCCCTGTCTCAGCGAAGATTTTCAAAATCCCTTAACGCGATTTTAACATCTGCCACTGCTTGCTGTGTAATGTGAAGTACGCCAGAACGCTTCCGTGGTTCGGATTCCACTTTAAACTGTAGGTTCCTTTTACTCGGCGGGATGACCGGGTTAGGCCGTCCTGCCTATACACCAGACTTAGTATGCCTCCATCGGGAGAGTCCAACCAATCGTCGGACTGAGTACTAAGCTTAGCTTTTCTTGACTGGATCATGGACTTCACAAAGTTGTGGTCAAAAGTAATACCACGTAGATACAATGTTTTTAAATAAAGTTTGTATTTAAAACTTTTAGGGATACAGCGCTGAGAGAGTCCTTCAGAAAATAAAAACTGTGCAAAAGTAAAATGTTAACTCAATGTTTTCATCCTCATCTTCTTGTAAAGAATTTATTGCTTTCCTTTTTACATAGAGCGTTAAAATAGTTCTGATCTTCTTACACCGAAATAAATAATAAACTAACTCGTATACATGTCTTGATTAAGTTTGTCAACATTCTTTGTGAAACTACTACTTGTCGTATTGAGTTCTTTCAGCTAACTGCAATTTGTAAAATGATATCTTATAGTTGTTGGTAAGCGATAGATTACCAAAAAAATCTAATTTATTCTTTATTTTACCGATGAAAAAGCATTTCATTAAAATCGAGAGATTGTAAGAAAAACAAAGAAGCAAACATTTCAAGGAATCGACATTACGTGTGCTGATAAAATCTTTATATCGAAGAGACACCTCCATTCGAAAATTTTCGCAACCAGCTCATCTGAATAATAAGGAGTTGCTTTAAATCCTTACGGGGCCTTCACCTTAACATGCAGCAACATGTCTGGCACAGTTCAGATTCCACCGGCGCCTGGGGTTATATCGTGAGGCAGTCTACAAACATATGATGATCACCAATTTTCACATAGAAAAATGCGACACAAAATTTTCTCCTCCGATGACAATGCGTACCCCCTTTTTCTAGTATGCTCTGGTGTCTGTGCCTCTTTGTTGTGAGTGGCAGTGAAAGCGCGTCGGGTGCCTGTATCCGGACGTCGAACGGCGAACTTTGCGGCAAGTAGGTCGGGAGCCACGCCCGCCCTGCTCGTGATAGTTCCACTCCGTCAACGACACCAGATACGGCCAACCTCCCCAGGCACCGCCGCGCCGCCGTATCTGCCTCCACTGACCGTATCTGCAGTCAACGAAACTTGACCTAATGAAATTGAGAGACCAATTCACTCTGAACACAAAGATTACCAGGTAATCGATATGTACGCCAGGAGATCAGTTTTCAATTATTTTTTTATGGAAGTTCATGATGCACCGGGCAAGCCCAGGGCACCACAGGGTGCTATAGGCACCAAGTGCCTCTCAGGCTGAAGGAAGTGGGTAGAGTGAGGGAACGGGAAGGAGTTCTGCCATCGCCTATTAGAGGAACCATCCTGACATTCGCCTGGTGTGATTTCGGGAAATTACGGGATAAAATCTCCCAATAAAAATCGTCAATTGTCGAACGTACAAAAAAATTAAAATCAAAAATCACAGACATGATTCTATGGTGACCAATGTACAACATTGGCTCGTTGAGACCGACACCAACATATCGGTTCTCTAACCTGAGCCACAGTCCACTTCACGACCACCAACAACGAGGCCTCCTACTTAATGAAAATGTGTAGGTAGGGTAAAGGTCACGGGGTTCCTACAGGTCCTGCCACTTCCCGTAGGATTCCCGGAGGTACAGCTCCGCATACCCATTACAACCATTGCCACAAGAATTGATGTGACAGGGTCAGCGCCACGCTCCGGCCGTTCTTTACCTTCCCGCGGAGTTTCCTCCACGGTACTCAATGGACAGCAGGCTTAGTGAGTCTAGGGAGCCGTTTCGGACGTTCAGCTTCGAGGAAAAATACTCGGCTTCGTCGGGGATCGAACTTCGGTAGCCCGGGTCGCAGTCAGACGCTCTATCAACTGAGATACGTCGTCGCACTTAAATGCATATGACGTATTAAGAATCTCGCACTGCCATCTAGTTGGTACCTCGAAAGCCTCCTATCAAGTAATAGCCTTAAATCAAGAATACCTCCACTGAAAACAGCGAAAAGCCTATACGACAAAGGATTCAGCAACATAAGGTCGTGACAGCCTGCATCACATGTAAGCCAATCAGGAAGCTTATGGACTACCTTAAACGGAATACGCACGGGACATAGCAGATGCGCCGATTTCATTTTTAAATGCGGTTGATTGTGGAGCAGAAAGACAATGACCACAGGGCAAATATTCGGAACTTTTCAGACTTTATCTATATGAGTGACGCAACAAAAGATTACTTGAGAAATATCAATTTTGATTTTTAACAATCGAGTTTTACTCTCGTGTAAATTTTCATAATAATTGGAATGTTACCAACGTATTTTGTAATAGATGTAATTTTCTGTGTCCATACGATTTGCTGATGATATGGTATTGTTGGCAGAAAGCGAACAAACTCTAAAAAGAATGCTGAAAGATCTTGATGAAGCTTGCCAAGAGTTTGGAATGAAAATCAATGCAGTAAAAACTAAGAGTATGGTGATTGGAAAAGGAAGGAAAATAATAAATATTAAGTTAGGAAGAGCTGATATCAGGCAAGTAAGTTCGTTCAAATATCTTGGGAGTATGATCACCGAAGATTTGAGGTGCCATCAGGAGATAAAATCTCGCATTGCCGTAGCAAACGAAGCATTTAATAGGAAAAGAAGGTTACTAACTGGAAAAATAGACAAAACACTTAGGAAAAGACTAGGTAAATGTTTTGTATGGAGTGTGGCTCTTTATGGGTAGGAAACATGGACACTGAGACGAGAGGATGAAAAGCGGTTGGAAGCGTTTGAGATGTGGATGTGGAGGAGGATGGAGAAGATAAGCTGGGTGGATAAAATAAGTAATGTTAAAGTGCTGGACAGGGTCAGTGAAAGCAGAAAAATTCTCCAAATAATAAAGGAGAGAAAGAAAAACTCAATGGGACACTTGTTGAGAGGGGAGTGCCTGGTAAAGGACGCCTTGGAAGGTCTAGTCTGTGGGAGGAGAATAAGAGGAAGAAGGAGGTGCAAAATTACAGACAACATCAAGGAAGACGGCAACTATATGGTTCTAAAGAGAAAGGCAGAAGATAGAAGAGCATGGAGAGCAGCCAAGTGAAAACCTGCCCGACGGCAGAAAACTGATGATGATGATGATGATGATGATGATACGGTAAATAAACCAGATAATCACTGACATAGACAAGCTGATGGCTTTGCATCCTGTCAACAGATCAAAGGCCATTGAAAATGCTCTACTCTTATAAAGGAAAGCATGTAAGCTTTGTGAAGTGCTACGGGGTGTTATGGACAGAATATCTAGCTGGATACTTCAAAGCACAGCGAAGTTAAATACCAAAAAGAATCAGCATAGTAACAACACAGATAGGAAAATAAATTCCAGGGGTAATTTCTTGTTGAATGCGTTTTGAAACTGCTATAAATCCAATAAGGAAATAGCCAAGTAACCAACATTCTTCCATAAAATTAACCTTAATTTTTTTTTCTATGACATGAGGAATCTGAACTGTGTCTCAGGTTTAAGTGTGGCTGCTTGTGTCTCCGCCGATGTACCGTTGACTTCCTAGGTACCGTACCGTAGAGTGAGGCACCGACCACAGCTTCCGGTGTGACTACTTCACTTCCACCTGGAAACTCACTCACTCCGCGTCAGTTCCTACAGCTAACTCAGCTGAATAATGTCATCGAGGAAGTCAGATTTTCGTATGACATTCATCAGCATCAAATGGAACCACAATTTTATGAATGGCACTTCTCAGCTATAAGTGAATACTATCAACAAGTTAAATCTTTGAAATCTGTGCCAAGATACCTGTTTTCTGCGATTTTCTCATTTATATGTAGTACCTGCGTGACCGAGGTTTACTCGGCGTCTTTCGATTTGTGTTCAATATACAATATTTCGTCAAAACTATTAGAGACGTTTGAGATACATAAATTTCACCTATATGCTAGAGTCATGTAAAATTATTAGATAGATTAGATGTATAAACAATATTACATATTCTCTACATTTTAATACAAACCTACGCAAGAAATTCATTCAGTTAAATATAAAAATTCATGAATTCATGTAGTTCATTTTATTTTAAATAATCACCCATATAATATATACGTAAATTGCATTTTTTAAAGGATGTCACATATGTTATTAATTTTTTTAGATGATTCTTGGCTGCGTGAAGTTTGATTAAAGTTAAACGTTTTTATTGAAGGCTTCGTAGGCATTTTGAAGCAGAGATAATAAACATTTCCTTGTTCTAACCAAAGGGAAACTAACATCAGTAGGCTTACTGGTATCTGAAACTTCAAGAGATGGCGTTAGATCCGTTTCAAGATACGAAATACAATAATCACTCGTTTCTTGAAAAATCTCAATATGAAATTTCATCCAAATTGTTAGAGCCATTTCAGAGATACCATATACAAGAATAAAAGCATTGCCAGAGATGCTGAGGTTATGATTTTCTGATTTCCGTACTGTTTACAGCAGATTCATCAGGTCTGAGTCAGTCAACACGAAGGGAACATCAGTTCTTTGTACAGTTTAACCACGTATATGACGAGTCAAAACAAAGAATCCGCAAGTCTTGACACGAAAACGACTGATTTCATCTGAAATACTTTCCAAAAGCGAAAGTTCAGTATTCTCGGAACTGATTTCAGTTGCTTCAGCTTTTGTAAAACAAATTTCAGCATTTAGTTTGACTGATATTTGACACTGATTTATTCCTTGTCGAAGAAAAACATATTGCTCATTTTTATTACTGATGTGTCTAATCTTTTTCCTAACAGTTCACTTGTAGTACATTATGGCGAATTGTGACTATGTCTATTCATCCTTTTTTTCAGCTAGCCAGGCCACCGTTCAAGTTATACACATAAAGCCACCACTCGAAGTCAAACAACCACGCCTCTATGTTGTAGTTTCCAAAAGATACTGATCTTGGATATATTTCGCGGACGATCACATTCGAGGAAGGCAATGTTACTCCTTGATAGTTAACATGTGAGCAATAATAAGTTTGTCACGTTTATTCGGAAACTAATGGTCGTCTGTTGGACATGAACAAAAATATTTTTGGTTTACTGACGCGTTTTAAATAATTTTGTAGTAATAAATTAAAAATAAAATTTATCAGCATGCGTAACGCGTCTCCTGACACTGAATAGATTTAAATTGAAAAGAAATATTCGCACTACAGAAACAAACAAGAGTTTTCCCATATGACGGCCTTTTCATCCCACGAACAACTTCACTTTACCTGCGGTCACTGCAAAACTGATTGGAAAAACATAACGAATTACAAATAAAATGTGTCGTCATGGCAATCAATTCCTGTTGTCACATCAGTGGTTCTTGAATGTGTTTCAAAATGTAACATTACGTTTACTTAATGTTATTAAAACTGCACATACATTTTTTTATTTTAGCACCTTTTCAAATTATCTACATAATAAATAAAACAAAACTGATCAAAAAGTTAGCATTAAACTTGTCAGATACAGTAAAGTACAGGAGACTAAAATTTAAATAAAATAAAAATGTAATAAGAACTTTCTGATTTCGTCTCGTTTAAGGAATTTCGAATTGGATAATTTTTTTTCTTTGTTTTTTGAGAGCTTTACGTCTCTTCGACGTCATGAGACAGAAAAGGATTGAAAAATGGGGGCGGGAGGAGGCTCAAGGAAAGCAAGAAATGCGAAGGAGCTCAGTCATCACCTTTTGAAGGAACTATCGCTTAATTCACCTGGATTGACTTCGGGATACCAAGGAAAACAGAAATATGGATGGTCGGACGGGGATTTGAACCCGTGTCGACCCGGATACCAGTCCCGACCTTGGACGAACAGCCAGAAACCACAGTGGTAAACTGCGCTAATGGGCTTGGCCGTTTTTAATGACAATTATGAAATGAATTTATTCTCTGAGAACCAAAAAATGTCTATTTAAATTTGTTCATCTGGAAAGTTACTAAGAAAAATTGTATATTTTATCATGAATCCAGAAGTACTAACAACAAGATTATTTGATTAGTCTGATATAAAATACCAAACAGTTAATTTCGTTGTTTTTATTGAAATAAAACTAAAACAACAGAAATTAATGTTAAGAAAAAAGTTATGTTGAACAGGACCACTATGCAAGGCACCTCGCGTATTAGCGATAATTCTGAGTCCTAGTGGAACGATTCAATGCGGCGTGTTTTAAGTTCGTGATTAAATGTTCCTATTACTACAGGTTCAATTTCCGTCCGGTCGCCAGTGGGGATTCCACAAATAATACTAAGAATGAAAGTTATTCACAAAACTAATCACCTGAAGCGGCTTGTGACAGCAACTATACTATTAAAATGAGTAGCAATTACTACCACACAAGTCACAAAAGTTTGCATTCAACACACAACTTTATTATCTGGAGAAACACAAAAAAAAAAAAAATACACCGCTGAAGTATCCACTAGTTACAGTGACCCGTGTAATCGAACTTCTATCACCAAAGTTTGCAGGATTCGAACCGAGTAGGCGAAAATATTATGCGGTGCCACTATCACAGTAATTAGAAAGCTCGGAGTACTATCCTCGTCCGTGTAAACTGAACACTCCGCATAACACTTGAAAGTACAGTACACGTTAGTTGCACCGTTACAAACACTTTTAGGTTATCGTTCCCGCGGTATTGTCCTCAACAGTCGGCAACTCCCGCCATTAGGTCCGCGCGGTACAACAGCGTACAGTAGACTGTCGCCACACTGTTTATACTCCGTCAAAGATATCCCCACTCACAGATACTCCTCTCGATCTGTGTTAGTTCGATGGTATCGTCACAACTTGCAAAAAAAAATAGATGAAGTTTGAAACATTACAATCGAGACTGACCAAACAAGCAAAAATCATTTGGACTGAAGAAATAACACAGATCGCAAGAATCGAAAAGTAGAAAAATGAATTGAACAAAGGCGACGATAAAAGGCAGCAATATTAGAATAATCAGAACTTTTCCCTCTGTAATCCCATGTTAAAAATTTTATTCTATCACGTAACTTTAAACATATATATTATTGCGGCATTGTGAACGAAGAAAGAAAATAACGGAAATAATAAACACAGATAAAACAAAAAAAAATGGTTTAAAACAGTAATGGTGAGATGCCATTAGGGAGCGTGCACAAACTACGTGGCTTGGTCCAGGGGGGAACGGGTTGGCTGAGCGGCTACACTGGGCTTGGGGGGGGGGGGGGGGGTTCCGGGCCAGGCCACGTAGCTTCCCTTTCTTAACATTTTTCACAGTTAAAATGAGGAACAGAACTCACAACAGCATGTGAATATTTATTTCCGTCATTTAATTATCTCCGTACGTAATTTACGATAGTTTGACAAGAGAAAACAGTACAAAATTTCTTCTGGAATCAAAAGGGAAAAAAGCTTCGTGGTACGTGGGGGGGGGGGGAAGGGGGTAGAGTCAAAGCCACGTAGAGGCTACGTGGGGGAAGGGGGGTTCACAGGAGGCCAAAATGGAGCTACGTGGTTTATGCACGCTCCCTTAGTAATAAAACAACGTTAGGATACAGTAGCAGGTAAATTTGGTACTGGGTAGAGCGGCGAGGCACTGATCAGCCTTTTTCCGCCACAAGCTGCGATGCTGCGCTGGCCTGAGGTGTCCGTTATCCTGTTCCCACGTATATCACGGCGCGAGCTTCATTGTCAGTGGGATCTGAAATTACAAGCTGTTCTGCCTATTGTGACGGGATCCGCGTGCTCTGTTTCCCAGTTCTGTGAGAACTTGATTATACTGTTAGCTGCACCTCTCCGTTGCGGTGTCTTCAGATGGGTTACAAGGCTTTGGTATCCCACTCAATTACCCACCGATCTGAAACGCCAGATAGTAAAGTATTTGCTGAGCATTCATAGAATGTTCATCAGTTACGGTCACTTGCGCGTACAATTTTTTTTTTTTTTTTTTTTTTTTTTTACTTATGGCTTTACGAATCGTCGACGTCGAGGTCATTAGAGGCGGGATGGGACTGGTGACTAGGAAGGGGAAGAATTCGACCATGGCCTTTTGAAGGAAGAATCCCGGCATTCGCCTGGAGTGATTTGGGGAAACCATGGAAAACCCAAATCTGGATGCCCGGACGGGGATTCGAACCGGCGTCCTCCCGAATGCGAGGCCAGAGCGTTAGCTGTTCACCCACCACGTTCGGTGCTTGCGTGTACTTGGTTTACAACTCAGTAACTAACCAAATAACTCTGAAAAATATTTACCATTTTTTTTCGACACATAAAAATACAGTTCGGATCATCTACTGTGCACCAGCAGTTACATAACAACTGGTGCAAAACATTATTCTGAGGAAAATGTTCATTTGGTTTAACCTGGGTTATGCATGTTGCGAGAATAGCTTAAGAAAGCAGTGCCAAATGTATGTTTCTGTAGGCATCAGAACGTTAATACTGGAAAATTTCTTTGACTCGAATCGTCTCGTAGTGCATTCGATCAAATAATTGTTGCTTCTGTCTTTTCTACTGTCGAAATAATAGCCCACGCCTAGTGTCATCAAACCAGTGATAGACAACATTATTTCCGGGGCCCCGTAATGTCCATAAGGCAGAAAATGAAAAGGGTTTTATTTTCACATGGTTGACGATGGTATAGATAAAGTCAAAACTTTTGTTGTTCTGTCACAGTATTTGAAACAGGTAAAGCCAAATTCGATAGCCACCATTTTTTTTTCCGCCTAGAGAACCGACTAAAATTTTTTATTTTGTGGGAACTGCACTGTTGTTACGAAACAGACAAAATTTTTACTTTTGTGGATATCGAAATTTACAGAAAAAACAGCTTAGTAGGTAGAATAACTGTATTAGTGCTACCGGTAACAATACGCAGCAGAAGGGGCAGAATCTTTGGCCATAGTCTGTTGACTGATTAGATCTAATCGCCCTCTTCTTCCTGCCATGCAGCAATATCTCCTTCTTCATCGGCATCAATTTATGTCCCTTGCAGTTTTCTCTTTTACAATGATTTTCTTCCAACCACACACTCGTTGAACTAATTATCCGCAGAATTAGGTCTCTCCATTTCGTTTCGTACTCTTATTGGATTAACTCTTGTGCCCCACCATATCTCAAATGCATGATTTTGAAAATAGCTGACTTGTACCCCTTGTGCCGAACATTACGTTGTCAGTTGGCCTGAGCGGTTGAGGAGGGGCGGGGGGGAGTCGAATTTGTGACCTTTGGTGGAAGCAAACTTTAGGTGGAAGTTACTGACCTTCGGAGCCTTTGCTAAATCTTCTATTCCTCTTGCGCTACTTTCTCTCTTGAAAATGTGTTCTGCCTACTGCTTATCTAAGCAATGACTTGTGAGCTACACAAGGATGTTTCAGGATTGAATTGACACTGCTCCATTAGTTACGGTTGGAGAACCGATTTAGGCTGGGAAATGCCAGGGCAAAATGATTACCTAGCTGAGATTCTAAATAATAAATAACGTAGGCGACTATTAACTTAAGAGGTCCTTTTATCGAACACTGAAGACTATATGAATACAGTTGAGAACGCGATCAGCAAGGATAACTCCTGATAGCTTCTACAAATATTAATCATTGACTAAGCCGCATCTCGGCTGCGTAGACTGGCCGTTAGAGAATGGCGAATTGACATGATGGATGCTTGGTGGCGAGGCAAGCTAACGAGACGCTGTTTAGTTAAGTACAAGCCCATACTGACTGCTTGGTAATGATCGACGAATTGAGAGCGAGTGAGACTTAGTCGCTGTGCTAGCTCTTAAGTTTGGCGTCACTGAACGGAGCCATGTCCTCTTAGTCAGCCGTCAGCGTTTTACCGATAAACAGCTCTTGCTGACGATCGCGCTTGCATACCAGTCTGATTTGAGACCCTACTACTTTACGAAATATTTCATCGAACTAAAAATCCTCATTCTTCCAAATAAATGTATATGTCGAAAATAATTATTGAAACTGCAACACTGTTAAGCAAAGTCGTGAAACCATTTTCCGTTGTACTTCTTACAGGAATAGATATACACATTTAGCAATGAGTATAGATTAAGTATGAAGTCTCGTGGAAGCGACATGATTCCGAAAAAGAATAATTACACTTCAGTAACACCACTGATGTTGAATCTTCTTGTAACGTGTAAAATACTCTTCTCTATTCTACATTCAGTCATATAATTTGTACGCTGAACAAATTTCATGATTTTGTCGTGTAAAAATTTTCACAATAGTTAGGAAATTATTTTTCTTTTCAGCCTTCCTGACGGATAATGCTTCCATAAAATGCTGTGCTCCATACATAGCGATTCGAAAGAAAAAAAGTGATGTCTACGATAATATATGATGCCAGAAAGTTTATTTCTGTTTTTTTATTTATACGAACTATCGTTCTAAATGCTTGTTCATGCCACTAAACGATTTCTCTGTATTGTTTAACCCTTTTAAAAGGATTGGAATTTTTATAATTTCCATCACCATTCACTCAGTGGTCAAAGATTCCCGTTTTCTAGATCTGAGATTCAGTTATTTTAACGAACTGGGATAAAACAGTCATGAATACAACTGTGCGTTGTGTCAAAACACTCCGTCTTGCGACCAGACGATAGAGAGAGTCAGTTGGGTGCCTGGCGCCGTTGGTCGGTTGATAATCAACCACAACTTCCGTAATCCGCAGTAATCGACGATTCACAGTCGCGTTGCCAGTGAATAAGCGACACACGTTAAAACAGAAATGCTTAGCCATTATTAGCGACGCAGCAACATCTCTTTAGGTTCGTATTCACTATAGGCAGTTGTGAATCTGAGACACTCTATCAAGCACATGAATGCTTTAATACAGTGATGCCAAAGATACGACCCACGATCGCAATGTGACACAGAAAGAAGAATCGTGTTTTTTAGAGCTTTTAGACTTCACTCGATTCCTCTACGGAAGTACATTTTTTTTATTTGAATCTGGACCGCCTACACATTCTAAATTTAATATACGGCCCTCTGCAAAATTGAGTTTGACACCTATGCTTTAATAGATCGTAAGGACTTGTTTTTCAGTTTAACAGATCCATGATGGAGGTATAATAGGATCTAAAAGTATGCCGCCCTCCTAAACAATTTTTCCCTCTCCCTGATGAGGAAAATGGTATTGAAGAACCTGAAAATCCAAAACTAATCTAACAAATCAACAGAGGTGCGAAAGCGACGTAGATCCTCGACTCTTCATCCATCATACACAGCGCTTTAAATTTTATTTCCTTAAAAATAAGAAAAAACAAGAAAAAAATTAATAAGTATATTACCAAGATCTGGTTAGCTTCTTTGAACAGCAAACAACGCAACGTACAGGTTGCAATCGAATCAGGAATATTATTATTAAACAAAGTAAACCTTCTTGCTATCATACCGCCATGGCACACCATAAAAAAATCTTAACGTAAAAATCCTATCGTAATCTTGTGAGTGATTTGTATTATTTGTGTTAACGTTCTAGAAACGACGTCTGTCGGTACTCTTTGTGGCTTTCTGAATGTTTCTCTGGCGCGTATTTAAACTCGGGGAGATAGCAAGCAGAGTCAGCTGTTTTCGGAAGTTTTGGTACTTGTCTTGACTCAAAGACGCGCAGTTTTACAGCCGTTTGTGAGTTTAATCTTTGGAATATTTGTGTATTTGTACTTTAGCATCTTTGAACAAGTCTAATACCTTACCCGCGTTATTATGGAGCTCACGAAGAAGTAAATATGAAGTGAAAAGTGATTTTCCGCTGTTGTCATTTAATTGATTCAAACGAATAGTCATTAAACTTTGGGGAAAGGTAAAACCCCATGACGACCAACGACAGTAAACTGTGATTTGGTGGATGGCGACAGGACGAATTAGTTAATCACCGAAAACCGAATGGTAGAGTACATTGTGAAAATTATCGCATCATTAGTCTAACATCACATGCTTCAAAATTACTGACCAGAATAATATACAGAAGGATGGAAAGGGTAGTAGAAGACATAGTAGGTGACGATCAGGTTCGGTTTAGGAAAAATCGCGGTACAAGGGAAGCAATTCTGTCTTTAAGATTAATACTTGAAGAGCGGATCAAGAAAAACAAAGATACTTTTATGGCGTTTTGTTGATTTAGAAAAAGCTTTTGATAATGTTAGGTGGGACAAGATGTTCAAAATTTTAAAGAAGTCAGTTCTAAAGTACCGAGATAGAAGAATACTCTATAAACTATATAAGAATCAAGTGGCTGTAATAAAAGTAGAGAATCACGAGAACCATGCATCAGTTAAAAAGGGTGTGAGACAAGGTTGTAGTCTATCCCCGTTAATATTCAACTTGTATGTAGAAGAAGCAATAAAGAAAGTCAAAGAAAAATTTCCATGTGGCATAAGTGTTCAGGGAGAAAAAATCAGTATGCTACGATTTGCTGATGACATTGTCTTGTTAGCAGAGAGGGCTGAGGATATTAAGAAGTTCATGGCATGAACAAAATACTGAAGGAGGATTTTGGACTGAATATAAAACAAAACAGGACAAAAGTGATGAAATGTAGCAAAAATGATACCAATACTAGTAAATTAAATATAAAAATAGGATCGGATGCAATAGGAGAAGTAAGTGAATTCTGTTACTTGGGAAGCAAAATTACAACCGATGGCCGAAGCAGGAATGATGTTAAAAGCAGAATAGCACTAGCAAAAAGAGCCGTCATGAGAAAGTGAAACCTTTTACTTTCAAATATTGATCTAGGAATTAAAAAGAGCTTTTTGTAACTCTGTGTGGACCACAGCACTTTATGGTAGCGAAACACGGACTTTAGGAATACCGGTTATAAAAAAAATTTAAGCATTTGAAATGTGGTGCTATAGAAGAAAGTAAGAAATGAACTAGTTTTTGGAAATGATGGGTGCGGAAAGAAGTTTGTGGAAGAAGCTTACAGAAAGAAGAGACAGGCTGGTAGGTCATATTTAGAGACATGCTGGATTGGTTAATTTGCTGGTGGAGGGAACAGTCGAAGTTAAGAACTGTAGAGGAAGACAGAGATTAGAATATATGAAGCAGATAACTGAGGACGTGGGTTGTAAGGGATATGTAGATATGAAGAGGTTAGCACAGGATAGGAAGAGATGGAGGATTGCATCAAACCAGTTGAAAGACTGACGACAGTATAAAGAAGAGTACATTTTAGCGGCATTCATTGAAAGTCGCCAGGCAGTTCTGAGACTAGAAGATGGTGGAATAGGAGAAGGTTTTGAGAGATGCCGCTGTGTCGCCCACACTCAGCTTCCTGGCGTGACGAAACACGGCGTCGTCACACGCGACCTTGGCCGCCGACAGACCTTCCTGTTGTCTTTCTCCCACAAGCGGAACGCCGACCCGCAGTCCAACAATACCAGTGCGTGAGACTAGGCCAGCAGGGTCGACGGAATAGCTCTCGGACTCCACCAAAGATGAACACTGACTTGAATACGACTTCCCTGGTCGGTATTGGCTAGCATCGCAGAATAACATGCGAACTGTCCATTTTGAAACCACCAGTACTCATAAACTACGCAACGGTGAACAACGGGGTAAACAGCTTTCAACAGAGAAAGTCTGAAAGCAACCAGTATATCAACCAACATATCTATCCACTTCCCCCTATCTTCACTCCTTCTTTTAGCAGGACGCGGGAAAGAGATGCGATTGTTCTGGTAACGAAACGGCGAGTAATTGCACGCCGAGTGGCCTTTGAAAGCAGAGCCTGCACGTTTTTCATGTGACTTGGGCCGAAATGATAGATTTCCGTATAAATACGAGACCGTTTCCGCAGCGATAAACATAAATTTTGAAAAATTGCAACACTTTGAAAGCAAAAATGTCAAAGTTCGTGGTTAGAAAGTGGAGGCAGGACAAGCAGAACGTTGATAGAGTTGAATAAATGCAGAGATGTGTCGGCTCTACCGATTGAGCAGGAAATTCGAGCGAGAGAAAGCCACGTGGGGTCACGATCTTGGCGGGACCACCGGTGCGGGTACAGGGAGTTACGCCAACAGAACATCCTACAATGGCCGTGGACTGACAAGAGGAACACCACAGTCGAACACACCGGGGTTTTCTGTTTCTGTACACCTACCTGAAGCACGAACTGAAGTAGTTGACTACTGATTAGTAGTTTCTCTTGTGTACTGTGATCGACACTTTCAAGCGGCAATTATGAACATAAAAGTTCCGCCACTGGTTCCAATTTCACTGGCGTTTCGCTTTCATGTGAGTCAGCTAACCAAATCCACGTCAGTTTAGGAGAAAGCTGAAAACATTAGAAAAGTGATTATTTCCGTAGAGCAAGGTGTTTTCAGATTTGGTCTTCTAAATGATATAATATCAGCCATGTTGTGCCTACCTATTGTTGACCTGTCCTCTGTACTGTCATATTAAACACTTTTCCTGTCACTAGGTAATACACTATTAATTAAACTTAAGCTATTTTTCTCTGATAAAGCTCTATTCGGATACCAATAGTTTTCGATCCGAAATACATGGATAGAAACAAAACCCAGTCTGAAATCCACTAATACACCGTATCAGAGACAGATAAACGGAAATCGAAAGATGTAGGTACAGCAAGGTTTAAATCCTCCACATGAACAGTCACTGCAATTGGCAGCAAGGCTCTGATAATACTAAACGACATTAAATGAAAAAGGGCCTATCAACCACGAGGAAATAAGATCGTCGGTCCTCTTCCAGGAGTGGTTTCGTGAAACCATGGAAAACGAATCTGGATGGCAGGACGAGGATTCGAATCCGCGTCCACCCGAATGCGAGGCCAGAGCGTTCACGCTCACCCACCACGCTCGGTACTACATCACTGCAGTTTTATTTATTTATTTATCGTATGATTAACAAGGTACACAATGGGAAATGTACATATCACAAGCTTGTAAAATTTCATATCTCGAGATCTAATGTTTTAATCCAGTCAACTGCACTGATCGATGCATCATGTATTTCCGCCATTGTTCCCTTGTAGGCCCGAAGAGGACAGTCGGAAACGATGTGATTGATTGTCTGTAATGTGGCTCCACAGTCACAATTTGCAGAATCTACCCAGCCCCATTTGTGTAATAAGTAGGCGCATCTGCCTTGTCCTGTTCGAATCCGATTGATGATTCTCCACTGCCGCCTGGGGAGATCGAAACCTTGTAACCTTACTGAGGGATCCTTAACTAGATTTTTATTGGCTACTGATGACTGCTCCCATTGAGTTGTCAACAGCTTATTGAGTTTAAAAGAGGACTCTGTAAGGTTGATTGCTGTGCGGCATGGTGGTTTTCTTGATTTCAAGCGTTGATGTTTTGCTTGAATCATGTCTTGATGTATAGGCAGTTGAGGGTTTTTCAGGATATTTTTCCAGATTTTTAAGAGAGCTTCTGATCTTCTTAGTGATGGGGGTGAGATGCTGCATAGCAATGGAAGCCATATGGTGTTCGTACTGTGAATACATCCCGTAATTATCCTCATAGCCTGATTGAGTTGCACATTCATCTTTTTTGTGTGGGCCCTATTGATCCAGGGTGGGTAGCAGTATCCAGCAACAGAGTATGACAGAGCTAAGGCTGTGGATCTTAGAATGTGAGTGAATGCAGTGACTGAATAGATTAGTTAAATTTGCAAGAAACCAGCGAGGCGAATCTTGTCAAAGATAAATTGTCATCTACAATTAGCATCTGCATCTATAAAGAAAATAAAGAGAAAAATTATTGTAAAATACGGAAATAAAAAATATAAATTAATAAAAAAAGTAAAGTGACTGGTAATGAGGGTAATACGAGTTACAGTTGAGGGCTTATAAGGTTGTGGAGCAGGTTTTGCTATTAAACGCGACGTACTTGAAGCAATGTGAGAGTGTGGGAGGCGTCGCAGGTGTCTATGCACCCACGTGAGACGTACCGACTGCAGGGGTCAACGGCTCCCCGTACATCGACTGACATCGGTGGGCGGAGAGCCCTGACGCCCACACCAGCACTCTGTATCGCCAAAGTCAAGGGCACAAACCAGTTGAACGCACAGTGACTGCCTCACAAGAGGGTATTAGGGAACTTCTATCTTTCTGAGCTTTTATTTACTTGGTATATACTATTCCAAACTACGTCACGTTACAAATACAATAATTTACCTTATATCGATTTTTTGGATCCTCCTAGCGAAGAGAGTACATTTTGCGTCTTCTGTTATGCATTAGACAGCGTCTACTGTATTGTCTCAGGTCGTATTTTATATCAATAGTACTTCCTTGTATCTGAAAGAGAAATTATACTCCACCTTCCTTTCTCTCACCTACGTAAAGAGATAACTTCGTGACCAATATTAATCACTTCGAGTTTCACTTGTATACATGTTTATTCTTCAGTGTCACATACTTCTCTACTTATCTTTTCATGCAAGTATAATTCTCTTCTTGGCTGCAGTCGTGGCAATCTCCAAACAATTCATCTTTCTGAAAACGTGAAGTGCAACTATTCAACATAACATCATTTGCTACTCAACTCTTACCGCTTCCATTACAACTTTCTATCTTATTCATCTATTCGGTTATTATTACGAGGGTTGCTATTTATATTTCAGGCCTTGGAAACAATAAGTGTTGCAAGGCGCCATCTGACGTTTTCATTGGAAACATTGACATTGTTGAACATAGCATTATTAATAACAATGTGTCATTTGAGCGCGATTTGTTGTTTACAGTAACTTTAAAAATTCATCTCGGGCGAAAAATGGAATTAACTCGTGAAAATTTTCGTGCGATTATTTTTCACAACTTTCGACGTATTTCTTATAACTTCTCCTTTTCATCAGGTCTTCTGTGCCTCACTTTACTCACTGCTGTCAAGTATGCTCCAGTACAGTACTATTATTATTTGTATTTCTGACAATTAATTCACGTAATAAAATACATTTACATACACAACTGGAAATTAGTGTGATGTATGTCCTTTATAAGCTACAAAATTAATACATTCTCCAAACTATGAGCAGGTACGGGTAAAGGAAGCACTATAGGTAAGCATAAATATTAGAGCTTTTAAAACAGAAATTTGAGAAGCGTATGGTATCAATATTATACGGAAGATACAAAGGCGAAGCCAAAGCACTGGAAAGGAAGATGACAAAAAAACTATTCCTTAAACCATTCAAACTCTTTGCAATTAATATTAGTAGTGGGCGTAGTAGCACAAACCCTACTTCCTCGCCTCAAAAGTACACATTTCAGAAGCAAAAATACACTTATCAACAGAACAAAAATAGTTCCATGCTTCACAGACAGATGGCGACTCATACTTCCCTCCTATAGGTTAAGTACATCCGGTATAACGAAACCGGTTTGAATTCGGGCAGAACACAAGTCGGCACATGGTCCTTAGTTTGCCGGATCTAGGGAAAAAAAACAGAGAAAATTCTAAGCAAGGAATGGAAATGAATCTTCCTTCCCTACATAAACCCAAAAACCCCGGTATTCCAAACAAAAAAGAAATCTGGAACTCACAAATGAAAATCACAAACGTGAAATTTCAGGCCCACTGAGTGTTCTTTTTTTATTTTTCGTTAACGTACAATAGTGCTTTTTGCTTCGGTATCACACTTAATTGTCATTGTTATGCATCCAGAATTTCACTAGAGGTACTCCCCCAACCTAGTCAGTGGGCAGCACTGATAAATGTGAGTTTCCAGTCGCGATTAGTTGCGGGCTATTGCAACCGATTGCACTCCCAGCTTCCATTCTCTTCACCCTCGAACGAACCTTTAGAGAACGGATGCTTGATGGTAATTTATCATTCCCTCTCCACCCTATTCGCGTGCCAGCTGCTTCCTGCGAAAAGCAAAGACAGAATCTGAATACTTAGCAATCAAGTCTCTGTAAAGGTTTGAATTCTAAACATCTGACAAACAACAGTTAACAATTAACATCAGAAATGTGATCGTCACCAGGATTTAGTGGGCACAGTGACCGTATAATAATTTATTTCGTGTAACAGAGTTGTGACAGTATTCTCAACAGTTATTAAAAAATACCGATAATTACTTATAATTTATTCTGAAAGATATTTTAGGTCATGTTGTATACATCATGTATACAAATTGAGTTTTAAATTGCTGTAGAAAACACAAAAACCATCTCATTCCATCTTTCTCAGCATAGAACTTACAACGTTCCTCAATAAAAACAATAAATATGTTTTGCTTTCTACACGTCAAGTTCGAATTTAGAAACATTTTCTTAATTAATACAGCAAAATTATACCTGATGATACGAAATCTTAATAATAATTGCTGCTAAAGAGACACTAATAAACACTTCGTTTAAGGATAGAGTTTCGGGAAAAAACACTATTAACGCTTTAATTACAAACGCTTATGTTGCGTCGTTTCTGGTCAAGGGAAACTACAATTAAAATCTAATAATGCTCTGTAAGTTTAACACTCCAGTGATTTAAATGAAGTCGTAACGAAGTCATAACAGATAACCATTCAACACTTATCTGGTAAAAAGGATGTCAGTTAAGACACACCAAAAAACGAACCACTTATAGAATGAACGGTTAAAGGCAAGGCTAAAATTTCTTCCAACCCTCATTTGTCAAGATACTCGTAGCAGTGTTATATTACTATAACAATTTGAATCCATGGAAGTGTTACGCTTAAGGACTCAAATATGCTATCTTTGAAATAAATTAAACGCTCTCAAATTTTTATGACAGATGTAATACCAATGAACACGTGTATGTCAGTCATTTGTGTAGGAAATAAAGTATTTGTTGTTTTTAATAACGAACAGAATTATTACACAAAACAAACAAAAACTGTAATAGTGAATTATGCATTTAGATTCTGGAAAAAATTGCGATTTTAATTAAAGCTACAAGCTTGAGAAAGTAATAAAATGTTTAAAACTTCGCGAAAGTCGGTTCATTATTTCCCGATATACGGTATATTATTATTAAAAACAAAAGTCAATGAGGCTGTAAGTATCCAGATACCACCACACTGGATAGGAGTACAACGCACCAGGTTCCAGTCCTCGGTCCAGAGTACCATCATTCCTGATGGCAGTTTTTAGACGGTTTTCTGCAGTCACATAGGACAATACTGAAACGGTCCCTAATCTTGGCCCTATAAACGATACTTTTTGAAAGAAAAAATACATCTTTCATAAAAAAAAAGATATGACAACACTTAAGCTTCCTCTATTGCTCCATTTACTGACAATCACTGGTCCCAATTACCCAGTGGAAACATTGGACAAATTCTTTATTTTAAGCCATGATTAGAATCATAGCTTCACGTGATCCGATAGGGCCCATTCGCAAATAATAATAACAATTGTAAAAAAATACATTACGCACAACTTCGACTTCATTTCTTGCATTTATTATGATAGCTGTTCGTGTATATTAGGCAAACTTCATTGGCAAATTTGATGTAAAGTGATAACAGTTCATTTTTTTTTAAAGTAGTTTAAATAAAACTTTGGAACCACAGATCCAAAGTAAAGGGAAAGAGTCCTATGATAAAAACGGACACACCATACATGAAGATTCCATTTCTTCAGAGAAATTAAGATCGCGTTTCAACATCAGTTTTTGAAATACTGTGTTTATTAAAACTGACGCAGGCAGCAATAAATGCTTCCGAGCATTGAACATTGTTTTATCTTGACGTCAAAGTGTTGCTCGAAACATCTTTTGAATTTGTCTACGGAGAAAATGAAATGATTAGTACGGGAAACGGAACATCAGATATTCTCGTGGTGTCTTGTTGTGGGGCTGGCAGATGAATGAAGTTCTCGCTGTCGGTTGGCAGCCCTGCCGACGACAGGCCGGAGATAAGCCGGTTGTGGGGTGGCACGCCGTAATGGATTATCTCAGCCCCGGTACAATATCCGCGCAGACCCTCCTCTACCACAACAAGGCCACCCGGGACCCTAAATCGCGTTACTGCAAAGAGTTCCCGGATTATCCCAGCCCACAATCTCGCGCACGGATATCAGCCCTGATAACAAGGCGTCTTGTTTTCTTTGGCATGTGAGCAGCAAAATATTACAGCAGCCTCTGCTTTAGTTAATAGCTATACATCGCAGTGAGATGTATATGACTGTATGAGATTGCCTCCTTTTAAAATATTCATCGGTTGAGAGTTAAATAGTATTCCATCACAACTTTAGCCATCTCAGTAACTCGAACAAATATATCCCATTTCTGTCGATGTCCTAAATGCGTAACCAAGACTGGCTTGTCATTTGGGAGAACGCGGATTCAAATCATCTCCGTCCCGTCAACCAGATTTTGGTTTTACATGATATCCCGAAATCACTCCAGATTATAACCGAGATACTTTATTCAAAAGGCCATGGCCGAAATGTTTCCCCATCCTCGTCCTAAATTCTCTCCTGGCTTTAATATCCTCGACATCGACGAGCTATAAAACCAGAAGGAAAAAAAAAAAAAACATGTTGTATGCAGTTCAAAATTCCACCAATCCAGGTTGATGGTTCCTATTCGGTTTTAGCTCGATCGGGCTAAGGTAAAGTAAATTCATGGATCTTCCACCTGCCAAAACCATTATGGAGAATACAATTTGAGACGGCTTTTCACAATTTTCACAATGGCTGGATTGCTCTATGTTGTTATGTCTTATTAATATTCATGTATTTCAAATCAATGGCCACCCCTGCATAGTATGGTTAAAAGCTCATTTTGAACAATGAAAATTCGGAATTTATCAGTAGTAGATGTTTCTTTAAAACGTATATCACTTCAACACTTGCGGTTGACACAGTGAAAATAATTTTGAAAAAATGAAGGACAGAATGAATTAAACACCTAGTCGTTAATTCAAACTGAAATTATTCAGTTCTATTACTATCGTACCCTGTTCGTTTACACTTGATGTTATTTTTCATTATTTCCAAATGAAATCTCTTAAGAACGATAAATAAAGCGAAAATAAACCTCCCTAGAATACCCAGTATTCTTTACGAGTTGAACATAACATCCAGTTATGTGGTTCAAATGATAGTTATTTCATTTCAGCAATATTGCTAAAGTTTAATGCAAAGTTACTAAATAAATAAAGAATAAAATTTTAAGAAATGGTTCTCTTATAACAGTTTTGATCACAAAAACTACTTGTCGATCAGTTTTACAAGTTAAGTAGTAGATATAAAATTTCCTGAGAAACATAAACTTGTTAAAGTTAACATGCGAGAAAAATAGAATTATGAAGGAATCCAAAACGACCAATTCAGGGTGATTCAGGAGCAAATTGTAGTATCAACAATATTGAGTAAAAATATTCATATGTGTCCGATCTCATTTCGTTTTGGTGATGCAGCTGCTGGATTGTTATGCATAAAAAAACCTCAGAAAATGGTCAAGAGCACACAAACAAATTATTGATGTACTTTATTCATGCAGTAACATAAGCATTTTTACAACAGAGACTCGCACGCATTGTAAACACTGCTACCCTCATAAAAGTTCACTAAGATCAACGGTACTCAGAAGAGCTACACGTGCTGTTGCAAAGAGAGCTGCAAAGTGTGTTGAAGTCGATGGTGGAATTTCCTAACATTTAATTTAAAATTTTGTAAAATATGCGAGTGTTTTTGCATGAATAAAGTATTTCAATAAATATTGCGTGTTCTTGATCATTTACTGATGTTTATTTTATGCATGACTTTCCAGCATCTACAGGGTGTCCAGAAAAGGACTCCCTGATTTCAAAATTAAATATCTCGAAAACAAAGATCGATAGAGGAATTCAGTAAACGGTATGTTTATTGTGACAGCTGTAAGAAGTGTATACAGCAGTGTGAAATAATAGTTACAAAAGCTGCTAACAGATACAGCTGTACAGCTCATATCAGCATACATAAGTGAAATAATCGTATAAAAACAATCTTTGCAAACAATCACATCACAATGTTTTCAAAATGTTCACCATTGGCACTACAGAGGTGGCGCAAATGAAGAATGAAATTCGCCATCACATTTCGTAGTGTCTCGTCCGAAATGGATTCACATGCCGCAGAGATCGCCGATTCCAGCTCGTCCAGCGTGGCGGGATGCTTCGGGTAGACCATGTCTTTCACTGTGCCCCACAAAAAAAAAGTCACAGGGAGTCACATCCGGCGAATATGGAGGCCAATCGATGCCTGCATCAGTAAATTCGGGATATCCCAAAGCAATGACTCGATTCCCGAAGTATTCCTCAAGAAAGCGAAACACTGCTGTATACACTTCTTACAGCTGTCACGATAAACAAACCGTTTACTGCATTCCTCTATCGATCTTTGTTTTCGAGATATTTAATTTTGAAATCAGGGAGTCCTTTTCTGGACACCCTGTATATCTCCAAAACGAATGGAAATTGGACTCATGTTTATCTGAACTTTTTTACTCAATATTCTTCATAATTCCAGCTCCTTCAATATTAACCATTCCTCCTGAACCACGCTGTATATTTCGCCTTCAGAACTCAAGGTATCGCGTTCAAATCCCAGTGAGGCCAGGGATTTTTACGGTCTCTGCCTTGATCGTATGACCGCGCCAAAACGTCCACGTTAAACTGCACCTCCAGCTATGACAGAGCCGGAATGCGCGCCAAATCGAAACTCTACCACTTCGCGTCCGAACTATCCTTGGGGATCTTCCGGTCAGCAATGCCATACGCAATTTACTTACTTGCTGAGTTCCTCCCTACGATTGGCTGCAGTATATCACGGAGCTAATTTCCACTTCCCTGTACGCGTAACGTATTGCTTCCGGGGCGGGACAACGATCCATCTCGTGTCAGGGTATACCATTTACTGCACGTGTCACGTCGATTACAGCGGTAACTGCTGTCATTGCAATTACGTTTTCAGTTCGCAATACGTGCATATTTTGTCGATTGCATTTTTTTTTTTTTTTTTTTTACTTTATTGACCGTGTCAATTCCGGTCTGGGATATCGATATTCCAGCAAACAATAACAGCGACCAGCGTTGAAATTATACATATTATTCATAGGATGTGTTTATAAGTGGTGAGCCATCTTTCCCCCTTCATACTTAATCAAAGTTGATAAATGAGTTATCATTTTAAAGATTAAATTCTCCGCTTTGGCAACATCATTAATTAAGAAAGGAATCTTTCGAAATTACACCCGTAAATGGAAAAATTATGAACAATTAAGGTCACGAGAATATCAAGCTGCTAGACTTAGCTGGCGTGCGTATAAAGAGTGATCGCATTACCACATGTACCAGAGATATTGATAAACTGTGGGTGTTTTCCGCGTTAAGGAGATTTGCTGATATTTTTGTTTCTGTTAGGGAAACATTTTATCATTTCTAATTGTTTACTAATACGTCGTGAGTGTTTTGCTAAGAATCTATTGGTAAAACATTTAAAATATAAATGACATGTGAAAAGAGTAGGGGAGACCGATGCTGGTTGGCAATAAGGCCGGCATTACATTGTAGAAGATCTTTGTCAAAGAACTTTGATAAAAGATATTTTATAAAATATTTTACAGTGTAATGGGGCATTTCTTTTATAAAATGTAAGACGTTGGCATTACATTTGATAAAAGATTTCACCACCCTGCAGACGTAAACAAAGAAAATCGCGCAAGGGACCTTACCAAAGTTAGTTATGACTGCCGAATACATGAAAATCTTTATTTCTGAGTATGAACACAAGGAAATGTTGTAAAGTCAGAAACATGTAGACTATAAGATTAAGAATAAAAAGGTGAACACTTACACAAAGTTAATTAGTGCTGTGATAGAAGGCTGTACTGTCGAAGACGATAATTAATGTGTTAAGAAACTAGTATTTGACAGGTTTCTGGAATAATAGCAGACGGAATGCGCAGACCAATGCGTGTGATATATTGCAGAATGGTGTAGATCCGCCACCAGCAATCGAGTACAACCCATTGCACATGCACCGTAAAAATAAACACCCAATAGTATATATGGGGAAATAATTCTGATGTAGAATTTTATTGTGGTAAGAATTTATTGGACCTATACTTCAGCATCGATCATAATTTTTATAATTTGCCATGTCCTCACATTGCAGCTCTTTCACTAAACTTTGTTGAACTCCAATCATATCAAGTCTCGTAATCCACGGTCTAACCTAAATATATTTACTTCTCATCTTTATCCTCAATAAAATACATATTTTGACAGCTGCACTAACTGCGTCTGCAAAAGCTTACAAGTTTACTTCATTCATTTTAAAGAACTATGACGAAAAATTTTATATAGTGTAATGGGACTGAAAAAAAAATCATAAAATATCTATAATAAAATAAATATGATAAAATGTTTTGTAAAAGATCTTGGACAACGATCATTTACAGCGTAATACCGGCCTAAGCTTCTAATTTTCTCTGCAGTGTGTGGGGAAGCGCCTCCTGCTGATCACGTGATCTTCATAAACTCAAGTACTTACAAAAAAAAAAAAAAAAAAAAAAAAAAAACAGCGTGAGTTCTCTCTTGTTGAGGGTAGGAGGGCAATTATTCTAAATTTCATTCAGTAAGTAATTTTTCTAAACTATGTTATTTGTTTTCTGTACCACAGGCCGCTTGGTGTAGGTTTAACTTGTGTAGTTCATTTGAATCATTGAAGTAAGGGCTATGTTTCACATGGTTAAGACATTCATTGCCAGTATGTTAGTTGTTGCTACTGCCATCTTTGTTATAAAAACTTGTTTGGGTCAGGTTGGCCCTCTGTGTTAGGGTTTGCTTGGCACATAACCCAAAGTGGGGAAAACGAAGAAACTAACTGCAAAGAGTAAAATCTATTTTGTGATTTCAAGAGAGGAGGAGAGCCTATCTGTGAGTTACGCTGACAGAGATGACAGCTTTGATGAATGTCTTCTTTTGCCCGACAGTAACACGTCTGAGCAAGACATTAGACACCACGTGTGCAGGACATAGGACTATCTGGCTCAGTTAACGTGGCTCCAGAAGAAGATAATGGTGAAGTCAAAAACCGATGAGCTGAAGTAGCCCCAGCTCAAGAATAACTTACCGATGGCGCTCAGTATAAGGGAATCGAAACATTATAGGATTAAATTGATGCTCTATTAAAAAAAATAATAATAACGGTAAGGTGTGGTAAGTTTTGGATATGGTCTAGAAAAAAATAGATGAAGTTTAGTGCAAATATGAAAATCTGAGAAACGTTTGAGAGCCACAACTAATGAGTCAAGTTCAACGAAATGACCTCATGGACATGAAGCCTATTTGATTTAATTCTAATATTCCAATATTTACGCTTTTGTTTTTTTTTTTTTTTTTTTTTTTTTTTTTTTTTTTTTTTTTTACAGGGGCTAAGCCAACTAACTCAATTCTGTGCGCACCAACCAATCCCTCATTTGGGGTTGGTGATTTCCTGCAGTCGTAGAACTTAATATTCTGATTGTAAAAAAAAAAATACAGAAATGTAACTTAATAGATGTAGATCACAGTGACAGGATGAACATTGGGACAGTGTTCACAGAATCAGCTGTAAAAATCAAAATGTGGCAACCTGTGGCAACCCTGTCTCCCTACTAAAAACCATTTTTAAACTACAATAAAACCCTTTAAACCTCTTTCGCAGAATATGAAAGTCTCAGAGTATTCCACAGGGAGTGTTGAGGAGATAATACGATACGGTACCATACCGATGATTTCAGTCGCTGGAAATCGGTCGAGGCGAAATGGTCTTCCAAGAATGACCACGTTGCGCCGATCATCTGAAGTAGGCGTTACTTCCTATAAGAGGAGACATTCTCAAATTGTAGATAACATTAAGAAGTTTGTCTTCACGAAAACACTAAACCAAGCCATCTTCTTACTTACGATTATATAAAAGAACTAGCCGTCGGCCGTAACTTCGTTTACTTGAGGTTTTTTATTTTATGAAGGTGGAGGAGATGAAGTCAGGCCTTCTATCGAAATTGCTCTCACAGAGAATTTGACACTTCTGATTTACAGTCTGCACATAGTCACGAATGTCGCAAATACAGTGAGAAATGCGGTAGGGTTACGACTAATAAATAAGTTAAATGATTGATGATGAATATAACTTTCAATTTAGAATAACACGATGTGGTTGGTAAATATGCGATCAAATATTTCGACAGCGATAAATGACTTATCTTTAAAAAAGTATTAATTTATCTACACTTTTAACTTAATTTCTTAGACTTTTAACGTCATATCGAAATAAAACATATTAGTCCAGTCATTTAAGCTTAAATTAGGTAAGAATCTCGGAATTCGAGATACCCAGCTGTAAGTCTGTAAATACTTGTATATTGACACCCTAAAAGTTGTCTCAAAACCTACATATGGTAGGGTGTACGCAACTATTAAATTTCAAGTGGGCTACATAACGTATGAATCTCTATGAATATCTGTCCTGTTGCTCTAAAGTCTAAAGGAAATCACGCTCAACGAAACAGAATTTTTTTCTCGCAGTCGAAATAATTACAGTGAACTATATATAAAAGTATAATGCGCGGAGGTAGTTGTTATATTGATTTTCTTGTGATGGTGCGGTCAGATAGCCGACTTACATTGACGCGATTCATGCCTTTTTTTCTGTTATACATGCTAATCACTGAGCAAGAGCCAGTGTAATTGCCTACGTTATAGCACCACCACAGTTCGAACTTCGAGGAAGTATGAAGGTCCCAGGTTCGAATTAGAACCCCGTGTACCGAACGTCCTGATTGCAAATTTTAGTAGGTTGTAAGGCACATGTGTCACATTGGCTAGGAATTATGTGTAAGGATAAGAATATTATTATAATAATTTGTTATAAGCTTTACGGCTATTAGCTATTAATTGCATCTTAAGGAAGTGGCTGTAGATGGATGAATTATGATAAGAAGAATGGTTTAAGATGGACAGATTCTTATGGGAATAGTGGTTTTATGATGGGCGTACCATGAAGACTGTTGATCAACAGTATATGGTTATAGTAGCGTGACCAAAGCTGACTGGATTGGTAGCTACGAAAGTATTATATAAATAGTTTGACTTTAAATGTGAGAAAGTTGACTTGTATAAAAATTGTTACGAGTACGGCCGACAAAACGTATGTGTTTGTAAAAAATTATGTTGCGTTCAGTGCAGTGCATATCACAAGTCACATGATAAATGTGTGAATGAGAACACATAAGAAAGTTTAATAATAATTATGTAATCGATGGTTTTCATGAAAAAGAAAGAGACGAAGAGAATTAGTTTCGGTATAGTTTTATTTTCAGATAATAATAATTATTCCGTGTGGTCAAATGACCTGGTTTCTATTGGCTGGGCATTCAGTCCCTGTCATAGCCACCTTAAACTCACCCGGCAATCCTACCTGGTATGAGCACAGGGAACCTACAGCAAGCTGTGCTGGAGGTGATGGTCGGCTTAATGGTCTATGAAAATCCGTGCCAAGACAGGGATTCGAACTGGGGACCATGTCTCCACTCAGACATCTTAACCATTGAGCCACCAGACCATCCACTTTTCTCAAAAACAAAAAAAAAAGACAAATTTTTAACCGGGTGGTGAACGTTACATGTCACCTTAAGTGTGAAAGAAGACATAAAACGTACTTAACCAAAGAACATGATTAAAGCAATACGAGAATAGTTGAGAAAGAAATATGGTATACTAAATTGTCAGTAGTTAAATAAATAGAGATAGTTCAATAGCGTCCCTGGGATAAAGGTTCTATTGTTTACTGCGATCACCTTAATAAATGGTTGGCCTTATAAACTACACACGTCACAAACAAAAACATAATTATCATTCTGAACACAAGTTTCACACTTCGCTGACAGATGTTAACACAATAACAGGACGTCACGAATAAACTACAGTCGTTAAGAGTGAAAAGCAACCGTGTCTTTCGTTTCGTAAGTTACAAATGAAAATAATTATCACAGGGGACATAGAAATCAAAACGCAATTGTTAAGTGCTAATGATTCATTGTAGCGTTTCTCCGAAGACCCGGTCGGGGAAGATGATGTTGGTTGAGATGTTTCGGGGAATGACGCCGCCTCCAGCGAGGCAGGCTAGGTGGAGAGAGGAGAGCCTGTTTCCATGTTGGGAACAGCGGAGGCGGGCGAATCAACCGATGCCTGACCCATCTGGTCACTTCTCGCAACTCATTTCGCGTTGGAAACTCTCGTTCGCAGAATCTGTTTGGTGAAAGTTAAACGCAAGGCACTACTGCAATAACTACTGGAAATCGGGAACTGGAAACATTCCATTACACAGGCGTACGTAATTATTTTGTCATCAACACGGTCGATAATATCTGGCATTCGTGGAAGTATTAAACGGCCGACGACACCAAAACTGAACGCAACAAGAAGATAAATCCTTACTGCGACCGAAAAAATATTTGTTCAAGCAACGAAGGCTTTACCGGAGCCGCCATTGTGGCTCAGTGCGATGAGGCGCCACACACGTGATCCGGGTGATGCGACGGGACCGGGCACGAACCTAGAACCACGTGTACAGGCCTTCCGCGCTGCGGTTTGTAGACGATCTTCCGCAGCCATTAAGACGAATGCAATCTCCGACTCATAAACTACACATTCTAAAACAAAAAATACACTTATCATACACAGAACATAGTTACGTATTTCGCAGATAGATGGCAACACTTCAGTTCCCCCATTAGTATGGGCAGTAGGTATAACGTGCTTGGCGCAGCAAGGGCTACGGCTGTAAAGCCAAAGCTCCAAATTTGAACATGCTAATGATTAGTAAAGATCATCAAAGGCAGCCGACTACTAATGTTTGGAAAAGAAGAAGAAGGGAGGATTTCCAGGAATATAAATTGTAAAAATGTTCTGGGGCCTTCTACCTGGCGAGCACGTTAGTAGAAGCGATTTTTTTTTTTTTTAAACCGGTCTGTGACTTCATATGTTAAATTGGTTTCCAGCACGTTTTCTGTCACTTCTCCGAGTTGAACTTCGGTAGACACAGCACACGCAGGTTCATTTTTTATTTAATTAATTATTTGAAGGTTTATTTAGTCTGTCAAGTCCTCTCTTACTTCATACCAGGTGTTTATAACAAATAATTTACACCTTACGCAAACTAACAGTATACAACACTTATTTTACATTTGGCTTAAATTAGGTTCATGAGTAAAATACTGACTAAATTTTTTTAAATATTTGTGAGTAAAAAACTAACTAAAATTTTAATAATATTCATTTTTAACTAGTGAATCATTTAATGGTATAAACTAATGCTAGTGAAGGTTGAAAAAGTAAACGGTACAAAGTAAATGCTAGTATACTGAAGAAACAAGACAAACTAATAATACGGAATGCAGAATAAACAGGTGGACACAGGATAAATCAATATAATTGAAATCTAAAAATAAGTTATGCGTGGAAAAAGAGGTTGTTGAGCTAATGCTTGCATAAGTAATGCTTTCTCAAAAGAATTTGAAATAGGCCGATTTTTTTGGTAGTTCTAATTTTCAGGGGAAATGAAGAAGGAATTCGCTAGGGTTTCCGAGATTGTACGCTGCCATATCACCCACGTGTTTAGTTTTTTTTTTTTTTAAGTTTTGATATTTTTTCATGTTTGCTTTCAGAAGGTGAAATACGCCAAAAATTGTGTGTAGAATTTTTATCTATTTGTGTTTTTCTGTTTGTCTTTTTGTGTGTTTGCTTTTCTATTTTTTTTTTTTCTGGCATCAGGTATAAACTACTGAATTAATTCTTACGTGGTTTTTAAAGTTTCAAGACTAAGGTTCCACATTAAAATCTGAGATATCTCTCATCTCACCACATCAGCTGAAATTGAAATCTATTCTGAACTCCTCACTTTCATCTTTTCAAGGAAAATACACAAGTTCGGTATTTTTTTTATTTTTTTTTACTTTATAAAAAAGTTAAACTTCATTATTAAAAGAGCTGACAGCAATACTTAAAATACACGTAATATAATCTTTTTTTTTTTTTTTTACTTTTTAATAACACAGTAGCCTTCAGCGTCAATACAACCGTGTCTTATTATACGAATCTGCGTTTTTATCTTTTCGTCCTCGGTTCTTAATTAGAAGTGACACTGCAGTCCATCATAAACTGTCTCTGAATGTAATGTGTTGTTAAAGCCAGTCATAACCGTGTAGCCATTTCAGTCGATTTTCTGTCGGCTTTGTATTATCCACATATCCTCGATAAGCAAGCGTTAAGGAGACTACAGTAACCATTATATGCAACACAACCGAAGTGGCAAATTATATACTTTGTTTTTAATACTAGAAATATAGCAGTTGCAAACAGTTTTCCTGTTAAGGTCAGAGAAAAAATAATATGTTGTGAATTGGTGAAGATTGTAGAGCTACTCGATTACCACTTGATTTATAATTTCCCCAAACTATTTCATTAAATTAATTAATTACTTCATTGGCAGATGTTCTTTATAAATGATAATTGGCACATCATCGACTAAAATATATGTCAAGAAAGATAGTTTAAACAGCATGCTGGTCCTTGTATTTCCCTTATTTGTTTGCAGTATGGTATTTATTATTCGATTTGATCACATTTCCTCGTATTTACATTATAAACAATTTTGTTCGTACATCATTGATATTTTTTTTACAAAATGATACTAATCCTAGTCAGATGACGGATGAGCAATATAACACACCTAATAATCATTTTAAATAATGGGACTGTTTGGTCTATTAAAGTAGAAAATGCGATACGGCAATAGTTGGCGTACATTATATTCTTTTAGTTAATGGTTGCATTTGGTGAAATTGATGCGAATGCAGCTTAGCGCAAGGGTGAAATACTGCTTCTCTACCGGCAGCTAAAACTATCAAATTAAGACTCATTGATAATAGCGTTGTTGATGTTTAGGGTAATTGCGAGGGTATGGAGACTCAAGTTATAAGACAGACAGTTTCACCCAGTTGTTGAGTAGATCGGCTGTTAGAAATTTGGTGGAAACCCGTGGAACGGTGTCAATTTATATGCAAACAAACAAGCATTCTAACACTGAATTTTACGTATGTGTATTGTCAATTAAAAAGACAATACTATTTAAAAACTGCAAACGAATAATTTTTTAATCTCATGCTTGAGACCAACATCTCTAACCACGGTATATCAACTAGTGGGTATAGCGCAACCACAAATCAGAACAGTAGTCGCAGAAAAAGAGAGGAAGACGCAATTAGAAGACCCTTGGCACTCACAGCCCCGCTACCGTCCCACAACGAAAACCCCTCTCAACCACACCAGAGACTAGACGAATAAAACTCTGGAAGGAGAATTACAGAGATCATAATTACGATAAAAAAAAAGACATAATTTAAGATATATCATAAGGAGAGCATTTAATACCCTCAGGGCAGGAGTCCCTAAATGTAAAAGTAACCTTTAGAAATGGGGCTACGTAGAGGACGAAACATGCGAATGTGGAGCAACACCGACACAAGATCACCTCACCTACCCCTCTGCCCACTCTTAGAAGAATCAGCAGGATTTTATCTTACCAAAGGATAATGCTGTTAAAGCCACTGAAAACTGGAGCGAGAAGACGAACCTAGAAATCAGCAGGATCTCATTTGTTTATCAAAGGACAGCGCTGAAAAAGCTGAAGGAAGATTAGTGCGTCTCTGGACACAGAAAGTAAGTATCGAATGAGCCGGCCTCGGTAGCGTAAGGGCTAGAGTAGTGGCCCCACTTACCGAAGGTCACCGTTTCGAGTCCGGCCGAGGACATGGGTGTTTAAGTGTTGTGTGTTAGTGTGCTTGTCGTGTCCGTCCTGTGGTGTGTCTAGAATTACTTGAAAGATACATATACACGTAGATAAACTGAAAAACACTGGATGAAATAAACACATACTTGAGCTGGCTGTTTGGCCTAAGGAAGCCAAATGCCATTAAAAAAAAAAAATAAAAAAAAGTGTCGAATGAGTAACCTATTCGCTTACCAGAAAACCAAACGCTATTACTCATTGTTGCGTTTCTGTTTAAAATAACCGTTAAAAGTGTGTATCCATTTGTAGTTCCTACATGTTGTGATATTTTGTCTACTAAATCTCCGCCTTCTGCAGCATTATGGCCCTTCACGCGCTACAACAACCTCCCATCTGCTCTCGAAATGCCAACGAGCAGTAATATAAAAACTCTGGAATTGCTTCCGTAACATCTCTGGCGCCGGTCGTGAAGTTTACGAGTCTGGAGTAAAGGGTGGGCCGTTTAATATACACGTTAGCTCAAAGAGAGAGGGCCAGTAATTACGAACGCTTCCGCCCCCAGGCGTCCCGACACCGACGCCGACAGCGCCATGTGCCGCCTGTGACATGTGGCGCCGTTTTGAACGGAGCTGCCAGGATAAAAATGATCGCAGCGGATGTGAGTTCCGAGTCCACGCTGTCTCTGCAGATGGAGAGCATAATATATACAAGCGCTAAATCGTCTCGCAGTCGAATATATACTTTATTTAGTATAAGTTATAAAATTAAAAAAAGCCTCCACCGACAACTCCAGCGAACAGTCCGCAACTGTATCGCCGCTCAGAAAAGACGCACATGGAGGGACACCTGCAACCAACTAAGCCAAAAATATTCGCAAAACTCCTCCCAATACTGGTCCACCTTCCGCCGCTTAACTGGTCTCAAACCCGCCCCCAACTACCCCCTCCTTCACAACAACCTTCCTGTCCCCGACAACACTCAAAAAGCCAACCTCTTCGCCAACCTACTTGAAACCATCCACACTGTCCCAAACGACCCCAAATTCGACTACTCAGACTCCCATATCATCGAACAGCGTGCCAACCCTACATCACCTCCCCTCCTACCCGACTTCAACTACATTCAAACCGTCAGCCGTACTGGACTTAACACCCCTATCACAGCTAATGACATCCTATCCGTCCTCAGCACGAAGAAAAATACTGCCCCGGGCCCAGACTCAATCACTTATCGCCACATTAAAGAAGCACCCCGCTCTTTCCATCAACTTCTAGCTCATCTATATACAAACGTACTATACTCTGGCATCTATCCCCCAAAATGGAAATCTTCAAAAATCCTTATGTTCCCCAAACCTAACAAACCCACATCAGATCCGAACTCATACCGCCCCATCAGCCTCACCTCCGTCTTCAGCAAAACATTTGAAACCATACTATCACGACGTATCCACAAACATCTATCACAACACTCTCTCCTATCCCCCGCCCAGTGTGGCTTCCGTCCAAACCTATCGACCCAAGATCAACTCCTCAGACTTATGCACCTTCTGACCACCCACATCAACACCCACAGATCAGCAATACTTATACTATTAGATATTGAAAAGGCTTTTGATCGAGTATGGCATGCTGGCCTCATTTTCAAATTGCAAACCTTCGCCTTTCCTATCACCTACATTCGCACAATAGCTTCCTTCCTCACCAACCGTACCTCTTTCGTTTCCATAAACAACATTCTCTCCCGCATCTTCACCATGACCGCAGGTGTCCCCCAAGGGTCTGTCCTGTCGCCCCTCTTATACATCATGTACATAACCGATATACCCATTCCCGCACCACCTACATATATCCTTAAGTACGCCGATGACACCGCCTACCTCGCCGTTCATAAAACCCTTCAACAGTCGGAGAAAGCCCTACAGATCACACTAGACTGCTTTGTCAAATGGTGCAACCGCTGGCGACTAATAATTAATCCCAATAAAACACAAGCCATTATTTTTGGGAAAACTAGTAAAAGATACAGGCTCGCTGATTTTAACATAACCATATACAATCATCCCATCCAGCTACAACCCACAGTTACATACCTAGGAATCACCCTCGACCGACATCTTACATGGACACCTCATCTTAGAACCATCAACTCCAAAGCCCAAACCCGCCTAAACCTTTTAAAATTACTTACTGGAACATCCTGGGGACTACATAGCCAGGTCATCATAAATACATATAAAGCATTTCTTCGCCCCATCCTAACTTATGGTCACCTCTCATGGCTCTCCGCCCCTGATCACTTCTACAATAGACTCCAAATAATAGAACGCCACGCCCTCCGAATCGCCTACCGAATAAGACTACCTTCTCCTACCCAACAGCTTTATACCAGAATGCGTTTTCCTCACATACTGATCCACATAGAATCCCTCCGGCTAAAATATGCTATCAATAGCCTTCTAAACAAAAATCCAATAACTCACCGCCTACTTAAAGAACCACTTCATCTCCCCTCCTGTTACAAACAGATCCCACCAACGCTGCACCTCCAAAATATCCTTTATATAACCCAGCACAGAGACCGACCACCTACAATACCTCAACAAGAGAAGAGAACAAAAATTTACCCCACTCTGTGAATGACATTAATATCGCCTACTACTAGCCACAAATCTGCAAGAAAAGCAAACAAAATATTGTACAAAACTACAACTTTGATCATGTAACAACTTAATGGAAATCAACTGTATAATTTTTGTAAAAGTGTAAACATTCCTTTAAGAAAATCTATTGTAAACTATATTATCATTTGGCTGAAGAGCACGACATGTGTGCTGCCAGCCCGCTTCCCCCATTAAGGGGGATGAATGAAATGACAATAAATATATATATATATATATAAAGCATTGAAGAGAGCCAAACACCTACCACATCACTTCCAGACAGATGCCCTACACGAGGCTACTGCTCTGCTTAATTTCAAGAGTAGGAAGAGTTGTTTAAGAAATGTACATAATGATATTACAGTCAAAAGTAAAGAATGTCAGTTTAAAATAGCTTTGTTGAGTTGATAATATCTATAGAAGAAACCCAAAAATCATTGAATCTTAGCATAAATATCATATGTCTGACAGAACATCATCTAAAGAATTCTGAAATATGTTTCCTCCCTTTTATTGGATATAGATTAGCTTCATGTTATTGCAGGTCAGAGATGAGAATGGGTGGTGCAGCAATATATGTAAGAGAAAATACTGAGACAAAATCGGTAGATGTAAGTAAATACTGTATAGAACAAGATTTTGAATGTTGTGCAATACAGTTAGAATTAGAAAACAAATATCTTATAGTGCTGACAGTTTATAGGGCTCCCACAGGAGACTTCAGTAAATTTTGTAATAAATTTGAAGCGGTTCTAATATATTTATCACGAACTAACAGGGAAATTATCCTCTGTGGAGACTTCAACACAAATTTTGCTGTAGAATGTAACCAGACAGATTATCTTCTAGGAATGCTTAGATCATTCAATCTCTATCAAACTGTAAATTTCCCAACTAGAACACAAAAAATAGTAGTACCATTATTGATAACATTTTTGTAGAGCACAATAAATTAGAAATACATGGAACAATTCCAATGGAAAATGGTTTGTCAGACCATAATGCTCAAATAATTACTTTGGATGTTGTGGGAAATGAAAATAACAAAAAGAAAGGATTTGTCAGAGTTAGGCCATTAAAGAACAATTCAATAAAAACATTAAATGATGAACTTCTCACTGAGAACTGGAGCACTGTTTATAAATTAAAAGGGGTAAACAATAAATTCAATTACTTTCACCAAAGGTTTTTGGAAATTTACGAAAGGTGTCTCCCTACAAAACTAGCTCCAATTGGTCAAAAACGAGTAAACAAAAATTGGGTTACAGTTGGTATTAAAACATCTTGCAGACATAAAAGGGAATTATATGTAAAAGTTAGGAATACTGATAATATGCTTCTCAAACAACATTACAAAACTTACTGTAGAATTTTAACCAAAGTAATGAAAGAATCTAAACGTTTGGCCATAAACGATGAGATTAGTAGTTCAGATAATGCTCCTGGATAGATTCAGACTGTTGGCAAAATCATGCTACAAAAGCTCCCAGAAGTCAAAAAATCAAATGGTCAAAAATATCGGACAGTATGACATTTCAGCAGACCGACATAAAAGACCATTGAGTTTAATAAACTAATGCACCAACATAAAGACCTACCAACCCAGAAGAATTGACCAACCTTGCTAATAGGAGAAAATATCCTAGGATAATAACTCCAATAAAACACTGCCTATTGATGTAATGGCAGAGAATGGTGGCTGATGATGATGATGAAGCATATTTACACATCAGTTTTAATCTGAATTACAAATTCTTGTTGCTTACTGAAAGCTTAATTCAATATTTTTGCTGAATTTTAGATCATAACATAGGTATGGTAATTCTTTCCGAAAAAGATCGATTCTTGAATCAATTCAAATCGAAATTTGATAAGTCGATTCACAAAAAAATCGAGGTCTAAAAGATCGGTTTTCTAAAAATCTATCTTTTTTCGATTTCGTTTTTGTGTTCGTATTTTCAATGTAATTCCCATCATGGAAAACGATAAGTACACCATAATAATAGATCTTTTATCTCCGTAAAAATCTCACGTCATTTTAGAAGGGGGTCGGACCAGATCTCACGAAGTCTCACCAGAAAAGGGGGGGGGGGGGTTCCGGAATTCCGGAAAAACACCTCATGTAATTAATGGACATCCCCTAAAACATTTATTTCACAAATTTGTTGGTTATATAAAACAGTTTTGAAATGATATAGTTTACATTTCCCGGTACTTAATGTCCAAGCTTTTCAGGAACAACGGTCTGCCCAGTCTACTAAGATCCAAGCTTGCCGGCAATAAAAAAAGGCGCTCGCAAGGTACTCATGATCCCACTATAAAGACATACTTCTTGGCTGATGAGTAAACGTGATGATAAATTGATATTATTATTTTTTTATATATATATACATCTTTTTTTTCTTTTCTTTTTTGGCCAGTAAAGTATAGTATCATACTTCAGGTGCACAACTGCTTGCGATAAATAGTGTTTCAATTTTTCGTTTAAACCCTGACTTTCATGTGCAAGTGCATTAAATGTAGAAAGTGCTTTTTTCACGGGTGAAATATCGATTCAGTACTATAAATCGATTTTTTGGTCCAAAGATAGATTCTTCGATTAATCGATCTCAGATCGCCATCCCTATCATAACATGTATTCAAATTTCACTCATTTTTTGGATGAAAGAGGGCTATTAAACTCAAACCAACATGTATTCAAAAAAGACCAATACTGTGAGACACAAATTGCACTTTTAATTCACGACTTGCGTCATGTGATAGATGAGCGATCTTAGATTGACTTAATTTTATTTGATTTTAAAGAAGTTTTGATAGTATGTCTCACACTAGGTTACATAAGCAACTTCGTAGCTGTGGCATATCTAGAAAAATATGCAACTGGTTTGCAGACTTCCTGAAGGGGAGAACAAGCTATGTAGTTCTCGACGGCGAGCGCTCATCACTGATCGAAGTGAGGTCCGGGGTTCCCCAGAGGAGTGAGATAGGGCCCTTATTATTTCTCACATACATCACTGATTGTTCGACGTAATAGAGGGGAAATGAAGACTGTTTGCCAATGATGCTATTATTTACAGTGAAATAAAAACCCAAGACGTTTACGCTTTGTTTCAAGCAGATGTGATATTAATTGCCTGGTGAGAAGACTGGCAGGTGGAGAAATTTTAGAGGAGAGAAAGGGTTAGGGTGCAAGGAACGGCAAGGAATTTGGCCATGATGATCCGATGGAATCATCCCGGCATTCGCCTGGAGTGATTTGGGGAAACCATGTAAATCCCAAATGGCTGGACCCGAGTTCTCCCGAATTCGAGGCTAGAGAGCTGCGTTCACCCTCCACGCTCGGTTGCTGCGGTTCAACGCTAAAATAGTACTAAGTCAGTAAAAAGGTAACACCATTTAGGTCTGAATATACAATTAATGGTATTGTCATTGGAACGGTAGATTCCACTAAATATCTAGGGGTAACAATTCGTAATAATTTGTTGCGGAATGAATGAATTGATAACGAAATTTGGAAGCAGACCATATGCTCCCATTTTTAGGTCTAATTTAAAGCAGTGTACACTGAAAGTTAAATAGATTATATTCAAATCACTTAGAATATTGTTCTTTTGTACTGGACTCGCAGGCAAAGGGGTTAACTGAGGTATTCGAGAAGATCCAAAGAAGAGCTGCCCGATTCATGACAGCTAGAGTGAAAGCGTAAGTTCAATGTTAGAGGAGATAGGTTGGGAAGATCTGGAACTCCGAAGGCGTCCCTGTCGGAAGAAGATAATTATAAAGTTCAAGGCAGACCTATTTCAGGATGACAGCAATCGTATCGTACTACCAGCAACAATTATATATGGAAATGATGGCGAAAATAAGATAAATCAGGGCCAGAAAAGATCCTTTTCTATTTCCATTTTGCCACGAGCGATTAGGGGGCGTACATTGATTGCGTGAGGTGTAATAGGGGGAGGGTGTCCGCCGAAATCTCACCAAAAGGGGGGGGGGGGTCGAGAGAAATTTCACGTAATCTTTTTAATTCCTTGAAGAACAGTAGAGCTAAGGAAAAAAGGTCTACAACGCCGTCGATCCCAAATTTGAGGGAGGTATCACAGCAAGGGGGGAGGGGTCCCGCCAGATCTCACCACAAGGGGGTGGGGGCTCCAGATATCCGAAAAACACCTCACGTAATTAATGGACGCCCCCTTATGTTATGGAATAGAAAAGATTTATCGAACGAGTAAAATGCAACAGGAGCAGGTCTCGATAAACCGCTCCGGTCATCCTGATCTGGGTTTTCCGTGGTTTTCTTACATCGCTCCAGGCTAATGTCAGAATGGTTCCTCAATATAGCCCATGGGTACCTCCTGCCACAACCCATATATACCTTTCGATGCATAAACGATTACAAATAGGTGCAACGCACCCTCCGCCACCCACTTTTGGTGAATCGTGGAGTAATAATAATAGTAAAGCGATTTAACTTTTTTTTTAAGTTACTTTCGTTGATACAAGTCGTGGAAAAAAATCGAGATTTAAATTTTAAAATAAAACTGCATTAATTTAATTCCTTGGGAATCCAGTTATTATCTCTAGCCACTCATAATCTACCTGCGTTTATAACTTGGTGACCCGTCCCGTTGGCTTAGTTGGTTTTGGATACCGTGATAGTTCCCAGCGCCTGACACAAGATTAGCTGGTTAGACTCCTGGCGGAGGAGGAAATTCTCATCATCAGGACTTGACCTGGCAGAGTATGTGTGAGGGTGGTACGCAATTCCTAATTACCAGATTATGCACCAATTTTCTGCGTTAAATCCCAAATCTCGCCGCAGTGCGCATGGAAAGAGGTCACGCGATACCTAACGCAGCCGGTTAAGTAACAATAAAATCAGTTTCGATACTTTTTGATCAACCTCGTACAATTCATTATTTATCAAAAATTAACTGATTTCTGGCACTAATGATTTGTTGACTGACAATCTTCCTGTGTAAAGGGATTACGTTGATTTTTCTCTTCCGTTGTCTATGAGTGGAATATATCCTGTTTTTAAAACATAAATGTTTCAAGAATCTTTGATACGCAAACGAACACATTAAGAAAATGTTATCAATATTTCTTCCGGTTTTCTGTAACGTATAAACATAAGACATACTGCAGATATTATATAAGAACATAAGGTTTTAAACTGTGAAAACCGCATCAAGATCGGATCTGTAAATTTTGTGTGATACCATTTCAAACAAAGAGACACACACACTCCGCTATACATTTTTATATATGTATTAATTCTGAGTTTTTGCATTACAGCTCACACTGCAATAACTCAGACGCAGCACTGCACAGCCTTAGTGGTCGCCACTTTATCTACAACAATTCAGGACGATTATAAAAGAAAAATGTGTATTACTCGGGAATTAAGTGCCTCTTAGAGAGAAAAATTGTATGCGCCGGCGGGGTATGGGGTCGAGGAATTTGCATGCTTATTGCCGTAGGGAGATGAAATGATCCCATGACAAGAACTTCATTAAGCTAACGACCTCTGTCACTGAGAAATATGATCTGCATAAAACATAAAGGCTGATTCGCAAAGAGATGTTAATTTCGAAATTTTATTTAAGCTTTTAATTACAAAAGAGAAAAAATAAGAGATCTGGATATCATAAGATTCATTGGACATGACGAAAAGGTTTATAATTTCGTTAATGCATCCTATAAACTGATAGCACAGCCATTGGAATATTCGAAACCTGAACCATTTCTGTTAACTTCTGATAAGTATGCGGTTGGATAAATAATTTATTTCTTAGTTTATAGAATATTTTAATAACTTCTACGGGATGGATGAATTATTTTAAAATTCACAGAATGAGGTTCTTTTTCACGGTGTTCAGTGAATAATATACAGGAAGTTACTAGAAACATGGTATAACTTTCTCAGAATTACAATGTGTTGTATAACTCACACTTATAGTAACATACTGTTCTAAATAATACTAACAGCTTACTTACCTGCACTTTAATGAATAATCGAAAGTTCCTACAAAAAATAGTTCCTCTACAGTTCTGTGAGACAACAGCTTTAAGGAATTCTACGCAATAACACTTCATTCATACAAAGTCATTTACGTTAAACTTTGCTGATGTTTAAACGGTTTGAAATGTTATCGATTCTTTTGGAAGCAACTTAAAGCTTAAAATTCAATTAGTTGCAAGCTAACATGCTACTTCTGCAAATTTCTTAGGACGGTAAGATATGGTTACACATTAAATATTTCATACGTGATATACACACTTCATATCCTTTCTTGACAGTGAATATTTCGTTTTACAAGTTCCTTCATGTTGCACATAACACTATTCTGGTACCGGAACAACAATGCAACGCGCAGATATAATTAACTGCCTTTTCGGCCGGAGGTACTAGCAAACTAGCTTCGCAGTGGTCACCGATTTGAGTTCGGCACAGAACATGTGTTGTTCTAATTACGTGTTGTGCAGTTTTGTGTTGTCTTTCCATTTGTAATTATACTGGAGTAGCTTGATACAGTTGAGGTTACTAATGAGAAATTCTGACAACTGGCTGATGGCTATAAGATTTACAGCTATTTTCAAAAACATAACACCTTACTTCTTGACGTAATGGTTATGTCATTCCATACTGAGTACTTGCTGAAGCATGACTGTGGGCTTATTGCGATTGACGCTCGAAGCGCAGCGTTGTTATCTGATACTGGACACTGATGCCCATACTGAAACAGCCATTCAGTCGTGATTCAACAAATAAAAATAATTAAAAGGCATAAAATCAATTTGAATTAAATAGATCGAAAATTTTGAAACTTAAGACAGTAAATGATAAATACGAACATTTTACGAAATAAGTTCTAAAAAAAAAAAGTAGCAGGACTGGTGACTGGTGGCGTGAGTTTGCTAATCTGACTTACACGAAATTTAGAAATGATACCAATACTAGTAGATTAAATATAAAAATAGGATCGGATGCAATAGGAGAAGTAAATGAATTCTGTTTTGGGAAGCAAAATTACAACCGATGGCCGAAGCAGGAATGATGTTAAAAGCAGAATAGCACTAGCAAAAAGAGCCTTCATGAAAAAGAGAAACCTTTTAGTTTCAAATATTGATCTAGGAATTAGAAAGAACTTTTTAAAACTTTTTGTGTGGAGGACAGCACTTTATGGTAGCGAAACATGGACTTTAGGAACACCGAAAATAAAGAAAATTGAAGCATTTAAAATTTGGTGCTATAGAAGAATGCTGAAAATTAAGTGGACAAACAAAGTAAGAAATGAACGAGTTATGGAAATGATGAGTGAGAAAAGAAGTTTGTGGAAGACGCTTACAGAAAGAAGAGACAGGCTGGTAGGTCATATTTTGAGACATGCTGGATTGGTTAATTTGTTAGTGGAGGAACAGTCGAAGGTAAGAACTGTAGAGGAAGACAGAGTTTAGAATACATGAAGCAGATAATTGAGGACGTGGGTTGTAAGGGGTATGTAGAAATGAAGAGGTTAGCACAGGATAGGAAGGGATGGAGGATTGCATCAAACCAGTCGAAAGACTGACGACAGCAAAAAATTTGTATCAAAGATACGCCGGGAAAGACTTATATTTCATAATACTGTACAAATATTCAATTAAAGCCATATTGGCTGTTATTACCTGGCAAATTACGATTCTAAATTGACTATTTATTTTAGTCAAACCAAAACGACGAATGCTGCCGAAATCAATTATTAGATTATTATGAATAATTTAGCAATATCTTCAGGGGCGCATTGAAAACTGAAAAAATAGAATTTAGGCACCTGAGGAATAGATATCTATACAAGGGAGAAGAAAAGGTGAATCAGTTTCTTTGTTTGCATAATGAGAATGGATAACAGCAGACGTATAAATAGAATTTTCAACCTTGAATGGCAACCAGTGGAAAAAAAGAGCAAAGAAAGATATAATAGAGATCGGAATAACAGAAGATATGATTGAAGATAGAACAACTTTCAGAAAATTGGTTCAAAATTTCTAGGGTTTCGAGAGGGTAGGAGAAGAGGAAATGTAATAACATAAGAACCGCAGAAAGGAGGAAACAGCAGAGTGAAAGAATGTAGAACTTTGGAAGTCAAGAAAATAACATGCACAGGATTACTTTTCTTGGTTCTTAGACGGCCAGGAGAAGAACAAAGAGCAAACTTACTATAATTTCATGACCTCATTTCTCCACATAAAAAGGCAGCAGCAGTATTCCTTGCAAAGTAGGATATCAAAGAATGAAGTTAATTTCCTACGAGTCGGATCTGATACGTGAGCATATTTCATGGTATGTCTTCAAGTTGTACACAATAAGCAACGTCGACCTGTAGTGATTTTTCTGTATCTGCACGCTTTAGGTGGCGTACCCAGACAAGCCATCATCGAAACAGGATGTTGCATGCACTCAGCAACACGACACTTTGTCTCTACTGCTGCAGCAGTTTAGCGGTGTTGTTGAAGGTCCCCTTACAGTAAAACCATCATCGACGTTCATCTGACAGCTGTGCCTTTCACAGATTCTGTTGGCTCCGTGACTGTTGGTGGCCGCTCTGTAAGCTTTCTGAAGAGCTATATTAAGTCACTCAATAACATCAATCATGTCGCATCTAGTTTGCTTGGACTTTTCCTATCACTCTATTGAGAGCAGCCGTTTCATACATCGGGAAATGGGATCAACGTTTGCAATGAGTTGAGGGACACACTTTATTTGTTGGCTTATTCACTATTCTATCCTGTTCACTTTCAAATCGCTGTTGCTGTCATATTTTTATTTCTTGAGGCAGTTTTTTGCTGAAATAGTAAATGTTTCGAAGTCATTATTACCTCTTTGCTGAACAGTATAGACATTAAATATTGTATCTTTCCATCTCTATTTTCATTTACTATCAAATGTAAATACAGAATAACATTATACCGTACATCCTTCAGGAAACTTTATTTTCTTTCCATTAGTCAAACAAGATAACGGTTGTATTCACATGTTATAAGAATGATTAATAGTCAGTTATCACGAAGATGAAGATCTGACGAAAAAGATTCCTACAAAAGATAAAATCTAAGAGGAATGCCTCGACATTAAAGATGGGAAAAGACTGAAGGCAAGGAACGGAAAGGAATTCAGCAACGGTTTTTTGAAGGAACCATCCCGGCATTCGCTTGGAGTGATTTTGTGAAATCATTGAAAACCCAAATATGGATGGATTCGAACCTGTGTCCTTCCGAATGCGAGGCCAGAGCGTTACTGCTCACCCACCATGTTCGGTGCTGTATTCGCGGCTTCATAGTTGTTTACTGAATGATAACTGATAAGAGTGATAACATACTGCTGCCCTTCACAGCATAACCTTGAAACAGATACGGTTGGTAGCTGACACACATCAGAATAATTGTCAGCACTTGGTTCGGTCTTGTAACAGCCAAGCAGAACCAAACAAAGAAGAAAGCTTATACCTCACTCCTATCTACAGTGGTGCCCGACTAGGTAGGATGTTGTCTCCCGTGCATTCGTTGCATGAACACTACCTAGCAAATGGTGGGGTTATTAACTTCCAAACAGTGGACTAAATAAGCAGATTTACACCGGTGTCCGAGCTATGTTTTAGCCTATATAGATTGTATGTTGCCTGTTTTTTTGAAGTGGGAAGTAGGAGAAACCACAATGTTAACATTGTTGAATACGGAACCCCAAAAACTCTTATCGGGATGGCTAGGATCGAGATTTGAAATCGGATCCGTTGTTTCATTCAATATTGGTGTGAAATGAAAGGTACTACATGTAACGTTCCTCATTACAATACCTCTTTTTTAACAAAAAAATTCTTCTTAGTGCGTATGTATGAACACTGCTTAGCATTTGCTGAGGTAATTAACTTCTAAACAGAGCCTCATTCAAGTTGGGAAAATACTGTACTTTGTGTATATAATGCCAAAGACGAAATTGTAGTTAACGCTTCAAAAGTTTCAGAACAGGCGATAAGCAAAAATATCCAATGAAATACGGACAAACGGAAACTTAAATTCTGTATATATGTATCTTGAACTTTAGTCAGTTATACGCGGAAAAGGTTGAGATAATATCTTTTTCTCATTCAGTCCTATTGATTTAAGAAATAGTACATACAAGTATCAGTTAGGTCTTCCTGTTTTTTTTCCTCCTGTCGTTGCGAGCCAAGTATGTTGTTGCGCGAAGTATTGCTCCGCCGTCTTAAATGAAGCTGTGAATTTCCACGCTGCTAAATTCATTAGGAAACTACGTTGCTAGTCTACCAGACAGTCCCATCCTAACGTTAGCACCAAATAGTAAGGGGTATATCCTGCACAACCTGCGTGCTCAGATATACTTCATACGGTATACATTAATCTCTGTCTTCTACAGGTCTTACTTTCGACTGTTCTCTCCACTAACAAAACCAATTCAGATTTTTTCGATGCTAGTAATCAGTTTGGATTCCATACAGGACAACAGCACTGTAGGTGGGGGCACATGGGAATTCTTTACGTTATATCTTTTGTTACAGGTTTTTTTTAAAATTTTGAACTAATATGCTGATTCATGTTGATTTGTACAGTTACGGAAGGATCCAATGTCAAGTAATGTGCAGTTTACATTGTAACGGAATTATTTTTGTTTATTATGTGCATTAGTTAAACTTGACATTCATTGAACCAAGTGGAAATGACTGCGGGTAATTTCTGAACAATCTGCAGAATCTTTTACTTCCAGCTTACTGCATCTTTAACAAACAATCTTAAACTGCAATTAATGTGGTCTCTAACATCGTTTATACAAAGTAAAAAAAGAAGTTTGGCTACTAGGCTTCTTTGGGAAACGTCTGGTGTAGCATCTACATTCATAGAGGCTACTTAGAAAATCACGTATCCATTCACCAACCTGTTCCGATACTCCGTATGCATAGGCCCTAAATCTTCGCTAAGAGATGGTTGTGAGGTGATAGTGTCTAAAGCGTTCTGTAAATTATATATATGTATATATATCCTCAGGTCTGGCGACCTACAAAAGAACCATACGAAGACACAGACACTATTGCAGACAAGTATAGGAAAAAACACCAAGAGTTCTACGCACATCTATACAGGATGGATGAAGATCGATTCGCGTTAAAATTTTCAGCTAGTAAATAAGAGAAAAATTGACTGAAAGGGAGACAAAAACACCTGGAACAATTAAAAATTTCGGACGAATTAATTAAGGGCAGGAAAAATTTCAGAAATTAGTTACAAAAAAGACAATTGAACAAGTGCCTAAAAAAGAAAGGATAGGGAAAAGATAATCGTAGAAAAGGAAGAAAAAACACACTAAATTAATGTAGAAGGTTTGGTAAGAAAGAAAAAGAGAAACAAAAGTGAAGTAGGAAGAAAAGAAAGTGAAGTAATAACTGGGTCAAGTTCACACTCTCTCCTAAGAGGAATAATCAGAAATAATAATAACGTATATTCTTATGATCTTGAATCAGCAACTTTCAACACGTCATAAGAAAATGTCTTAAATGATCGACTCTCCCCTGTTATCTCCTTCAAACACAACACTCACTGAAGTTAAGGTGTGTTTATCACATTCTCATACAAGTGTACGACAGAACTACATGCTAGAGGAATGTAAGAAATGACCTTTTCACTGCATGAGTTGGTGTTTTAGTTAAAGACCTTACTAGAATGTTGTCTATCATCCATGTGGAGCTGTATTCAACAACCTGAGAAGCTGACAGACTCCTTGGACTGTAGTGTTGGGATTAGTGTCTCGTCGCGGTTAACGAACGCAAGAATTCGTGTGGTGTCCACTCGTGTCCCAGAGGCCCGGCGTTCCAGGCGGTCCAGGGACTCCAGACGACTCTATTCCTGGACGCAGATAACGAGAGGCCAGAGACTCTGCCAAGCGGCGTGTTTCTCCACGGAAATGGGCGATACGCCACGACCAAAAAGAACGTAATCTCGACAAACGGCGACTTCCTCTGCGACCAAGCACTCTTCTCCGAAACATGGGTGTCACAACACATGACTTCTATACATTTCTCTTTTATATAGTGTATTATAACGTATAACAGGAAGTGCACAAGGAAGGTCCCAATCAGAAACTGAACAGTTCTGTAACAACCACTATTCAGGACGGTGGGTGTAAGGGTGTCGAGATTATTATGTACACCAGTGGTTTCAAATTTGTTTTTCAAGAACGAGCTCAACCTTGCGTACCTCTTATTGCTTCCTGTGCCGCTGTGTTCATACCGCCCCAGTACTTCGCATAAACACAGCATTACAGAAATTTAATTCACACACAAATACAGTTTGATTGTCTTAAATCATATTTTGGCAATAGAAATGTTTGCGTATATTTTTTTTTTTTTTACCTTTATCTTGGTGATTGCTTTAGCTAAGAGATTACCGCACGTATCCCTTGAAATAACCTTACGTACCCCAAGGGGAACGGGTACCACTAATTGTGAACCACGGATATACACCAAATGATGAAATAGAGTACCACAGAATGAACAGTAGTTGACGTATATGGTACGGACATGTGAAACATAAGTAGTAAAAGAAATGCCGCAGAAAAACATTAGAATGGCAATCAATGTAAAGACGGTAGACCTACAGAAGAATTGGAAAATGCAAGTAAATGAAGATATTCACAGGAGTGAATTAGGAAGAAACAGGTAGAACATATGCAGATGTTGGGTGAGCGAGTAACGGCCAAATAAGCTGCAAACAACTCACCTCAAGTAAAAAATATATAATTAACAGTTCGTATAATTTTTAATTTCATAATAGCCTTGCTAATAACAATAAAACGTCAGTTGCAAGGAAATTTATTTGAACAGCATTTTTGTTTATGAGTTTGTAGTTGTCAAACATTACTTATGCATAGATGGCGTTTCGAGAAAACGTACAGCACCATCTAAACCAGCATGTTTTGAGCTTAACAGACTTTTCTGCTAGAACGTTTCGCGCTGTCAATACAACTGTTAACTGTCAGCATAACGATCTACCAAATTTAGTCGACTATTTTCAAAAGAAAAAAGGAAAATAATTATGTTTGATGTTCCCAAAATAAGACACTTGATCATTTTAAGCACTGAATAATCTGACTTCAAGATGATGATGAACATGAATGTTCTGCAAAAACTCAAATCAACAGATATCCATTGTAAGAAGATGATCTACAAATTCTCAAGCTGCGTAACTTTCGCTTAAAAATTGTACGTTGTTGGGTAACGTTGATGCTTTAGTTACATCAGTCTACTGAAATAACCATTAAAGTTTCCCATGTAGTGTCACCATCTAAGTTTGCTGAGAAAATATTACATAAAACTTGCAAAAGCTGACTTGCGATTCTACCATCCAGAGGGTTGTTCTTTCCTTGTGCAAAGATATTTTGTAGAGAGATGTAACAAATGTTTATCAGACGAGACATTTCATAATATTTTTCCCATATAGGTTATAAGGGACAGAAAGAATAAATAACAGGGAAGGAGCATCTGCAAGTGTTAAAAGGGAAGCATCACTTTGAAACGAATTAGAATTTCATGCGTTATCTCGATACTACGGTCTATATGCTTATTGTGGATTATAAATTTAAATAGTAAAAAGTTGCTATGAAGTAAAATATTCGAGATTTTGAAAAAGGCTATTTTAGTGCTTGAGTCTCCTTTTTCCTCCTCCTGCATCGTTTGATGTTACTAGTAATATACTGTCGCGCACGTTGAGTTTCTATACCAAACGATCCTAAGCGTATTGTGAATTTTCTATAAAAATTATGATGGACTTTTTCTCTTTCTAGCTACTGACACTTCCTTAAAATATTTAAAAAACTGCTACATTTAATTTTTATTATTTCTTTATGGTGTAGCATTCTTAACCGTAAGTTATTCACCGATCGAATTTTAGAAACTTTTCACATGGCAATGCTTCTTAGCTGTTTATGATTGAGAGAAAAAAGCACAAATTAGTCGAACAGCCATGTTTCATGCTACGTTTAAAAAAAAAAAAAAAAAAAAACACCTGGGTCTGCTACTTTTAGAGGAAATATTTGTTTTCGTTTAATTTATCTGGTATTGAGAAAACGAGTGAAAGGAAAACAACCTACTGGCAACTAACTCGCTCTAACACGCTACTTGATGGACTTTTTAAAAAAAATACTTATGGCTTTATGCCTCGTCGACGTCGAGGTAATTAGAGGCGGGATGGGACTGGGGCAAGGATCGGGAAGGAATTTGGCCATGGCCTTTTGAAGGAAGCGTCCCGGCATTCGCCTGGAGTGATTTGGGGAAACCATGGAAAACCCAAATCTGGATGTCCGGACGAGGATTCGAACCACCGTCCTCCCGAATGCGAGGCCAGAGCGCTAACGGTTCACCCACCACGCTCGGTTTGATTGAAAAGGTTTCCCACTTGTAGTGTACGTTGCTTAAATGCAAACAAACGTCAACGAAACAAATTAATTACAGAGATGTTGTTTGGAATATTTGGAATTATTTTTTTACTACTACTAAGTATTGCTCTTTAAATCCATGTAAGTTTTGTAGTACACTTATTAATTATTTGTTAGTACATATTTTTGGATAATAATATTTCGATTATATCTTTCAACCTATTCTTCAGTCTTTACAACCCTTACACAAGTAACTGAACTCGTTACAAACCCCTTCTGATAGCAAACAAAACAATGATGTCGTACTTCTTGCAATATTAAGACCTAGGTTGCATTTTCTAGGCGTTTATCATATTGTATAGTATCTGCACATTTCCTTAATTTGCTACTGGTAGTTGATGTTCTAGAGCACGCTTGTAATGATTCATTTCCAATTCTTTCTCAATAAACACAAACTTCCTAGCATCTTTTCACTCACACACCACTAAACGGGACCAAGGTTTGAAAATTTACTTAATAAACTCATCTTAACTCAAGTACGAATCTCCCTAATACAAAAGGGTTTTCAACTGAAAATAATTAAAATAAATAGGGTTACACCTAAAAATCTATATTTCCTAAAGTCGAACAGAGTAAATTATTATCCTGCCATTAAAAACTGCAGTAAACATTTATTGCAGTCGCTGATTATGATATTTTAGTGTGGGGCTTCTATTCAGGAAGCATGAGTATCCATAATTACTGGTCCTACACCCGAAATAGTTTCAACATGTCCCCTGTGGCAAAGTTACGGTCTGTTTGCTGCCACTTCCTAATTTAAATACAAGCAAGTCATCCACTGTGATGGCGTAACGTAAGGCAAGGCAACGAAGCAAACCAAATTCAGAAACCAGCAATTGAGGGAACGTCGTTACCTCGTTTTCTGATGATATTAATGAGTATCCTCTCCTTACACAGCCTTACTTGAGGGACTGGTAAAGTTTGAGTTGCGAAAACTCTAGCATATAGTGATGCTGAATAATGATTTTCTTCTATCTGTATTATTCTGTTATAGAGCCTACTTCAAGAAATGGTGCCTCTATCTAAATACTCAGACATCAGTTATACCGACAATCCATTTACGGTACAGGCAATCGCGCTATAAACCAGAAGTCAAATTCAGAGCCCGACTCTTGCCACAAAACTACCTAGGTATAACATTGGACAGAACTTCTACTTTGAAGCAACATTTATCAAATGTGACAGCTAAAGTCAAATTGAGAAATACTATTCTTCGAAAGCTTGCTGCTACTTCATTGGTAACCAGTGCTCACATTCTAAGATCCACAGCCTTAGCTCTGTCATACTCTGTTGCTGAATACTGCTGCCCATCCTGGATCAATAGTGCCCACACGAAGAAGATAGGCGTGCAACTCAAACAGGCAACGCGGATAATTACGAGATGCGTTCGGAGAACGAACATCGTATGGCCTCCAGTCATCTGTAACATTTCACCTCCAGCACTAAGAAGATCAGCTCTCCTAAAAGTCTAGAAAAACATCCTAATTTTATAGGGAAGTAAGAAATTTGGCCGATTGCTTAGAAATTCAGCGCGATCTGGATGTTATTTTGGCTTGGTGCGCTGAGTGGCAACTTACTCTAAATTGTAAAAAGTGCAAGACAATGAGCATAACTAACAAAAAGAATCCAATTGTTCAGAAATACGAGTTAAACAATACAGTTATTGATATGGTCGATTCTATGAAATATTTGGGAGTAACAGTACAAAGGAACATGAAATGGGATATACACAGTAGGTAGAGCAAATTCTAGGCTGCGATTCATAGGTCGAATCTTGAAAAATTGTAATGAACAAACAAAGGAGATAGCGTACAAATCTCTTGTGCGTCCACATTTGGACTATTGTTGTGCCATTTGGGACCCGTTTCGTAAGGAGTTGATCGAAAGTATAGAGAAAGTACAGAGAAGAGCCGCTCGATTCGTGACCGCTTGCTACAGTCCTTATGAAAGCATCACAGAACTGATTAGTAGACTAGGCTGGGAGTCTCTGGTAGATAGACGACGCACGTTTCGTTTAAACTTATTGGTAAACATGTGAACTCCCACTTTCACTTACGAGTGTGGTGAAATACTTCGTCCACCAACCTATTTGAGCAGGAATGACAGGAATGATAAGATTCGAGATATAAGGTGCCGCACTGATTCTTATATGAATTCTTTTTTCCCTCGTACCATTCGGGATTGGAATGCACAACAAAGCGATTAGCTTTGGTGCTGAGCACCCTCTGCCATCCACAATTTTGTGAATTGCAGAGTATATATGTAGATGTAGATTCTAATACTGTCTTGTAATCTTGGTGTTAATATTCCAGGATCTGCAGAAATTGCAGCAGTAGAATCTGGAGAGGGTTCCTAAATGCAGGTCATGACCGATTTTCTTCCCAGTAACCCCTTAAGAACTGTTTTAAAAGCGCTGAGAGTTGATTATACTTATCTCTGTTATTTTTTATAGCTGATGGCACTCCAGGTTTGGAGTGACTTCATCCCACGGTCTATTCCGGTGAGCGTATCTCGAGTGCTCCAGCGCTGGAGCCTCCAGTGAGCAAACATCTTGGCCGACTGGCCTGGTTTGTCTTCGCCACTCCGTAGTGTTTGTCTTAGACAACACACTAGTTCAACGTGCTCCACGCATTTCTGTCATACAGCGCTGCTGACACAGTACTGAATTCTGTAATCATATGAACAGTGTAAAAGCATATATGATTTAAACAAAACATAATCAGTTCCCCCAATTATGCTTGAAACAATATGTCAGATTCACGATTCGTTCTTCTAATCTCGTAGCATTGGTGAGTATTATAGTGTGCATGTGTCAACGGAGGATATACAGAGAAAGATACTAATCGAAGTCCTCAATTGGTCGATTTGTCTTTAGTTTCATTGAGAATTATATCACTCCATTTTATTAGAACCGTTCAAATTTAAATTATAGGTAGTTCAGCTCGCGTAAACCTCAAATTTTCCAGATTAAAATAAAATATATATTACGAATAGATTATCATTTATCGCTCTGTCCACCCTAAGCTTTCAAACTGTTAAAACCCAATCCAAATCGATTTGGTAGTTTTTACATCATCCGTGGACAAAGAAAACTAAGAAAAGGGCCACTTGTAAATTTATACATGCAATTAAGTGATATGAATCTAACACTCAATAAAATAAACATGTGTGCTTGTTCCAGTCCTTCAATTAAAATATCAGTGTCAGATAAACAAAGAAATTCCACCAGCGAGTGCACCAAAAAGACCTGGAAAGAAAAGAAATAAGGACTATAACATAATTTAACGTTTCATACCGTCTACAAATTGCAACATCCTAAGAAAAAGAGAGTGTTGAAGTCGTCAATGCTGTATGTTGAGCAGGGGCAGGCACTAATCTGCATCATTTTAACTACCAGCGTGGTATTACATTTGTTTGACCGGTTTGAGTTATCACTCACATGTTCACATAAGCAAAAAAAAAAAAATATTTATACTGGTTTTTTTTTAACTTGATAGTTGTAATTAATAAAAGAGGCATTTTGGTGAGGTAGTATTGTCAGACATAAGTTTTTCAGTGGCGGTTCAGAAGGTCAAACACGAACATAACTGTCAAACCAGAAAGCAAGTAACAATTTATTTTATCATCTACATAGGTTATATAGCGAAATGATAATGCGCTTGTATCGCAAAAAAAAAAATTGTGTTGAACAGAAAAGGGATAAAAATTACTTCTTCCACGTTACTTCATGAACAAATAGTTCATTGATATGCCAAAAGTTGTTGATTTCCAGTGAACTCTATGTGTGTACAACAGCACTTTATGGTAGCGAAGCATGGACTTAAGAAATACCATAAAAAGGAAAATTGAAGCGTTTGAAGGATATTGAAAATTAAGTGGACAGATAAAGTACGAAATGAACGAGTATTGGAAATGACGGGTGAGGAAAGAAGTTTGTGTAAGAGTCTTACAGAAAGAAGAGACAGAATGAAAAGACATATTTTGAGACATGCGAGATTGGTTAATTTGTTAGTGAGGGAACAGTCGAAGGTATGAACTGTAGAGGAAGACTGAGATTAGAATATATGAAGCAGATAATTGAGGACGTGGGCTGAAGGGGTATGTAGAAATGAAGAGGTTAGCACAGGATAGGAAGGTATGGAGGATTACATCAAACCAGTCTAGAGACTGAAGACAGCAAAAAAGTATATGTTGTTTGAAACGTTCTCTGACGGCGTAATGGTTCTGCGACGAGAACTAGCAGAATCTGAGTTCAGAATGATAATCGGAGGCCAACGTATGAGATACAGACTAATGCTAGTAGTTGCGAAATGTAGGTTTGATACTCCACAGGGTCAACGGAGTATCCAGACTACTCACATACAGTATGGCTTCTCACAGAACAGCGCAGTAACCAGCCACGTGTTCTGAATTGTCGAGGCCTGCGGTGAATGAACAGAGGCCTCAGAGCAATAGACAAACAGCACTGCGTGAATGGCTGTCACAGTAAATGAGGGGTATTCTATCGTCGCGTCTCAACTGACCAGGCTGTGACACTGATGTGACGGAGCAGCAGAAAACAGATTAGGTTTTACTCACTGCACATGAGTGGCTTCAGAACAGATTGGTTGCACCCTAGATGGCCGTTAAAAATCACGTTTACAGTTGCTCGGATTCAAGTGTAGTGAAACCCTGTGAAGCAATGGAACCAATTTCGGGGCAGAGCATTTTCCAAGTTGGTGGTGGGCTCCATATAAATATGTGACGTATCTACCAGACATTGGGATTTGGTCGACTGGTCAAACCAAACTAGTTGCTGTGTTTAGCTGTTTCGTGACCATTTGTAGTCCTTCTTGGATTTGACGTACACTCATATTTATTTTATTTATTTATTTTCCATATGCAACATAGCCCAGCACCTAGTATCTAATCTGGGCCCTTATTTCCACTCTTATACATTTACATATTTTTGTATCTTATATATATATATAATATATTAACATATAAACATGAATGAAAGAAAATTTTGATTCGATTTCCAATAACTATTACATTTACTGCTATTAAACAGAATGGGTACCACACCACTACTAAATCTACTACTACTGTTATTGCCCCTAATATTACTACTATCATTACTACTACTACTACTAATACCATTACTACTACTACTAATACCATTACTACTACTACTAATACTACTATTACCACCACAAATTATCACAGCCGCACTTTGGTCCACTATTGTTCATTTTTCTTGGTGTTGTGTGCGCTCCAAAGGCAGAGTCCCCTGGAACCGGCAGCAAAGTCAGCCGCCCAGGCCATCAAGAGTTGACCTTCTGGAATACCAAGACGGCCCCAGTTGTCGCTCAGAAGACGGCCTCTCTGGAGCACACTGAAGTTCCTCCGACGATTGATGTTGCTCATTGTCGTAGGATATCTTCCGTCAATCCGGTGTAATTGTGTTCTCCTCTTCTGGTATCTGTGGCCTTTGATTTCGCTCGGCATTTTTCCTTTTTATAAATTCCTCCTTCCAAAATTTTGAGGCTAGATCAGCTGCCTCGTCCAGCAAATGCCACAAACTTTCGTCGCGCAGTATGTCAAATATTCTCCTACCTTGCAGCCGAGCTTGTTGGTGTTCTCTCAAACTGGCTGTTGTTTCACACTCCCATACCACGTGCTCCGGCGTACTCTCTTCACCACATTCGCACCTGTCTGAGTCCACAATATTTCGACTTCGGAGCCAGCTATTGTATGGCCCGTGACCTGTAATGTAGTGTACCAATCCGGGAGAGGGTTGAAGGTACTTCAACTTTAACCTCTCCTCTACGGATGGGAACATATCATATGCTCTTCGACCTGTTTCACTGTTGTTCCATTCTTGTTGCCATTCTGCCAATAGAAGCTTCCGAATGTGCATCTCCGATGTTGCTTCGCTGCCTACAATTTCTGCTACCTTATCTTGTTTCCCTTTTCTGAGCCAGTATATGGCACCCCGTTTCCTTACTTCAAGGTCCAGTGGCCATACACCAATGGCAACGGTTAATGAGTTTGTTGCCACGGTTCTGTATGCTCCTGTCAATCTTAAAAGTATTCCTCGTTGGACACGTCTGACTCGCTGTTTTAGTTTTACTTTTCTTAGTTGCTTTGCCCACACACTTGCTGAGTAGCCCACTAAAGAGGATAAAATTGCGTCATGGTATAGTCTTATTGTTTACACTGGAACAGTAAATTTTCGTTGGCCAATATTAATGATTTTATTCATGACCGCCACTGCTCTTGCTATTGTCTTCTCTAAGTGAGCTGCGAAGTTTAAACGTTCATCCAATTGAATGCCTAAGTACCTGCACACTGGGTTTCTACGAATTGATTTACCGTCGATTCTTATAGTTGGTTTTCGAGTCAGCTTGCCCTTGAGCAACATAAATGTTGTTTTATGTGGTGCTAAACTCAGTTTGACTTTACTGCACCATTGGCTAAGGCAGTTAAGTACTAGATTACTATTGTACTCAATCTCTGCTCTTGTTGCTCCTTCCACGAGTAGCAAAAGGTCATCAGCAAAAGCTATTAGACCTAGAAGTTGAGGCATTCTTTGTAATAGTTCAATCACTGGTTCCATCCCTATATCCCAGAATATGGGACCACAAACGGAACCTTGCGGGCATCCTTTAGTAAGGATCTTCGTGATGAACGAGTTCTGGCATCTCAAGGAAGCAGTTCTAAATCTGCAATAGTCCCTGAAGGTGTAAAATAATCTTCTTGGACAACCAATCTCCCTCAGCCGTTCAAACAGAGCGGGCCACCATAAATTGTCGAAGGCCCCCGAAATATCAATAAATATGCCTACTACGTAGTTTTTTGTACTGCTACAAATTATTTCCATCGACCGATTTATGGCATCCTCTGTCGACTTCCCGGTTCTAAATCCATATTGACTAGGATTCATTCCCTGAACCTCCCGGTGGCTTTGTAATTTTTTGCATAGAATCTTCTCTTGAACTTTGCCAAGCACATTCAATAGACAAATCGGCCGGTAAGATTTCGGTTGAAGAGGATCCTTGTCGTCTCCTTTCTTTAGAATTACCACCTCGCTTTTCTTCCATATCCCCGGAACTCTACCCTGATATAGACATTCGTTCAGGAGCCTGCATAGGACGGGGGTTAATGTTATGATTAACTCCTGCAGGACCTCGGCTGGAATTCCATCTGGACCGGGAGCCTTTCCTTTTTTCATTTTATTTATCGCGGTTATTACTTCTTCGGGTGTAATATTATTTCCTTCCTCTTGACTCCAGCAGGGCTGCCACATGTTCCTTCGTAGTGTAGCTTGTTCTACGTACACTCATAGCGATGGGAAGTTTCACACCCAATATACGCGTGTCACCGGACGAGATTTTGCGCGATTGGTTTGATGAGCATTCTGAACAACTTGGCCACATTGATCGCCATACATACGTCGCGGAGCATATTTGGGATAAAATCGACAGAGCCGTACCTGCACGATGTACAGATTGTATGATTGGCCATCAGAAAAACTTGATACACTGCTTCAGTTTCTCCTCTTGCCGATGGTGGCCGCTATAGGTCATGGCCGAATTCCTTCCCGTTCCTTGTCCCCAGTCCTTTCTCGCCTGTAATGACCTCAAAATCGAGAAGACTTAAAGCCATAAGAAAATTTAAAAAAAAAGTTTTAATGATCTTATTATACTTATGAATTCAAATATGCTCCTCAAATAATTGTTAGTAGTAATCAAGATAGTTGTTCACGATCTGTTATTTTTCAGCATTTAAATATCTGCAATATCTTCTTTGGTAGTTCATCTAGAATGCCGTAATTCTCTCATTTTACTTAACGCTTATTGTTCATTTTTTAAATAAGCCATTAACATTAATTCCTAAACTATGTAAACACCGTTCTTTTCCTTTAATTGCATGAGAAAAGGTCTAGCTCTCCAGTGATAAATGTACCTGATTGGCTATATGAAGTACCCTTCCCAACTAGGGGTACGTTAGTTACTTCAAGGGGTACGCGTGGTAATCTCTTGGCTAAGGCAATCACTAAGATAATTGAAAAAAAATTACGCAAACACTACTATCGCTAAATATATTTTTGTGACGTTTTTACTGGATTAAAATTTAATAAATCGTGAAAAACAAGTTTCATGTTTTGTTTATCAATTCAGCTACAAGGGGTACGCGAGATTGAACTCTTTCTTGCAGTGGTATTCGGGAAAAACTAACTGAAAACCACTGCCCAACAATGTTCCGTAGTTCAGATTCCACGTAAAAATTGTAACAACGCGGAGAAATTGTTCTGCAGTTTTGAAAACCTTTTAAAAGGCTGCCGAACAACCCTTAATAACCCATCAATTTATTTATTGGTTTATTCTAAATTTTGCTCGAGTCACTTCTAATGAAATATGAAAAACCAGTGATACATCCAGATTTTCCTCAGCACGCAAATATTATATAAGTTTCTAAAAATTAGAGTTTTTTCACCGCATTGGGCCATGGTTTCTTCCACTTAAGGGGATAATATGTAAAACACTAGTATAATTCACGAATGAGGAATAAAGTTCATTTCTTCGCCACTGTAATGCCTGTTGTGTAACACAACCTATGTAGACGTCATAGCCTATTGTTGAAGAAATGGCAATCCTTGCGGCGCGGCTGCTGTTTTGTTCTCCCCGGAGCAGGCGCCACATTTGACCTCCCCTTCAGCACTTTCGTGTAGTGCGGGGGCGGTATCAGCGCGCAGCCATTACGCACAGTAGACTACCTGCTGTGTCTCCCCCAAGGCACATTACTGGGCCCTCCCTAACACACGTGCGCCACATCCAGCCGCTGCGTGCAAGCCGAGTTATTGCTGGAGCCGCCTTTTCATCTGCTTCTCATGAATACGGAAAGAAGTGTCTCTTCGGCAGGAAAAACTCCGTGTCGCTTGAAGGCTGGGCTTTGCATTTGGAGGTTAGTGTGCATGCCAAGCATTTACACAGCCTCTGACTCCTCACTCAGTTCTCGACTCGGCGTCTTGCCGTTTCCAGCGTTTCACAACTTCTCGCTATAACATAAACACCTTAAATGAGAAATTACGGATCATGAATTTACAACAAATCATTTTTGTTTCACCAATTTAATAGACCTTCATTTGAGTATAACTACACCATTAATGGTTTATACATACCTTGCCACGCCAAGGATGCACCTTCTTCAATGTATTAACCTTCCTTTAGTCAACTCCTTTTGGACTAAATATAAACCAAAACAAGACAAAAGTGATTAAATGTAGCGGAAATGATACCAATAATAGTAGATTAAATATAAAAACAGGGTCGGATGAGATAGAAATTAGTGAATTTTGCTACTTAGGAAGTAAAATTACAACCAATGGCCAAATGATGTTAAAAGCATAATAGCAATAGCAAAAAGAGCTTTCATGATAAAGAGAAACCTTTTAGTTTCAAATATTGATCTAGGAATTACAAAGAACGTTTTAAAACTCTATGTGCGGAGCACAGCACTTTACGGTAGCAAACATGGACCTTAGGAATACCGGAAAGAAATAAACTTGAAACATTTGAAATGTGGTGCTACAGAAGAATGCTGAAAATTAGGTGGACAGACAAAGTAAGAAATGAACGAGTTCTGGAAATGATGGGTGAGAAAAGAAGTTTATGGAAGAAGCTTACAGAAAGAAGAGACAGGCTGGTAGGTCATATTTTGAGACATGCAGGATTGGTTAATTTGTTAGTGGAGGGAACAGTCGAAGGTAATAACTATAGACGAAGACAGAGATTAGAATATATGAAGCAGATAATTGAGGACGTTGGTTGTAAGGGGTATGTATAAATGATAAGGTTAGCACAGGAAAGGAAGGGATGGAGGATTGAATCAAACCAGTCGAGAGACAGATGACAGCAATAAAATAAATGTGAAGTCCTGTGAATAAATGTATGCAAGTTTACGTAAAAACAAATCTACTAGGATCCCCTTTTCAATGACTGTAATTTATTGGTTGATTAAAAAATCATAAATACCCTGTTGTCTCGCTCATTAATCATATCATTTCGGTTTTTTGTGTTAAACGTAACAAATTTTAATTTAGATACAACCATATTGATAACAAACACCCCATACAGCAAGAACTATTAGGAATTTAGTATGTTTCATTTATGCTGATTTCATTGACCACATATTACTGACATCATTAATTCAGTCGCGATTGGTAGTATTGTCCCATCCCGGAGTTCCTCAGAAAGCTGTGAAGAGCCTCCGAGACTGGGGGACAGGGTTCGTACCGCTGTTAGGTATTTGTGATAGAGTTACACCTGGACTCGACAGGCGAGCGGCTACCCGTCGGGAACCAGGGGAGATAGAGGATAGAATCTGATGGTAATACTGAATGTAAAGACAAGCTTTGCACAATAGATGGTTTTAATGGATAACCTTTAGGTACATACAAATACTAGGGTAGCAGGTTCTGCTTGCCCTTCCTTATCATGTATGAATAAATGAAGTAACTGAGGAAGCCAAGTTCCCTCCTATGGTAGTAGTATTACTAAACAGAATTGCTGTAGCTAAGGGAAGCAAGCTCTTCACTCCCTTATACCTCCAGACAATGCTGACTAAGAGATCTCTCTTAGACCACTTAGAACTATATGCAGAAGTAATGTTGCTAAGAGAAACAAAGTCCTATACTCTCTTAGAACACTTAGATAACAGAATGCAGAAGTAAGGTTGCTAAGAGTTACAAAGTTCTATACTCTCTTAGAACACTTGGAAATATAACAGAATGCAGAAGTAAGGTTGCTAAGAGTTACAAAGTTCTATACTCTCTTAGAACACTTAGAAATATAACAGAATGCAGAAGTAAGGTTGCTAAGAGTTACAAAGTTCTATACTCTCTTAGAACACTTGGAAATATAACAGAATGCAGAAGTAAGGTTGCTAAGAGTTACAAAGTTCTATACTCTCTTAGAACACTTAGAAATATAACAGAGTGCAGAAGTAAGGTTGCTAAGAGAAACAAAGTTCTATACTCTCTTAGAACACTTAGAAATATAACAGAAGAAATGGCTACTTAACTGTAAATATGGAGATGGCCGACTGAGACCTCAAGAAAGACTTATACACCCACTGTGGTGTAAAAGCTAAGTTCAGAGTAGCGCTTGACTAGCGACTAAGTCCAGATGATTGCTGTGAAATAGAGACCAACTATTCCCTATTGCTGGCTACTGGTGTCGGAGTTCTTCTTGCTGATGTGGAGTCTGTTGGTTGCTGACTAAGACTCTGCCATCTCTAGGTTTTGGCCCAGTTTATATATGTTTGCGTGAAACGATTTCACAGGGATGTCTTCATAGGGGTTGAAAGCGCTTTCACTCTCTCCCGGAGTGGCGCGTAGACTTTCGCTTTCTTGGCTGCGGTGAGACGGATTTGAGGCGAAGGAACAATTTCAGCGTCGTAATTATTAAAATGTGCATTTAGGGAGGCTGTGTCGTAATATTAATATCGCAGATATTACACGTCCCCCTCCCGAAGAATTGGTGCAACGACTAACTAGTTGCAGCAATTGCATTGTCGATCAAGAAGGCTCAGCCGGGTGTATGACGCTAATTATAATGCAAGGGGCTAACTAAACATGTGCCAAATGGGGTGAACCTAAAATAAGAAGCTACTTATAAACCAATCATCTAAACTACACCCGTGTTAATTGGGTGACCTTAAAATAAGACTCTAATTATAATGCAAATGGTCTAAAGATACACCTGTGACAATTAGGTGACCCTATCTTTTGTCGATGCGCTTGGTGAGGCAGGAGTCTTCAGTGGCGGAGAGCAGCGTGTCCTTCCCCAGAGCTGGGTACTCTTGTGAAGATGACCTGCTCGTGGCTGGAATTGAGTGATGGTGGCCGGGTCGTGATTCTGGATTCGCGGCCTTCATTTATGATGGTGTTTTGGATACATATCCTTCCGCAACAGTCACTATTGAAGTAGCGGCTTAATCTCCTGCAACAATCCTTGCAAAACTTACAATATCTGATACAACAACAGAAAATACATATGGTTATGAGTACAGAGCTGGCGTATGCCATAACGGATGTGCTTATGGAAAAAGGAGCTTTAATGGTCTGCTCTTGTCGTTGGATCTCCATCTCGAGATCGGAAAGTTTGTGTCCTGCGATTTTTAAATCGTCTAACTGTAAGGCGGTCTTCTCCATTGGGAGATTGACTAATAAACTTGAGATGTTAATATTTCCTTTAGTGTTGATGCAACAGTCTATATTCATGCTTAAGTTGGGAACAACGTCCATACTGGTTACGTTGGTCTGAATGATATTATCGGACTGAATGTATACACGAGTACCATAACCCTTACAACGAGTTAGAAATTTGACTTTACCAAGTCCCTTTAAGATAATATCAGTGGGTGCTCTGGTTCCACATAAAATTGTTAATCCTTCATCCTTAGGAATTAAAAATAGCCATTCGTTGTGACCAAGGTGAGTCCATAGACTTTGCTCTAGTTGCACTACTTTCTTGACGCAATCCTCGGGTATTTCCCGTACAGGTTGAAGCAATTTAGCCTCACATTCCTCATGATCATAGGTGGACAGTAATACAAAAGTTTGCCTACAAATACGGCTGTCTGAGTCTAAGATTTTACAGTCAAGGCGGTTTAAGTTTAACTTAACATAATGGCGTTTAGAATCGTCAATTAGCAAAAGCTCAGTTTCTGGTTGAATGTACATGTAACTATCGGGACTCAGTTTAGACTCAATGGGTAATGGAATGACCTTGTACAAGTTATAAACATTATTATCAATAAGTGGCACATGAATAACATATCCTAAAATATTACCAGCTAGAAATACGTCTAAATCTATAATCTTAAGCATTAAATAACCATAAGCCTCAGTTAGAGGAACAGGGAACTTTAGATCTTTCAAGTCATCACGAATAACTTTTAAATAGTTCACAATTTGAACTGGGTTGATTATGTGGGGTTCCAAAATTCCTTTTGAGCATTAACAATGGCGGTGATCAACAAGTCATATTCTCTGATGATTTCTTCGAAAATGGCGGTTAACTGTATAAGGTGTTCGTTTATAGCTAACATAGCTGCTAAACGTTTCATGGCGAGATCATTAGTTTTCACATAATCGACTATGTAGAGTTCTATTTTCTTCATTCCATCTGCTAAAACCTTTTCTCTCTCTCTGCTACTCTCTGTAGAACTCAATTACTGGACAAAACTAATTACTAAACATTTATGATCATTTAACACAATGAAAATAAATTATACTGATTCGTATAAACAGTCTTAAATACTCTGAATGTAATACCTGTCAGTAATGATAAATACAAGAATGTAAACGTCGTGTCATTTATACAAATAATTGTAACAATAAAAATTACTGAATATGAACAAAACATTACTTGTTCAGGGATAAAACACTTTGTTATTGTCAAAGATGAATTCAATTGCCCCTATCAGGCAAAAATTATGCCAAACTACAAATGTGTCATTTTCTTGAATTCTATTCTAGGTTTTTAGAACATCTTGTGGATAAAGTAAACATTTTACCTTCAATAATAAAGATATCACTGTCCAGAACTATTCACTCTCTTATAGAATTTTTCATATTAATCAGAAGATTTGTCTTGACATTGAAGCACAGATAATTTGCTTTTATATATACTGCACAAATACCGAGCTACAAAAATTAGCATGAAGTTTATTTTGAAATGGGACCTTTTTCTGTGGAAACATTTCTTATAATTTTACTACACAAGTCCTTGCATTAAATAGTGATGGCTTTGAATCATTGTGGCTTCAAAATTCAACACAGATGATACCTTAACAATTTCACTGACTGTTCTATGACTTGTTAGGAATATGAGACACTGTAGGTTACTCAAGACCTAGTTTAAATTTAGAAAATTATGAAATGAGAATATTTTACTTTCGCACTTAAGTTTCAGGTTGAATCTACATACAGCTACCTGGATTTAGATTAGATTCAATAGGCATCATTGTAATTGAGTGGTGCATGAATTACATATCATATAATATTACAAAAATACTCTATTATCTTAAATATTAAATATCAATAAGCTTCAGTTAAAGGAACAAGAAACTTGAAGTACTTTAAGTCATTACGAAAACTTAAAAACAGTTCACAATTCGAACTGAGTTAAATTCATTACGTGTGATTCTAAAATAATTATAGTATCTAATGATCTCTTCAAAATTAATAACTAACACTACTGATATGCTTCTTGAACTAACATTATTGTTCACATAATAGATAACATATCGTCATTCTATCATTCCGTCGCTTCGTCATTCTGTCGGCTACAACTTTTCTCGTTTCGTGCTTCTACCTTAATTTTAAAGTGGTAGCTAACTACTGTTACTTTGTCTGCTATTTAATGTCAATAATTTCATCTATTCTGTTTGTTTCTTTCCCAGAAGTTAAAGAATCCGCACGTTTTACGTTACTTGTGCTTTGTTAATTGAATGTTAAGCAATGGGCTTCCTTTATTATTTTTGTATGCTACTTTATTACTTGAGTTTAACTGAAATAATTTATTTCCACAAAAGTCAATGGATAAATGTGCATAACTTTCGGCCTGTGAAAATTTATTCATAAGGACATCTAGTCTAATAAATTTACAATTTTTCTATGTAGTAGTACATAACTCAGCCTTGCATGTATTACCTATAGTACAGGCGAGGTGGTGATTGTATTTTATGGATTTGAACGTCCTCTCCTGCGTAGCATGTGAATACTAAAACATCTAGCACCCAACATATCTCGACTTCAAAATTCCTTTTAAACTATTGGCATGGATGTTTAAGGTTTACTAATTACTTCAGGATCTTTAGTTTCTGATAGGTCAGCTTACTCACTATGAGTCTAATTTTCTCTTCTAACGGATTTGTCTTCCTTCGAATGTACTAATTTGGATTCTGAATCTTATCATAATAACTTTCGTTTATTCCTTAAGTCGATGATAACTGTTGCTGCGATAATTTATCAAAAGATTTTTTTTTTTTTTTAGTTTTTAATTTAAATTCATCTGAATAAAGTAATGTTACAACTGTCTTTTTAGTTTCCCTCTTGGAATGTACGTGATGCGTTTGTATTTCTACCACATTGTAGTAAGTACTAGGTAAAGCCATTTTTAGAATTGGTGTTTACGCATGTATTAAATAACATCGTTTTGCATGTCTTTAAATGCTGAGATTACCATTATTTATCTACTCGACCTCCTTTTTTACTTTTTGAAAAAACATACACGTTGTACTTTATATCGATATGGGTTGACATTTTATTCTACATTCTTATTTTTAGTATTTCAGATTTTGCGTTTGGGAATCTAATTTTTCTAACAAAATTATACAATGCTTTTACAAATTCTTCTATCTATCTATGTTATTAAATTGATACGCGTTTATTGTCGGTAGTTGTTGGTCTTTCTGCAGTTTCGGCTTCGGCTTGAACCTCTGTAAATCAGATTAAGGCTTGTGAATTATTTTATTATTATTATTATTTTATGACCTGATAATTCTAATCTCTAAGTTTCAAGAAAATTATTGCACTTTAAATATCTGGGTTAGGAGTTGATGATTTGTGATTATTGAAACATAATGCTTAACTGTCACAAAATCGGAAACAGTTCTATTTATATAATTTAATTTCGGTTTTGACAATACTCTTGATGCATAAGTTATCGGCAAATCTCTCGCGTCTGACGTTTTAAACGTTCAAAATTCTGTATAGTGTAACAATGTTATAGTAATCAATTTTTTTTTCTTCAAAGTTTGAAGTGCTTACTTTTGTTATTTTATCCATGTTACTCCTGTTTAAGTTCCCATGTAATGGTTCTTTTAATATTTTAAGCAATGGCTTTCTCAGTTTATCAAACACGTCGGTAATGTTAGATAATTAAAAGTATCTCCCTAGGGTTGTGTTGTTCAGCTTTGTATAATTAACAATGATCCTCAATTTATGTGTTCCTGAAAAATCTAATTTCTTCGGGATTAATAACTGGTTTCCCACGCGTTTTACTTGAACAAAATACTGTTCGCTTGCATTTTATCTATCTGTTTATGTAAGATATTCGTTTGGTTTCTGGAAGTTGGTAAAGGTCTTGTGTTTGTTACCTTCCCGTGGGTCTCTGGTATTATTATTAAATATGTCGGTATATGATAATCTATTCTCCTGGCATAAAGAAAACATCGTCGAGTTCAGGCTATAGTCTGAGAATATCCGATTATTCTTCTGAAGACTTGTGACCTCGTCTCTAATTGCTTTCGCAACTTCACTAGCACGCGCTGAAATGTCCTTAAATGGTTGGGTATATATTTCCCGGCATTTATAAGAGTTAATGGTACGGTGTTAGGAATTCTCCTCATCAAGAAATAGTTCGTAACTGAATTTAATTGGTTGTTCTGAGGCATTCACAATACTGGTTAAACATGATCCATATTAACTTCGTTCTACAGCGTCAGGGGTTAAAATAATAGATACTAGTTTCTCTCTATGGATGGTCCCTTCGGTTAGACCGGAAGTTGACTTGAACCAAGAAGTCGAACTATTTTTTCTTCTTGCGACCCTATAGTTATGTCAGTGGGGGATGGTTTCTCTCACTTGTGAATGGTAATTGTTACCCAGTATAAGTGTAAACTTCTAGACTGTAATCCGAAATAGCTTTCTCCTTTTAAAGAATGTCTCTCCATATTTGCCCGTGATAAGGAATATCTACTACCGTGTTTATTACATGGAATTCGTGATTATCTAGTTGGTTACCTATGTGTAGTTCTAGATTAACCTTTCCCTAACTGTGTATAGCTTTCTTGCCGTGTTATGTAATCTATTTTATTTGCTTCTGTAGTTCATTCGTTCTTGTCTGAAATTTCCGTCTAAGTATTCTTTTACTGATCTAAATTTATAAATTGCTGATGGGACTAACGTATGAATTCCTTCAACTGAAATATCTACCCAAGATTAAAGCTGACTTCTTCTGACTATTTATTACGCTTGTAAAACAAAAACTCTTGTTAACCCGTAAAACAGCGTCCGAGACTGAAAGATCGAGTAGCATCGTCTTCCTATGTATCGTAAATGTAATTTACATTTGATTAATAATCAAACTTTTTTTTTTTCACATGGATCTATAGTTATTGTTGTCACTCCGTAGTAAACGTCTTGTAACATAGGTTAAAATTGCACTGCCTTTCGCAAGTACTCCCAATTAAACTATTACATGATATGAATACCTTTCCGTGTCTGTTAAATGAACTAAGTATGTCACCTAATATATTTTTACTTATCCCTAATTCTACGTCAACCGGTCCTAAGACTGAACAAGTTGTTTAACTACACCTATAATTAACATTTTCTCATTATTATTATATTTGACGATACTATCTAACATTTCTTGAAGAGAATCGTAAATTAAACTTAGTGAAAATTTATAACTGAATAATTCTATAACTGGTTGCTTTACAAAGTATTTAAAATCATATTTACATTGGCATTTTATCGACGTCGAACGACTTCAACTTGTCGTCCACCGACAACAACAAAACCTAATTCTTACGTGAGCAGTCTACGGCCATTATAAGACCCATACAGACGTGAACCAACTGCCCTGTTCGTCTGCTAACAGCCTTATAAGTTCTACCTTCTCTTCGGCTTCATCACCGTTCTCTCGAGATATCTATTCGCAATTCCCACCGGCTTCATCACCGCTTTCTAGGGACATCTATAGTGTTATTTGATCCAACATTAAAGTACTCTACTTCCAGACATCTGTGTCCTGTACATTTACAACAACCGTGGATACACAGATCACCACGTTTATCAACAGTGTGCCACCGTTTATGACACTTACTATTCATATTAGGCACTATCCGCGACCTAACACCTTTATCAAAACAAAATTGTGACTTTACTCGCCACACGTGTGACCTCCTCGCCACACCTAAACACTTTCATCATTATATTCTCTTGACACGTAACCTTCCCTGCTACGCACAAAACCACTTTAAATCACGGTCTGAACCTCTCCTGGCTCAACCGCATGTCTGAGCTCTCTCTCAGTCACTGATAAAATAACACTAACTGAATACACTCGGATAGACTTAAAGTTTCTGTCCTTAACTAAAACTTACTTGAAAAGTGAGGTGATATCATGATCATGATGATGATGATGAAACTGCTGGATGGCGTACTGCCTACGATGCCTCTTCTTGCTTCAGTTGGCACTTTCTTGTTCTGCGTGATCATCCTTCTTGGAATAACGGTCCTCTTCTCGTCCACACACATCTGCCTTTAATTGTTGTTCTAATTGCTGTTCTGCCTTTGAAAAATAATGTATTAGCCTCCGACACCAGTATAATGAGTAGGGAATAGCTGGCAATGAAAGTAGGGACTCTGTCACTCGTGACAAGAAGTCCAAAGGATCTATCTATGTGTACTAAATAATAGCACAAACTATCTTAACTCTAATACCTTTTTCGCGATAAAAGAACCTCCACACATGACACCAAATTATTTTTTATGTCCCATCCCGGAGTTCCTCAGAAAGCTGTGAAGAGCCTCCGAGACTGGGGGACACGGGTTCGTACCGCTGTTAGGTATTTTGGATAGAGTTATACTTGGTTTCGACAGGCGAGCGGCTACCCGTCGGGAACCAGGGAAGATAGATGATAGAAAATCTGATGGTAATACTGAATGTAAAGACAAGCTTTGCACAATAGATGGTTTTAATGGATAACCCTTTAGGTACATACAAATACTAGGGTAGCAGGTTCTGCTTGCCCTTCCTTATTTTATATCATGTATGAATAAATGAAGTAACTGAAGGGAATGCCATTCCCTCCTATGGTAGTAGCATGAAACTAAACAGAATTGCTGTAGCTAAGGGAAGCAAGCTCTTCACTCCCTTATACCTCTAGACAATGCTGACTAAGAGATCTCTCTTAGGCCACTTAGAAATATAACATATATGCAGAAGTAATGTTGCTAAGAGAAACAAAGTTCTATACTCTCTCAGAACACTTAGGAAATAAAGAATGCAGAAGTAAGGTTGCTAAGAGTTACAAAGTTCTATACTCTCTCAGAACACTTGGAAATATAACAGAATGCAGAAGTAAGGTTGCTAAGAGTTACAAAGTTCTATACTCTCTCAGAACACTTGAAATATAACAGAATGCAGAAGTAAGGTTTCTAAGAGTTACAAAGTTCTATACTCTCCTAGAACACTTAGAAACAGAATGCAGAAGAAATGGCTACTTAACTGTAAATATGGAGATGGCCGACTGAGACTTCAAGAAAGACTTATACACCCACTGTGGTTCAGAGTAGCGCTTGACTAACGACTAATTCCAGATGATTGCTGTGAAATAGAGACCAACTATTCCCTATTGCTGGCTACTGGTGTCGGAGTTCTTCTTGCTGATGTGGAGTCTGTTGGTTGCTGACTAAGACTCTGCCATCTCTAGGTTTTGGCCCAGTTTATATATGTTTGCGTGAAACGATTTCACAGGGATGTCTTCATAGGGGTTGAAAGCGCTTTCACTCTCTCCCGGAGTTCCGCGTAGACTTTCGCTTTCTTGGCTGCGGTGAGACGGATTTGAGGCGAAGGAACAATTTCAGCGTCGTAATTATTAAAATGTGCATTTAGGGAGGCTGGGTCATAATATGAATATCGCAGATATTACAATAAGAGCCCCGTATAATTGTTCATATACAGGGCGTTCGTCGGGAAACGCAACCCACTGTTAGCGCTACAAGGAAGAAACTGCTCCCGGCGAGCGAGCGGTCAGCTTCCGGCATTGTTCGACCGTCGGCCGCGGACTATTTCATAATAATTACGCTTCATAAACTTGTATGTGCTAATCATTTAAATGTGACGTAATTCATTAGCTTACCTTATAAAATGCTGGAAGTGTTGACCCTCTTGTGTAATGCACATTTCACATCTTCTGAACATATTTCGAGACATACGCTGCCCTAACTGAATTATGATTTTTTTGAGTGACTGTTCTAGTCGAAAAGCGATATCGTCAATTTTCTCCTCTGTGAGAATACGGTTGACCGACAGTCTCTTTTTGTTAAAAAAATGAACCCGTTTCTCTTACTTTTTTTACCAGACGCAGAATTGTTGATTTAGCTGGCAGTAAAGCGCCAGGAAATTCGCGACGAAATTTACTGCGACACTTTTTAAACGACTTCTTCTTCACATATGTATCGTAGAGAAATATTCTTTGTTGCAAACTGTAACGTACCATAATTTTACTCACACTCAAACACGGTACAGATTAGTAAGAATATGAAGCACCAAACCAGCCAAACCGCAAAGAAACATTTATTCACAACACTGATTAATAAGAGACTGAAGTCACAAACTAGCTACAATGCAAAGAAACCGTTCTTAACAATGTAAGGGTCCCATTATACTGCGTCACTGCACTGTTGGGGCAGCGGAGGTTTTAAACAGTGCGGTGATTCACAGTGCCGTGTGGCGGGAGTTGCTGGCCCCACTGACCGAGCAAATTGCCGACGGCAACAGACTGGGAGGGTAGCATTTTCCGGCGAACGCCCTGTATAAGTTTGACATGCAATGTGAGGCGCTTTGGTACTATCTCCTGTAGATGCAATTTGAAGATATGGATTTAATTACATGATGCTAAATTAGGAGGCAAATGACTGATAATGAACACACAACAAAGACACACTATTTTCATTTAATGTATTTTCCTTATTATTTTATGATCCTCTAATCTTTTAACGTCCGTATTGTTTGAATGATGACTTCTATATACTTTCCTACAGTGGATTTTCTCTTTTACTATGTCCTAAAACAACGTCTAATTCCCTGTCCTCCCCCTTATTGAAACCGCCATTATATTACTGAGAAATTTCACTTAACTTACTTATATAACATTTCCTCTATGTAGGGAATAGTAGCTATCAATTCAATTCATATTTTATTCTTTTTTTTTTTTAAATTAGTCCCTGAATCATCTGCAACAATTTTAATTTTTTCACCATTTATCTTCTATTTATGTCTACACGCTAGTTCAGTCGTTAGTATTTTAGTTAACTTAGTACTGCGAGTTTATTTACTGTTGTTCAACTAACTAGCCGACCCTCTGCACTACAACCGTAACTCGAAGATTCTGCAGATAACGGAATAGCAAGGCATACGGAATTAAAAATAAACCGAAAACCAATTGCTTCGGTTACATTTCTTTATGGGCACGTTATGCAAAACCTTTGCTTCATTCAATAAGTCCTGTTTCTTTCTATTAAAGGTTTCGTACCGTCTGTAGACACCTCTCGGCATAATGCTGTGAGCTGACAAGATTCCTTGTGTGAATATTTCGTTGCTTTTAAATTGAATTACAGTTGTGCTGAGCGGGCTGGTATCTCAGTTGTGATGGCGCATGACCTGAGTTCTAGAGGTGTTCTGCTGATCTTTGTAGCTTTCATCTAACTCTTAAAATGGCATTCACCTTTGGAAAATCTTTACGTTGTTTGTATGACGATCAAATTTATGCAGAAAGATCGACATAAGCGC